>JAZDUA010000520.1:250000-850000 GCA_038098605.1 Gryllus longicercus
TAAGCAATAGAATTTTCTCTCAATAGAGGCAATATGCAAAAGTATTTTTCAAAGTCTTGCCATTCTGTAGCAGCTCTTTGCGGATTTATACTTAGTTAGAGTTTATAATGTAACTGATGTGTTCTTTCTACGAGTACATTCGAATTAACTGAAAGATGTTTGCAGTAAAGATTAATCTTCTATTAAGGTGTAACGAAGCATAAATTACCTATCATACTATATTTTAGCGAAACAACTACATTATCGTAACAAATATTTTCTACCTAAATTCACTATAAACATACCAAATATTAGAGGCTTGTTGGTAATGTTTTGAATGCATTCAATACAGTAAAAATTAAATATAATATTTTTAAGTGTAGTTGGCACTTTAATAGTACAAATAAAATATAGAATTTATAACGTTTTATATTTACAATAACAGCATTCAATGAAATAATCATCACATTCTAATGAGCGATTTGCATCTTAGATTCGTAGTCAAATCCTGCCTACAAATCAGCAGATCTAATGATGATGGTTAAAGTACGAATGATACTCATTTCTTGAAGGGTATCACTTTTTGTTTCTAATATCTAGATATTAATTTCACTCATCATAACTTAATCAATTTCCAGGACGCTTAGAAAGAGTGGCGTCAATGAATGAATGTTGTGATGGCGACTAGGAAAAGCAGTTGGAGGGCCACAAGCGCGATGCAAAGGACGTAAACAGAGATCGTGCGAGATAAAGCGACGAGGTGGCTCTCGGCCGGAATACAGATCGCTCGCATCTGTTATTTCTCCAGTGACAACGCCCCGCGTCGCGCCGTGACGAATAAACGCCTCTCAATCATCCATAGGGAGAGAGGAAGCGGAGGCGGAGGCGGAGGCAAAGCCCCAGAGGGATACATTCTGCATTGAATTTGCGAGAAACGGTGATGGCGTGCAAGATGATTCTTCCAAAAGCCGAAGTAACAATTTTCATTCATACTATTCTGTTTCAAATAATCTTTATTACTCGTATTTTAGTATTTGTATGTGTAGACTGTTGTTTGAAATATTTTGGAAAATAAACCAACCTGCTATATTTGTTATTGGCACACGACGTATCATACATATCGCTTTTAAAATATACAGTTCTTATCAATTAAGTATTAAATTACAATTTAAAATATTTTACAAATAATACACAATCAGATATTTGACAGAACATTTGACTCCTAGTATAAATAAATTGACAAGAGATACTTGCTATCTGCGAAAGACTTCGGTAGGTCGAATATAGACAAATTCACACAGCATGATACATTCGTGCTGGTTAGAAATTGTAGTAAAAACACGTCGCACTATTTGCAGTAAACATTCGTTTATGTTTGAAATGCCAAACAGGAATATTACTTGTTGGTACTTGCGTTATTCACTAATTGTAGAGAAAAAGACAGAAAAGCAACATCGTTGTAAAACTACAACGAAGTATGTAGACTCTGCGTAACGTTCTTAAGAAAAAGACAAAATTTAACACACAAAAACGCAACCTCTTTCGGCAAAAAGTACATAGCGCAAAAACACTGCATTACGTGGGAATAAAAAATGAAAGCTACGACGAAGAGTTGGGGGGGGTGTCTGGTGCAGAGGCGAAGAACAACTCCGCGTTGAAGATTGCGCCTCCTGCAGACATTAATTGCGTGCGAGGAATTGGCCTCATCAAGTGAGGATTAAATGAAGCGGGCGAGCGGGCTATTTGCTCGGGAGGGCTGCGCGTATTTTAAAAATAGCGGAGCCAGCGGTAATGAAAAGTAGATTAACCGGCGTCCCCCCTCCCGCCCCCGCGGCAGACCGCCTCGAAGAGGCGGACGCCAGCGCCGCGCCCTATCCCTCATTTCCACGCTCTGTCTCTTTCATTCTCTTTGTATGTCTGTCTCGCTTTCTCTCTTTCTCTCCGTCTCTCTTTTCGTTCTGCTCGTCTTCCTTTCTCTCTCTCGCTGTCTCTCCCCTGTCTCTCCTCTTCTCTACAAAAACACCATTATGTTTGTTCTTCTCTCTCTCTCTCTCTCTCTCTCGTCACACACACACACACATCTCTATGCTGGTATCATTTCCCATATTCTTTGTGTTCTTGCTTTTTTTCTGTTATTGAAAGTTGTTACCCAAATAAGTTTTATCAATTAGAAAGTTCTCAGTAAATACGTAACATTTTTTAATTTATTCACGATCAACGTGTTTTCTAATATATACCACGATATTTGTCTCAAGATACTTCCGGGAATTAAGAAACGGTTTCCATCTCGCGTTCTCATATCATTCACATAGCCCCAGTAGTCTTCTTTGCTTGACTATAATTTGACTTTTATAGTAATAGGAACAAGTGGCAGGAAAGAGAAGGCGAATGAATTGGACTGAACACAATTATGATACTTCTTCGAAGTGATAGGTTTAAAGAATTGATTTGCAACATGGAAATTATATTTTAAGAATGGTCGATATAACTATAAAAGATAAGATTCAAAAAAGTGTTTTAAAAAGGCATCCGCGTTCAGGTTTCCTTCACAACCGCTTCCAAGATAATCCTCTTTTAAAATTGGCTACCCGAAACGCATAGCGCGATTTGCATTTTGTCCAGGTTTTTGGGAGAGGGAAGGAGGAAACATTTAATCGTCAAGATTCCATTCACGTGTAAAGCAAATAGATGTTCTCACACCAGTCGAGAGAAATATCGAACACAGATGAACGTGACAGAATCTTCCGAACTTTACACTATCTAATTAAAATATAAACTTTCATTCTGAATTTTAAGGGTACAATATTTTTGCACGTCCTTCACACATGAAAGCGCAACGACGGTGTTGGAAACACTAATACACGGGGGAGCTCTCCTTTACACTCATCAGGTAAATCGAACAAAATTCAATTGGGCTATGGTGTTTTTGGAACTGGGAAGGCCGGTAAAAGTGTTTGAAAATGCTGATTTCAATATGTAATCGGGAGGGCAAACAGAGACACTTTTCCCATCACTTACTCTATGATTTATTCTCGCTCTTACATGCACAATTTAAATATCATGGCAAGTGCCAGAGAATAAGACATCCGACATTGGCACTCAATATTTTTTTATTCGCGAAATCACATTGCGTTTTTCTTGCGTAGGTCTCCTATATATGCAGACACTAATGATATTTCAATGCAACTCTGAAGAGAAAATGTGTTTTGTGATCACAATTATCAATGGTTCGGTATTTTTGTGTTTTAATCGGGGACGGATCTGATTCAGACGGCATTTCACAATCTCAAGGTTTTCACTTGATATCATTTCGTTTGACTTTGTGACGCGAATTATACTATTAAGTAACAGTAATCAATATAAATAAAATAAATATTAATTTCGGCGTTCACCGAATATAAACTTAGTTAAAAAATACGTTTTCCAACGAATAATGAGGTAATATTTTATACAATGTAGAACGCGCAGCGAGTATGAGAACTGAACACGAAAAAAATAGTTCAGGAAGCAGTTAATAAAAATTATAATCAATCACATTTAAAACGATATTAGAACACGTTCCCCTCAAGTGCAATAAAATTCTATAAACACGTAATGGGTACCAAGGTGAGGAACGTCGTTTGAGTCAGGAAGCGGGCGAGAAAGCAGGCTCTTCCCGGTCTCTGAGGGAAAAATGAAAAAATAACGTAATAACGGCACCGTGAGATAAGAGGAAATATAAAGCCGTCGCGGCCATTTGCATATTTTGTAATCCTGTCGCCACGTACATTGTGAAAGCGAAGGGGCAATTTATCGGGATTAAAAGTAGCGTATGATCCAAAATCCCTCCTATAGAGGTGCTGAGGTCACGTAAGCTGATCCCCAACCAATTATAGCACCTGGGACGTAATTATCGTTAACAAGGTAGGTGCCCTATGGTGCGTTTAGGGAAGGCGGCGATAACGAAGCTAATATTTTAACCGCAACGCGCCGGGCGCTCTAAGCCGAGCTCCCATCACCGAAGGGCAGCGAGTTGACGAAGCGTCCGGGACGCGATCCAGCTCTCAGCGCCCGGGCCCGGGACGCGGTAAATCTTCGCTGAAAGGAGCACTTTGCGAGAGTTTTTTTGCGCGCGAAAATCGATACACTAGCAGATTAACCGTAAGCAGTTCGAGACAGAGTTATTAAGTCGGTTTGCGGTTGAGAGAAGATTAGAAGCACTAAAAGCAATATTTTAATTTTTATTTATGTTTTGTGTGAAAAAACAGTTTTGTAACGAGTACGTCGATCATAACGCGTACGATTATTTCAAGTGTAAAGTAACGATGATTATCTATTAAACAGATATTCACGAGATATTTCAACAATATTCAGATATGTGGACGAACTTCATTACTCATAACTTACTTCCAACTTCACACTTGTGCTGAGATCACACTTCCACAAACATGCACGGTACACATTATATCTTCGCTGAAAGAAGCACTTTGCGGGAGTTTTTTCGGGAAATCAATACAGTAGCAGCTTAATCGTGTAATTTTTTTGTAATTTTCTTTGAAGACACTGATTTTCATTATATTATTGATGCAGCTTATCAATAAATTTATATTTTGCAAGCAGGATTTACGCTACGTAGCAAGCTGAGAACTTTCTAGAAAAGAAATCAGCGGTTCCTTGCCTTAACATAAATAAATAACAGAAACACATAAATAAAATAAATAACAGTATGAGAATTAGGTGGATGCAAACATTGTTTCAATGTATTTGAATGCAAAGTAGGAAGATTAAATCTACATTAAATTTAATAATCGCACTCTTGAATGTTTACCATTGACCGTATTTATATGCCCTAGTAATCTGTGAAGTATTAAGCATTTATGCAGCAAAAGCTCCAAAAATATGCACTAAAATATGCCCAATAAAGATTTTAAGACTATTTCTCCCAGTTTCACCCTATAATACTGTTTCTCATACCTTTTCGCTCATTTCGTTTATCCGGCATTGTATCCTTCTAACACTGCTTAATGAAGTTTCGAAGAATACTAGTAGTTTCCACAATGAAATGTCAGCATTAAATAATTTAACAATTAGCATTACAACGATGTTTACGCAGAATTGCGGAACCTGTGAACACCCATCTTTATACGACGAAACGAAAAGTTCCTTCTTTTTCGGCATTCTATTTCGCTAACATTTGTAGTGGAAGCCCGCTCTGTATTTCTGGGAGTTCAAGGCAGATGTGTCAGATCACAAAATAGACTCAACAGCACGTTATACTCAAAACGATTCAATTGTTTTTCAAATATCATACGTAGTAATTCAGGTACAGTAAATTGATATTAGCTACCACATATAAACATTTTAAATTATTGAAATAAATATTGTGAGTAAATACAAATAAAATAGTTTTTCAAGCAGAATATGCAGAATAATTAGCAATTTACAAAGATTTGATGCTTGTTAAGAAAACATCTAACACATGTATCACAAAAGTATCTTTTTTAAATAAATTCATACACATATAAAAAAAGCATGATTTCTAACAACAGAAATAAACATACTTTGGTGCTGAAAGTAGGTCCCTAATTATTATGTAAGATACACGGAATCAAGGGAAAAAACACTAGTACATTAGACTAACAATATTTTTTTTCTCAATTAAACTTTTGTAGTTGTGATTTTCAACGTACTTTTCATTTCACTACAAAGATAAAATTGTCATAAACAATACAGCAATATGAACGTCAGGGCACTTTCCTTGAAATTAACCTCGCGTGTAACTCGCACAACCCTGAAGCAAAACTTACTTGAGGGTAAATGACAGATAAACGTGAAGCTTCAATTCCCACAACATGTGACGTCCCTAATTCACCCGGAGCGAGGGCCAGGAGTTGCAATATCTCTCCGTTTCGTCCCCGGGCTTCATATGATGTAACGAACTCCTTGTCACCCTTCACGTATTAAGTGTCCCATAATCCCGTTTAACTCAGAAGGAAGTCGCCTCGTCAGCAACAAGGCCAATTAGCGGCGCGGCGCACTTGAGTGGCCGGCGGGGCGCCGAAGAGTTAATGACAGGGGCGATGGGGGAGGAGACTGTGACGGCGCGGCTGCTCGGGTGAAGCGGGGGCAAAAGGGTGGCGCGAGTGGCTGGATGGGCTGCGGCTGTGCTCGTGGATGTGGAAGGGAAGGCGAATGTGGTAAGGTGCGGCGATGGTGGAGGCGGACAGTGAAGGAGGAGAGAGGGGGAGGCGGTGGTGGTTTTGGAAAGGGTGGTGCCGCGGGGGTGGAGGGCGATGGTGTTGGGGGAGGTGGTTTGCGGGCGGTGCCACCGAAGAAGTGGTGGCGATGGCGGTGACGGTGAAGTCGGAAAGGGAGTGTCGCGGGGGGGGGGGGGGATGAAGCAGGAGATGATAGTGGTTGTGCTGTTGTGGCGATGGAGTAGGGGTGGTGATGTGGAGGGGCGGTGGTTATCGGCGGCAGTGGTGTTGGCGGCGGTGATGTTGGGCCCGGTGGTGTTGTTGGAGGCTGTGGTGTTGAGGACGGTGTCGTCTGCGGAAATTGTGTCGGTGACGATGATGTAGGGGGTCGGTGTTGACCGGTGAGGGGGAGGGGGGGGGGCAAAACCGGGAAAGTGGCGGGAGGGCCGGAGCTGGAGGCTATTGCGACGGCAGCGGGGCCGGGGGTTGGGGCTCTCTGTTGCTGCGGCAGAAGTCGCCACCGCAACCGGGACCTCCCGCGGGGTCTGAGCGGGGGCGGCGTCGAGGGCGGCGACCGCAGGAGCGAAGGTGAACGAGGCAACCACCGGGAGGCGAGAGTGAGATGAAACGACTGCTGCATGTAGTTGACATGAGGGGAGAAATACGTGCAGAAGGGATGAAGAGAGAAAGAGTAGCAGTGAGGCACGGCGAAAAGAAGGATACGTGAGCCGTTTCCTGTTGAGAGAGGAGGAGATGCAAAGGACAAAACAGCGGAGATAAAGAGCGTGTCTACAGAAGAGAGGAAGTGTGGAAGGTGTTGGTATCGTAGAGATTTTGCCTGCAGTAAGAAAAGAATATGGGTTTGTTGGGGCAAGCAATGACGAGGTGTTACAGAAGAGACACTAATGGTAAAACAAAGAGGGGACGGTGTAGGAGGTAATGGGAGAGGAAAGATCTGCTGAAGTCGCGAAGAGTGATGTGCTGGCGAATGCAAGGGAAAGGAACCGATATAACGGCCATCCGGCAGAGACGGCAGGAGATCCAACGAGGAATGATAGGTCAGGATCAATGATATCATCGAGAAAGGTAGCATATTAATTAAAGTGCAGTTACGAATGCCAGGAACATCGTCAGAAAGGACAGAAAAGAAGGAGGATGGTGAAAATGAGATGGTGAGTTAAAGCTGGCGAGAAAAGTTGAAAGAACGGTGAGAAATACTAAGAGCGAGGAACTCGAACTGAAGTGAGAAAGCACAGGAATCAGAAAAAAGGAAAGAAGAAAGAAAGAGAGAAAAGGTACAAAAATGAAAAATAGGAAAGTAATAATAAAAGTAAAAGACGCAAAAGAAAGAAATTGGGAAGTAAAGAAAAGACTAAAACAGAGAGAGAGAGAAATAAAGAAAAGAGGAGAAAAAAGTCATGGGAACTCAGCACTGCACGGCAGGAACGGGAGCAAGTCGCTGGTAAGGGGGACGGTAGATCGTTGGTGGGAAGAGTTGCCACTGGACCCTGGGCGAAGAGAAGGTGGGAAGGACGGCAAACACCGCAGGAGGGGGGTCATATCCGGTGTGGTCAAGGAGGGCAATGAGAACCCACGAAGAGTAGAAACGCCGGTTGTAAAGGTGGGAATGGCTTCGCGAGCCCAGGGGCAGGGCGTCGTGGGCAGCGCGTGGCGAGGCGCCGGGGGCGATGAATATGGTCGCAGCGCCGAGTGCGGTCGCCGCCGAAATGGTCAGCGCGGTGGTGTGGCCACGCGGGCGGTAGCGCCAGGGCAACGGGTGGCTCAGGGGAAAAACTGGCTGTCAGCAGGGACGTGCGTAGCGTTGGGGTGGGGTTGGGAAGAGGGGCGGGTCGCGACGGATTGTGGCTGTGGCAAAGTCAGGTGACGGGACAGGTAGTGGGCAGACGGGCAGCGAGAAAAAAACGTGTCGGGCGACGAGATGAAATCTGACATGCTACGGGACGAATCCGCCCTGGTGACGGTGCGAAACCGGGAGGGCGAAGGGTCGGTCTGGGTGGCGAGGTATCATACGCCTCATAGAGAAACAGGACTGGCGGCGGGTTGGGATGGGAGTGATGGCATAACGGGGCGAGCAGTTGGGCGGAGCAATCAATGGCGCACTTGGTTACGCGGAGGGAGGTCGGGGCCGGGTAAGGCAGAGCGATGGGGCGGGTGGCTGGGGAGTGAGACGGAACTGACAGGGAGAAGGTGGCAGAGGTAGGGTAGGGCGAACCAGGGCGGGGCGGGCAGGCAGTAGGCCAGGCGGATGGGGAGAGGAAACGGACGAACGGGCAGTGTCAGACAGGGCACCGGAGGGCGGGTGGCTGGGGGGCACAACGGGATGGATAGTGAGACGGGAAGAGCGGTAGCGCAGGGTAGGCGGTGGGAGAGGCGAATGGGGGCGAGACGGATGGACAGGCCTGTCAGGGAAGGTGGGTGGCAGGGAGGCGCGGAGGGATGGGCAGAGAGACGGGCAGGGCGGTAGGGCAGGGCAGGGCACGGCAGGGCAAGGCAGGGTGGGGCGGGGCAGGCAGTGGGATTGACGAATGGAGGGTGAAACTAATGGACGGGCAGAGTGGTAGGCAAGGCGAGCAGTGTGGCAGGCGGATGGGATGGCCACGTAGGGCGCGGGGTGTGGGGAACAGGGCGGGCGGGGAGTGGCGGGGCCGGGGGCGTGGTGGGTGGAGTTGCGGGAGGGCGGCCGCGGTCGTCGGCATGGAAATGCGCGGCCGGCGCTCGCCCACATCAAAGGCCTCTGCCCTCGCGGGGGCGGCGCAAGGGCTTAAGTAATAAACGAATCGAGCCGCTTGCAGTGTTTGCGGCGGCGGCCGCGCGGCGCGCAGCACGTGGCCGCGCAGGTAGCACTCGCACTTCGCCGCCCAGCGGGAGGAAAGCGGCAACAACCTCAGCTATTTATTCCGAGGAGCTAGGAATTCTACATACACTCTTCATGAGTATTACTATATACACCGATCGTGGAGGGAGACGGCATGTTTATGTTGTACAAACAAGAATAATAGTAAAGTTTGGCACATTTGGATAATTGAAAAGTGTAAACATTGACAAAATTACAGCCACAAAATATATTCAATGCCTAGTTACTACTAAAATGAAATCGATTAATCGGTATCATTAGAATAGAAATGATAAATATATTTTTTTATATTCTTGTATTGGTGTGATTAGTGCGTTGCTTTTGAGTCATGCCAATTATTTTCTTTCCAATGAACCTAAAATAATACTAAGAATCTGCAATACATGAATGAGAGTGTAAGCTTTTTACTACCAAATGTAGTCACAAAATTACTCGTAAGTATGCCAACCAGTGGGGTTGAATGTTCACACTCCAGCGCATACGATGATTAAAAGAAACTGATAATGAAGATGAGGAAGCAGGAGAATTTTTTCGTACGTAAAATCCTTTCGTACATTTCGACGTGGTTCTCCAAAACAGAAGTCTATCAGAACATCTAACAATACCAGTTATAAATGCACACACAATGCTTCATGTAACTCTTATGTAGTATTCCAGGAAATTTGCTATTTCTCTCAACATGAATGCAACTGTTTAGGGAATAAAGTTACTTCATGAAACCTTATGTTTTAATCATACTCATAGTTTAGCGAATTTGTCATCCCACCACTTGAATTCGTTTTCACTATTACGTATATGCACTTTTATAGATATTTTTAGTTCCTTTTCACAAAATAGATTCTAATTTGAGAGGTATTATACTATAAAAGTTAACACATTTTCTTTGCTTCATGTCATGAGCATTATGAGTGGAAATTTTTTTATTGTACTGATTGCAAGAAGTGAATGATTCTGATGAAATGACAAGTATGGAAATATCAACGTATAATGTTATGTTGCAATCATTATTTGAAATTAATTCCAGGATTTCAAAATGAAAATAAAGCTCAATATCAATAGAGAGTTTACCAGTTAAAGCTGATGGACAACATGTAGTGCAAATGCCGTTTCGTAATAAGCCTTAGTACAAACACGAATCCGGAGTTTTGCTGGGCTGGCATTGAAATTAAATACGGGTCGCTGCAAATTTTCCGAAAAGCAATAAATAACTTAACATGGCGATGTTCTAAACGGGTATCAACACATAATTCATACGAATATAATTAGCTATTTATCAATTACCTCAACACAATAACAACTGACCTTCTATTGATACGACTGTCGATGATTTAATGTTTCCAGGGCAACCGTCATAAATAATATCGTATCTAAATCCGAGACCGATTAATTCAGTGAGATAGCTGCGAACAAGTGAATTAATTCAAGGCATAATGTTCAAGCCCAAATGTCACTCGGGTTGAATTTTGATACTTTACCAATGAAAAGAGGGGGGAAGCATATTTATTTCCCAACTATACAGATTTCTCTTTTTTTTCTCTTGCACCATGCGCGAACAATTCGATGCAGAGTTTTTACTCTCAAATATATGATAAATTATTTAAAAAATAATAATAGCTGTATTAAAGCATGGTAATTGTTTGAATTATTAATTAATTTGATTGAGTGGCTACTTGTAATTGTTTGAATGTATAAATAAAATGACAGAGCACCTTATAATAATTGTTTTGTAACATTTCATGTCCACAAGTCTTAAATCAGATTTATAAGGAGAACATACTGTACTTAGTTTTGTGTGCGAGTGCGAGTGCAGTTGGTCACTCTCGTCTGAAAATATATGGTATACAGACATGTTTGAATTATATGTTAATTGTTGCGTTAAAATGTTACCTCGACATATGTTACTGATGTGGCTGTTGAGCAAATTAGTTTCAATAATATTTTTAAATTAACTATATTTCTTACATTATTACAACGGTTTATTATGACGGTTGTGAAGCAGCCAATATCCGTTTTACAGAACATTACTGCCGATTGTATTTCTATGCTTATTGTACTCCCAACAAACGTAAATATAACACACTGATAAGGTACCTAGATCATATGGTTGGTGAACCAACCCACGACGAAGTACACCATTCCATTGTCTTCCTTACCCTCCACTCTCACAGAAAGTGCGTAATCTAATATCACCAAAACCAATTACACGGAAGGATTTAATATGGAGAGTGCGGCAATTTAGGGTGCAATATAAAGCGGAAGAAAGTCTCCGTACGGTCGGTGAAACGTTATGAGTATTACACCGCGAAATTGCGTAAAGCAGACCGCACAGGCCTCTGCTGTTATATCGTTTTCCCTCCGCGGCTTCATCTATTGCTCACGCACAGAGGATTTCATATAAGTCCTCCATTACTTTCTTTTATGCAAATCAAAGGGGAAATTGGTGCGCCGAATGAAATCGCCCGCGAAAAAGTACGTTATATGGCGCGCGTGCTCAGGGAAGCAAATGTAAGTAAGAGAAATGGAACTGAAGGTAATGCCGGGACTTGCTTAACGTTCTTTGGTCAGATTAATTGAAGCCGCAACATTCTACAGTTTTCTGATATGTGAATATGATTGGCTAATTTGGAAAGTTATTTTCACTTTAATAACAAATAGTCGGTGTCATAATACGTACTTTAAAATTAATAATTATGAATATTGACTTTCATTATGTCATAACTAATAACTCAATTTTGGGTTATATAGTTTCTGAAATTTAGAATGCTGAGCATTGCCGAGAACAATGAGCAACAACAACATAGGCGGCAATACGTGGCCTTCACAACCCATTTTCTGTTAGTGTCACTAGTTACTCAACAACAAGACTTTTTTACCTGCAAGACAAGACAAAGTTCTAAAATATAAATTACATTGGGAAAGTATCTGGTTTAAACATTGGAGATGGTAGGATCAATTCGCACATAAATTAAAACTTTTCAAGTTTTAAAATTTCAAAAATTTGAATTAAAGTTGGAACTATATATTCTTTCTAAATGTATTTTCTCCTGTTTCAGCAAAAAATTATAAAAGAAATTGCAGCCATTTCCCAGAAAATTTTGAAAATATCACAGGCTTCGTGAAAATTACTTTAAAAATAATTTAATGATCTCCGGAATTGCCCAACTAGATCTTACTACATGTTTACCACGATTTAGTTCAAATGCTTTAAATCTGACAGATTTATGAGAGACCTTACTTACCATTCATCCTTCAATACAGTCATCCCCATTTTCTGTTAAAAGATTGTATGTATCTCATCGCTATCTGCACCAATTTTAACTACCATTGAAGAGGAACTAAGAAATATTAATTATGACTGTATGTGAAGTTACTATTCAGAAGAACCTTACACACGGATTTTATATTCGAAAAGTCAAGATCGTATTAATGAGGTGATTCCAATACTTTTTCCTCGCTTCACTGTCATACACAGAAGAAAGGTAAAAATACAACATTCAAATCGGAAAAAATATCGAATCGATCTTCAAAATTATAGTAATGTGCTGTATTGAAAAATTATTTCGTGCACTTTCAATGGTCTTGCAATCTGCGCCTTAACTCGCACACGATACAATCATGCAGGATGGAAGTGTACGTTGGGTTGCCTAGCACAGAACGGTAAGGCGGAGCGCCTGCTAGCTGCTGAGTTGTGTGATAAGGCGGCTCCACTATTTCAGCATTCACCGAGTAGCAAGATACTTCTCGCCCAATCCTGAAAGCTGATGAATTCAACGAAGGTTCGCTTTGTTTGAAGTGTCTTAATGACCAACATTCGGTGACTAGAGTGAGCACCGAATGTTCGTCACTCGGCACATAGCAAGCAACCCATCCACACTACATGGGATTCGGTAAGCGGTTCGCTACTCGACGAATAACGAATGTGTAGAGTTTCCTTGAGTAATATGGATGGGTTTTTGCTATTTATCGAACATTCTTGCTCGCCCTACCCACAGCAGGTTGGTCTTTTGAATACGTCAAAGGAGGAGAACATTCGCCGACTACATCAGCAGTAAAACGGTGAAATTATTTCTCTTATTTCTAACTTAAAAAATTTTAACACAAATGCTGAGTAGTTTTTCTTCACTAATTGAATGCATATCTTAAAACAGAATAATTCATGTTCTATCATTTAGAGTTTGCTTACAGTAGAACATCATTTTTTTCATCGAAATAATTGTGTTAATTACGTTTTTTACTAAAGTCGTAATTATTTAGCACCAATGATGAAATCCTCTATGGTAGGAAAATAGTTCCAGGTATTTCCCTCACTAACAGAAAGAATTCACCGCAAAGAACGTCACAACGAAATTATAAGTCACAATAATTAAGGCTATTTGTTCAGGCCTACTGGAGGAAAGTTCATGTAACAACGCACCAAGACAATCAACTTGTCTCGTGCAAGTTTGTAAGTAATTTAATGAGAGACACCCACGTCAGTGCAACGGGGAACGAAGAAGATCTTTCTGGTTAAACAAGTTGCGAACTTGTCTGTCTCCGACCAAATGTCCTTTCCCAGAAGGAGAACTGCATTCCGCATTCCTTGTTTACCGAGAAAACTTTATTCTATTTACTGCTTCGCGAAGAAGACGCATTTTTCCTTTGAGGCACTTAAAATGACTGTGGCTTTATAACAAATGGGAACATATTTTCTGTAAAACAATAAGAAACACTGCTGTTATTGAACTTGAAACACATCCATTATATTTGAATTTTGTACTTCATATATCATTTAAATTTTATTTTTTAATGAAAATATGAACTAGACTTCTTGCTTATAAGTATTCTCCTAAAACTTTTTTTTTCAAATATACACTTATCGAATACACTGAAGAAGAAATTTCAAACCAGAGGATAATTTTAAAAAAATAGCATTCCTTCATGTAAAGAATCTCAAATAGGATCTCATTACTATTCAAGTTTCTCCTAGTTGACGGCACGTATTGTAAGGAAATTCTGTCTACAATGTTCTCCATATGTTAATCTAAAATAAAGGACAGAAAAGTTTTTTTTTAATACTTTTGGTATTAACGTATCAAAAATTGATATTTCTGCAGTTTTTTTTGTTAGATATTTAGCATGACTACTTTTATAAAACTCTATTTTGATACTGAATTTTCGAAGAAAAAAGTACGAAAATTACTTCCTGAAGTACGAAAAGTACGAAAATACTAAGCCTGAATAAGACTCTGTAGAGGCATTAGGGCAAATTCTACATTCTCATTTTCCGTCAATATCATATATCTCAATGTCAGCAGCGTATATTTCACAATATCATATCACTGCCTTTCAATCTACCAGGTTTATTAAAATATGTCAACTCCGACTTAAAAACGCTCGCCGGTGGCAGCTGTTATGCATGCATGGGTTGCGCCTAGAAGGGTGCAGCTCGCCCGTAGATAAGTTGCCGTGACAGGCAAACTAAAGCAACCGATCATTCTAAATTTTCGTGAGTAGGCACGCACATTCTTAATCTCTGGTAGCCACACGCGAACATGAATTGTTGGGATACACGCCCACGGACTTCTGAATCTTTTGAACACAATCATCTATGTTCCGCCAACGACAGACCTATTTTTACCCAAGTTCCGCATCTTTTACAAGTCACATTAAAAAAGTCGTTAATTTTCTACATGTCATGATGATTCACTGGAAAAATATATTTGAGTAAGTTTTGTTTTTTCAAATGCGACTGAATTCCTACTAAAAATATTGGCAGAATATAAAATTTGGTTTCTAGATATTTCTACAATGTAAATACTAACAATCGTCGTTATTAAAAAAAACACTTAAATAAGGAAAAGTTCAACAATGTCTGTGATATAAACTACTGAAATACGTATTTAAGGACACGTCAACCATCACGACAATGCATTGAAAAACACGCACGTGCATTGAAAAAACATATCTTGAAATAATCGCTAAACAATAAAGGAGATAAAATAACAAATTCAAGAAAAATATTGAATACAAGTTAAGAAAAAGATCAAAGAAAACATACTACACACTTTGGAAAAGTCATGTATTTGTTACTGGGCGAATTTTACATTACTTTCTGACTTTTCAATGTAGTCTAGAGAACATTAGCTGAATTACTTGGGAACACTGTTGAGAGGGCGAGGCGACAAATATCACTTATATGTAGTTGAAAAAAGAAAACAAAACTTAAAAAAAATACACTGCTGCTTTCTTTTACTTTGAGATGCATGGGCAGTGTTAATACAAGCTATGTTTAAAACAGGGTTGACTAATTTTTTCGCAATCCAAAAAGCAAACTCGGGGATTTAAAAAAACATTAAAATTCTTTGAAATATATCAATGACTGTTTTAATTATTTCAAATACAATGACAAATTTGGACTATAATGTACCGAAATATACATTAAAACTCAAATTTAATTACAGCCTTGATGGACATTTGTTACTTTATTACCAAACATAATAATAACTATTAACAATTTACAATAGTACATATGGCAGTGGTACATATTAGGCAGTGTGAAAAAAATCAAATGACTTAGCGAGAAAGTTAATTTTCGATGCAAGAAGCACATCGATACCAATAAAACCGTTCTTACAATAAGTTTAGGGGGCCACAAACACCATAAATACCCCATTTTTCGACATTTTTTGCAACGGTTTAGAAAATAACAAATAAACATTATTTTAGTGTGTTCCTATAACGAAAATACCGTCTCGGACGGTGAAACAAATGCTGTTTTCTTTTTCAACTCTAGTTTGATACCCATTAAAGGCATATATGATGAGGAAGAAAAAATAATAATTTTTAGAAACGCATCTGGCCGCGTTGTAGAGAGTGCGAGGTGCCAGACAAAAGACGCCATCGGCGGCGTGGGCACTTGAACCCGTCGGGCGACAGCGGGTTCGCGAAGACCGTCCGCCGTAACGAGGAAGACTAAGAGTATTGATCTGCACCGGAAGCCGTTGGCGCCTCGCGGCCCCTGAATATCTTGTGGCACCTGCGCGCGCGAATCGGCAGCGGCAGCAGCAGTGGGTGCGCGCTCAGTCGCGAAATGCTGCCGCCAGGGGGGGGGGGGGGGGCGGATCCACAAGTGCCACCGGCGCAGCTCGGTCACTGACTCCGCAGCGACTCTGGCCGGGAGGCTCTTGGGTTCGTGTCCTGATGGAAGCGGATTTTCGACGCGAGCTCAATAGCTAGGTTGAGTTCAGCTGCTGAGAATTCTAGTGGACAACTGCCCTGATCGGTAACTTTATATTGTTTTTCTGATCTACACCAGACAAATACTGATGTGATTGACACTTAAAAATTGGATATGGGTCGCACGCAATTTTTCCTGTTCTTTCTTGGCCTATTGGTTCCCTTACTCTCTCCCTCTCTCTCTCTCTCTCTCTCTCTCTCTCTCTATCTATCTATCTATCTCTCTCTATCTCTCTCTCTCTTTCACACACTCTCACACACACACTCTCACACACACACTCTCACACACACTCTCTCACACACACTCTCTCACACACACTATCTCACACACACGCAAAAATTAACACAATTTTCGAAAAATGTTCATGTCCTTATTTCAACATATATTTTAAGGAATATATTTCATTAAAAGAAAAAATCAAAGTTCACAATTGTAAACCCGAAAAAAATTTCCAATTTATGAAAAATCAGATTTTTTAACGAAAATGAGACCTACGCCATTTTCTTAAACATCCTTTACACTATCCAACAACAAAATTTAATCAAAAACGATTGGGTCATTTTAGAAAATTTTGAAAATGTCGCAGGGGCTTCATGTAAAGTACCCCCAAAAATTAAAATATCTGTTTCAAATTAAAGATGCCGTGACAACCGCCAATTCGATTGGGAATATAAATTTTGGAGAAAATCGGCTAAACGGTTTAGCATCTAGAGTTGTTCACTGACAAAGACGGACGGCGGACGGACGGACGGATATTCAGACGTTTTGCCATCATTGGTTTTTTTTGGTACAAACGACATACAAAACACCGTCTCTGGCTACGCCACGATATAGAGGATTTTATTTCTAAATTTAGCAATTGAATTTATCCACTTTTTCGTTATCGGGGCATTGTATTAAGAGTTTTCTGCCAAAAATTTGATGTTTTTTTGCGCAGAATTACTCTACACTACAGCAGCTACTTACAGAATTACTCTCGCTCAACAGAGGTAGCGACTATTATTATTAAAAGGTTACAAACGTTTTGTGAATGACGGAGGAAAATTATGACGTACAGGAGGAATTAAGCATATGTTAAAAAATATATTTTTGCGAAAAAGTTGAAAAAGGGAAAATTCGCCTTTTTCCGGCGTACGATTACATAACTTGCTCTTCTTACGAAGAACTTCCAAAGACGATAAAGTAAAAGGAATGAAAAATTCGCAATATGAATGTATACTTCATATTAGATAAGAATTAGGTTTTAGAAAAATTACACGAGAAGATGAGTATTCGATAATCGTGCAAGATTGCACAACTACTTATTTTTCTAGAAATAAATCTTCAATTTAATGAGAGACGTTACTTCCAAAGATCTCTATTTATGGATTCTAAAGTCTCCAAACGACTAGAAAATCAATACTTCGTGCAAACATAAATTACCTTTAGTCGCCAATTTGTGGAAGGTGTAATGAAACTTACGGCATTAAGACAAGTTAGCTCTCAGCACGATCATTTCAGTAAAGACGATATAAATTGGGCACAAAACTCTAAATCAAGAAAGATCACACAGTAATTTTCACGTGAAATAATCGGTTTTGTAACAGCTTTCGGCAACCTCCGAACATTAATCAGAAAGAAAGCTAAGTTCGTACCGCAATTGCATTTAAAATCCAATTTCGTTGCAATTTATGTGCAAGCAAAGACATTAATTAAATTGGTTTAAAGATGAATACTCCAAGTTCAAGTTTCGTGTCTGGCCAAAGTCATCTTCCCTGCACCTCGCCCCGAAACTCTGCTGCTCTCCTAATAGAATTTATTATAAATTTAACAGTATGTGTTCATTAGAAGAGTGTCGTGTGAAACACTAGTGATTAGGCAATTAAAATATTATACCAGTAGACATCTCACGATCATCGATTCTTTGGAATTATTTCTTACTGAGAAATATCGAAATGAATTGTAAATATTGTAATACGATCGAACTTACAAACTAATTTTATTTCATTGAACACATTCTTTGCTTTAAATACAGAAAGTAACAACGTCACAAAATCTAAAGTAATCGTCTTTTTAAACTTAAGATTTCAGATTGCACATACATGAAGTAATTTTACTTCATATAATTACAAGCGGGCACGAATATGCCTACTTGTATTATACGATACTTTCCCTAGTTGGAGTGGAGTTGATGTTCTTAATACTTGAAGAAACAATATTTATACTGTTAATGAAACAGTATGATGGTATTGAGATGAAAATTGAGGTATCAGTGATTGACAGTATTAGCAAATAATAAATTGATGACTCCAATCATGCTAATATTTCAAGCATGATATTACTTCCCAGTCTGGCACTTTATCAAGTTTCGTAGATTGTCAATCAGTTGGTCCACACCAAAATGTATAGTAAAACATTTTCCACACTGAGAAGTGTTCATTAGTTTAAATGTCCCATCCATTAGAGTTGCAATACTCTTCCATCAAAATTATATATGTACTACATTGAATAAATGTCAATATACCTTTAATTTATTTTATCTATCATAGGTTGGCATGCAGTTTCATGTGATATGTCAGGGCACATACTATGACACAATGTTGTGCTTTTAATATTGTTTTCTTGTTACTATATCTTTAATGTGCCTTTTATGCTACATATTTATTGTTAATGGGATGTCGAATGTTAATTTCTTCGCTCTGCATGCCCCACATATACGATGAATCCATTCATGTCTTTTAAGGTGATTCATGTCATTCATGTCTTTTCATATTTGAATATCTCGATCGACAATGTCGCAAAGGGAAATAAATTGATTGTTTATGGTTAAACATATTTCGTCAACTCTTTTTCAATATTAATGTTTAATTAACGAACTAATAACTGTTCAAATATCTTAAGAGTAGGTTTTACATGAACTAATACCCACTGTAATTCAAACCGTGCTTGGGTAGCAATCGATCATCAAAGAATCGACGTATTGATAATTTCTCCTGCTGTTGTATTAGGTAGTTTGTACCACCCTGAACGTTAAAGCAATATCGATTCTCTGCGCATGCGCAGTTTAAGTTTCGCATCACTGAAGTGCATCTGCGCATGCGCAGAAGATGGATATTCCTTTGCGCTGCGGCGTGCACAAACTCCCTATTGATAGGGAATATCGGATCGAGTTCCCCCTCCTTCCACACCTTACGTTCAGCGATCCAGCAGGCTCGCCTTCGTGACGCATCCTCAGAAGCGGCAGAGGGGAAGGGGAGGGGAGGGGGAGGGCGGAGGGGAGGGGGGAGCGGGGATTGCGTGAGAAACGGCCCGAGGGGAGGGCGCTTCTTTGCGGATCCGCGCGGCGCGGCTGGGCCTCGCGCGAGGAGCTGCGCGACAAAAAAGAATGAACACGACCCATAAATTCCCATCAATGAGGAGATCCCATTCACGGCCTCGCGCGGAGGCGTGACCCTCGCGCGCAAGACGAACGGCCCCGCCCTGCTTCGCCACCGCCGCCGCCGCGGACGCCCCCGCTGTCGCACTCGCCCCGCCCCTGTCTCCTTCGCCGTCCCCGCCGCTGCACCGCTCGCGCCGCGGCAGCCACGGCCTCTTATACCACTCTCCCTCGCCACACCCTCCGAACGGGCATATTAATCCCCCGCCTCACAACGCCCATACTCCCATAACACCATTTCCCCCGTCACCCGACGCCCTGCTTTATCCGTTCCCGCGCCACGCCCGCTCCCTTACTGTCCCACCTCCCCAGCCACATCCTAGCCACCCACCCACCCACACACACACACACACACGGTATTTTCTTCACCATCCACCTCTCTGTACTTTCATCACTTACTGACCCCTACATCTTCTCACACCCCGTCATATATCCCTGATACACCAAACTCTCCTTTGTACCAGCCTCTCCACTTCCCTCGTGACTTGGTCACGCCCACACCAATCGTCTGTGTGCCCGGAACCTTGCTACCGCCACCATCCCTACCTCCCTCAACCGTACCCCGCCGTCCAAGACTCCACCGTCACGCACTCGTTCCTACCACTTCCCCTACCATTTGCAGTCCGCCTTCGTTTTTACTTGTCCTCGCAAGCTCTCTCGCCTCCAACCCTACCGTGCAGTCCTCGTTTGTTTTCATCTCTGCCACTGCCTCCGCCTCTCCCTCGCCAAGACGCTCCCACCGCCGCTCCCGTCCATGCTACCAACTCCGCCCTGCCTCTCCACTGTGTGCCAGAGTGACATCTCAGTTCTTCTTCCGATTCCGTCACTATCCTTCTCTCAACTCTCTCCTCTTTGCCTTCCTTTATCCCCTACACCGCTCTTCTCCTTCTGCGGCCGCCGCCTCCGTTCCCTTTGCCAATCATGGCCACAACTACCTACCCACTACTGTTACCCCTGGCCCTACCTTCTCGGTCTCTGATTCTACCTACCTCAGCTTCCAACCTGCCCTTGTCTCATCCCCCGCTTACCACCTCTATCTTAGCCTAAGTAAATTCTGCAGTCCCTGCTCTGTTAAGACTCCTCCACCCAGGCCCCACCCACGCTGCTGCCGCCCCACTAGACAATTTTGTTCCCACACGCGACCCCACCTCGTGTCCCCACTCCACCGACGCCTTCGTCTTTGCCACGTCCACCTCAGTATCAGTCTTAATCTCCACCTTCGTCCCCACCCTCGCTACCTTCGTTCTTTCCCACCGTCACCCTTGTAGACTGCCACCCGCTGCATCAGCCTTAGCCTCATTCTCAACCTTCGTCCCTTTCCCCGCTATCTTTTTGACCCTCACATCCACCCAAAACCTCCTCCACCGACGCACTTTAGGGACTGTCGCAGCCGCAGTGACTGCCTCCAGTTCCGGGGCTGCCTGCAAGCTCTTAACTTCATCTACACACTTCATCCTTGCCACCGCAGTCACATAATTCCTCCACCTCCTTTCCCACCTCCCTTCTCAACGTCACTTCACCTCCACCCCTACCTCCATCTCTGCCTTGGACCTACTCTAATCTCCAAACCCATATCCATCCCCACTTTGGCCTTGTCTCCCCCGCCATCTAAGCCGTCGTCTTAAAGCTGCCATCCCTGTCTCGGACTCAGTCTAAATCTCCATCTTCGTCACCGCCCCCCTCCCATCTCAACCTCACCTCCACCGCCCCCTTCAACCCATCCTCGACACTGTGACAATACCTGCCTCAGCCTCAACCTTCAGCTCCTTCCCCGCCTCCTCCTCTGCCCTGGCCTCTCATCTCAACCTCACCTCCACCTCCGTACCCACTTTCCCCGCTCCTTCCTCAACCTCACCTCCCCCCGCCGCCCCTGCCTCCCCCGACACGTCGAGGCTTATTCGGCGCGGCGGCGAGTGTCGCCTGCAGATAAAGAGAATTGGCCCGCCCCCTCCAGGGGCGGAGAGGCAGCTTGGAAAAAGGTACACTTCCCCGGAGGGTATATGTTATGCGGAGCACAGGCTATAAGAATGGAGGAGCGCTGGCGGACGCCGTTCTCCAAGAGATCGGCTTTAGAAGAATGTTCCCCGTGCGCGGCCTAGAGATTGTTGCCTAGCACGTGAACACTTCGAGTAATTCAATGACACTACGCTGCTGTCATAGTTATGTAGATATTAATGAAGTTAACAACAATATTTGTGGTATTCCCACACAGGACGATGTAAATAAAAAACTGTCGTTTTTTTCTACGCGATTTTTTTACCATTTCTCCTTAGTGGGCATTAATGAACATCAGATAGAAGCTGATCGTAAAGGAAATAAAATACAATGAATCACACATAATATAATTAATATTTTATTCATTCTGAATCTTTCTAACATAATTTCATTATTGAAGTACCAGTTTAAGTAAATTTTGATATCACTGCCGAAAGTGAAGTAGTTGTTGGCAGTGTTTGCAGTTTCAGAATTCGAGAGGAAATACTTCTGCGGCATTTAGAAAAAAATCTTCCCTTTAGGGATATATGGAATGCACAATGCTTATGTGTTGTCATATTTTTTTGTAAGAAGTAAAGAATATTTGGAGAAGGCATTCGTGTGCCTTCCCCAGGAAAGAGAGCGTCCAGTTTCTTGGGGAAGGCACACTTCTCAGAACGAATACGTACAGAATACATTAACCCGAAGTCTAATATATTTCAGTTTGAAGTCACTCCATCGTAAAAGTAGTTTCATTTAAATTATGATAAAAAAATAATTTTGACAGAACAAATATAAGTGTCGGTATGAATCTCATAAGTACTTGAAACTATGTTCTTCTGCGCTTACTTTACTTAAATGGTGGTTTGCTTCCAAGTTCACAAAATTGCATTAATTCTTTTTAAACACTCTCTAAAATTTAGTGAATCCGACACATCATCAAATTCAATAAAGGTTTTCGTACTTTTTTATTCTCTTGTTGCATCAAAGAGTATGACATTACTTTACCTTTACTAGTAATGGCACCACACGAATATATTTTACAAAACTGTGTTATGACAAGATGTTAAGGCAAGGTAATATCTACTCGTAGTTCTTTAAACAAAACCTTCGAAATAATCGCCAGCAAAATGAACATAATACGATGAATGAACAGAATTGAAAAAGTATGGATATGAAATTCATAAGAACGCGAAAGACCAGCAGGTTTCCTATAGAAAAGCTGAACACAAGGAAGCCCAATGATGAAGATGTTCAAAAAATGAAAAGTGGGCGAAAATCTTCAGAGCGTCCGAGCACATTCCTCTTGCAATAGCGACTCCTCCTCCAAAGATTAACTTCGGATTCCTTTCTCCACCCGGGTCCTCCTTAGGAAAGAGAGCGTCTTCTACAAAAGAATCCAATCGCCTGACTTTTATGCCTCACTGTGAGGTCACGAGTAAAAAGAAAGGTATGCTCTATTTTCGGAAGTCCTTTTAGCGAATCAAATCTTTGTGTGATTTAATCAAATCAACGGAGAGCAGCTAAAATCAATATTTCTTAAAGGTACAAAAATCCATCAGTGGGTTACTGGATATTTTTGATATTTTACGTCGCGAACACTGCATTTCTCGTGAAAGGACACTTAACGAAACTATTTTTAAATTTTGACCTGTTGAAAATATTTGTCAAAAATGAAGTCATTTCATCATTTCTTCAGATTTGCCATGAGGAAATAAAGAAATAGCTAGTAAATTGGAACTTTATTAGACATGAAATTGTAAGATACAAATCTAACTTTGAGATATTTCAGGCAAGAATAAGTACATCGGTATTTTTGTGAGACCTATTGTGCTTATAGATACGAATTGCAAATATACGAGTATGTAAAAATACTATTCAAGTTGAGACAGTATGTACGTCGAAGTTATTCTTGTGAGGTTATCAGCAAACGACTACATGCACAAGACGTCTACTAGAGTACGGTTACTTGGGGCGTGATTTGAACGTCTTGGATATCTGACCAATTTTACTTGTATCTGGATACTCTACAAATACCACGCAAAACGTCTATAATAAATAACCTAATCAATTGTTTTGTGAAATAGACTTCGGGTTTGATACGTTGTTACTAACCTACCGTGATGTAGAAATATTGTTGAACAAAAGTATAGAATGAGTGATGGGAAACGGTGCTTTCTGTCTCATATTTTAAGTGAGAATGACGCAGTTTAATTAATGAAGAATTTTACCATTAAGTGCGTAGTAAATTATGCGTTAAACAGAGTCAAGTATGTTTTATATTGACCGCATAGGCCAAAGATCTGAGCCTCGTCATGAAACAGAGCACGAGTAGTAAAGCGTCAACTCGCCTTAATTGTTTGAGATTACCAGTACGACGCCATTCCACTCACAGGCCCGTGTTGTCGTTCGCCATATTCTCTCGGTAGTGAGCCGATTCCTTCACAGTCGTTACGATAAGGGAGAAGGTCCAAGACGTCTTTCTTATTTGTTGTACTCGTGCTTCCGACTATTTCTCTACCAAATACCTCAATCACTGATCAATGTATCCACAATAACATTTATTTCGTTTTATTTCCGCTCGGTTGGCGACCCTCGCGCACGCGGGCTATTGGAGGGTCGGCAGCTTTTATTAGCAAACGCCACTGGCCAGCCACGCATGAGCTGGCAGTTATGTGCACGGGGAATTAGAGCATCTGTTCCCTTGCTCTCATCCCCTCTCCAACCGCCACGCACTGCCTCGAAGGAATTCTAAACATCTGTTGGCAAAGCAGAAGCATGCAAGGTTGTGCCTATAGAATTGTGTATTTTCGAGCAGTGTAGCCAACACCAATTAGGACCGTCGAGATCACTAAGTAAGGGGAAGTTTTAACAGTTGGCCGGCAGTGAAACTTATAATGCATCAATTTTGAAGTTGAAATACAAATTGTAATGGCAATATTTGAATCGCTTGCTGTTTTGTGATGCTAGTAGTTGTGTTCGATGGCTGGCAATATTACTGCTTGTTTTTATTAGTTTATTGAGTTATTTCTTCTCCATAGTTCTATTAGGCTCATTATTCAATAATAATTATTTTAAATCCCAATTCTTTCAACACCAATATAGTATTATTCTATTTATTCTAACTAGTAGAATATATTGTTTATATTTTAGATGCAAAATTACAAAAAGCAATTTTTTCTCTCTTCCTTCCTTCCTTCCTTCCGTTCCATCCATCTTCCTTCCTTTCTTGAATCCTTCTTTTCTTTCTCATTTATTGAGTTCCTTAGTTTCAGGTACTTCTTAGACTTAGTGTTAAACAATTTAATTCACGGCCGCATGATATTTGAGTGCATTGTATTTCGATTTCAGGTGTCTTGTAACGATGTAACGAGTAGAACGGGTTTTCGTTTTCCACGAAGGGAGATTCGCATCTTACTGAATATTCTCATTATTTTAAAACATTCGTAAGTAGAATGAATGTTTCATGTAACATTTAAAATAATCTTTCTAAATATTTTCAAGACCTTGCCCATCTACCTAAAAGTTAAAAACTACATATCGCATTTCTTATGTCTTATACAAAATATAACTCTCAAACGAATACTTTGTAATAGATGGATATTTAATTTTTTAATAACAAATTATATCAATTGGCACAAAAAATATGTAAAGACAGTGATCTATAATGTATTCATTTTTCTTTTTCTACTAAAAACAATGATGATACTCAAAAAGATAGTTGCGTTAAATGTGCAGATTCAGAGTACTTCTGTGGAAGATGTAAATGGAGGTGAAAATGAGATAAATATCTGCATCACTACATAAAGAAAAAAGTACATATTCACAGAAGTAAAATTAAGTTTTTGTATTTATTTTCAACCTTATTACCGTTTGCAAAAGTTCCCTGTTCATGTACATTTCTCTGTTAGGAGGAATTTTAAATTACTTTTTGAAAAAGATTAACATATATTTTTCCTTTAGAACAGCTGAAGAAGAAAAGTTCATTCCTTTGTTCCCACTATTAATTTATTTCTAGGAGATTACACACACAATCCCACTACCCCGTTAAAACTACATTTTGCAATACTGAACTTGCTCTGCTACGCGAGACAATTCCTTGGCGCTAGACTTTTATTACGTGTGCTTCTCGGATTACGCAGACTCTTACTATGGCAGGGCCGAGAAAGTGCAAAAGAGATAAAATGCACCGGAGAATCCCTAGAGTAAAACGAAATGCGCTCTCGAGATCATGGAACAAAAAGTACGCGAAACGAGTCTGCAGCCTCGCAGCGCTGCCAACGTTAACGGCGGAATGTGCAAAATCTCTGAACATTTCGCTACCATGAAGAAGATGTCTTGCTAACCGACCTCCTATGCCATAGGCGGAGGAGAAGGAGACTTATAGTTTGGTGACCAGCCTGTTTCTGGCCGGTGGTTGGCCATGGCCTTGCACCCACTGCATGAACGATGGCAGTGATTACAAGTGAATGATTTTACTCATTACTGAGGGAGAAGGTTTATATTATATTTATGATTTTCTATTTCTTGCCAGGTGGTGTGCCGTTGCTTTCCACTGTATCGTCGATGGCTATGATATTATAGAGTGAATAATGATTCTAACTTCTGTGGTAAGAATCTTACTACTTCATAACCTGCCATTTCCCAGCGGTTTGTTTGCTATTGCCTTCTCCTACACGGCTAGAGGTTATCTTAAAGGATGAATAATGAAAAATGTATTTGAACAGTTTTCATGAGCGCAAACTACAAAATGTTAAAGCTGCAAATGGAGGTATTGAAGCTCCAAAATGTTAAAATGAAACTTATTATTATTCACGTACGGGCTATATATGAATATCACCTAATGTCTCCAGTTTCGAAAAATGTGATAAAATACTAAATTTAAAATGTTTGGTAATATCCGTCTTCCTAAATATGTCGATCCTAATGTTGTAATAAACTGCCCGACACTTTTTGTTATTTTATTTATTTACGTCAAAAACAGTTAAAAACTGTGTGTGACGTGCTATGAAGAGAAGTTAATTTGAAGTTACAGTTATTTACCACATTTATTTATTTTTTACCACATTTATTTCCACCCACTCTAGCGCTTAATGTTTCTCCACGCATGTATGTACTTTTTAACCCTGGCAGATATCAACAAGTTGGATTTCGTTAATTATATGCTCTCTTCTGCTCTACTTAACATTTTCGCACTTTTGAAGGAAATTTACATCAATTCAAAAATATGTCTTTAAATGTGCAAATCGTTTTTAAATTCACTTTTTTATTTTTTTAATATATATTTATTAATGAATAATATTAATATATGAAGTAGTATATTAATAATGAATAATAGACTACATCATATGTAATTTATGAATTAATATTTAACTTAAATCTAATCTTACAATTGTATCTAACTGCACATGAATACGAATACAGAGCACCTATGGCATGAATTCAGTTCTGAAAATATGTTGATGAATGAATCTAATGGGTATCAATTTTGTATTCTAGTTAGGAGCTGGTAGGTGGTGGCTAAATCGTAATGGGTTGCTTGGGTTAATGTGTTTATTTTGAAAAAAAAATAGATAGGAACGCATTATGGTGAACTATAGAGGTAAATTCAATTCTTTGTGACGTTGAATGTTTGAGATGAACCAGGATGCATGAGTGGCAAGTCTGAGGAAATTATTTTGGATGAGCTGCAATTTATTGATGTTAGTTTTAGAGGCATTGATCCAGATAGGGCATGCGTAAAGCATTAAGGGCCTAATTATTGATTTGTAGATGGCGATTGCATTGTTTAATGAGAGCTTACTCTTGCGATTTAAAAGTGGGATCAGTTGAATTAGTTTTATTTTGGCTTGCTGTGCTTTTACTGTTATGTGATTTTTCCAATATATTCTGGTATCAAAATTCAGCCCTACAGCTCTTTTCACCTAACGCAGCATTCTATAGGTCCTGCTCTATGTTTGCTTATTACTCGCGCAAGTTTTCTTGATACACGAGCTCCCTAGACCTCACCCAGCGCTGAATAGTATAGCACGTCGAGGTACTTAGGTTCGATTCGGAACGGCACGTTTCAATCTACAATGCTGGCAACAACCATCTCGCAATTTTAAAACAATCGTAGCATTTCACGTGGCACATTTTGGCGAGTTAAGTTCATGCTCACAGTTGGTACGCCCTTTCATCCGTGACGTAGCTAGAGCCCTCCTCTCCCCGCACCCCCCGCTGAGGAATATCAAGAAAACTTGCGCGTATAGTACCATTACTTGCTGTGTAACATTACCCACCAAGTCTCGAGTCTTCACGAATACAATGAAACAGCGCAGTCTCGAGATCGCGAAACAAAAGAAGGTGCGCGAAATGAGACAGCTGCCGGGCGCCGCCGCGAGCGTCACCGCAATGTGCGAAATCGCAGCGCCGTTCGCGCCCGCGTCTGCGTCTGCGGGAGGCCCATGCAGCGAGGGCGCGGCATCTCTCTTGTTCCCTCTGTCTTTTCCGCGACCCAGACACATCGCAAGCCTTTTGTCCCCCGGCGGACAAAGAGCTAGGAGACGCCTCTGAACTAAGGGACGAGTGTGGGAACGTCATTATTGATTGGGCTGAAAATAAAACGAGTATTGAGGAATATGGAAATATAAAGGTTGCGAGGTTTTAATCAACTAAGAGGTTTTGTAATAAACAAGACTGGTGGGTTAACTCAGAATAAAGTTTTTAGACATGCGGTTAACGTCAAATATGATTAATGAGGAGAAGAGTAAAAATAAAATTTAAAATTAAATTTACTCAGAAATTACTCAGCATGTGTGGGGGTATCGTGCCTCACTTTGGCGAATTTTTCAGACGCTCTTTTCTGCAATATTCATTTTTTAGATCAAATTCATACAGTGTAAAAATGTAAGTTTATATTCATGTTAACCATCTCTTATCAAAACATCTCTTATCAAAATCTGTTTACCCAGTCATATCGTCAGCATGGGTTTACAACACGACCTCCCTCATACTTTCGTTCTGAAAATTACAAGTGTTTTTATTATCAACGCAACTACAGAGGGAGGTAAAATTGGCCAAACCAGAGCTGATGAATTTAACCCAATATTTCATATCATAAATTGTAAAATAGGCGAAGGTCTTTGAATTCACTACGTCAGAAAAGAAAACTTTTGTTTAAAGCAAATTCAAAAATATAAATAATGAAATTCCAATTTTCTATGCAAATTTGCGTCCAGAAACGATTCTAAAATAAGAAATGAAATGTTTGTAGACTGAATTATGCCCATATGTTAATATATTTCCAACTTTCCCAATGTAACAAAGAATAATTGACAGCTCAAACTTAATTCTCCAAAACGTTGACAGATATCACTTTCACATCTGCACACGTGCAAGAAATTATTTCAATGCAGCACAAACGTTTTCCGCAAATCCTCCACAATCGTTTTATCGTCTTCCGCGAACCCTCGGTGTTGCAGCAAATCAACGCACGCATCACTGCACACATTGAAACGAGGTCGCTGCGCGCGCTTATTGTGATTCATCGTGGCAACGGACACCTGGTGCGGTCGAGGGGCGAAGGGTGACGCGAAATGAATGCTGACAGGTATGGAACAGTGGTACATGATTTCCAGAAACAGACAGCATAAGAAAAAAGGGACTTGCGATCCGCAGAGTCCCAATTCTATTTGGAACGTTGATCGCCACTCCATCAGATGAACGTTTGCAACGTGCATCACATCACAATTTCGTACACTACCTAGTTGTCATTGGTACTTAAATTAGTCTGACAACTGCCCTTATTTGAATTTTAAAGGAATTCTACATGTTACCGTTGATTATGAGGGGATTGAATATCTTCAATACAAGTAATTTAGAATTATTTTTTCACAAATGTTCGTATACTTATACCTCTATTTTTCATGAAATGTCACTGGGAAGCTGCCTTTAAGTGTAAAATATTAATAATAATTTCTTCGTTTTTGTTATAGGCAATGGAAAATCTAATTGCTGTAAAAGTATGATTGTTAACGGTTAGTGATAACATGTGTATTTTAACCTGCACTCTCAGAGCCTGCAGATGAAAAGAACGATTTCCAAAAGGTTATTTCAAAAAGGCTAAAGGTTTTGTGAGAGTGTGTGTGTGTGTGTGTGTGTGAAACCTACGTAATAAATATCAATTTTATAACAGACAAACGTTTTGATTATATATGCTCTAACAAGACACTGAAGTTTTTCCGGGCGTGTTTTCTTCTCAGCCACTGTGCGGCTGGAGGGGGGCAGTCGTAGGGAGGGGCACGTGCCCTGTTGGCCCAACGACGCCGCGTGGCTCCTTTGTGAGTGAGCCCTCCGGGCAGCTGCCTCCCGCGTCCACGTCGCCCGGGCCTTGTGTTCCACTTCCGCCCACCCCCGCCCCCGCCCCCGCCCCCGCCCTTCCACTCGATGGAGCACTCGCCAGCCACTAGTACGCCACGGTCAACAAATATAAGGACGCTACGATTCTATTTGTCAGCAAAGACAATAACATATCCTTGTCACCGGCAAATGGGGCTCCGCATCAAATGATGTCATTACAGTGCCCCTGACCGGGAGGTCCTAGGGTTCGAGGGCCGACGGTGGATGGATTTTTGAACTAGCTAGACACTTAGGTCGAATTCAGCCGCGCGCAGTCTGGAGGAGAATTCTAGCGGCCGGCTTCTCTGATCGGTAGTTTTCCATGGCTTCTCCGATCAACACCAGGTGAATGCCGGAGTAGTACCCTAACAAACGAGTCACGGACCGCGCATGATCTTTTCTTCGTTTTCCTTGTTCTCTCCTTACCCCTTACTTACGCACACTAACATTTACATGCCCTACAGTACCACACACGTCGGGAGCCCAGTTCAAAGTTTGGAGCTTGTGCCGGCAAGGGCGGTGCCTCGCTAATGGGAGATACCTGGTTGGAGAAAATCCCCACAAGCTGACGTTGGTTGGATCTCGCTATCCAGTGGGAGATCAGCGCAACTTCATCCCATAAAATATACATACACTTACGGGATTTGCGACCTTATCCATTAACACGCCCGGTAATCAATCGAATCATACGCATCCACAGGTTGAATATCGGTGGGTTCCGGCAGTCAGCGTCACTATCGTCTTACATTCACTAACGTCCACATTTTTTAAAATTTGAAAAAATATGTTATAAGACACACTAGGTGGAAAAACTGGGTCAGTACACCAACGTTATCACGTCGAAATTCAAAATATTCCAAGAATTGGTTGGCAAAATACCTTCTTATTCTACTATTTTCCCCTTCTTTCCATGTTTTCCTGTAGTTCAGTCTGATACATGCAATAGAATCTGAGAAAAACAAAATATTAAAAACGCTTTTCTTGTTGTATCTCTGCAACAGTTGGGCTAGCGGCAACCTTCTTTTACTTTTCATTGCGTGTGCCTTCATGTCTACAAGTCTGTCATCATTATAATTAGGTATCCAATAACATTTTCAATAAGGATTTCTACAATCGGCCGTAGTCAAAAGAAGAAATATCCTAACTAAATATGGTAACTTCCTACTTTGTCAACGCGATTGGCTAGACGCTCCCCCGCAACTGAATGGGGATAGTCGCGGCCACGCACAGCGGGGCGCCGAAGGGGTGGCTGAGCAGGGGGAGGGGAAAGGGCGGCAGCGACCGAAGGGCGGAGAGGCCGGCGCAGAGGCGGCGGGACGTAGCGGCTATTCAGCGCCACACAACAGAGTTGATGAGGGGGGGGGGCGCCGACGGCGACGGTACGGGCGGTGGCAGAGACCAAGATGGAGCTGGTGGAGGAGGCGGAAGAGGTAGAAATAAAGATGTGTGAGAAGGATGAAGTAGATAATGCGGAAGTAGAAGTGCACAAGGAGGAGGAGAAGATGGAATGATTGACTATTTCGTGGTTCCATGCGCGTCAACTGCTATGATCATTTGTCGCATAAGTGTGGTGCATGTTTGATCACGGAAGGTAGTGGTGATCTCCCCCCCCCCTAGATGGTGAGATCCGGCGCCGACATGCGCTTTTTTCCAACCAGATTTCTCCCATTGGTGGGACATTGCACAAGTCAAGACAAGCTCTGAGCTCCTGATTGGTATTCCAACATGTGTGGTACTGTAGTACATGTAAATGTATGAATGTATGTGCAAAAGGTAGAACTAGGGCAAGAAAGAGGAAGGGAAGATTGCACCCGACCCGTGACCACATGTTTAGTGTATAGCTCAGCCAGTCGCAGTAGCTGAATTCGACCTACCTATTTAGCTGGCGTCAAAAAGCCTACATCGGAACTGGAAACTTAGGATCTCTTAGTTAAAGGCACTGCAGTGACTTTAGTTGCTGCCTGGAGCCACCTCAACCACTACCGAGGGAGAGGAAGAAGAGGAGGAGCTAGATGTGTAAGCGACAGCAGTGAGATGGGCGGAGGCGGATGAGAATGTACAGAAGGCGCAGAAGATGGTGGTGGAGAAAATGATAAATGAAGTGGTGATCGCATACGTAAGCGGGAGTGGAGGAAGACGATGCTGAGGGTGATGGAAAGAGCGGGAAGGGTCATTTCAGAAGACGCAGCGCCCAAGACAGTGAAAGGGAAAGCGAAACTGCCGAGTCAGAAACGGCAGCGACACACACAAAGCGAAATGGGCAGGGAAGAGACTGCAGGCGGCAATAGCTGTAAATTGTTCATTGGAAGATACCGCGTTGCGTCCGATATCTTGAAATATCCAGTATTTTGTTTTCAATGTTATCACTGTCAACATTAGTATTAATAATCCTTTATCGATGGTATATCGATGATACGTAATACATTACCAAATTATGGGATCCTAATATTTAGCTTAGAAACATTACATAACTTGTGACCATAATTTTCTATTGTGTAAAGAAATAATATAACCTAATACACATAAATACGCATTATGAAACTTACATGCTGCGTTTAAAATGTTGCCGTTAGTACAAATTTAAAGCATAATTCATCTCGCCCAACACGGCCAGTCGCGCTATGGTTGACAAACTTACTGCAGTTACACCTCTGTTAAAGGAGCGTGCGTTAATAAAAATAGTTTTTATGCGTTGTGCAACTATAGCGCTCTCTGCACACGCAACACAGAGTGATACGTGATATGATCGTGTAATAGATTATTTCCTCTACAGAGCAATGCCCAAGTAAGGCGTCCGGGAAGAACAGTTGGTAAGTTACACGCGAAATTAGTGTAAGATTTTTCGTAACGTGTAACGCCTATTTGCTCTGTTGCGGCTGAAACTGCGATGCCATCGAGGGTGGAGAGGGCGGAGGATAAATGGAGGCGACACCGTGGATGCTGTGGGGGGGGGGAGGGGCGGGGGCGGGGCAGCTGACAGTCGCGCCGCGAAGGGCGCGGGCCCGGTGGCAGCTGCCCTCCGAAGAGGCCCATTGTGGCGCGAAGGACCACGCCGCCGCCCCCGACCCCGCCCCCGGCCCCGCCCCCCGGCACCCCCCGTTGGCTCTTCTCGCTCGGCCTCCGGAGTAGCACTCTGCAATGGCAGCGCCCAGCGCCCTGCCGCCGAAGCCTCCTCCACCCGCCACGACGTTAGCGCTCTTCCCATTGTTTTCAGGCGCCTGTTTGTTTAGGTTATACGCGCCGTGTCGAGGCTTGTGTTTAGTGCCTTGTTGGATGGTGGGTATGGGGCATCGCCAACAAAACATCGATGTTTCTGAACATCCGTGCTCAAAATTACAACACATCGATGTCATTAAAACATCAACCCAAAACCGGGCAGATCGGAGGTGTGCGACTATAGGACTCTCTGCACATGCGACATAGACTGATATGTGATATGATCGAGTAATCGTTTCTTTCCTCTACAGAACGATGCCGACGTAAGGCGGCGTCCGCGTACAACGGTCGGTAATTTAGTATAAGATGTTTCGTAGGGAGACTGCAGAATGGTGGATGGATGCCTATATTCACCCCCACCCCCCACCCCAGACCCAGCCGCGTGTGGTTATTGATTTAATCTAGTATTAAAAACATAGATTTTTTGAAACAAGATTAGTAACCATTTACGTTCACGCGCTGGCTAATTTAATTTGAGAGTTTATTAAATTTTAATTGATATTTAACTAATAAATAAATACACAAAACATTCGGAATTAATAATTAAATTTGGTTTATATGAGTAGATAATTCTTTATTGTCGAAAACCCGATTTTATTTATTTTTCATGCTTGGTCATTTAGTCTGAAGAATACTCGATTTATAGATACCTGAAAATTATCGTAGAATTATTTTACGATTCAAAAAATATCGAACAAGTGCAAACATCGAACATAAAACATCGATCTTAAAACAACATCGGTTTAAAAAAATCAAAGTCGAGTACATCGATGAGTTTATGAAAACATCAATGTTTTGAACACATTCAATGTTTAACATTGACGTCGACGTCTTGCATGGAACATGAGCGACTGCGTCTAGTGCAACTAAGAAACCACGGCACTCAATTGAAACCTAACTACATATGTTTTGTTTGGAAGTATAATTACTTAAAGTTTGATTGCTGAATACTCACTCGGACGAACGCATGCTGTGCAACAATACAATGTGTTTAGTCACAAAGGAAACGAAGAACTGGTTTTTGCCAGAATATAATTTACGATTTTGTTATTTTATTTCAGTCATCATTCAATTTTTATATTTTGGCTTGTTTAAACCGTATTATCATTACATTTTTCTTATTTCTACACCGCTCATTATTATGGAATTTACCTTTATATTCGTTATGCTTTAATCACATCATTATCATCTTTGTCCTAGTTTATCACAATTTATCCCATTCTTTTTACAGTTAATGAAGTATTTTGGATATTCTGAATTCATAAAGTAAACATAAATACGATTTTTTCCTACTGTTTTTATTTATTTTTACCATTATCGGATGTATTAGACTTTGAACTAATCACTTCTGTACATTGTTTGTAACTATATAAGGTAATGGATTTTCATACTCTACACAAAATTTCGCACTATTGTTATTTCTCTCCGTTCGATTGTCTACGTATTCTCATTCCGTTCGTCCATTGTTCTTTTTCCTTGTTGTAATCTTATAGGTTCTGCCCTCAACGCGTCCACTCTTCATTTCAGCTGACCGGCTCCCCCAGGCCCAGCTTCTCCGCTTCCGCCGTGTCGTCGCCTCCGCCCCCGCCCCCTAGCGAGGGGATTCCCCCGACGGGAAACAACGCGAGGCGCCGCCTAATCCCGGAATTGTGCGCCGCGGCCCGCGCCCCTCCCCCCCCCGCACTTCGACCTCCACTCCCCCCTTTCACGCCGCCCGCGGCGCGGCCCGCTCCGCACACCCTCTGACCCACCCCGACACTCCCCGCTCTCACTTCCCTGCCTGCTCCGCCCCGCCCCGCCCTCCACACCACAGCTGCCCCACCTGCGCAGTATTTCGCCTCGCGCGTCGCTACGCTCACTGCGCCGGCCCACGCCCCCTAACCCTCGCCTCCCATCTCTTATTGACTGATGGATTAGTGATTCCGGATATCTCAAGAAGATCACTAGTCCCGTAAGTGTAGTGTATGCTTTATCTTAGCTAGTGGTTGTGATCTTCCCTAGCTGGATGGAGATCCGGCGCTGCTTACGGGCTATCCCCAACGAGGTATCTCCCACCAGCGGCCCACCGCCCCAGCCGAGGTACAAGCTCTAAGGACCCGATATGTCTCCGGCATGTGTGGTAATGCAGTGCATGTGAGTAAAAGAGGAAGTAAGGAGTCAGGATAGGACAAGGAAGAGGCAGAAAAGATAGCGCGCGGATCTTGGCCCGTTTGTTTGGGTACTACTCCGGCATTCCCCTGGAGTTGATCGGAGAAACCTCCAAGCCTTCTATCTTAATCTCGCACGTCGCACTCAATCTCACTCCTGTTTTCGTCTGCCGTCATCCGACGACCCCACTCCACAGTCCGTCCCGGGCGCTCCTCAACTCGTTTCCACTCCTCTCCGCCTCGGACTGCAAAACTTATCTCGCACCGTGCTCCGTGCTCCATACCGCCTTGCGACTATTCTCGCACCGTAGTCTGCCCAGTGCTCCAAAACTCGCCTTTCTCCTATCCCAACTCTCCGCTACGTTCGCCCTCGCTCACCCCAGTCTACGCCCTGACGCACCTCTCTCTCCGAGCCACGCCCCGCAGTCCTCCCGCCCACGCGCCGCATCCCACGCCGCGAACTTTGCCCTCTCCCCTCCCCACCCACCTTCCGCCGTGTTCCGCTCACCGCTTCGCTTCTCTCCGTACCCTCCTGCCTCCCAACTCATCGCTCTTATTCGCCCCAGCCCCCCTTCCCTTCCTCGCGCCACCCTGCTCTCAGCTCCTCGCAACCCTTCACTTCCCCACAACCCGCCCCACGACCGCTTACCAATCCTTTTCGCCCTTAACCACCCCCACCCTCCTCACAGACTCCCATTACCGACCGACATTACCCTTCTCCCCTCCCCACCCACCTTCCGCCCTGTTCCGCTCACCGCTTCGTTTCACTCCGCACCCTCCTGCCTCCCAACTCTTCGCTCTTATTCGCTCCAGCCCCCCTCTCTTCCCCGCGCCACCCTGTTCACAGTTCCTCACAACCCTTCACTTTCCCTCACCACGGCCCACAATCGCTTACCACTTCTTTTCGCCCTTGACCGCCCCTCCCCCTCCTCACAGACTTCCACTACCCACCCTCGCCCCCACACCACCCTCCAAGGCCTGTCACCACCCTTCTTTTAACTGTCCTTTTACTCCCCTCTTGTCCCCTCTCCCTCCCTCCCGGCCCCTCGCTGACCCGCACCCCCGCGCCTTTGTCCCCTGCTGCGACTCCTTCGGACTCGTCTTCCGAGAGGGGGTTCCCCCACGGGACACGTGGCCACCTCGCCCCCTCCCCCACCCCGGCGCCGTCGTGACCGCCGATTCAGAGAAATCACTCGGGATTTAGGGTGAACTTTCGATTCACTTCATCAGGGCTTCTCTTAACCCGTGGCCACGTTTTTAAGTGTTTAGGCTGTCGTTTGCCACGTACAGGGCAGGCTTTATAAACGGGACACTACCAATTATTCAGTATTCTGTTGAATAGATTATCAAGATATACAAGATATACAAGATAAGACTCCTGATATTGTTTTGCTTCAAGGTTGTGTTGAAATTAGTGAATTATACGTAGTATTGAGTTTACGTCTGGTCTGGCAAACAACCCTTTATTTACAGTACAGTTACGATTGTACGCAATTTGTGAAACAATGTGGTAATAAGACGGGTCACCACCACACTCTGATAGAGTCGTGAGAGCTTCATTCAATGATAATTTTAATGAATGCAATGGAAGGCGAAGTACCACTTAATGGCCTGTGTGTTCACTGGATGGTACCCATTGGAAATTGCAGTGTGACAAATTTTAAAAGATCAAACGAATTTCAGGAAAACATGAAAGCTGTAACATCAAAAAAAAAGCTATTTGCTTCTAAATTTGATACATTATCCCCCAACAATAGCTGTGATGCACAATGCATTCAATTTTTGAAAGATGATCATACGTTTATTAAAATTAAGGACACTGAAAATTTCCGTAATCTAACAACTTGTAATAATTGAAATAATACTTTCATGATTGATATAAACTAATGTTAATAAATTTGTAAAAATGTATTTTGTCAAGTGATTTACAGTCCATCTGTTACAACAAACAAATCTGTATAACTCTTAATTAATGTAATGATTATTTCCAACATATCTAGTTAAATGAGGTGTGCGAAACCCTGCGACATTTGTGTAAATATTTTCCGTATCTTCGTATTGAAGGTAAACTTTTCGCATCCTTTATCTTCAGAGAATAATCTAAAGGCTCTTGCAAATAATATCACAACAAATGTATGAGTGGAAATATTAATAATAAACTGTAATGCTATTTCAAAGTCGAAGTAGTTACTGATTTGTTCCATAAGATAAATCTACTATATTGTATATGGCACTAACGACGATTTTTCAATAACACGCAACTATTAAACACACCGTACGAAGTAAATTCAATTAAAACTTATTTTAACTTGAAATGAAAAACGTTGCCAAACGGATTTTGACGTACCAGCTCTAAGACGAAAACGACCAAATCAACGAATTCTGTTAAAATTAATTAATAAACACACACACACACACACACATACACATACACTCACACACACACACTGCAAAACAAATTGGCAAAGCATAAGATAAACGTATTTAATTCAGGAATCACGGGAATCAAGAATACTAACGCTGGAAAGACACGTCTGTGAAGAAGTTATTGTTAGAAACAATTATTCATTTAATTATCATAATGTATAAACAAATATTTTGGAGGTTAATTATCGGAAAAAACTCGAAAAAACATTTTCCGTTATTTTCTTCATAACAGATTGATTTAATCCACTTTATCTTCTATATCTATGCAGTTCTTTTAAGAAAATATCATGAACAGTTTATTAACTCTGCAGAGATTACAAGTTAAAGAGATATTCTTAAATTTTCAAACTTGAGGTTACTATGACTGATAGTAAACTACACAACAACTCTTGAAAGTGCGCTTTCTGTTAAATGAAAACTAAATGCATCTCAAAATATTTATTAAGTAGTATCAAGAAATAGTGAGGGAAAAAAACTCTACATTGATGAGAAATTATGTTCATGTACTTACGGTTTTCGGTCATTTGAAAATATATGCAGGGCAGATGTAAAGGAAAAAATACTCACCTGAAAAAAGAAAAAAGAAATATGTAAAAATCTAAATAATATTCGAAACAGAAATATAGTATGACTAGCAAAAACTAGAGGACTTGTTTGCGGCGCCAAACATAGGTACTCCTGAAATATTTTTCAATGCACTGAGAAGATGTGTTCTTAAACCTGAGCAATCTCATTACACAGAAGGCGGTATCTCAATGGATATAGCTCTCAGTACTCATAACTTGCCTTAGGGGAATAAAGCAGAAAAAAAATATGAGAGAAGACCTCAAAGTAAACATAACGTAGACGAGAAACATCTCCACTTCTCTCACAACACGAAAGGTCAAGTATAGATAGAACTGAGCAAAGGTACTGACTGCGCAGAGGCAGCCGGTAGAAAGCACCAAGAAACCCGTCTCACGTGAGAAAGCAAATTCCGTGTTCTGGAATTTTTTTCACGAAATCTCTCAGAAATTGAATCAAAGCACAAAAATCCACGTCTGAAGAGTTTGAAGATGGTGAGTCAACATTTTATCCTTGGAACCACTTCTTTGTGTGCACAGAGACGCGAGTTAGAAACGCAGAGGAAAAAGGACAGGGAGGAAAGAGTAAAAAAGGAGAGACGGAAATGAAAGGATACGATAATGGAACTTGGGGGGAAACTGGCAACAAGCGGTACGGGCAGAAATCTTCGCAGTAGAGGAAGTAGCTCCAACAGCCAAGTTTGGCGGTCCCCTGCGTTTGGACTGGGGTGGGAAGCCGTGGAAATGGATTGGCGGGGAAAGAGAGACGGAGTGCAGGGTGGGAGGGGAGTGTGTTTGGAAGAGGTAGTAGGCAGGGGAAGCGAAATAGAAGGGAGCGAACGAGGAGAAAGCTGTGGAAACATGACTTGGAGGTGTAGGTGAATTCGGGGGTGGAGGAACAGACAGTGAAGAAGAAAATGGCGGTGGAGGAGGAGAATGAGGCGGAGACAGATGCGGGGAGGAAGACAAATGCGGATATGAAGGCATGGGCGAAGGCGGAAACAAAAGCGGAAGCGAAGGCCACGGCCAAGACGGAGGCGTGAGCGGCAGCGGAGACGGGAGAAATCTTACGAAGACTGAATGAGAGCAAGGAGTGTGGATGGTGGGCTGAAGAATCGGCGATGAATCGGAAAGGAAAAGAAAGATAGGCGAGAGTTTGCAGATTGGGGTCGGCGAAGACTCAAGAGAGATCGAGGTGAGCGACTGGCTGAAGTCTGAGGCGGCAGGAGATGAAGGGTAGCATGTGGCGGAATATTGGTGTGGCGGTAATGCGCATATGTCATCACGTTTTTCACGACGGCGGATTCTTTTTCGTGGTGGGAAAGGAGGATTAGGAAGTTGAACGAGGGGGAGTAGAATGCGTTCGTTGAACCGGGGTACGGGGAGTGAAGAGATTAGGCAATGAAATAATACATTGGAGGGGAGTCGGTGAAGGGGAGTTGGCAGCGGGGTGTCGGCAGCGGTAGATGAAGTGAGGAGTGAGTGGTAGGGAGTCGGTTATGGAGAGACGGTAGCGGGAAGACGGTAGCGGGGAGTCGATGGCGGGGAGTCGGTGGCGGGGAGTCGGTGGCGGGCAGTCGCTGGCGGGGAGTCGGTGGTGGGGAATCGGTGGCGGGGAGTCGAGGGCGGGGAGTCGGTGGCGGGGAGTCGTGGTGGGGAGTTGGTGGCGGGGAGTCGGTGGCGGGGAGTAGGGCCGGGGATTCGAGCCGGGGAGTCGGGCCGGGGAGTCGGTGTCGAGGGGTTGGTGGCGGGAGACAATGGCGGGCAGTCGGTGGCGAGGAATCGGTGCAGAGAGTCGGTGTGGGGGAGCCGTCTGGTTGGGAGTCGGTTGCAGGGAGTCGGTGGCGGGGAGTTGGTGGCAGGGGGTTAGAGGCAGGAGGTTGGTGGAGGCGGCGGTTGAGAAGCGACGTCGGAGAGTCAGTAGCGGGGAGACTTGGCGGACTTTCAATGGCGGGGCGACTGTGGTAGGTATATCACAATGCGCGTGAGCATGGGGCGGGGGGGGGGGCGCTGGTGGGCGGGGCCGTGCGGACAGGGTTTGGTGCGAAGCGTGGCAGGCGGAGGGTGGCCCGAGGCTGTGGAGGAGAGGCGGCCAAGTTGCGTTAAACACTTCCCAAGGCGACGCCTCGCGCCGGCCCTTGGCCCTTGGCCCTCGTCAGGGTGAGAGAAGGGGGCGGCCTTCCGCTCTTCCACGCCCTCTTCCTCTCCCCACCTCCTCGACCCCAGACACAAACGTTGCGAAGGAATGGATACGCGCGTCCATACGCACTCGATTTGGAAGCAACACGTGCAATTTTAAGCGAATACAACGGTTAAGTGGTTGTAGCTGACTCTCTGAATCTCAAGGTACCACAGAAAGATATGTTTGTTTTTCGTAATAACGATGAAATTAAAGTAAGCTTTTATATGAAGATTTGTTCAATTAAAAATGTAAGTGTATATTACATAATTCACAGAAATAGTTTTGGGATCTCAGAGAACGTCATATAGTCAACGATTGACTAATATTTACGAGCACATCTTAAAAATCACGAAAAAATACCCATCGGAGGAACCAGCAGCTAGAATTAATCTCTTCTCTTTTGTAGGAGAATAGCTTATAGCTATGTAGCAATGTTGAAAATTCATTCCATTGGGACACGAACCCTAGGACCTCTCGATCGAGTCGCTACAGAAACAAAGGTATCACTGCAATCAACCATTTTCCTACGTCAGATTTCCAGGGTCACGTTCTACCTTTGTCATTCGTGAGATCAAGCACAATATAACTTACAACAAATAGTTAAACCATTAATGTTCAGTAGCATGAATAGGATAAAGATTCCTACAAAAACTTCAACAAACTCCATGACTCTGTTCGTACTCGGTGCAGTCACGTACAAATATAGAAAACCTCTAGGTGAATTTCATGAACATTTTAAATAAAACTCTTTGAGAAATGCAATTATCAAGATTAAATACTTCATCTTTTCAAATCTAAAGGGTAACATGGGCAAATTTATATCAATACTACACAGTAAGCATAGGAACAATAGTAAGTTTGATGTGCTATTTGATGGCCATTTGTAATGTTTCCCTGCGGCAAGTCTTTCGAATTCGCTAATATTCCTTTCTGGACACTTCCTGAGATTTCAATTTAAGAGAAAAACTATAACAGTGCCATTTAGTTACAATTTAAAAGCATACATTTCCAACATTTGCACGGATTTTCCGAAAACCACCTCATTAACTAGGTCTTATCCGACTCCTTTGCTTCTGCAGCACAATTTGCAGCGAGGATCCAGCTCACCGCATCTTGAGGAGAGGTCGCTACGTCTTGTCAGAGAGGAGCTGCTGGCGATCTCCGTAGCAGCGCATGCAAAGCTCTTGAGGGAATTTCGACGTGGAGGAGCCAGCGACGTGGAAATGTTTGCACAGAAGGAAGCTCCGCTCCTTGCGTTGCCAACGTGGCAGCCGCCGAGAGCGCAACCGAGCTCCCGCTGCCAGCCCCATCTCCACCCACACACCTTCCTTGCAGACAGCCTCCCTTTTGAACCGCAAGGTGCTAAACCTTTCGGACAACAGCAGGCAAACCAGGCCATTACCTCTTAGATTTAGTATTTAGTTCATAACGCTATAATGTTTTTCATGAATGGGCTACTAATGAGTAGCCACTTCACCTAAGTCAAAATTATTGTCAACACAATGGCCAAATTACAAATAAAATTACGTTTTTTAAGCCGAATTATTTTGGGGGGGACTATATGAACTTAAACAAATTGGTGATCACATATTGAATATATATTATTGAATGAAATAAATTCTTACTTAAATTATTTATTAATGATTAATTAAATGTAAAGTCATCAGTTAAAACAGTTTTGTTTCATAGACATTTTTTTCAATCCCAAAAATAAATACTTTATGTTACCTTATGATTTCATAGTTAAATTAATCAACTCAATAATTGTCAATCCAAACGCATAAAAACGACCGTAAAAGTAATCTGTCTTATAGAAATAAAGTTTGTGAAAATATATGAACGTAATAATTCCCTACTTTGTCTGTTTGACATGTTTATACTCTACTCAAGCCCATGATTCTACATGTGATCTCACCAAAAACACGATTCAGTCAGAACAAGGTACATATCATCAGACAGTACTGTTAACATAATATTTGAAATCCTTTACCAATATTGAAATATTTATCTACTAATACATAATTTCAAAATACTCAACTATTTTTATTCAGAAAAATATTTCTATGAACACTATTCTCAAAAACTTCAATTCACCCGATGTTTTTCAGAACAAAACATTATTAACGCAAATGAGTAAGAAAAAAATTAATACTACGACGTTCAGACGTTCTGTTTCCAAAAATATAAATTCCGCCCATTTCATTTCCAGTTGGACTGATTTCAGGTATGTTCGCAGTAAGTATGCATTTGGAGCTGACGACCAAAGTCCAACACCATGATCGACATTGGAATTTCAAATGTTCTTTCCGGAATAGACGGTTGAGCTTCCCCAGGCATCTTGCTCCGCCAGCGAGTAAAAAAATGCGTCCTACTCTCCGTCCTTCTACCTCTATTCCCTCGGAAGAGCATGCAAATTTAATTCCACGTGCTTTACCACCTCAGCGCCAGCACAGAGAGAATTCTTGCTGCATCTTCATTGGCGAGAGGCGGACATACGCAGATGGAGTTTCGAGAGCTATCATTGGATTATCTCTCGCTGCACAAAATTTTCTTCTGAATTTGGGTTGATCATGGTTAATACCATTCATTTTTTTTTCTTTCTAATTTTGTTGTGAAACAGTCTGCCTTAAAAAAATCAATGGACCTTCCAAGAATTTGATATGATCGTGTGATTGGTAAAATTGGATGAAAGTGATTGGAAAAAAGTGATTGAAAGTTATTTATTTTTCTTCTCAACTAGTTAAGCCATCATACTTTTTACTGTTCTTGGTGACAAACACAACTATTTTATTCTCCAGAGAATTACGATTTCTTAACATTCCCATTAGTACAAGCCATATTGGTATATTTTATTTCAAGTTCCTTTTTTTGCATGAATATTAGTAATTATAAACAAACATAATAAGAGGGAGAAAACAACATTTCTGGGCACTATTAGTCATTAAACGTTTTATTTACATTTTATATTTTATTTTGTTCATTTTACATTATAATTTCCAGTGTATTTTTGAAATATTTGTTGGGCGGTTGTAAGAAACAACGACTTTCATTTGACATTTCTTGTAGTAGTTTCGTGCATTTTTCGCAGATTTTGAATTTTTGGCATAGTTTAAGTGGTTTCTATGATTCCATAAGTGCTAAATAGTCACATAGTTCATTCGGTTTATGTCATTATCTGGAGGTCCACTCATTTTCGCTTGTGAATAACAGCAAATTTTACTTTCTTGTTACTTTTATTAAAAAATGATTGATATTTCTAGTTTAATGAGAAATCACTCTCGAAATTTAGCAATCTTTAATCCTCGTGGTGATTAATTTATTCAACTTCTCAGAAACTAAATGGGATTCCTTTTAAGAATACAGAATAAGACGAGCAATTCAAAGGGTCAAGGGTTGGCATAAAACGGTCTATCTCCTTCTAAGACCCATTGGGGGCGAAAAGACTATTTTTCCGTATAACACATATTAATATTGAAAATATAAAATCAGGAATGAACTATTATTCATTATAACAAATAGACAAGAATTGATATTATTTTAGGTAATCTGTAATGCGCTTTATTAAAAGCCACTTAGTTGAAAATGACATTTTTTGACATTATTTTCTCATCAAATCTAATAAAATGGCACTGAAACGCGTAATAAATAAGAAGATACCAATTTTGTCTTCTCATTTAATTCATCTGCTCCGAAATACTCAGAATTCTATTATTGAATGATTTTTAGCGTCAGAAAAATGTTCACAGCACTTCATGCAAGATTCACATGCTTCGCACGAACGAAAAATTCATCCAAGTAAATATTAATTTAAATAAAGAGAGTTTAATTTTTATACAGAAGCCGCATTGCAACGCGCTGAAAAAAAAAGTAAACAGAAAAAAATTACATACGTAGAAAGTTCACTCAGAAGGCAAGAACATTCATAAAATCCGTGTATAATGACGACATAGCCGGTCCGGATTGCCGAAATCGTTAAGGCAGTAGTGCCGTAATGATCTCGGACCGAAGGATTGCGGGTTCCAGTCCGGGCACAGGCATGGTTGTATTTGATTCTTCCATTCACCCCACATCATCACCATAACATACTGTTACCGTACCATTACTGTTACCATACCATTAAATGCAATAGTGGTCGCTATTGACCTAGATGTTATTGTGACCTTAAATAAAAAAAATACGATATAATAATTTGCTTTCCTTTTCCAAATGAACAGAAGATGGAGAAATATTCCAAAATAAGTTGGTAATTTTATGTCAATTACTGACCTCTCATTTAATTTATCGTCTAAACTACCATTATATTTACTATTTGCACTATCATTCAGCGGTAAACATTATTTTAAACAAGTTTATATATACTGCAGAGAATATGATTATTGGCGAAGCACAATCATTGTTGAGGATTTACTAATTCAATTTTGAAAAGTATTTTCCACTTATTTGAATGAACGTCTCGCGAAAAAAAATTTAAAAAGAAATTGTTTTTTTCTGAAGATGAAGTACACGTCGACCACCTGCTCCGGGCCACTCCCTCCGTCCAGTACTTAAAGGGCTGTTTCGGACGCTCCCCTCGCTGTGTACGCGGCCGAGCGACGAATGGCACCTCGCCAAGCGCCCGTGTCCAGCCAACGCCTCACCGCCGCCGCCACCGCCGCCACCGCCATCGCCCGCACCGCGAGCGACGAACGTAATGAGACATTGACACGGGCACGCCCGCGTCTGACGCTTCCCCCGCGCCAACTCTTCGCTTCCGAACCACATCTTCGTCCCCAGCGCTCTCCACGTCCTAGACCCTACGCTTGGGGGTATCGCTGTCTCCCTTGCCGCCTCCATGCCCTCCTTCACGCCCTGCCTTCACGATCTGCCTTCACGGTCCGCCTTCACGGTCCGCCTTCACGGTCCGCCTTCACGGTCCGCCTTCACGGTCCGCCTTCACGGTCCACCTTCACGGTCCACCTTCACGGTCCACCTTCACGGTCCACCTTCACGGTCCACCTTCACGGTCCACCTTCACGGTCCACCTTCACGGTCCACCTTCACAGTCCACCTTCACGGTTCGCCTTCTCGGTCCGCCTTCACGGTCCACCTTCACGGTTCACCTTCACGGTCCGCCTTCACGGTCCGCCTTGAAGGTCCGCCTTCACGCCTCACCTTTACGCTCCACCTTCACGCCCCGCCTTCACTTCCATCCTTCACGCCCCGCCTTGAGGCACCCCCTTTACGACCAGCCTACACGCCCGACTCCTTGTGTGCCAGCCAAATTCCTCGCTGCTTCTGGGGGCTTTCGCGTCCAGATGACAAGCAAGGACTGTGATACGAACGGACGCCGGACAATGCGGCTTTGAGGACGCTGAACGCAGTGGTTAGGGCAGAGTACGAGGAAGTGATCGCAATGAGTGAGCACCCAGGTAGCGACGAGAGGGAGTCCTTGCTGGAAGCAGAGCGTGGCAGTCGACAGAAAATTGATGAAGCTTTGTAGATGCCACAGCTGGATATTATGGATTGCCTTCGAGGGTTGTATAATGACAGGATAAGACGAGCAATTGAAAGGGGTCCAGGGTGGACATAAAAGGACTGTGGATAATGATGAGTATTGTAGAGGTTATCATGACGATAGCTGTAGCAATGACTATGGGGATACGATAGAAGTATTAGATGTGATAGAGGTGATTGTGTTAGTGGTAAATGTTGTGGAGATAGTAGACAAAAGGAAGTTGTTGTGGTGGGAGTTGGGATGTGGAGACGGTTTTCTGGAGGTTTTTGTGGTGTTTCTAGGAGAGGGATGTGTTAGATGTGGTTGTGATAGAGCTCATTGCAATGAAAGTGATTGTAAATGTGGTTGTGGTAGTGAAGATGGTGATAGAGCCGGCTGGGATAATGGATATGACCGTTGAACTACAAGGAGAATTGGTAGCTGTGATGTTACGAATGATATGCGTAATGAAATAAATTTGCAGCGTCTAGGATGGCTCATGGGTAGCGTACTACCGTGATCATGGGTTCGATTCCCTAGCAATAGAGTTGTAGCTCTCCTTTAAAATCGTCTGAGTTTCCGTAGCTGTGAGAAGAAAAGCTCACTCAGGCGGAATTAGCTACTTACGATAAAGGGAATTTGTCATGTTCGTCACATGTCTCTCTCACCCACCAGGTGCGGGAATTCAACTGAGCTCAGTCATAGGGGAAACCGTTAGCTAGGCGGCAAAGTCTGATAGTTGACCAAAAATGCCAAATACAAATGAATCGGAGAAAACAAAAACGTTCGATGTCCAGAAACTTCGAATTCTGAAGAGAAAGCAAAATGGTTCTAAGTTCAGGATGTCAATCATTTTTTCTAAATATTAATAGTTGAAAGACTCTCTACAGACGTCACAGAGCCAGCAACGAGCGTTTATGCATAAAAAGTTAAATTTATATTTTATGAACAGTTTCCTACCGTTAACTCAAAACCAGCAAAATGTGACATCGAACCCTTTTGTTTGCTCCGATTCAGATAAAGTTGCGATAGCCCTGTCATCACAGCCACACAACGACAGTACACACAATGGCAGCAATGCACACGGCGAAGACACCCCACAGAAAAGCAATGCAAGCTGCATCAGGGCCTGAGCCACGACAGCGAAACGGCCAACAGCGACAATCGCGACAACCACCGGTTCCACCCGACTGACCGCCTCCCCAGCGCAGGGGCGGGGTCCGCAACACGAGCCTGGCAAGAAGAGCAGAAGACGTCGTTATCTCCAGGCCTCCCGCCCCGCCCCGCCCCGCCCCTCCCCCGCAGTGCTGCTCTTGCCGCTTTGATTGATTGCGCGCCGGCCCTCCCTCCCTGGTCGCAGCGGCGAATCGCGCCCCGTCAGCCCCGCAATAATATGCACGCCTACGCGCGCCGCTGACTCAGATGATGCCCCGGCGCGTGGGAAGGAAGCCGCGCTTCCGGTTTGTTGGGCTGACGCTCGGTTTGGGCTGATCGTTTCTCGTGAGGAGGATGTCTGTTACTCTGGCTGATAGAGGGTAAGGAGCTGGTAGTCGGTTGTCGTGGTATTTGAGGTGGGTGGATACGCGTAGTTTGAATAAGATTACGGAAGAGGCAATCTGTTGTCAGTGAGGTTTTATTAGTGATGAATGTGTCGCTGGTTATTGGATTGGTAGTGGTTATTGGGCTAGTTGCCAGTGGTGGTTTTTGTGTATTTTGACTGGTGGTGGTTGGAGTTGGTTGTGGAATTAATGGTTGTAAGGTTGAGGTTGGTTGAGGTATTGGTGGTTGTGGAGTTAGGGTAACTTCTGGGATTAATATGATTGTTTTGATAGAGCCCGGATACTGATGGTGATGGTGAGATTGGTTGTGGGGTGGGAGTCGATTTTGAGGTGGGCAGTGGCGAAATTGGCGTTGGTTTTAAGATGGTTCTGAGGCTGGTGGTGGAGTTCGTAATGGCCTATTTGAGGTGGATGATGTTTGTAGAGGGGGGGGGGCATTTTTAAGCGATCGCAAATGGGGCGTCCTAATGAATATACCGCACATTGTATTTGCTAAAATGAAACATTTATTTTAATCAGCGGAGGAAAGGTTCTGTTAACCTCTAAATGTTGAGGTTTCAGTACAGTAAATAATTATTACGAATTTGCTGTTGACGGTGATAAACGATTGTGGGAAATGAAATTAATGGATACGTCTAAACAGGGATCCTAAAAACTGACATGTTGAATAAATTGAAATTATATCGTCTTTAACAGAAATATTGAAATTCAGATTATAATTGGAGAATTATAATTTGCATAAATTATCTTACTTCATAAGGTTTCACACATGGTATCTGGTATTAGTATATTCGAATATAACAATTATATATAATATTAGTATATTACTCTGGTGTCAGTCGAGAGTCGGCTGGAATTCTGTATACTTTTGAATTGTGCTTGTAGAACGCCGTGAGTAAAACCAAGAGAGTAAATATTGTTGAACTTTGAAAAGAATAAAATATTACCTTAAATTAATAATACCCATTAGTTATAATATCAAGTCCCTTTGGAGTTAGCGGAGAGGATTGCGATGCAGTACAACGACGAACTTAAATGAAATGAGAAAGTTGCACTTAACCAAGATCTCAAATTGACCTTAACCATGAATAATGAAAATGTAATTTACTAATTTCATTGAGTACTATACCTCTACTAAGCAACCAATTGCTTTTTTTTTTTTGCTTTACAATAACTATAGTAACTGATTTTGTCTCATGCCAGGTATTATCACTGACATTTTAGTGTCTATTTATTATTATACGCATTTAGCACTCCCCCCTGCACCCTCTGATCTTCCCAACTCAGAGACGAATCCTCCCTACCCCCTTCTTCGCGTAAATTAAACGTTTTCCTTTCTAATAAGTCAATAAAATATTAAAATTACTGTGGATATAATATTATGTCATTTCAATAACAGAATGTTACAAAAATTAGAACAACTGCAATTTAAACTTTTTTAACAAACGATTAGTTCCCATCCCTCTCTTGCCTTCCTCTTAGCCAATCCATGGAAAACATCTCATCCGTTCCTGTAATCTTCGCGCTTTTGGTCGTGGAAAATGGCACCCTCCGTGACAGCATACAGCGCTCGGCGTTACTGCACCTTCTCACTTCCGAGCGCTTTGCCGGTCAAGTGGAGTTGCAAACGCGGAACAGCGAGGTGGAAGACACCTTGTATCCGTAGCGCTTGCAGTTCGCGCTGCTGTTAGAATGAATGTAGTGTACGAGTGTATACGAATAACAGCTGAATGTCGGCGATGTGGAAATCGTGTAGAAGCGCAATGCATTATCTGCGTATGAAATCTGTGGAAAATTACGCTCTTGAAAATTATCTGGGAAGCGTCTGGAAGTGGTCGGACGAGGAAGATTCAAATAAAATACGCAAGTCTTACCCACGCTTCGAGGCATGTAACGTGCATCAATTGAATTTGCAGCAGATTCATGGTGTCTCGGATTGTAACATCAACTCAAATTCAACATCTCAAATCAAATAACCGTTTCTTATACCACGGTCACAGGCAAGTTATTCTACCAAAAATATGTTGACGTCAAAATTCATTCACACGTAATACATTACGAAGATAAGGGAAATCTACCGCAAGCCGCCGTGTATCGGTACGTAATTTCAAAATCCAGCCAGGAAAAACAACTCAACTTAACGGGATAAAACATGCGCTACCCTAACAGGACTAATGAGTTTAGCCGTTTGCGTATCCGAAAGCATCACTCAATCACCCGGCTTAGCACATCGCCTGATCTAATTCAACGGCCGTCTGATTGGGTTGTATCTCGGCCCGGTTGCATCTCGAGGCCACCTATTCTCACTTGCACTCGAGTTAATCTCTCTTATTTTTGATCTCCCAAACGACGTAGTCCGATTGCACCCCGACCATTGTTACGAGACGAGGTATGAGGAAAATGTGTAGGTAAGGGTATATTCGTAAGTATCGTATGTTGATACATTTGCATCACTCGAAAGAGAGCTTCCGAAAACAATGGGTATTGGACAGAATTAAATACATTTAATTCAGTTGCAATGAATAAGGTATATTTAATGCACTTTAATTTGAAAATAAGCAGCTTAGCTTACATTCTACCTAGCCATTTCAATAAAAAGAGAAAGGCGATATCCGAAGTTCTAATGTCCCGACAAGATATTTCTTCCCATTTCTTTGCAGGAAAATTATACATAAGATGCAACCTGGCCATTCTGTGTCGTAAGCGCGATAACATTTTTATTATAAAATTGAGCATTGCCATCTAGGAAAGAGAGACAAGAGGTTTAGGAAATCTTTACCACGGATTTCTTTTGGAATTTGGACGTCTAATGCTCCTCTCCCCATTCTGCGGTCATTTGTCTGTGTCAGATTGAAGGCGCTTCGCTACCTGGCCGTTGGAGGTTCATCTCAGTACACGGAGCATATTTTCAGGTAGTGACGGCCAATATACACGAAACTACAATTCGAATTGTGAAGATAATGAGGTCTTTTTACTGACGAAGATGTAGTCGCAGACGTAAAATCGCAGACGGGTAAAATGTGACGGGAAAATGCAGTAAAATGTAGCGGGTAAAGTCACATATCAGGCGTCTGTGGGGATGCTGTACTGTTTCGGTCCAGCGCGCAAGAGAGCGGAGCTCTCGGACCATGCGAGGACCGCCATCTTCGCACGTCTATGACATGATCATCGCACCCTTCCTCCTCTTGCTGCCTCGTCCCATCGTCCACGACCGCACACCGCGTTCGCTGTGACACCCCACCCCGCCACACCCCACACCCCACACTCCACACTCCGACACACCGAGCATCGCTCACCATGGACAGCACACCCCGCCCGCAAACCGTCACTCTCTTTCCCCCTCCGGTGACTTCCTCCCGCCCTGCTCCACCCCAACCCCTTCCCGGCCGTTGCTAAGAATAACCATGGAGGGGAAATGGAGTTGATGAACTTACGTTGAAAAAGACTCACTCGGGACCCGCGAAAGAATCGAATTACTTGAGACATTCCAGGTGATCAAGAACATTTAGAAAATCCACTTTCCATCCCACAGTTGAAAAACAAATCCGATATTTAGAACGTGCAGCACCGTTACAATTTTCGCCCGCGAGATCAAAGAGTGGATTAATACATACGTAGACTAAACGTGAGCTTAGGATCCTCGCTGGAAAGGGGATTCCCCAAAACGTTGCAAACAAAAATTCACATTAGTTCACCCATTCGTAAAAATAAATGTTAACTACTTTAATAGCGAAAGTCAAAAACAAAAAATTAAATTCAGATTTAAAAAATAAACAGCCCATTTTGGACACAAATTGCTGTTGGGATAGGAAGACAAGAGTTATTTAAAAGTACATCTATATATGTATATATTGTACTTATGATTTAAATATTAAATTTATTTTATAATGAATATTTTAACGTCTGTTATTATGTATATTATATTGTACGTTTCTTGACCTCAATAAAACAGACTGAGTTTTGGATAACAATTTTTTCACGCTATATAATTGTCCTTTTGGGGGTGTTTTTTTTTTCAAAAAACCACCCGGTGTCCAGGTTAGTTGACATCATAAATAAATAATAAGCATTTTGATAAAAAGTGACATTCACATTCCTGAACACTGAGTTGGTTTTTAAAAAAGACCCCATATAGCGGCTAAACAATTAATTATACAACATGAAATAAATTGTTATAAAACACTCACAGTCTGTTTTGATAAAGTCAAAAAGTTTACAATAAAATTAAATTTGTATATCGAAATTTGTTTCGATATTTCCGTACTGATTTCGGCCGCAATTGTCCAACATTCCAATGTGAATTGACAAGGGCCTCTGAAGACATTAATCCGCCGCGGGCGACATCCACGGGCGGCGCCCGGCGAGCCCCTCGCGCCGGCCACGCCCCCTCGCGCTCGCCGCCCGCCGCGCGCCGCTGGCGTGAGGAGGGTGCATACAAATAGCGCCGCAAACGCGATAATGGCGGCGCGCGCCCGCTGTTGACTCCTGTTTCGCTTTGCGCGCACCGGCGACATGTGTGCGCGGAGCACGCACGCTGGAGGGTGGGTGGGTGGGGGGAGGGGCGTGGATGGTCATGACGGGCAATTCGGAGGACAGGCGGACGTGCACGGGGTAGGACGGTAGGGGATGCGGGTTGAAAAAATTTGCAATCGGCGAGAGGGTTTTTTTTTTCGAGAGGCGTTCAGACCTGGAGACGTGATTCAAGGTGTGAGGCGGTAAAAACATGTTGATTATTTTCGTTATTTTAATAAATCCAATATGATATTCGTATATTTTTCTGGAGTAGCAGTGGTAGCTTAATTGAGAGACCTCTAATTGGCTTTGGGTCGTGGACTCGAATTTCATCACGTTCTAACCATGTGCTTATTATTTGATCTTATATAATCATCACCCATACATCATATCTTCGTCTAACAACCTTGTAAGCATTTGAGGCTACTTGTAAGCATTTCGAGTGCTGTGTTCCCCTTTGAGCGCCGACACAAGGACACACCTGTGAAAGTTGGTACTCAGACATATGCGAGATTAGAAGAAAAATGTCTAGATTACCGTGGCACTGGCGTCACTTTTCAAGAGGGTCTAAACTGGCGAATTCGAAAAAAATGAAACTTTTAACACGTAAATATATTTAAACGTATATCGACTTATTGTCACAACGTTATTTTGACTAAAATCGCACATTATTCTACAAGAGGGAATTTGAAAAATCTGTTGGAATTGACTTCATTTACTATTTACATGTAATAATGGAGCTTAAGAAAAGAAATAAACGAATGGAGTAACTTTCTTCAGCTTTTATATAACGCGGTAAATATTGCTTTTAATGATAATTAATTTTTGGAATACATTCTACTCCAATGCATCCCTCAACTGCTCGTGTATTATACAGAACCCTATTAGATAACATTGTTCGCATTGGATTTGTGCAGGCGGTTTTTCAGAGGGTAAAGGTGAAAATTAAAAAAGCGCTAAGTCTGACGGCCCGGCTTAGGACTCGAGCTGAAAGTGTCATGAAAATGTGAGAGCAGAATCGTTACAAAAATTCGATCAAATGGCTGGAAATCATTGAAATTGGCAAATACTTCAACCAACAAATTCTCATAGAAATGAAAAATCAGTAAAAGAACCTTCAGTTGAAGTTATCTTTTATGGAAATTTTTCTTTGATATAATACTTAAACTAAACCACATTCTTTAGCAAATCCATTTAATGCATCATACAAATACATTACTCACAATCGCATTAATTTATCGAATAGATAACTGATTTTTAATTGTATCGACTAATTTATCGAATTATAGTGTTCACGAAAACCGAACAACAGTGCTACTTCAAATGATTACACAAAACCTTATCAGTATCTGGAACAGAAGAGCACGAAAAGTCACAGTTCGTAAGCAGCATGTGACGTTCTGCAGGCAACCAGGAGCGCAACACCGTAACAGCCCCAGAGCGCCGAGGTGAAACTGTGACCCGAGTTCAAGTACGGGTCGTCACCCCATCGATCAGAACCCGCACAAAGACGCCGCCCCCCTCTGTACCCGTTCACCGGGGCCCAACGCGGGACGGGGGGGGGGCGCAATTAAAAATTAACGAAGGCGCGTCACCCCGCGCATTGACTCTCATTTATAAGGGCTGCGGAGGGCGCGGGGGTGCCGGGGGAGGGGGTGAAAATGCTCTGTCGCCCAGAGCACCCTGGGTCGATGCGTTCGCTAATAGCCAGGGATCAAAGGAATCTCTTGGCCGATCCACGAACGCCTCTGATGGCAACTCATTACTCATAGACAGCAGCCAAAGTGTTTTGACGGTGCCGCGCCATTCACAGTGTACTTGTAGCGGCCGAGGTAATTAAATGTAAAGATGGGGCGGCGTCTTGTGGATAAATTTCAATACAAGGAATTCTTCATACTTGGGGAATTGAGCGTTGATTTCAAAGCATGGCTTTCAAGGTAAAGGGGGGAGTTTGTATTGGTTGTGCCAATTTGCTTATCGATCATTTGAAAGCAGTGCTTTACCAGCTTACGCATCAAAGCTATTCCCTCTACCGTTCTCAGAAACCAAGTTTTCCCAAGAGAGTTCTTCCCAGAATCAAATTAAGTGTATCTGAATACAAAACTTATGCTTCCCTGTATAACACACAATTAAAATAATTGCATGATCAGACCTCATGTGTTCAATTAGAATTAGAATTGATACGTTTGTTACACGAAAATTGAATTTACACGCCTTTTATCCCAATACTGCACTTGCGGCCGGTTCTAACGATTCCAATGCAGACGGCACGTTGCCATTTAATTGATACATTACATTCGTGGCTTACTTTTACTCTTAAACGGTACATGAACTGAGGATAACATAAATGCATTTTTATTTGTTTGCTATTTTACGTCAATTCTTTAAAAGCGATTTTTCCAAGATTTCATTATATTATTTCATCACCTCAATGAATTTATTGACTTCATTATTTTTTCAATAACAGTACTCCATTGTTGTTGCTGTTGTTTTTAATTAACGAGTTTCAAGATTTGTTATGTTTCAATTAATTTATTGCATAACATTAAAAAAGCATAGCTAATTGTATGATTGCTCTGCTAAAATGCATATTCATCATAACAAAACTCAGAAATATTTGTTTCTCATGTAAGTTAGTATTTACCTTGTCGTTGTGTGATATCGTTGTATGATAATTTGTTTGCGTAATTATAAACACAGTTTTCAAAGCTACGAGTATGTATAAGTGGAGTTCATTCAGTAAATACATCATTTTTATAAAAATTTTCAGATCAAAAACACAAAATATATACAAGAGAAACGTGCGATTTGTGCTTATGTTTAGAGGAAGAAAGGGGTGTGTTGATGAAACGAAAACAACGGATAGATCAAGACTATTTTTTGATCGACCATGTTGATATACATTTCTCCTGATATCCTAAATAGATATCAGATAGTCAGACATGCTGGAATTCTCACGTGCTCTCATCTACGATCAGTGTCAGAAAATCGTTGGAGGAAACCGCGTCCAAGGCCAGGAATAATACCTTGTGAGCCCCGGGCCAGTTTTTGCTTGACCACAGAGAAAATGGAGCACGGCCGCAAACGGGCGCAGCAAAATTCCGCGGTGGGCGGAGAGGGACGGGGAAGACGGATAGGGACGTAGTGGGACGTTGAAGGACGTGGAGGGACAGAGGGACAGCGCAGAACGGGGAGGGACGAGGGGACGAGACACGTGTGAATGGAGAGACGGGGGGCAAGGACGGATAAGGACGGCTGACGAGAGATGGCGATGGACGGGGACGAACGGGGAGGAAAGGCGAGGGACGGGCAGGGACGGGACTGGGAGGGGAAGGGTCGTGGATGGAGGGGACAACTAAAGACTTGAAAGGTGCACAATGATCGAAAACGCCGTCAATACCCGGATATGTCAGTGAGTTGTGAGCAAACATTTCGATCAACTTTCGTAAGGACAAACTCGCACGTGTAAATGAAATAAAAGTTAAAATAATTTTAATGTGCAAAAAATAGTAATTTTTAATATTCCTCCTTTGCATGACAGGTTGTGTAGACGTTCTTCAAAATTGTCATCGTTTTAAAAGCTGAAGTTGATGTGCTGTTTGTTTGATTCCGTTTATCTGTCTAATTACTAGTACAAATACGATTAAACAAGTATTGAAGCAACTTCCAGAAGCAAATATAAAGCAACCAAGTAGCCTATGCAATAATTATTCTGTGCTTTAAAACAAACATATTATATACACAGTCTGTACAGCAGATATGAAGGCGTATTATATTGAGTGCATTGCTTGAAATAACAAAATTTTGTAATGCATTTCTAAAGAAAAACACACTCAACAGTAACTAGATTGCATCACTTATTGGTAGACAACGCTCTTCTCTTGCCCAAAAAGAGGACGGCAGCACGGAGCGAGGCTGGAGGGAGTGACGTGGCTGGGCGGAACAGCGTAGAGAAGAGATGGCTCGAAAATGAACACTACATTGAAATCAGTACTCTCAAAATAGGCGGTCTATGAAAGACGATCTTTATGTGAAAGCACGGCAGTGAGAATCACTTGCGAAGTTTCGATTGTTGAATAATCTGACACGGGATTGATGGCAATAGCCGCTTACAGTTTAATAATATATTTTCCAAAATTATTGGCATGTATACATATTGATGTCAAATTATAACCGTTAATAATAACTTTTTTCGTAATGTGATAGAATATTCTGTAGTGAAGCCGAAACCAAGTAGAAAACATCAGAATCTCTTACAAATGTTTTTAAAACATTACATACTTTTCAAACACATTTACACATTTTTAAGCAGTATTGTTTGCGTTTATTGATTCATTAAATTTGTATTTGAAGGTTTGGCCATCAAATAAATAATCGGCAATCAAATGAAGAAATACACACAGTGGAACATTTATGTTGTGGTATTTACGTCTCTCTGTGAGAGTAGCTTATATTGGCAAATTGCTCAAATAGATTTAACTGCCCGCAATGTTGGTTAAAGAAAGCATGAATGTGAATTACTATATAAACTCGTAACTTTTACTTTATGTTCACTGGTATGGTGAACTGGTCCATACCATTTGTATAATTTTCTGACCATTTCAATTGTCACAACGGAACATCAAAAAATGAAAAGTAAAACAGTTGAATCGGAGAAAACAAAAACATTCTATAACCAGGAGCTTCAAATTTTGAAAAGCAAGAAAAAAGGTTCTAAGTTCCGGACATATATAATTTTTTCTTAACATGAATAGTTGAAGGACACTCTACAGACGTAACAGAGCGCACGGACCACGAACTTTAATGCCTAGAAAGTTGAATTTATATTTTCAGGACAGTTTCCTACCGTTAACTCAAAACCATAAAAATGTGGCATTGAACCTTTTCGTTTTCACTGATTCAGTTTCAAAAGTAAAATTTTTATTTCGACCGGACTGAAGCATCTCTACTCCTACAATTGGGTATAAATTGGACTTAGGTAATATCACAAACATTTCTTAAGTAGTTGCTCACGTGCTAACTATTTTTTAAATGTCCATTTACGAAACAATAAGTCACAATATTACACAATTTGCAATCATTGCTTCGATAGCTAGGCTTTTTGCCACGTTTCCTGCAGGATACGAGTAAACTTCAGTGTCACTAAATAATTTATATCTATGTGGACTATCACTCAGTACTGACAACTCCATTGCTCTGCTTCAACCCACCTCGAGAATCCTCAGTTTCTTTCCCACCTCGGAGGGGATCTGGCTTGCTGACCAGGCTCTGATGCCACAAAAACACCGAATCTCTCTCATCAGACGGGCGGCGGCAGAGGCGGAGGCGATGTCGGAAGAATGCGGTTACGAAAGCAGGCGCCCGCGTCCTGTCCGATTTCTAAAGCGATAACTGCGGTGAGGACAACGAAGAGGACGGGGCGGGAAGCTGGCAACGAGGACGGAAGCCTGGACGGCGAAGAAGATGACGATGAGGACAGTGGTGAGGACAGCAAAGACAACGATACGAATAACGATGGTGAGGATGGTGAACAGAATAGATTGCTTAGTGATTCAGGATGCGTCATCTGCTAAAATCATCAGTCCCGTAAGTGTAGTTATGTTTTTATCGTGTGAAGTGGCGGTGACCTTCTACTTGCCGCAGGATGCGGAGATCCCCCTTCAACCTACACGTCGGGAAACTGAGTTTTCCCCATTCAAGTATCTTCCACCAGCTGAGCAACACCCTAGTCGGGACACGCTTTAGGCTCCTGACTGGTATACCGGTGTGCGTAGTAGTGTATGGTACGTAATGTAGTGTGTGTAAGTAAGGTATTAGGTTACGACAAGGAAGAGGAAGGAAAGATATTGCGGGCTCCACAGACCATTTGGGAGGGTACTCCTCCGGCATTAGCCTTCTGTTGATTGGTGAAACCAGGGATTCTACGGATCAGAGCAGCTGGCCGCAATAATAGTCCTCGAAACAGGTGCGACCAGCACAGAAGACTAACCTAAAGATTTCGCTAAAGGACTTCGCTAACGACAAAGTTGGATATGTTGGTCAGAACTGCTGTGAGGACGACGTTAAGGAAAGCGATGAACATCAATAAGTTGTGAGAAAAATTTGGGTGATGACGTCGCAACGATGAGGACGGCGGTAAAGAATGCTATGCCGAGGCGCTGACAATGGCAATGTCAGCTACAATGAAGACGACGTTGAGGCCGAGGAAAACACAATGGGAGCAGTAGGGAAGGCGGGGATCGGCGGAATAGGAGGGATCGGCGATGAGAAATGGGAAGAGAACGAAGGAGAAAAAGGACTCCTATGATGACGACTGAGGACGCCATGGTGTCTTTTAGGATTTTGCGTCTATTGCAGTTTTCATAGATCGGATATCAACAATTTTAGCGTCAAGAGTCAAGATAACTGACAAAACTTCTTCTAATCTATTTGGAATCTAAAGTCAATTACAAGTATTTGCTGCCATCCCAAAAAGACACCAGAAGTCTCAGAGGACGTATTCTAATTGCATACCGCAGTCAAGATTTCCTAAGACTTTTAGCGACTGAGCATAGGCCCGATTTCATTCCGTTCGGTTTTCCTCTTACGTACAAGGAAGGGCCAACCAGGTATCATTTCTTCCGCGATGTCCTTTCGCTTTCATATTTAAAAATCTTCAAAGAAAGAAGAAATGCTCCTTTTAGCGTCGTTCATTTTATGTTAGTCTTGAATTATAATTCTCAAGAAGAGAAAGGAAAGGGAATTTTGGATTTAAAATGTATCTAATGTTCTTAATTTACTCAAAATTATTCTACGAATATCGTAGGCTACTCCAAGGAGAAGGTAAAAGGGAGCCACATTCTCTTAAAAATATGCAGAGTTAAAATAAGTATATTTTAATAAGAGAGCGCATACCCAGTTTTGACGACGTTGCCACGTTTTCTTGTGTTCGAGGTTTCCTCTCGGCTGGTCATTACTCAAAATGAAAACTTACCTAAATACTTTCCTCGTTCCCGTCCCAAAAGACCGGATGCAATCGGTCTGTGCCCTTTCAGGTAGCCGAAAGTGAAAGGAGATTAGCTGGGAAGAGTGTGAAAAAAACACGACCGCGAGATGCAATCAGGCAATTCCCGTCGCTGGGAAACTGAGAGGAGGCAAATTTGAACTCGAAGAGTAAGGATGGACGTGGCTTCCAAGAAAGAAAGATGGGAGCTTGGCGAGCTCCTCCATTTCAGGAGAAAAACATATTTATAACGCCGGGTGATGAAGCTCCATCCGAGCGCTCAGGGGTTGAAGTGGCACGCTTCCGAAGTTGAAGGGGCCCGCCGCCGAAAAATTGGCTGCGGCGGCGCGACCAGGATGGATGGAGGGCTGGCCGAGACTTTGCGGGGGAAGGGGGGCTCGGCGCAGAGGGGCGACGGAAGCAGGGGAGGCATGTGGCACAGGGCGACGAAGAGGGGGCGACCAGGTGGCATAGAGGGAGTGAAGAGGGGGCGAAGAGGGAACAAAGGGGAGGCGAAGGAGGGGGCGAAGAGGAGTAAAGAGGTGGTGAATAGGGGCCAAAGATTAGGTGTGGAGAGGTCGTGGAGGGAAGAAACAAAGAGGGGGTGAAGAGGGTAAAGAGGGGTAAGAGGGGGTGAAGAGGAGCCAAAGGGGTGGCGAGGAGGGAGCGAAGAGGGGGCCAAGAGGAAGCGAAGAGCGGGTGAAGAGGGGGAAAGAGTGTGTGAAGAGGAGCCAAAGGGGAGGCGAGGAGGGAGCGAAGAGGGGGCAAAAATGAGATGAAGAGGGGGCCAAGAGGGAGCAAAAATGTGGCGAAGAGGGAGCCAAGAGTCGTAGAAGAGGGGCCAAGAGAGGGATGAAGAGGGGGCAAAATGGGCGAAGAGGGGGAGAAGAGGAGGCAAAGCGGGGGCAAAGCGAGGGCGAAGCGATGCGAAACAGGACGAAACGGGGCAAAAATGGATGAACCGCCGCGGAGCGGAGGAAGTACAGCGAAGCATGATTGTGTGACGAGGAGCAGGGTAAAGATGGGAGATGAGGAGGGGCGGGAAGATGGAAGGGGTAAGTGCGGCCCGAGATGGGTCGAGGTCGGTCGAGGACGAGTCGAGCAGAGAGGGCTGCGGCAGCAGGAGGAGCAGGACGGGGTTGTGGTCAGGGAGTCCGGGGGGCGGGGACAGACAAGCAAGGGAGGGACAGGGTGGGGAATAGCGCGTCTGGGCGGGCGCGTTGGGGAAGAATAGCACGGAGAGAGGCGGTCACAGGCCCAGCAGGTCTCAGCGCGCCGCGGAGGGAGAGTGGGTGGGAGGCGGCAGGAGTGGGCGGGGCAGAAGTGGGGGTGAGCTGCCCTCCAAGAGGCCTCGCGACGACTCGTTAGCCGGAGAGGGCGGAAGAAGCGGTTTTTTCTCAAGCGCACACTCCACCACCGCACCAGCGCCCCCCCCCCCGCACCACTCGGCTCCGCCCCCCACCCCTCAGTGGGCCGAAACGAGACCCAAAGAGTATTTTCCTCGAAGAACGACAATGTTTCAACATTCTGTAAGTACAAATAGCTGCTCTGGATGCTGGAGAAGGAAATGGTCGCTGATGGCAAAGTGGCACGGCCGGCTCCGCAAGCGGTAGCTTCGCGCTACGGCGGCTGCCGCGCCCTCCCGTTTCCTACGGGGTTCAGAGCTACGCGAGTTTTCGATCATGCCACGCAACTCCACGACGCGCCGCGCTGCGTTGGCGGTGGCGGTGGCAGTGCGCTGTTTTTACACTTAAGGGTATTGCGTCTATGTTAAATGTTTAAAATCGAAAATTTTTAAAATACTTCGAACTGAGGTTTCGTCGAGATAAGCGAGTAGCGAGATTTCGTCTACACGTTCTTGGTTATTCAGTGATTGATTTAGTGATGCCGGGCGCGTCAAGTACTATGGCTATTAGTCTAATAAGTGTAATGCATATTTTATCCCGGGATGAGGTGGTGATCTTCTCCGGCTGGATGGCGAGATTCGGCGCCGACCTACACGCCTGTTAACAAAGTTTTCCCCAGTCAGGTATCATCCACCAGCGAGGTACCGTCCCAGCCGGAGCAAGCTTTAAGCTCCCGACTGAGCACCCTGATGACTGTGTAGAAGTGTAGTGCACGTTAGTGTAAGTGGGTGTAAGTAAGGGGTGAGGAGGACAAGGAAGGAATGATCGCGCGCGGTCCGTGGTTCGTTTTTTAGCATCCTGCTTAGTACTCATCTGGTGTTGATGGGAGAAACCACGGAACACTATCGATTAGAGAATCCGGCCGCTAGAGTTCTCCTTTACGCAGCAGCTGAACTGGACCTAGCTCTCCAGCAAGTGTCAAAAACCCTGCTACCGTCAGGACCCGACCCCTTGGATCTCTCGATCCAAGTAACTTCAACTGATATCCTGAGCCACTTAAGCCGGTTTCTTTGTTATTCAAATCAATATTACTAATTCATTTATATATTTAATTTTTAAAAATAATTTATTATATTTTTTCTGCGCACTTTTTAGTCTTTTTCCCACCCACTGTGCGGACGGAAACCCCTGCTCCTCTCAGGCTCATTTTCAGGCACCTCGTGCCATTTGCGGGCGCAGGGAGGTCGGCATTTACAAGAGACGCTTAGCTTTATTGGAGTGGACAGCAGTAAACTTTATGCACTCTGCTTCAGTCCTCGAAGTTAAATTAGGTTTAATTACGACTTCAAGTTAGGAGCTATTTTGTTACAGAAATGGTTCCCGCAGAACAAAAGGTAGTTTTTTTAATATTATGCGTATAGTTTTAAAACCCTTTTTAAACACAAAAAAATTGCAAGTTTTGTCGTGACCATAATTCAAAATGAAACTTCTCATAAGAGGCATTATTTATTTAATTAGAAAAACATTTGAATTATCAATCATGATCGAACTTAAATCTATCATTAAATAATATCTCTCACCATGTGAAGTATTTCTTCAGCAAAAAATGTTTGCCTGGTATTGAAGAGGCTTCGTACAATTAGTAGAGAGTTAGTAGAGAGTACAATTTATCTCAAGTGTTTTTCAACAATCTACATCTGTGAAGAGTAACCACAACTTGGGCAAGGTTTTGAAACGACACTACAGAGAATGCAATAGGATAAATGTTCCATATCAGCAAAAAATTAAATAAAACTAATATATAACATTATAAAGAGGATTTATTCGCACCAAATTATTGAAAAAAATGGAACAGTTAATAAAAAGTATGCCCCATCACAAAACTTCTTTAATTTCCTATTGGATGATGCAAGACGTCATGCAAGAACAATTCTAAAGTTGGACTCTCCAATGTCTGCCCGGTAATAATTCTTTCTCTTCTTTCTCATTTTTCAAGGATCATCCATAATTCGTCAAGCAGTGAATAAGAATACTATATCGTAAATATGAACCTGGAATTGCAAACAAAAGAACGCACGTTCCTACATCTGGAAAAAAACCTAATCGGTCGTTTCTTAAAATACCAATTTGCGCACGTTAATTCAGAACATCAGAGTGAGATAAAAAACAGTGATATGAAATCAGAAGTTGGTGTTTCAGAAGTTTTTAACGATAACAATTCTTTTAAAGTTTTATAGATTCATTTCACGAGTCTTTTTCGTAACGAATGAAAATAATACAAGAAGAATAATCGATTTGAACTCGCGAATTCCTGCGCCACGCCTTTTATGTCACTCTACTCGTCGAATCACTCGTAAGATGTGACGTAATAAAAGTAAATTGTCCGACTAGGAGAATCAGAAAACTAGAACCGTCATTTGTAGATCAGAAACAATTAAATTAGCGCTTTCATACAAAAATTAATTTTCTTAGATCAAAACCAGAACAATGAAATCTGACAAACGGGCTATAATTAGACATAAAATATTGGTATTTTACTAAGAATTTCCATTACACAATACTATTTCTATACGAATTATGCCATTATTATAGTATTTTGGAATGAAAGAACGCATTCCAAGAGGTGCACTTAAGCTGATCTCTGATGTCTGAGCTGAGCTGATGTCTGAACCGTCACATTTCTTACCACTTATTTCGCAGAACCATCGATAACTTGTGAAGCAGTGAAAGGAATCGCTTCACCTAGCGGCAAAACGCGGAATCGGAAACCTAGAAACGCCCTCCCCTGGATCTGGGTTACGCGCTGTAGTCACGGTGCTGCGCCTGTCTGCGCAGTTCCTTTCACTGCCGCTCGGACGCAGCGTTGCCCGAGGGTCGGGGATCAAGGCTTTGCGACGGCTGACGCATGCACCAGCCTCGCGAGTGGCCAGGCTGTTGGAATTGTTCTATGACCACGCACAAACAGAGAGAGAGAGAGAGAGAGAGAGAGAGAGAGAGAGAGAGAGAGAGAGAGCAGAAAATTGTACCGTGGAACACGTAAAGTTTCTCGATTTTTCGAGTTATTTTATTTCGTTTCACTTATGCTCTGGAAATTCAATCTCGATGAATCAAATTCGTCATCAATTTAGAAATATTGAGCCCCTTTAAAAAACGGAATAAAACAGGTAAATTCAATAAGGTTATTTGAAATAATTGAGAGTAACATTGTTAAAATGCTTCATTAAGTTTTAATTAAAACACAAAATTATCTTCATATAACCAGATTTCATGTTCATAAAACCAATCTACAACATCAATATATCATGTTCAACAAGTAGCTAATTCTGATAAGTCATTTCATAGTTAATAGTATCTTCAACGGAAAAGTATGTAATAGTTATTTCAATAGAATTGAAATCTAAAATATTTTTTTATTCCTATTTACTTTTTTTTAATATATCAAAAATATTTAATTTGGATTTCTTTCAATGGTCAGAAACTGAACGTAAGTCTAACACGATTTATTTATTTCATAATATCCTTAGCCAATAATTGTAAAACGAATTCAGAGCTCCCGTAACAAATTTCCCGTTTCATCATGTTTGTGGTGAAGTAGCTCCATCACGTGATTAATAGCCACATAATCTCAATCACATCAGCCGCGCCCCTTCCCCTCAATATCCCTCCCGTGACACAGCCCCGGCGTACACCGCAGTATTACTACAACCCCCTAATTCTCTCCCCATGTATCTCCAGAGACAAGCACCTGAACCCCGCAGATCTCACCTGTACAGCCTCCAGTATATCAAGAGGTTTCCTGAATTTCGCAAAGCCACTCGCAGGGCATCGCAGGCAACTCCAAATCCTCGTTCGCTATCCGTTTCGATCTCCTCGTGCACTTCGTCGACGAAGCAGCGGCGACGGCGACGGAGACGACAGAAGCCGCGGTGGTAACGGCGAAGGAAAGGGGAGGAGGACTATTATGAGGCGAGGGAAAGGGCAGAGGGGAAGATTGGGAGGAGAAATATGGAGGCAGAAAAGGAAATGTGGGGAATGAGGAGGCGGTTGAAGAGTGGAAGTGACTGAGAAGGATGAGGCAGAGGAGAAAAAAGATGGGATGAAGAGGAAGAAGAAGAGAAGAAAGTGGAGGAGGCGACAGAGGTGGAGGCGGAGGAGAAGTCAAAGGGGAAGAGGAAGATGTGCATGAAGAGGTGGAGAAGAATGTGGTGATGGAGGAGGCGGACGAAAGGAGGCGAGACTGGAGGAAGAGGTGGAGTCCGGGAGAAGGAGAAGAGAAGGCAGAAGACAAGGTGCACGGTGGGTGGGGGATGTCGGGATAAGGAGCAGAAGTGGGAACGGGGTGGATATGGAAATAAAGGCGCCGTGGAGGAGGTGAATGCTGCGGCGGTGGGAACACCGGGGTGGCAGTAGTGACGGTGGGAGCGGGGCGGGAGCGGGGCGGGAGCGGGGCGGGAGCGGGGCGGGAGCGGGGCGGGAGCGGAGCGGGGCGGGAGCGGGGCGGGAGCGGGGCGGGAGCGGGGCGGGAGCGGGGCGGGAGCGGGGCGGGAGCGGGGCGGGAGCGGGGCGGGAGCGGGGCGGGAGCGGGGCGGGAGCGGGGCGGGAGCGGGGCGGGAGCGGGGCGGGAGCGGGGCGGGAGCGGGGCGGGAGCGGGGCGGGAGCGGGGCGGGAGCGGGGCGGGAGCGGGGCGGGAGCGGGGCGGGAGCGGGGCGGGAGCGGGGCGGGAGCGGGGCGGGAGCGGGGCGGGAGCGGGGCGGGAGCGGGGCGGGAGCGGGGCGGGAGCGGGGCGGGAGCGGGGCGGGAGCGGGGCGGGAGCGGGGCGGGAGCGGGGCGGGAGCGGGGCGGGAGCGGGGCGGGAGCGGGGCGGGAGCGGGGCGGGAGCGGGGCGGGAGCGGGGCGGGAGCGGGGCGGGAGCGGGAGCAAAGACAAGGGCCCCGTGGAGGAGGTGAATGCTGCGACGGTGGGAATGGCGGGGGAGGTAGGTGGCGGAAATGGCCGGGTTGCGGCATGTCGGGATTGGAAGCGGGGCGGGAGTGGGGCGAGGAGCGGGTGGGAGAGGTGGTGGGAACGGTGGGGTGGTGGGTGAGGCAAGAGCAGCAGCGGTGGCGGCGCGGTGACAATGTTAGCTGCGACGACTGCAGAGGAGGCGGGAGCGGGGGTCCTAGAGCTTGACAACGCGGTTGATTGCACCTGGGGGGGGGTGCTCTCAACCTGAAGCCCTTGGGGCGCAGGCGCATGCGCTGTCGAAGCGCCGCCCGCGGAAGATGCACTAATTAATCATTGCTACCTCTCGAGGCGCTGCTCAGAAGCCGCGGAGGGGCAGGGCCTCAAGTTGCTCCGTCTCCGCCTGCGCGCATTTGTCCTTGTTGCGCTTTGCCCTCACATTGCGGATTAAACTTCACCACAAAGCAACAAGGGGTGTGAATAAAAATGCAAAATTAATCGGTTGTTATTGCATCCGATTAATTATTATTAATCATTTTAATTAGTCATAATTAATTAATTATTAATACATTATTAATTAATAATCGTCAATATTCGTAAAATTGTTAAAATCGTCAAATATTAATAATAATTATTAATATCGTTAATGCTAATAAGTTATTTAACCGTTTTACACGAAATATTAGGTTTAGTAAATCTTACATTTTTAGGCTACTGATAGAAGAAGAATAATTTCTTGTGTTTTGTTTCTGATTGACTATCAACGTACGATAATTTATTTTAAAATGTTTCTTCTACTTATTGAATTCTGTACATTTCGTTATTAATTTTTTAATCTTTATTAAAAGTAATATGAATTATATATTATTAGATTTTAACTTATTTAGCAACAGCTGCGGTTCAGGAGCAGATATACACATAATAATAGTAGGCATTGTAAAATTTCTTAATATCCCTTATTGTTTGCTGAAGGTATGTTTGGTTACCTCATCTGTCAATTGATAAGTCATTCGTGTAATAAGATTGATAGGTCGTTAGTACCTTTCACGTAAAAGACAAAGCTAGAATTGACAGATGTGCAGTATATGAATATATCAGTTCGGTAAATTCTGAGTTACCAAAAGAATGCACTCAAAAACAAGTTATTACACGGCACTGTTCAAAAAGTACTTTTCAAGAACCAGTACGTTGTGTTGATTTTCAGATTGCTGTGTGGTATTTATAGCGGTACCCACAACAAAGCTCTCATATTTCTCTTTAGTCAGACCCAACAGAGTGCCTAAGATTACTTTTACAAGATTTACAAATACTATCAAATGTCCTAAACAAAGAACGTATTAAAAGGATAAGAATATTTGACGGAAACTGTTAAAAACCTAATTTTTCATTAATTGAGACGTAGGAGCGAAAATCTCTTAAACGAATTTTCAAAGACGAAAATCCATCTTTCGAATGCACTTTATGGATCTTTGAAACCTAACGGTTGTCGGAAATACATGTAGGAAGAGGTTGCAGTAACGAAGACACTCTTTTGACGCAATAACCCCTATTGCACTTCATCTCTACGATTTCATGAAAATTAGAGTTAGTACTAAATTGTACTACTTTCTTATTATGCTGTAATGCAATAACAATAGCGGTTAATATATCAAGTAGATTATCGTAAGATGCTGTAATTTTTCACTTTATGGAAATTACATCGATGGTATCTCCAGAAGCCGTAAGCGTTGCCAGTGGTCGAGCGCAGCCTAGGTTGTTAAGGAGCCGGGGAGAATGTTCCGCCCTGGAAATCAAATCGAATGCTCGCGCCTGCCGAGTTAATAGCTGCTCGGCCGCGACCCGGTGGCATTTGCCTGCGAGCAGCGTCCACGTCCAGGGCGAGAGGCCCGTGCCGCCAGGAACGAGAGGCTACGAGGTGAGGCAGAGCAGCGATATAGCTGCGAGGGTGGGGTTGGCGTTGGCAATGACGTTGGCAGCCGTGGTGCGAATTATGACGCTTGTGAGACGGTGTTTTGGCGGAGTTGAGGTTGTGATGCAGCGATTTTGGCTGGAATCATTACATATAGGTGTTGTGGTGCGTTATCGTTGGCATCTTTCATGAAATAATTGTAAAGGTTGTCATTGCCAACAAAAGTATTTAATGTAATAGCAGCTTTCGATGGCTTAGCCATCATCATCAGTTGTCTGCTGGATGGAAGCCACGAAACGACTACCTAGCCATCGAAAGCTGCTATTACATTAAATACTTTTGTTGGCAATGACAACCTTTACAATTATTTCATGGAATCATTACGTTTTTGTTTCTGTTGTTGGAATTCTGATTGTGATGATTGTGGCAGTTGTAAAGGTGGAGTTGGCGTTGGCGATGACGTTCGCAGCCGTGGTGCGAATTGCGAAGTTTGTGAGATGGTGTTTTGGGGTGATTGAGGTTGTGATGGTGCTGTTTTGGCTGGAATGATTGCGTTTTTGTTTCTGTTGTTGGAATTCAGTTTGTGGTGGTTGTGGCAGTTGTGTTGTGACTGTAAGTAGTTGGGGCGATATTTGCGAGTGAGTTTGTGTTGGTTGATACGAGAATTTGTTTTGATGTTAGTAGAAGTGGCGGTGGTGGTTATAGAAAGAATGGTGTTAATTGTGAAAATTGTTGTACTAGTAATGTTGGTGGGGTTGTGGTTGTGGATAAGATTGTGGTAGTGGTGATGATTGTGATAGTGGTGATGAGTGTCGTAGAGGTGGGGATAGTTCTGGTGAATGCGCTAATGGAGAGGGTTGTGATATTGTTATTATGATGGTTGAGCACTTCATAATAGTGATGGTGAATTTAATAGTGGTAGTGTTTGAAATATTAGTGCTCGTTAAAACAATGATGTTAATTATAGCATTGGAGGGGACAGGGATGGTCGTGTTAGTAAAAATGCTTCAAAATGTGGTTCTGGTTGAAATTGTTCTACGTTACGAATTGTAGTTGTAAGGGATTTGTGGTGCCTGTAATAATGGTTGAGATAGTGAAAGGTGACTCGGTTGCAGTTCTGGTGAACCAATCGTATCGGAGAACGAACTGTGACTGATAGTGATTGGTCGTTGCGGTGACACAGCCGAAGTAACCGAGCTATTCTGTGAGTCGTGGTGGCGGTGGCAACGAAGGCTGAAGTGACTGCATTTAGAGGTGAGGGCCGTAGCAATACAGAAACAGTGGCGCCAGACTGCGGAGATGGTACTAGCGATGCGGTGGCTGACGAGCTAATTAATCACGGCCGCCAGCGTTGCCTGAAAGCGCTTACGCCACGCCGCCACGCCGCGAGAGCGCGCGATAAGGACACAACGGAGACTCAGCAGTCCTTTCATCTACGCCTCGGAGGCTGGATTATGGAGCTACTTGTTTGCTCCTGCCAAGTCTACTCTAAGGTGGCTCGTGGTAGGCATTTTGTAATCATGGTACTAAAAAGGGAAGTGGGAAATCGAGGAAACTCGAAAGCACATTTTCAGTAGGACCGATACTGGAATACGGCTCCATATGTTGGGACTCTTATTGTTTGGGGTCAAATAAAATCAGTCAGGAAAAATACAAAACACGCATAAAAATGAATCCCTGATTCCAGAATTACATTGTGGGAACATTTACGAAAGCGCAGAGAGATATCTGACTTCGAACATTATCCAAAGCAAAACGTGACGATTCTTCTTGGGGGAGGGGAGAGTGAGAATATTTTAGCCAATATTTGTCTCGCGTTAAGAATCATGGTTCCACAATTCGGCAGAGAAAACAAGTACATTTTTATTTGTTAATAGAACTACACAACATTACAAAAAATTCCCTGTAGCAGTACTAGAAATATTCTCTTAGTGTCAAATTTTTTTTTAAAAGATGATTTAAATAAATTGGATTTTTTAAAAAAATAGTTACATTATTAAATATTATTGCTGTTTCGTATTAGTATGACAGAACTGAGTTAGGACATCAATAATGCGAAAAGTTATTTCATAGACATGTGCTATTATATTGGAGTTTGTACTTTCTTGTTTATAAGTAGTAAAGAACATAGTATAGAAAAAGGTATGCACGAAATGCTATGGAAAATCTATTCCAAGATTTCAACAAAAATATGCTTTTGGGGTCTTCTTCATAGGAAAATAGTTCATAGAAAAAATTGACCGTCTGTTCGAAAAACTCCAAAATATATAAAACATATTTTAGACGCCAATAGCCAGCATCTGGGGAGAGGTTGGGGGCAAAACCGAATAGCTAGCCCATACTAAAGAAATAAATAAACTAGCCAGTACGACATAGTCTGTGGAGGTTTATAACACCTCAAGTGTTTTTGTTTTTGAAATCTTAACGATTGCAATTGGAAAAAGTTACCTGATATATACTAAGTGTAATAACAACAACAATAATAATAACATTAATAATAATGACATTAATAATAATAATAATAATAATAATAATAATAATAATAATAATAATGGTGGAGAACTTTTCAACCTATAGAATGAAGTGTCTTTTATTATCAGAAGATAAATTTTCTAGCAAATTTACTGTTATTCTGTAGAATTTGAAAACAATTATAAAATTATTCCCGTAAAAATATTTATTACATTTTATTTTGAATTCTGATCGCACTATATTTTTTACAAATATTGCCATTATTGTTTGCGGAAACAAAATTCGACCTAACTTTTTTGGTCGGTTGGTTTCGAGTGAATTTTCGTGTATATTTGTAGGTTTCTCATGACTACTGATACACTAGCACGCTTCATCAAATTAATATCTCCCAACTGCTGCTCATATTCAGACAGGGAAGCAACTTCAGTGTCAGGACAAAATATCAAACAAACTATGGCAACAAAGGTTTAGATAAGTAATTTTAATGTTTCAAAGAATTTTTGATCTACATCTAGCATTGACACACATAATGGAATTAGCAAGTGTTTCACGGCAGAAACCTGTGTCCCCAAGAACCGGTTTGCATTGAATGACCTGCACGCAAAGCTGGTGACTTCATGCATATGGAAACTTCTCAAGATGGATTATATCAAGCACTTCGCTAAAACAGCACGTACTTGTACACAAATAAAAGTGTAAAGGAGAGAGAAAGTGACTGAGATCAACTGGTCTCTTGAATGAGGTGTTTATTACTTAAATGCTGTAAACAGTCATCTGATGTTTCATCATAAGCGCTGCGAATGGAAATAAGTTGCAATGCACTGTTAAGAAATGCATACTCACAAAAAATTATTAAATGCAATACAATGCTTCGTAGAATGAGCAGATCGAAAAAGTATCACTTATAACATGAGTATTTGTGAATAAATAAACATATCATTACAATTTGTTATGCTATCTAACACAGGTACGAACGAATATTGTGTCGTTTTAAAAGTTTAAAGGCTAATCTGTTTACATGTTATTATCTAATGGTCCCTAAAATATAATATCTAAAAGATTTGTGTAATTGATAAAACAGTAATTAATGACAAAAATTAATACTTTCTCAAATTCACTACCACTAACAGGAAAAGTACGATTCCTCGAGTCATGCGGTCGAAATTCAAATCTCTGTAAACCGTCCTAAAATATATCACCATTAGCCGCGTGAGGTTTCTGGTTACCTCCACATTAATACCTACAAAATAAAAGATCATAGGTTACGTAAACTTTTTAATGACTTTTATACATATTGCTTTCCAAATCTTTAATTGTTTTCCAAATATATAGATGAAAAAATACTTGAAAACTTTATTTCTAAAAGTTGGAAGAACAGTGGTCTAAACTGTATATTTCAGTTTCGATATTTTTTTAGACAAGAAAGTTGGTTTCCAATTATAATTCCTCGAACATTTGTATAAGCGACCACGTTAATGATAATTTGAGTCAATTACACATGTTACACACCGAAAAAAACAGAGAACATATTAACGTGGGGCACAGCTGATATGCTACTAACGAGTCGATAACGACAATGAAAGCGTTTTAATTAATTTCTGATCTGATCTTAATGTTCAGATGAAAAATTAAAAAAAACATTTTCAATGTGATTATTGATTAAATTATTTGTATTACCAATTGTCAATGCATGCAGAAATTAAAAGAATACTGTGTAGCTTCAGCCAGTGGGAGAATTGTCAGTGACTTCGTTTGATACCCAGGAACTCGGAAAAATTCTCAAAATTTTGAAACAGTTTCGATTTTAGCTGAAAAATGAAAATATTTTATTTGAGTAACTCTATCTATTTTCATATCGCACAGGAACTAAATTCTCATGTTCTGTATTCCATTGCGCAGGGGACAGCAGTTGTCATGCGGTGTAAATCTCGGAAGGAGAGGCCAACAGCCACTAAATATTTGATATTTATCTGTTGTATTAAGGAACAATATTTTTGACATTGTTGACATCTAAAGAACTGTTGTATCATGTATTTGTATATACTGCATTGTTTTTACAGAATTCTTAAAGGTTTCTTTTGTTAAACAAATTTAATTCATTGCGGAGCGTTTGAGGGTATTTTATTTGTTGTATACGAGTGCTACGTTTTGGGGAAACATTATGAATGATTTGTTCAGCAGCATTGGTTTCAACTTAAAAAAATAATCGTAATTAAGGAGTGATATGGAGATGCGGTGGAAAAGGTGAGGCTGTGGTGACTGGAGGAGAATTCTAGCGCCCGACAGCCCAGATCAGTAGTTTTTTGTGGTTTCTCCAATCAACACCACACGCATATCAGAGCAGTGCTCTAACAGACAAGCAACGAACCACGCGCTATCTTACCTTTCCCTTTCTTGTTCTATTCTCATCCTTTACACACATTTTCTCTCACATGCACTACCCTACCACACACCGAGATATCGGTCGGAAACATGCAGTTTAGAGCTGGAGTGGTGTCCCGCTTGTGGGAGATATCTGGTTGGGAAAATTCTCTCTCGCCGATGGATAGATCGGCGCCGGATCTCACCAGACTGCGACGGAAGATCATTGCCCCCTCCCGAGGGGAAAAACATGCACTACATTTCCGGAATTGATTACCTTAGAAGTTGCCGTGCCTTGAATCATTAATCAATCAAAGAAGCTATAATGGGGCGGGGGTGAAGGGAAGAGGAAACGGGGCGGGGTATGGAAGGGTATGTCGGGAGCGCAGAAAGAGTAGTTGGAGTGGCGGAGACGGGATAAGAAGTGAGGCGAAGACGGGAGCGGTATCGGATCAGTTGGAGAAGGCGAAGGCTAGCCGGGGGGGGGGGGAGAGCGTGCCCGGTGGCTGTGGCGGGAGCGAAGTGGGTGGGTGGGTGGGGGCGGCGCCCGGCGTAGTCTCCTCTCCCCCCCCCCCCCCTTGGCAGGTCTCGGGTGGCGCAAGCGGCCGACATCACAGAGAAGGGCCGGGCCGGTGGGGGGCCGGCGGGAGGCGGGCGTCGAACCCAGGCCGCCCGGCGCGCGCCGCCCCGCAGCTACGGTTTCACAAGCGCCCCACCCTCCCTCCGCCCGCTCTCTCTTCTCGTGGCTGCGCGCTCCAGTGCCCGCGCGGGGGGCGGCCACCCCGGGGCCTTCAGAGGCGCACCGCCGCTTTGAGGACACGCAAAGAAACGGCTGCGGCCACAGCCACCACCTCCATTGCAAACTTTGTGTGTGTATGTGCGTATTTCGGTTGAATGTGTGTGTGGGGTTTGTGCCTATGTTTCGGTTGCGACTCGGTGTGTATGTCTATATGATTCGGTGATGTGTGTATGTATTTTTCTATGGTGTGTGAGGGTATCTTTCTCTGGTAAAAGCAGTTGTATTTCTGTAATGTGCGTATGTGTACCACATTCATTACTGAGTTTAGCCGAGGGAATCAGGTATTTCCCACAAGCGTATGGCACCGCCCCTGACTGGAGAAGCTCTAAGCTCCCGATTGGTCTGAGAAGTGGAGTGTTGAATTGTGTTTAAGTGATGAGGTTAAGACAAGAAAGAGGAAGAGGAAGAACAGATTTCGCGTGGTCAGTGGTCCGTTTGTTTGACAACTGCTCCGGCATTCGCCTGGTGTTGATCGGAGAAACCACGGAAAATATCGATAAGAGCAGCAGGCCCCTAGAATAATCCTCCAGACAGCGGCTGAATTTGAGATAACTGGTGTCGAAAATGCTGCCACCGTCCGGAGTGAAACTCTAGGACCGCCCGGTCAGAAGCACCGCAGTTGATGCCCTGAGCCACCTTTGCCGTTGCGTCGCAACGGGTAGGATACTTTCCATCGGCGGAGGCTGTCTCCGACGTGTCTCCTGCCCCGCTACCTCTTCTTTGGGGGCGGAGGCAAAACCCGCTGTCTGCGCCCGGTGCCCGCGCACATCAAAGACCGGCCGGCCGGCCGGCCGCCTCAACCGAGGGGGCTTTGCTTCGGACGCCGGGGTACATGCTGGCGCGCAGCCGCTAAGGGGAAGAAGTGCGCGCGCAGTAGGACGTGGGGATGATGCGGCAACTGCTCCGTCGGGGAAGAGGACGTCGACTCGGCAATTAGATGACAGCCATGACGAGGAAAGGGGACAGTCTGAGGAGTGGAACTGACAGAACGAAAAAGAGGCTAAATGCCAATCTGTTACATTCATTTTTCTTTTTACTTCAAATAGCTAATTTAAAGCATTTGAAATAGTTCCAAGCAATGTGTATCGGGAAAATCAATGACTCCTACCATCGTAAAGTTAGCGAAGCATGAAAAATGCAAAAAACTCCATTTAGAAAAACTGGAAAATAAGACAAGTTTTCGTAATATTTTCTACGAATGCTGAAACACAGGAAATACGAAATAACGAAGATGAATATGAAACGTAGATGAAGAGGGGTCTCAGAGAATAACGTCAGTCTGTTCTGTATTGAAAAGAGCCGGCGAAATATATTTTCATTTTTAAATCATTATTTTACATGTAAATATAATAATATACGAGTATTCTTTATTTTTCTTAACTTCCAAATATGCTGAGGAACATCAACACTATCTATCTCATTCGAACCCATAGTCAGGAAAAGTTTATTTATTTGAGTTGATTGCGTAGAGGCCACCAGGTGCTGTTCCGCTGCGAAGTTACTAAACAGCCCTATTTAATCACAGCGATGAATGCGACGGTAACAAGAAAGGTGGCTGGCAAAATGATGGCAATGCAACATGACGACGGTGATGTGGATTGCAAGGCAGTGGGAACGGAAGAACTCCGACAGAGTAAGTGATATCTATTGATTCGGGGGCGTAAAATACTTAAGTAATTAGTTTCTTAAACGCTGTTATATCCCGGAAGGTGATGGTGTCACCCCGGTAAGATCCGGTGCCAACCTACACATCAGTTTGCGGGGAAGTTTCTGCTTTAGCTACCTTCTCCAGGAAAGTACCGCCCGAGCGGGGACAAGCTCTTAATATCCCGACTGATCTTCCAGCATGTGTAGTAGTGCACGTGTGGTAGTCCAAGTATTTGTGTCCAAGAGGAGAGGACGAAGAAGGGGAAGGAAAGATCGCGCCCGGCACGCGACATGTTTGTTAGGACACCGCTCCACCAATCGTGTGGTGTTCGTCGAAAGAACTTTGGAATCACAGCAGCCTGCATCAGGAGTTCTCCTCCGAGAAACCCAGCCGTGAATCCGTTTCGTCCACCACAAATGCCGGTGGAAGGTTGTACAATGATACGACTCTTTGCCGCCGCGAGTGGCCGCTCGATGTGCAGACGGTGGGGTGGTTAGCGTATCGGACTGGTATACCCAAGTTGGCGGGTTCAAACCCGATCGAAGCCGTGGATTTTTAAGGGCGAAAAAATCCTTCGTAAGCCTTCCTTCGGAGGGGAAGTAAAGCCGGCTGTCCCATGTTAGTAGATTTATTTGCATGTAAAAGATCCTCAAGCCTAAATGAAGCCTTTGAGCTAAATTCAAATCGCCTGTTTCTAGTCCAAGAAATACCTCCTTTCTCCGCTAGTGGGTGAAAGGAGCGTAATGAAATTTGCGTGGTTAGACGGAAGAGCAGGCCTCATGGCCTGGGTCTCGCCACGTAAAATATGGCATTAATTCAATTCAATTCAGACGGTGTGGGGGTCGCCAGATGGCGCGCGGAGCGAGCAGCGGAGTTCGAACCCAGCCGCCATCGACTACGGGGCGCTCTGCTCAGTCCGTCTTTGAAGCACCGTCGATCTGTATCTCCGGATGTCACAGGCGTTGGATACACCGAGGACAGCACAGGAGAGACATGAGAGGCATCAGCGACAGCTGTCCAGGAGGGTGTGATCAGGAAACTGCCTCGACGCAAACGAATAGAAGGAATTAGAAGGTAATTCCGCAATTTTCTGGAAAACAAATCCTACAAGATTTGTGAAATCCCTACTTGGGCGTAGCCAATCTAAGGCACGTATTTGCACTTGTCTTGACTCTTTAAAAACTGGGTAAGAAAATAAAACAAGTAAATAAACAAACAAAACATTTCGATTTTTTACAAAAATGCATTATATAAATAAAATATATCATATAATAAGTTGCGGAAGTCGTCGCAAAAAGTAGCGCGAAGTATCTGAAGGAATTAAGCAAGGTTCAAACAGCCTACTTGATAATAGTAAATACATATACTGCCTGCAACACCAACACACCTTGGAACTGCCATACCGCTACTACAATCATTAATTAAACTAAGTGTGTAAGCGATATGTCTATGAAAATATTAGTATTGTCATTTCGAATCATTTACTGAATGTTCTAGAAGAATGTGGGGTACACGAAAAAAAAGAACAGTTGCAGTATACCAGATCCATGGTACTGTAATAAGTTCCCTTGTTACAGTATGATGGATCTTGTATACTGCAACTGTTATTTTTCTTCGTGTAAATTTTGCGGATGTGAATTTTTATTTATGACCTTTCGAGCCCTTCACAACACTACATGGCCCCTTCACACCCCGTCGTATGTTCGGCATATCCCTGCGGGACGCCAGGAATAGCGAAATGGCGGCGGTGGCTGTCAAAGGGCAGAGGCAGAGGGCAAGGGTCCTGCCTTTGACGCCCGGCCCTGGACGACGGCGGCTCTCGACATGCACCACCCGAGAAGCTGCCAGCCACGGCCATGGAAGGAAGGCGGGAGGGACAGAGAAACAAGGGGAGGAGAATGGAAGTAATCAAGAAGGTAAAAGTGGAAGGTAAAAAAGGTGAAGGAGGTGGGAAGCGTGATTTCTAGGTCATGGCCTCTCTTTCTTTCTCTTCCAATTTTTTTCTCCTTTTTATCCCTCTCTTTCATTCTGGCCTGTTCTCTCCATACGTCTTATGAAGAGAATTAAAAATATTTTCTTTTACCTAATATGAAAATAAAAAAAAAGGTGGAGAGACAGGGTCAGAATGAACGAAAGGAAGAGAGGGAGTGAGGGAGAGGCTTCGTTGTAAATTTGTTTAAAACTGAAACTTAACATGAATTTAAAACACCTAATAATAGAACATGTGTCATCTAACGGGAGGATATTGTGTGTTCTTTACTGTTATTTGAGATTCGTGTTCGTAATCGTAAATCAAATTTAGTTTGAAATGTTTGTTTGCACTTCTACATCATTATTTTACTGAACATTGCCGCGTTCAATCTCAAATACAGATTTTGACTATTCCATTCACAGTAATTCTCTCACTGTGGGTTATTAAATAAATAAACGTTGCAATCGCATTATTTTTTTCTCAGAAAATCAATTTTGTGCGAAAAATCACACTGATCTAAAACAAATATTTACCACCCGCCGCGTAATTTGAACCCATCGCCGCAATTTGTTTCCGTGCGGGTCGAGGCTACCTGCGCCCTTTCACCCCACGCAGTGTGTGTGAAAGAGTTAAACAGGCAGACCCAATCAACCACGTCCGCGCCCGCCGCCCGCCATCGCCCGCACTCGAGTGCCCCGCCGCCCCGCCGCCCGGGGCGCGGTCGCCCCGGGCGGTCGACGCCTCGCCGCCGCACTGTGGCGGAAACGCCGAAATGGTGGACAAAAAAACTAAACACAACTCATGTGAGTTAAGAAATAATCTACCATAACAATGACATTTTTAATATTTAAATATTACAAATATTGCTTTCAATTGTATAAATAAATAAAACATTAAAACTGTAATTGTTGTGGTTGATTATTTCTTTACTCACTTATGGAGTACCTCAAGATATCTGCTACTAGTACTGAATTTAATGAAACAGTTATTTTTATATAATCTGCGTGAACTATTTTTTGTGCATGAGTTTTTTTGCCGAGATTGATAGGTCGGGGCAAAATAGCAATTGCGATCCTACCAAATTCAACAATTTTTCCCATGATATATAAACAATTTTTTATACAAAGTAATTTGTATAAAATCCTTCTATTACGAACCATTATTTTTTTCTTCTCTATTCTTCATGGTTATCGAAAAAAAGTGGCTTCTTCGTCCCAGAACGTTAGTAGTGGTCGGGTAACGAGCCTAGAATTGATTGATGAAAAATGCCAGTATCTTTCCAGCCACCTTTTGGTGTTATCCTACAGATATAGGCGGATTTCGACCTAGCCGTGCATCAGAAAATCCGCTGCGGCCATAACGGCCATAACATTCCAAACATAGGTCCCCCCAATCTCCGAAGGTTCATTCGCGGACACGGAATGAGCCAGTAATTGATTGGAGGTTCTAGGGTAATAGCCAATCAGAGCAGCCAAATTTTACAATTCTCAACAAGACAGTGGCATTGTTCGACCCAGCTATTTCTCTGGTGTACAAAACCTACCAAGGTCGCGAAATTAAAGTCTAGATTTCTAGAACATTCCCGCTGTGTCAAGCTTGAGCCATGAATTGGCATATACTTGTGCACACGCTAACACACTCAATAACAAAAATAATATTTCCACTGAGATGCGAGCCATGTTTGATTTTTGTCCATCTTCTCGTACTCTCTTCCAACCGTGCGACATGCGTACACACGCAAAACCGCCACGCACTTCCGGCGTGGGCGCGCGGTCGGCCGTTTGAAGTGGCCCCGACGCCCCGACTCGTCAGGGAGATGCAATTAACAGTCAATTAGGGAGAGTCGCACTCGTTAGCGAGGTCTACTTTGTAAATGGATTACAGCGTCATAAATGTTAACAAGTCCATTCGGACCTCCCTAAATGTTTGATGAATCATGAAACCCACACCCTCGCACGCGGAAGGGGCAGTGTGGAGAGGGTGCGGCGGGCGAAGGGGATACTTACAACCGCCCCCCTCCCCCCTTGGCCGCCCGCCACGCGAAGGACCGGATGTGTGGACCGCTACTTCGTTACGCAGCAATGTCCGCTCTCGCTCAAGGTGCCTCCCCCGCAATTGCAGGGGGAGCTGGACATCGGGGCGGAGTTACGGCCGCTTTCAAGGTTAAGTGATTACACGTACAATGAGATTACGTTATTTTGTATGGCGTAATGAGATTTTAATATCCCTCTTATTTAGGCGTTTTTACGTTTCAATCTACAAGCCGCACGGCGTTTAGTTTTTAAAACATGGTCTTTCGTGCTTTTCTCCCGCAAACTCTTATCCCACTGTTCTGAGCTTTTGTACTTTGTAAAAAGCTGCTAAAACTAAAATTATTAAATAGAATACAAATTATAATGCTAATACAAATTTTGTTTCATGATATACGAGCAACAATTTTGAATGTTTATGAAACAGTACTTCTTCATGTTTTTGCGACAAAGTCTCGTCAATATTGCGATGTTCTTGTACTGCTCATGCCAAACCATTAATCTTCACAACAAAAAAATCATTAGCAGGCACAAGGTGAGTTTGTTTGCTACAAAGATCATCGGAAAATAATTTGGTAAGTACGCGGCAATGAACAGTCAAGAAAGCAGAATAAAATATTGATATTTAATTTCTTTACCCTGGCAAATTTGATTTCTATTGAATTATAATTAAAAATATTTTTAATAAAAGATAAGAAAAAGTAGCAACTTTTGTAGAGACTGTATTTTTAATCCGACCTACGTCACAAGGGTAAAATGAAAAGAAATGAGGATGCCATCAATTCTACTTTTGCATTAAATACAATTTACTCATCATCTTGAAATTCATTGGTCATCGTGGTCTTGAGCTACATTAGAGGAAAAATTCCGAAGAAAGAAGCGAACTGGTCATGGTGGCTCGCAGGTTCATGTCCGACTGACCGAGTAGGGTTTGCAAATCACCTTTCGGCGAACTCCTGTAGAGGACGCGTGAGGTCGGACACGTGAGGAGGGCGGCGGGCGGCGGGCGGGCGAAGGGCGGCGGGCGGCGGGAAGCGGGCCAGTGGAGGACAAACCCTCACGGGACTACACCCACGGAACTAATGACCAAAGCAGTTGTCACACCCGGCGACGCGAAATAATCAATGAATAATTTATAGAGTGGAACAGAATAATCTGATTCTCGTACTGCAGGTGTCCTTAGACACATCACGTCTAACGTAAGCATTACATTAGGCTCATTAACGACAAATATTTAACTGCCGCCTCATTACAAATCTTGCAAGAACAGCACAATACAAAGAAAATGAAGAAGAATGGAAGGAGAAGAATCAACAGACGAAAAGAAGAATGAAATTTAGAAGACAAACAAGGAAAAGCGAAGACTAACAGGTTACACACAATTTTGAGCTGTTCTGATGCTAAATAAATTGATTAAATGAATAGTGAATGTGATGTGAAAACTACTTGCATTTTTTCGTGTGTTTTTGTTTATGATGTAAACTACGTTCAGTATTAGTATTGCATTAGATAAAAAAATGTGATTACTAACGAACAGTATTAATTTTTCTTATTTGAACATACCTTCCCATGCAAATAATATATTGAAGTAGGAGAAATCAAATTAACCGCAACAGATAATTTTCAGATTTCGAATCGCGAATGTAATTCGACTGCCTGAATCCGTTCGCCCAGAGAGGTCTTCTCTCTGTCTCCTGAAATGCCTGTAGTAGCGTGTTCGGGCAATGTGGTGCTTCGGAGGAGTCGAGGCTTCGCCTTCCACGACAGCGCCGGCGTAAGGTTCGGCTCAGGTGCGGGCGACGCCGCGCTAACAGAAACGGGACGTTACTGGCCCATCCGAGGAGCGCTTATGGCCCCTCTTGGAGCTCAAGAGAACCGGCGAACGCGCGGCACAGAGCGATTCAGAGACAGCAAGAGAGAGAGAGAGGCAGAACGAAAAAAGCGAGATAGAGTCGGACATAAGGAAAGAACGAGCGAGCGAGCGAGCGAGAGAGAGAGAGAGAGAGAGAGAGAGAGAGAGAGAGAGAGAGAAGAAACACAGCGAAAGAGTGAACGAGACATAGCTAAAGACAAAGCGAGACAGAGCGAGAGAGAATGAGAAAAACAAAAGAGGCCAAGAACGAGAGTGAAGACGAGAAGGCGAGAGAGGACGAGAGCGGGCGAGAGTGAGGAAGATCGTGAGAGGGAGATGAAGAGAGTGAGAAAGAGAAAGAGAGGAAGAAAGAGAGAGAGATGCATAGGTGCAGTTTTCATGAGAGAAATTTCGAAACTCGTATAAATTGTTATAGCTGCGGCCACCACGTTTCTACAACCACGTTGCGTTTGTATGGGCAATTTTCTACCTCTTCTCTTGCGTTTAACGGGAAATTCTTAATGAGGAATGAAGTAGTGTGCGTTACACAAGTTATTTTCTCCTCGATAAATGTTTTAACGAGGCACTAAATTTTCTATTTCTACGACGACAACGGTATGTAGGATTTTTGTACTATATCTCAGTGTGCATTGAATTTTCACTTTCGGAGTCGTTTGTAGAAAGATGATAATACAGAGTTATGGTTTGACACGCTTCAAGATATCCATTTTTGTTCCAAAGACATGAATTTATTAGTGACTATTAAGTCAGTTTACTCTCTTATGAAACTTTCTTAATGGGACGTATATCTTCGTTCCAATGGCATTCGTCCGGTGAGAGAGTCTAGGGCAAAAACGTAATAGCGTTTTCGGTTCGGTTGCATGTTCCTGTACTAAAAAATACCTGGACACCAAAGATTACAAAATATTACATAAAGATATGAATATCAGAGTATTAAAACCAATGTTATAATAAATTTATTCAGATATTCTGTAGAGAGCCTGGTGTTCGAAAGTAGTACAAAATATATAAAAGTATTGAACTAATATTTCCTTAATCCTTTCCTTGTAAAATAAGGATGCACTACTGACTCTGCCCAGACAGTTTCCAGAGAAGAAAGTTTCTTGCGTTTCTAGACGTTAAGATCTCTATGAAATTAACGAGATATTAGAAAAACTGTGTCAGTTAAGAAAGAACATTAAAAAGTCTTCGTTATAGATACACAGCTCCACAGTGCAGTGCTCTCCATAAAGCTCAGTAAAATATTTCTCAAGGAAAAACAACGTTTTTAGAAGAAAAGTAGTAAATCCTGCGCGGAGTAAGTCGTATTCAAGACATGACCCCAAAACCACAATAGAAATTAACGCCGAAATTAAGAGGAACGCGGCATAAATTGCAGAATCTTGCAACTGCAAAGAAAACGCAATATAATTATCCTGGGCTCGCAAAGGACACACTGCCCCAGCGCAAAGAATCTCGCCGACGCCGCACAACGCACCGAGGGCACAAAGGGAGCTGCGCGCTGAAAGGGCCAGCGCCAGGGCCAAGGGCGGGGGCGGGGCACACGCGCTGCGTGTCAATTGGCGGCGCATTCAACGCGCGGCCTGCGAAAGGGCCAAAGCTGCAAAGGGCGCCGAGGCCCAAAGGTCCAAACGCCCAAAGAGAGCAGCCCTGCGGCTCGCGGGCGACGCGACGGTCGCGCTGGAGGTTGAGGAGGAGCTGGGGGTGGGGTGGGGTGGGCGGGGAGGCGATGGGTGAAGGTGGCCGGAGAGGAGGAGGATGAGAAGGTGGTGGTGGTGGTGGTGGTGGTGGTAGTGATGGTGTTAATAGTGGTGGTGGTGGTGGTGGTTGTGGTGGTGGTGGTAGTGGTAGTGGTGGAGATAGGAGTGATGATGGGAGTGGTGATATTGGTGATAGGGATGGTGATGGTGGTGGTGGTGGTGGTGGTGGTGGTGGTGGTGGTGACTGGGGCAGAGTGGGGATGTGGCGACGGAGGCGGAAGTGAGGTCGAAGGAGAAGGCAGATGGGAGGGAGAGTGGTAGGGTGAGGGAGAAGGCAAGGCGAGGGCGAGAGAGCGGCTGTGGCCGCAGCGATGACAGTGATGGCGCGGCGGTGTTGGACACGACGGTTGCGACATCTGAGGTATAGTCGCAGGCGATGTTGGAGGCGAAAACTGTGGTGGAACTAGAGATTGTGTAGGTGGAGGCGAAGGAACAGGTGCAGGCAGAGGTGGCGGAGACCAATGTGTCAGGAGCTGCGTGGATACGGGTGGCGAGCTCAGGTGAGGAGCTGCGATGGTCAGCGGCGGTGCGCGGAGGGTAGTGTGGAAAGGGTGAGGGCGGGGATGAGGGCAGGGGCTACTGCGAGGGCGACAGGGGTGGCGGAGGCGGTGGCGATGGCTGTGTTGGACGCAATGGCGATAACTGAGGTATACCCATTGGCGGAGTAGAAGACGGAAACCGTCGTGGAAACGGAGACTGTGCAGGCGTAGGTGGCTGCGAAGGTGGAGGCAGAGACGGCAGGGTGGTGACGGGCGGCGAGCGCAGGTGAGGAGCCGCGACAGCCAGCGGCGACGGAGCGACGGTGGCGCGCGGGCGGCGGCGGTGAGCGCGAGTGGCGGGCGGCCTCGATTGTGTGTGGGCTTAGCGCGGGGCCGCCCCGTGGAGAAAGGACGCCGCTCGAAGCCCAGACGAAGCCTTTTGGCGCGCGAGTGAAGGACCTCGTTGTCGCCCGGCCTCGCCCTCCGCTCTGGGGATTGGCGCCCTTTTCTCCGCGTGTTTGTATGGGGCGCTCCGCTGGGACTTGTTGGGCTTGGCGCGTTGCACGACGAGATTGAGTCTACGTTCGACGTCAGGGCGTTCAGTAGTACAATGTTGCCTTTCCCTCTTTTTAGCTGCAAGATTTTTTTGTTGAGATTGGGTTCTCACTAAAGTGTGACTAATACAATGTATTTGAAGACTGGTTTTGTGTAGGATGACGGATTCAGAAAGTGCAAATAATGCAGATCCTGCGATGCAAAGGAGAATAGGATGCAATCTTCACTTATTCATAATCACAACGACTTCTATATTATTACATTAACACAATAAAAAATAATAAAAATTGATTACTATAATCATTTCTTAATAATAATTTTAAATTAAATTCCCTGAAGTTTGTATTGGTTAATGTTTGTTTAGCATTGAAAATATGAATGATACCATTAATATAATTGACTAAAATAAAAATACTTGTATTTTTTCAATAAAAAAATGTTCCATTTTGAGACAATCTCACTGAAATAAATGGGATAAATACTCGACCGTGCCTGTGTAGTCGTAGCAGCAGATCATCGCGCCGCCGGCGCCATCTTCTTAACAGCGATGCCGGTGTTTCAAGTGATTAAAGATTATTATCTTCATTCGATGAGGCAAGTGAAAAGGGAAAGTACTAACCCATTAGTCTGGATTAAATGACGCAGACCCCATTTCAATTGGTTCCCCCCTGTAGTGAAGGGATTACCGCCATAAAGCCTGAACTGCAGGTAAACTTTCTAATGCGTCTCGAAGAGCCAAATAAATATTTTATTCCTGTCGTAAGAAGTACAACTTTCCAATTGCAATTGTCTGTACAGTAACGTAAAACTTACAAAGTCTCAAGAAACATAAGTTCGCATTTTAATTTCTAATATTAGAATTTCTGGGATATTCATTACCATGTAAACTTCTACTACAGCTTAAGAAATGTTTTAATGCCGACTGTCTCAAGGGCAGGCCTGCTAGCGAGTGCCTGGGGTCTTTATTCCTTTCCGGCGCCTGCTGAATTTAAGAAACTCTCGAGCCGCGAATTCCCATTTGCTAATATCTTTGGTAATCGAATTAGTAAGCGGTTAGGTTTAAGTGGCAGGAATAAAGGGACTCACGATGAAATCTTCAAACTTAAAACAGAAAACGTTCAATTGAAAACAATGACGTAATATATTTATTAGGAATGTGTAACTTGATATCTCTTTTTTTACAAGAGTTGAAGATCATTGCTTTGTATAGTTTGGGCTGCATTCCCCCACCCTCCTGCTTTACCGTCGCCCCTCCTTGCTTACACGTTTGATGGCTGACGTCAACGTGGTGTGCGGCGTAGGGGAGGCTAATCTACCTGGTTGCGCCAGGTAGATAATAGCGGAGCAATTATAAATACAAATTACAATCCTTTAATCAGATTCTATCACCACTATGTGTTTGTGATATAACTCGTCATATTTTATGTGAAAGTGTATTTTACGACGATTTTCGAACCCTCTTCAAAATGAAAATATTAACATTTTTATGGAACTTAATACTCAACGATTTCATCAAAATGTATCTTTCGAAACTTAGAAAAATGTAGTGTAGAAGTATCGTCTCAAAGAAAACTCTTATAGTGTCCATTTATCTTAATTCTTAACGATTCAATTGTTTGTTTTTACAAATGTTATGTCATGTAACAACTGTTCTGACAAATTCTGAGTTCTGACAAATAGTCCACACCTAGGACAAGTTGTATTTGCTAAACTACAAAGTCCCGTTTACGTAGGGCTCAGTTGGTACAACCTGCTCTAGTCGAGCATTGTGTGGCGCGGAGGCAGCACGCGCTCCCGTTGCAGCGAAAAAGGGAAAGTCGTGGCTGAGGCTGAGTCGCGCCCAGCGCTCACCTGCGAGGAAGGCCGCCAGCGCCGTCTCAGCGCCGATTTACGAAGACAGACACTGCGCCGCGCCGCGCCGCACTTTCCCTGAGCCCTGAGCTGCGACGCCGCGGCGGCTCAGGAGTAAATTCCACTTAACATTTCGTCCTGGAGACGCCCGTTACAAATGTTTCCCTCGGTGTTAAGTCGCTGGGGTTAGCTGGCGACAATTACGACAAAATAAAAGTGTGAAGTCGTGTGCGTGAGAAGAAAGGAGGCAGTTTGGTGGAAACGTTGCGTTTCGTTTTAAGAGAGCGGGAGCACGAGAGGTCCATTCGTCCGAGGGTTGAAGGTGGAGGAAGCTCTGAGGTAATTGGAGTGCATACGGACTCAATGTGTTTATTGTAGCGCCGTGGGTTACAATGCGGACCATAAGTTTATGTGTGTTGTTGTTGTTGTTGTTAGATGTGTAATGTGATTTTATGGGTACTGACACTGAAAGGGTACGCCTGTGATGAACCCACATTTGAAAAGTTCACAAGTGTATTAATTTTCGTTCCCTGTAGCAAATAACTCAATAGAATGGTTTTCAGGAAATATTGCATGCAACCCTGAAATGCTCAAAAACTCCCAGATACGTGTAATATAAAAATATTAGATCAGTTCGAAAATTTGTCAGTTTCTTAACATAAAAATTCACATCGATTTGGGAGAGTTAGGAAATACCACGGAATTTGCAATGATATAATAACTAACTTGGTACTTCTCTGCATCTTTTGATCACGCTCTTCAATAAATATTCGTAGATCATTTTAGACACTGCAGTGCTCATGGAAGTCTACTTGATTGCTCCTGGGCTAGATTATGAGTGTGTTCAAAAATCGATAATATTTTTCAGTACATGAAATGTAAAAAATTCATCAGACCAACACGCTAAGTTCTTAATTAAATGAATTTTTGGTTCGTGGTGCCAGGACATAACATCACGGTATTTAATACCAATCCCGTTTAACGCGTTTTCCCTGGTCTTCTTTATTTCACATTTCTTTACCAACACCAACTTCCTTTTCTATTCTTAATTTATCTCATAATATTTTCGAAAATCAAGCTTCAAAAAAAAAAACGATTGCAAATATTGCAATTGATAACTTTAGATATCGCATCACAATTATTGTTCTAAAAAGAAATATGGATGTTCTGAACTACTTCGTAATTCACTCTAGGTAAAATATGCCCTGACACATTTAGAGCTGTTTGTACTATTTGAACATAAACTGTTTGCCATCAAAAGACTTTTATTTATGTATATTACTTGCAATAGAAGGGATGGGTCACCGTATCATGGCAACTACACATACAAAGTACTTGTTTGCATTGCTTTGAAGCTGCTTTTCCCTTTATCAACACTAGTTATTAGTCCTATACATGTTCCTTCTATCAGTTCGAAATAACAGAACAGAATGCAAGTGTGAACTTGTTTGTTGAACAAATTTTGCAACGTCTGATCAGAAATAGTTACGTCTGTTTTTCAAAACCTCTGAATTAAATTATTTCTGTTGCCGTAAACGCTAAGTGTTCTATTGGGTGAGCATTGCAGTATACTAAAAATACCTATTCTAATTCTCCCTATCTTCACCTCTTATTCCTCTCCATTTCCACTCCTCTCCATATTCCTCTTCTTCCTCCTCCTCCTCTTGGTTCGCTTCCTCCTCCCCCCATTTCATCCTTTTTTCTTCCTCCCACTCCTCCTTCTTTCCCCCTTCTTCCACTTCTTCTTCTTCTTCTTCTTCTTCTTCTTCTTCTTCTTCTTCTTCCTCCTCCTCTTCTTCCTCCTGCAACTGTCCATCCTCTGCTTTCTCGTCCTTCTCCCCCTTCTACCTCACCCTCCTTCTCTTTCCCCTCTATTTACTTCTTCTTCTCTCCTTTTCTCTCCCGTTCTTCCTACATCTACCCCTCTTTTCCCCCTTTTCCTCCTCATCTTGGTCATGCTCTTTCTCCTCCATCACCCTCCTCCTCCTCCCTGCCTCCTCCCCTCCTCCTCCATTTTTCTCCCCCTCTTCTTCCACCCCCTTCTCCTCTCCCTCCTCCCCCTTTCCTCGTCATCCTCTTGCTCCTCCTCCTCCTGGTGCACCTCCCTGCCCTCCCCGCCTCCGAGCGCGCGTGGCGCAGGGGAAGTGGGGCCGTTTCGCGGCAAGGTCGGACGCCAAATATTTATTGCCTCCGCTGCGCGGCGCTGCGCTGCGCGGCTGCCGGAAGCTGAGTCACGAGGCGCCGGCGCGGCCTGTTGCGTCGCCGGCGGAGCTTCCGAGGGAGGCTTCGCTCAGCGTTTGGCAAAGCGACGAGATGGATTAGTCATTGAGTTGGTTTGGAGTCATTGAGTTGGAGCAATTGAATAACATAAAGTATTAACTGAATCAAGTCATGTATTGTCACAAAATGTGCCCATCAGAAAAGTAAACAAACAAATATATTAGGATATTCGTCGATCAGTAGAACAGAAAAGTCATTGAGTTGGACGTCCAACGATGTTTGTTTTCCTACGATGTACATTCACTTTCATATTCAGGTGGTTCATATACATACCTAGTCTTAAGGCCCATTCACAATGCAAACATAAACATATGCATGGCGTTAACATAAAAGTTCGGACTACGTCCATAAGCTGACTCACTCACAATGCGTTTGCATAAGCATAACACATAAGACGTCAACTTAAAAGCTTGCAAGCTTCTGTGCTTATGCTTACGTAAGACATAAGAAATGAACCAATCACAGAACGGTAACTCAAAATCGAGAATCGAAATTGGAGCGAAGTCGATAGAAGAACTAACGCCATACAGGACATAGACACAGTCGATATCTTGAAATCGATTCTCACATCCAACCAGAAAGTTTCACAGCCAATAGAAACTTTTTTTCCTTACGTTTATGTTAGGCATTGTGAATACTTCAGTATATCGCTTATGTTAATGTTTATGTCTATGCGCTATGCTTATGTTTCCGTTTGCGTTGTGAATGGGCCTTTACTCTAATGACGTACGAACGGCGAATTTGAGAACTATCGAAGGGGTTAACGTAGAATTATCGTCACTACTACGAAAACATTCAGGGCACCTTTTCTAGCAATTGAATAATATAAAATATTAATTGAATCGAGTCATGTTTTGTCACAAAATTTGCCCATTAGAAAAGTAACCAAACAAATATATCAGGATATTCGTCGATCAACAATCAATGTCATATCGCTGGCAATCAACAGTTATGAAGTGACCGATTTTGTATTAAGATAGCAATTCACGTCACAAATAACGTCGAATATCCTGATATGTTTGTTTGTTTACTTTTCTGATGGGCACATTTTGTGACAAAACATGACTTGATTCAAGTAATGTATGTAACTTGTCATTTGAAGTCTGAAATGCGTATAGCAAAATGTTTTAATGGTAAGACTACGATAAATGGAAGTATTGTAACGATAAAATGCGCTGCTAACAATAAATTGTCATATTGCAACATCCTCTTGATTCGCATTTGAGCGACTAAAGCTAACATGATGTTGCATTATGGTAACAGTGATTAACCAGAACATTCTGTCGCCACAGTTCAACGTGACTGTTCCCAATAATTCTGGTGAAGTGCCATTTTCCAACATAACTTGATCGCTACGTTACAGTTCGAGCACGTCCTGAGTCTCAAAAGTCCATTTCGAATCTTATTCTAAATATAGATTTACGCTGTGCAAACTCTCTAATATCTACAAATCAGTTGTTCAAAATTACAATTATTTTTACTTCCCTACTCTTTACATTTAGCTTTCCTTTTTTTAAATCCCTGAATACAAACCTACATATGGGGACAAAGGTCCTTCCAACACTTGTCCTTCAGACATTTATCGACTTCACTGCTTTATTGCACATCAAATAAATATCTCACAAATCCTTAAATCATTTAGAAGTGTTCGACTTAGTTTCATCCATTGATATTAAAAAGAGCGCCTCGATTCCGGTAGGTGCCTTGCGACCGTTGATAGATAGGCCGAATGTAGGTAGAGTGCCGTTCACTATAGAAATCCAGTCGCTCTTCTTTGGAGAAACCAGCAGATGCCACAGATCAGGGGGCTTGGTAACGGAGGTCATTTTTAGTCAAGAAAAGAAGAGTAATGGACGTTTCTAGGCCAACCTGATGCATCGTAAACCGAATTGTTAAAGCTCTAAGATTCGAAACCTGTTTAGAAACACTGGAAGTAATGTTTCCAGCTGCTAATGTAACAGTTGTTTAAACCGCGGGACAGTTCTATTTTAGCTCTAATGAGCTGTGGTCTAATCACTTTATTTCATTCCAAAGATTGTTCACACTAAAAGTATTTCAGAACACAATTTTTTTTAAAAAATACTGTAATATATTTTAAGTCTGAAACAGATTAGACACTGGTCTTTTTGGTAACGGAAAACAATTTTTCATTTAGTAAACAAAAGACAACGGTAACATTTTCCACACGTAACTCTCTAAAACATTCGACAAGAAAAGACAACGCGTTCCATTTGAGAAGTTAATAGAGCAGAAAAAGCCTCGAATGAACAAGATGCCGGAGAGAGTTGAGAAGGGTTCGCTCAACCGCGCTTCCGGGAACTGGGCGAGCAAAAAGGCGATGATCAACAATGACATAGCGCAATTAGCAACGCACCTCGTAAAAGATATATGCGCTGAACGGAGTTGTTCAAGCGAGACCAGGTCTCCCTTCAAAGCATGCCCTGCGCTGACACTAGCAGCTCCGTCCCGTTGCTTCCGCCATTCAATTTACTGCGCCAAACTAACAATTGTGGCTCAGGGCATCACTGTAGTGCCTGTGACCGAGAGGTCCTAGGTTCGAGTCCCGACGGTTGCAGGGTTTTCCACACTAGCTACAAAGCTGGTCGATTTTCAGCCGCTCTCTGGCGAAGGATTCAAATGATCGGCTGCTCTAGATGTCCGTGTCGTTTCTCCGATCAACACCAGGCGAATGCAGGAGCAGTACCCTAACAAAAGGGTCACGGAACGCGCGCTACTTTCCTTCCTCTTCCTTAACCAATTCTCAGCTCTTATACACTTGCATGAACTACACTACTACACATTTCGGGAGACCAGTTGTTACCTTGCAGCTTGTCCCGGTTGGGGCGGTGCCCTGCTAGTGGGACATACTTGGTCGCGAAACACCCCGCTAACCGACGGGTAGGTCGGCGCCGAATCTTGCCAGCCAGCGGGGGAAGATTATCACGATCTCTCGCAATAAAAACATGTACTACACTTACGGTAATAATGACCTTAACAGTTGCCGCGGCCGGAATCAATTAATTAATCAAACAAAACAACGCATCTTGTAAAATATATACTCGCGGAAGGAAGCAGTTCAAGCGAGACCAAATTTCCCCTCCGGAGTACGCCCTGGCGTTGCTCGCTGGCACTAGAAGCTCCCTCCCGTTGCTTCTGACATTGAATTCACCTGCGCCAACAGATGTCAAATGAAGGCAGACAAGAAAATACTTCGAAGGTGTCCGTCTCACATTTTGATGATTATTTCATTGAATTAATTGATTGATTAGGGATTCCAGGCGCGTCAACGTCTAAGGTCATTTTCCCGTTAGCGCAGTGCATGCTTTCTTTTCGGAAAATGGCGGTAATCTTCTCCCACTGACTGGCGAGATTCGACTACGACGTTCGTCACCCTGCGGGGATTTTCCCCGACCAGGTATCTCCCACCAGAGGGCACCACCCCAGCCGAAACAAGCTCTAGGCTCCCAGTTGGTCTCCCAACAAGTGTGAAACTGCAGTGCATGTGAGTGTGTAAGAATATGTAAGGAGAGAGGATAGGACAAGAAGAGGAAGGAAATATCGCGTGCAGTCCGTAGTCCGTTTGTTAGGGTACTGCTCCGGTATTCGCCTGCTATTGATCAAAGAAATAATAAACGTCCGTTCAGAGGAGACGGTTGGTAGAACTTTCCTTTAGACTGCACCTGAATTCGACCTAGCTATGTAGCTAGTGTAAGCTACACGAGACATCTACAAATTACGAATTGTATTGTTTTCGACAATAACATTTAGAGTAGTGATATTGCTCTCTGAAAGTAAAGACAATAGCAGATTTCCCGCTTTCACAGTAACAACAAAAAGCAATACCTAGAACCTAGAACCCGAATAAAAAGTTTGCGACCCAGGCATTAAAAACTCTCTTTAGCACATGTTCCTGAATCATGTTTAAGAGATAAACTACTCCCTAACACAACATCGAATTTCAACAGTTTTCCCCAAAGTATTCAAATAAAGAGAAAAAATTCTTTAAAAGATTAATATTATTTTTTCGTTTAAAACCAAATGAACACGTGTTTGCGTTTTTTAAGGAGTTTTGAGAGGTAACTCCCTAAATTAGCACAGTATTTTCTCCAAAAGTTTGATACGAAAACCCACTGACAACTCTGTTTTCAATGTTTACATGAGTAGCTGAAAGAGACTATTAAAATATTCAACATGTTATAACGATATTAAACAATATTTTGTCGCTGCCATTTCTGTGTGTTCTACAGTACTGTAATTTAAATATTTAGCCACCTAATGTATTTTACTAGCAATTGTGTGGATATTGTTTTCTACTTCAATGTCTTACGTTCCATTTAAATCAGTGTTGATAGGCTATGCTAACAGCAAGAAGCTGTAGTATTTCAGTGAAAATCACTGATCTTCGAGTTGAGGGTGGTGGAAAGGCGAATAAGGTTTGACATATGTTATTTTTAACATTTAATCTGGTGTATATATTTTCATGACATGTCCTATATAATATAGAAAACTCGACATATGTTCCTAATCATAGGTTTCCATTCAGTGTAGTATTATGGAGAATGGTTCATTGAAGCATTCATTATACACATAGAATACAGAATAAAGTAATTGCAGGCATCTACTCTGCAAACAAGTACAGACACCCTGTAATTTTAATCGCTTGTCAATTTATTTCCCCAACGTGAATAGTCAGTCAACCGCTTCACGGTTTATGGATCGTCATTATTGTTCAACTGTAGAGATACTTGACGGTCCCTGACAGACTTCCCGTTAGTTAAGCCCATCTACTGCTTTAGCATTGCATAAAAATAGTTAATCTTCGTATGGGCGATCAGAGTTACGTTTTAAATATTTTTAAAATCGTCGTTTATATTTATATTTTTTATTGCATCCGAGTTTGTTGTCATTTTAAACGAAAATAAAGACATCCCTACTAATTTTTCAATTAAATTGCCTTGCTTTTTTTCTTCAACAAGAAACATAAACCGATTGATGGAGAGTCCATAATGTCTAATTGTCAACATGATCTAAGACTACTTCTTGAAGAGTGAAGATAGTTATAGCGGCTAGTGGTAACTCTAGTAGAAGTAATGGTAAGTGGTGGTTGTAGTTCCTTTCTTCATGATAGTAATGGTAGTGGTGATGAAGAGGTGATGCTGAAAGTGTTTATACAATAACGACAATGGGTAAGGTATCGATGGTGAAATCTATAGTAGGATGATTGAGTGGAAACGGGAAAGGAGGGGAGGGGTGGTGGGGGGTAGGGATGTGGAAGGGACGGCAGGAGGAACAGGTGTATGGCAGTGCAGAGCGGTGCGGGGCAGGGCGGGCCTGTGGTCGTAGGGTGGGGCATGTCGGTGATATCGAAGGCGTTGGCGTAGCACAGGTTGTGCCACCGTCAGTCCCGACACCAGCCACAGCCAACAGGAGCCACGACCAGCTTCAGTAACTCCTAATACCGTCTATTAGGCGCTCCGTTCTTCAGCCCCCCAGTGAAGAGAAAGTTCGTCATTGGTTCCACAGACCACACCGCCCTATATACACCGAAGCTTACGACTGCGTTCCCAACAGCAGCGCTCCTCTGCCTACTCTCCACAGAACGGAGAGACAGAGAAGGCAGACCAATAAAAGACCAGGCCCGATGCTGCTGCTGTTCAGCGGGGAGATGGCGAGTTATGTTTCGAAAAGTTGAGACGTACGAGGAAGAAAAGGCGATCGGAAAAGTTGTTTCACCGCCAATCTCGCCGGCCTTTTCGTTCTCCTTTGTCGGGCGCAAAGGAGGAGGAGGAGAGACAGATCAGAGATGAGGAGATGGAGAATGAGGAACAAGAGGAGAAGGAGGAAGTTGAGTTGGAGGATTGCTGACTCGCACCCCTCAACCTGCGTTTTCCCTGGAGCTCCAAGTTTCCGTAACACGACGAGAAGTAGGTAGCTCTTTCTCTGTTCTGCACAAGCCAATTACCCCATCGCGAGTTCCCGGGTCAAGTTACGTTTTTATAACCTGAGTTTCCCGGACGATACTTGGCTGGAGGTATTTCAGCGCCGACGGATGAACAGAGAGAACAATTTGTTTTGCTGTTCCAAATCGTCTGTGAACATTCCGCCTTTATAGAATTGTGTGATGCAACGACCATACCGAATAGAACCTGCTTTAGTTATATTATATAATAGCCAAATAAACTAATGTTTGAGTCAGTTATGTAGAAATAAAATGTAGGCTTTGGTGAAACTTATAATCAAATCCTCTTTGGGAGTAGAGAATGAAGACTTGATTTACTGATAATTATTAATTCTTGGTTACTACCGTGCATTTCTATCAGATTGAATATTCTTGATTTAGTGCATCCGTCAATTACAACATCAACCAAGGAAATGACAATGAGACGCATGAAAAACATCCCTCTCTGACTCTCGCTCTCAGTGAATTGCAAGATATATACCATATTAATTCTGCAATTTTATTGACTACTTGAACGACAATTTGAACGATGTTTTTTTTAATGTTTCCAAGTAATAATTTATCTTGTGTAGTATTTCATAAATAGCTTAAACACTTAAAAAGAATTTCGCTCATAACATTAAAACTTTTCCTCCCAAGACGTCAGTAGTGCGTCACTCCAACTTCAGAAGCAATACGAAAACTGCTATTTTAATCGAGCTTTAAAAACGACATCAGAGCGCAGTGCGGCAAGAAGTAAATTAACGGAGGGATTAACGTTTCAAAGGATATTAAAACTTAGAAACAAATCAAAACTGAATAAAATAATAATAAAAGAGAAATAAAGCATCTGATTGCAAAAGAAGTCACAACTGAAACTAACTTAACAATATGTCTTAGACATCTTGGTGGTACAATATTTAGATAATATATTTATAGATATATTTACAAATATATAAGTTCATTAATATTATTATAATAGAATGCGTTCGTTATACTAGCGGTACAACTTGTAAGTGGATGAAGCAACTGTTTTGTTAATGCTGTGCAAATGGAAACAATCTAGCGTCAGGCTTTCAATGTAACATTTCACTTATTCAGGCTTCACATAAACATCAACGTTTAAACTGAATTTCACACATAAGAGAAAACATTCTGTAAAAAAGCAGTTACGTAGTTTTTAGACGCTCGTCGCTCCAACTTCGCCCACAAACCAGAAAACGCGCTCGTTTGAAAATCCGGAAGAACTGTTTCGTCGTCGGCGACATCAGCGCTCCGTGCGGCGTGGCGCATAAACGGGCCGAGGCAGGTGGTTTCGCCGGGAGAACAGCCTCTTCCAGGGCGGGACGGCGTTGTCGAGACATTCGCGAAGCGGCTTCTACGGCCACTGCCTGGCAGCGTTTAGCCGTAAACAACAAACTGCGACCATTCGAAGCTGCTTTATGGCCGCCTTTCTCTGGCGCTTCCTACTTCCACCGCTACGACTGGAAACGGGTCGCTGCGACTGACAATACGTCACTGCGACTGCCAACATGTCGCTGCGATTGCAAATTAGGCTCGTCACTTCTCCGAGTTTGAGTAATCTTCGAACCCCGTGTTAATCAAAATCTCCAAGTCTTGCGGTTGGCCAAATTCGTACAAAAGTTAAGTCTCTACATATGTTTTTCCATTCCTATTAAATATTATTTAAGTACTAAATCACAGTACAAGATTTTTCAGATCTGCACATTATTTTAATATAAAAATGATTAAAACATTTCATTTTTCTAATTGTGAGTAGTCTAGAAAGTTTATATTTGCGTTTTGGCTGTAACTTGGGTTGGAAGGCTAGAACTCGGAGATCTGGAATCGTGAGGAATGTCAGGAGAATTCCGATTTCAAATAAAATTTAACCTTCAGACGTGACTATTTAAGTATGAAGTGTCAGGGAATTAAAACCCTAACAACTCGTACTAGCCACTATAAACATACTGCGATTGACTGAAGAAGCATTTTGTACAGTGAGCAAACATATTATTGCGAGAGTTTTTTTATTTACTTTTCAATTAAAGCAAAGTGGCACTCTTGAAATAACATTCATATTAAATTAACAATATGATTTTACCGTAAAGCCTTTGCGTTGTTCTCTTGAAAAAGACTTTTCTTGAGAAAGAGCAGTTATAAATGTTATGTTCTTTAGAATTATATTATATTTTTTGATGATTTTATCCTCATGAATAATAAATTTCATGGATTAAAGAATTAGATACACACAATGACATGTTTTTATTTATCACTAACAAATATACTTCAGCTGATGTTTCTCGGAAATCAAAGTTGTTAAATTTAAAAACACTGCTCACCAAAAGTTGAATAATCGTTTCATACACTGGTTAAACGATGAAATTCATTGGATCGTTTACTGGCTTATATGCTAATTTAAAGAGTAATTCATCGTACTTCGGATTTTTATTTATGTACTTTACACCATTGAAAAGATGCGTACGTGTTATTATTCGCTCAGTAAAGAAAACACAATATTAATTTCACTTTGTTCATGAATTTGCTCACGCCCACGAGGTTTTGGAACTGTGCATTTCCATTTTTTTCTTCAGATTGGTATATTTTCATTAAAACACGCGATCCAGATATTTACCAAGTATTCGAAGGCTTTAGAAGGAATTCGAAGGAATTAGAAGACTGAAACTATTTCCAATGGCTGATGAATGGATAATTGAAATACATTCCACGATTACGAATTATTTAAAACTCAACATTCAAATCAAAATTCACTTCCGAAAAGAAAACATTTCCCGAAAAAAGTAATTTTTTGTTACATCAAATAAGAAGATTTTATTGACGTTAAACAGGTATTGGACACCCAACACCGGAATGACAGAATTTTGGACTCTGATCAAAGCAAAGAGGGCAGTATATGGTACGTGATGGATAAATATTAAGGTTTCATGCACTTACCATGCAGGGCCTTCAGGTATGCCTTTCCAGCTTGGATTAACTGCCGGGCACCCGGGTTGAATTTGTCAAGGATGTTCTGTAACAAAGAAAATATGAATGAGCATCGAAGCAATGTAAAATATGGAATACGCTGAGACTGATTTACAATTTCTGCTTCTTCTTTTCTCGGGTGATTTAACAGCTGAAGTCATTTGTCGTCAGAGAACTGACGACCTCCATTTATCCACGTATTTGGTTGTGCCCATTTTGCAGTATTGTAACAGCGTGAATGAGAGTGGGAGTAAGTAAAATGTTTTCCAGTATCAAAGGAAAGTATAACTAGTATTTAACCAGTATCAAAGGAAAGTATTGGATATTTGTAGTTTTCTTTTAGGTTGATGTCACTTTACCTTCCTCCATTGAGTAACACGGCCCAACGTGCTTAACGCCTCTTCCAAAGGAGCCTTTTCGAATTAGTTTGTTTTTCTTAAACATCTAATAAAGTATAAATTACATTAAACCAAACCCGGTGTTGTAATACAGGCGTTGCGAGTCAACAACAAACATCACAGACCGAAAAAACACATGTTCTGATTGATTGATTGATTGATTGATTGATGTTTCTGAGAACATCAACTGGTATGGTCATTCGACCCGTTAGAGTAGTAGATTTTTTTTGCTGGAGGTGGCGGTTCCTCCATTGAATGATGTAATCCAGCAGTGGGGGAGTCCTCGTCCAGGTATGTCCCCTCCGGGCACAGCCCTAGCCGAGTTAATTCAGTATTCTGATCAATCACATCCGCGGTTTCCTCCGATCAGTTCCAGGCGAATGTCGGAGCAGAACCTCAAGCTACGACACAGGGTCCGCTTACGATCGATTATGCCCTATCGTGTCTACATTTCCATCCATAAGGCAAGATGATCAACCAATCTTTCGTGCGTCATGATCTCAAACGAAAGTAATCTGCCAGTGGCTTTGAGTAGTCGCTTTACTGCTGCCATCCGATCAATTCCCGACGAATGCCAGAACTGGGCCTTTAAGTAATACAACATGGCCAGTGACTAAATATTTCAGTCGCGTTCTGTGTTCACTACCATTTTTAGGTCAGGGTGAATAGCTAATCCCCCATCCTCAAATGTCCCATCTCCTCTGCTCACCGTGTCAGATCGGCTTTTCTGAACCTCAAGAATTGATTGGAGGTCCTCACTGACCACAGCAGCCAATTGTTTGGGTTCTTAAAGTCCAGCCAACTTTTATTCGTATGTGCAATGTGTCACATAGGGATGGAGATCAGCTGATCTCTCATTTCGAAGGAATGGAATGAGGGAATGGGTACGATGACCGCAAGATGGGACAGAAACAATCATACGCGGTCCGTGCCTCCTAACCTTAGGTACAGTTCTGGCATTCGCTTGTAATTAATCGGAGGAAACCTTGGAAACATCCGAATGCGGAGTGGTACCTTAAAAACTGTACAAGGATCTCGCACGATCCTTCCTCCCCCACATTGTTCTATTTCCCGGCGGATCCTCCAGGACGAATTTGAATTTTAGAAAAACGGTGAAGGACAGGATGTTCCCATACATACGCTGTATTTCAACTCGACGTTTACAGCACTGTGCGCAAATATCCTAAAAACTTAAATCCTCTTACAATTACAATCCTAGTAAGAACCCGTATTAGGACAGCGAATGACATAATTAATGGATAGATATAGTGAGACAGCCGCTGTGACGATACCCTAGCGATGAGCATTCAAGTTAAAAAGAAGTTGATTGCGTTTGTGCCGAACTTTAAAATGCTCCATAATTATTGAGCTGAAGTCGGGTGTGGGCAACGGGTATAAATCCAAATCCTGCGCTTTGGAAAGAACAACAATTTAAATTACATTAAACAATCATATCAGTCTTTCTCATTGCCACTCACCCCACCCCACCACATCGATTTTCGGAAAGGGCGGACAAAGGGCAGCCTCTCGCTTAATGGGCGGATTGTTGAAAACACATTTGCGAGCGACAATCCATCAGGTGCGATTGAGAGCGACGGAACGAAATTCCGCGCGAGTGGGGGCGTTTCAGTTAGCGCCAACGGGCGCCGCCACTCGCCCGGCTGCCGGGCCCGCCGCAGTATGCAAATGCGCGGGCGGGCACACGGACAATTAGCACGACGCATAGTGGGCCACGTTGCGCCGCGGCGGGTCGGAATTGCTCTGTACTGTCGTGGGGTTAAGAACATTTCATGAAGAGGCTGTGCAGGTGAACTGTTGATGGGTTAAAAGCATTACATGAAGAGGCGCAACTTCTTTTTCTGTACAAGAATTTGTCATCCGGAAAAACAAAATGATCATTAATTACCGTGACAAGCGTTAACGCTTAGTTTAAGCGTTTTATCAGCTCGCGTGATCAGTCTCGTTTTTTTTCTCCTTGGATCATCTCGATCTCTCTACGTATCCACGTTCTCAGCTTACCTTGCGCCATCTTGTGAGAAATGGCTTGGGATGAGCGAAAGATAATAGTATGCAGGCACATCCTATATAAGTAGGCGATATATGATACTGCTGTCCGCACAGAAGACATCGACTTCCAGACATTACAATGTTACGCTTGTTTAATTGTATATTTACGGAATGAAATGTATTATTATTATTATTATTATTATTATTATTATCATTATTTAGAAATCACATATTAATTCGTTTCAAAAGTAATATGACCTCTTAAAAAATTTACATTGAAATCGGTTTTTTCGTTGACATTAACTAAGTAATTCTATCAACTATGTACACTATTTTCTCGATTTAACGACGTAAATGAATGAAATATTTTTTCCAAATCGTCGACCTATTGCTACTTGGAGTACAGTGGTTCCTGGAAAGAAAAATGTAAAAATACCATTCTTTAAATGGGCATATATTCTCCATTTTAGAAGGTAGCCAATTACAGTTCGTCTCAGCATAAAACAGATAAAAAAATCATACTTTCTTAACATGTTAATTTATTCTTGAATTTATTGATGTTCACTTGGAATTAATGGAAATACTTTTTGGAACGAGATGCGACCAGAACGTGACAATTGTTTTGAACAAATTAAGTAAAAATTAGAAAAAAATGTGGTGACTAGAAGAAGGAGTACAGCTGGGTCCGCTGGCCGTTTCTAACCAATAGGCCTTAGGTTCAAGTCCCGACGATGGCACGATTTTCGTTAGTAGACAGGTTGCTAGGTTGAATTTAGCTGCTGTCTGAAGGAGAATTCTAGCGGCCAGCTGCTCTGATCGGTGGTTATCCACGGTTTCTCGTAACAAAACCAGGCGAATGCCGAAGTCGTAACAATCGGGCCAAGAACCGCGCGCGATCATTCCTTCCTCTTCTTTGCTTAATCCTCGCCCTGCACATAATGACATGCACTAGAGTACTACACATGCCGGGGACCTTGGCAGGAGGTTAGAGCTTGTGCTGGCTGGGGCGGTGCCACGCTAGTGGGAGATACCTGGTTGGGAAATACCTCTCAAGGCTAAGTGAAGGTATCTATCCATCGGGTGAAGATCACAGGCACCTCCCATGATACAACATGTACTACCCTTACGAGAGTAACGACGTTAGAAGTTGTCGCGTCCGGAAACACCCATCAACCAATCAATTCGTTAGCCGTCCGCCACCTCTGCTGTGCCTCCCCGGGGCTTTTGTCCTCGCGCCGCCGCTGCCTGGCGCCCTCTGTGCGTCGCGTCGCCCGGGCGGTGGGCGAGGGGGGCGGGCGACGGGCGCGGTCGCGGGGGCTGCGACCGGCAATTACGCTCATTGCGACACAATGCGGCCGCTCCGGCGCAGCCGCCGCGACGCGACGCGAAGCGACGGCGCGCATTCCGGCGCGCGAGGGAAAAGCGAACACTTTGTCTTCAAACAAGAACGACGCGCGACGCGGCGCGGGGGCTCTGGGCTTGGGCTGCGATGGCGGCGCCGCGCACGGGAAGCCTTTGGTTGCTGGCTTGATGGGAGGATAGCGCAGGGAGTCGTGTTTAATGCTCAGAAAGCGCCTGAAATAAGGTTAGCGATGAATAACGTGACACAAAAGTGGGAAATTAGTCATGTTGTATTAGAGGCAACCAGTGATCACCGGAGGTATGCATGCTACATGTTAAGCATGCCTCATGTGGGCACATATCTTTGTCAATAAAATTGGGAAAGACTTGTGCTGATTCTAAATGCGGAAAACATGATGTTACCTAACAAATCGTTTGTTTTACTGTATGTAAATATACAATTTTTATTCCAATTTCAAGTTAAGTTCGATGATAAAGTTTACTCGTAAAACTACTCTTTATTAATGTAATTGATAAATTAAGAAGATGACTACACAAGCATTTTGTTGTTAATTATTAGCATTACAATTGTTTAATAGGTTTATAAAAACGATTGTTTACCTCTTATGACTTAATAATATGAAACGAATTGTTGAATGAGCGCTTTGTAAGTGACGTAGGCACACTGCAAATGCTCGTGGAGCATACGTAGGAGCAAACGTTCAATGACTAGTGTCTACGCTGTAGCTCGCCGCCTTTTGCGGCGTAATGCACTTCTTTTTGAAGTTTGTAAACGAATACTTCTACATCATACAAAAAGACTGAAATATACTGTTTGATTGTTTAGTGTTATCAGGCGTGTCAACTGCTATGGTCATTAACCAAGTAAGTATAATGCATGGTTAATCCCGAGAGGCAGATTTCCCCCCCCCCACTGGAACGTAAGATTCGGTACCGACCGACACGTTGATACGGCATAGGTCGACTGACACGGCATAATCAGTGACTAACAAGAAGATTGACAGTACCTCCAGAGAAACGGGTTATTCCTTAAAGCTGCTTTCTACCACGGAACGTTAGCGATCTTTGCTACATCAATCTTCGTATCTCTCCTCTTGTTATAACACACACTTACACATACAAGCACTTCTCTATGATACATATCGAGAGCTTCTTAAAGCTGGCTCTCCAGCTGCGCTAGCGCCCCGGTAGCGGTGTTGGCTAGAGGGAGGGAAGCCGTCGTGATGGGCGGCGCTGGATTTCAGAAACACAGCTCCCTCCAGTTATAACCTGCACTACACGGACGGGACTAATCACGGTAACAGTTGAAAAGCCTCCAAATATAAAATAATTAATAAATCAATCGAAATTTTGTAAGTTACTTGTCTTTTGTGATATAGAAACAAATGAACACTGAGTCTTGTGTCTTCTCCCTCAGTTAGTAGCGGGTGTATTGATCCTCATGGCCCTGGTCGAACTCCACGTAGCAACTCTCAGTGCTACTTCCACTGAAAACTTCATAGGGGTTAATTCAGGGGTGGTAATATGAAGCTTCCACGAGATGGGGTGATGGAGGTGTAATTTAAAAAAGTGGCCAGTGTGGATATTCTGTTATTGTATTCATAACAAATAAGGAAACATTTGTTCAGACATGGGTTTCTAAGGATATTTGTTGATTTTTGTGTAGGAGTAAGATCTACAATACGGTGCTTCATTTGCCAAACAAATGTTCAGCAAAAGAGCAAAACTCATATTTCAGCCCGCCATTTTATTCGTGGCAGATTTTGTCCTGCCGGGGCCTCTAAAAATTCGCCTACCACTTCGAGCACCGTCTAATCGTTGTATCTGAACGTCTGAAATGGATCTCCGTCGCCCGAGTCAGCCAGAAAAATAAATACGGCCGGCTAATCGACTTCGTTATCGAGGCAGATCGACCGCTGTCCCGCCCAGCGCGATGCTCGGAGCGACCGCAAGAGGGCGCAGCGGAAGTGGTCCAGACGCAGGCGGTTGCTGCGGCAACGGGGGCGGGGCGAACGGGTGCGGGGCTCGCCACAGTGCGCGAAACTCTGCACAAGCGGTTGATCAGAGGCATGATTTAACTAAATGTCTTCTGGGTTGCATCTCACAGAAAACAAATGGGAAGTTTTGTGGTGTTCTCAGAACCCTTGGGATCACGATGGCATTGAAATTATGTTTTGGTAAGATAAGAATTATTTTTTCTCCTCTTTTTATTATGTTCTTAAAATGGAAAACATTTTGACAGCCATTCAAAAATTTTAACCCCAGCCACCGATCACTTGACGCTCTTTGGTCATTTATGAACAATTTGTTAAAAACAAGTATTGTATAGACAATCGTGCATTAAAATAACTCATAAAGCATTAGAATTGAGAATTATTCCTCACAGAAATCATATTTCAATAAAAAATTGCCGTTCAATTGCTATTTGCTCTCGGTTAGCGGTGTTCAACTAACGACGATTTGAGTATCAACTCTGTTATTTTAATCACCGTAACAAATGAAAGTTTTAAAAAATAGCTACAGCTGAAAAGGGACCATCCAATTGCGTATGAAACTTGATGTAGATCGAAGTATACGAATAACTACTTACAAATGAATATATACACGTATTTAGTAAGTAGCTTTATTCCTATGCATATAAAACTACTTAGTCACACAAATATTCGTAGAAAAGTAAGATACGTATAAAACAATGTATTCGTTTAGCGTAAAACTGTATTTGACGTGAAACTTTCTTTCTTTCGCAATGCGCTCGTTTCGTGCCACTGTGCGTCGGCCCACTTGCGCGCCCCGCCCCTTCCGCCCGAGGCGTGCGGCCTGCAGGTCCACCTGCCCGCAGGTCCTCGCGCCCGCAGGCGCCGCGTCGCCTGCCACGCCCACTCCCAGCCTTCATTACCTGCAGCTACTGCTTCTTTGAAGCCTTTCATTCCGCCTCGCCCACAAGATTCACCATTATTACCACTGCCAGTACCAGCATAACCACTGGATGTTAACCTTTTTTGCGATTGTGAATTGACGTGTTTTTTGTTTGTTTGTTTTTTTTTTTGTCTTTTTCACAACCTAAATCCTATTTAGTATGTGGAATTCATGTAACATTTGTCATTTTCAGAATATTTTATTCTGTTGGTATATAAATTCTTAAAACTAACCTTATATTTTAATCGATAATTATGTTCACATCAAACATCATGCATAGTTCTTAACGTTTTCTTTAGGGAAATTATGTCATAAAAGTATTCATTTACCAGAAAATATCTTAAAGAATGAATACTACGTATTAGTGCAATACAAAGAGCGTGCTTTTATCAAAATAATGTTTAACTGATATTGACAAAGTGTTTCGTACATGCCGACTGTAATTGCTACCATCTGCTGCTCTATTTACTCAAGGCCAGAAAGAGTAAACGAGTGCACACAACGTTGGGGAAGGAACACCTCTCAGTTCAAATTTAGCTTTTTAAGAAATGCTTTAAAGACCGGTGTATTATTTGATCCATTAAGTCAGAGTTAAATTATAACTAGATAATACCAAATAAATGAATTGCTTGAATGATTGCAACTAGGTCAATATTTACAAGTTTGTGCTCAAAAAACGATACAATGGATCTCTCAACGAATACGTCAGGAGATTGAGAGGAAAAATATTAATAGTGAGAAGTTAAACCAAGTACATTTAGCCTAGAAGGGATTGATTCTGAGGTGAAAGTAGAACGTAGTTTCTTGCCACTCTATTCTCGTCAAACACTAATAAAATCTTCTGTGTTTTTGTTCTTGTTATGCAACTCAGGAAAGGAGGGCATCGTTCCATCGAAAGCAATTCTACCATTGGTATAGTTCCCCATTTATAAACGCTAATATATCATATTTCTTTATCATCACGGCAAAATACTGTAACACATCAAAAAAATCTTTAATGTTATAGCTTTTTCGTTATAAGGTCCGTTAATAATGCAACCTCACAAAGGAATGAATATATAGTGCCGCCGACTGTTGAGAAATTGTGGTCGACGGCCGTTAAGTAGATATGTAATCTTCAAACTATTTGTTAAACTTCGAAAACTTATGACATAAGTAACTTATACACACAAACACCTAAAAAGTAATTTTCATCTGTTCAATTATAGTATTATTATTTTTAACTATTTCTCACTATAGTAAATCTGAATATTGAAAGAACGATAATTATTATTATTACGGCTAATTTCTAGACTTTAAAAGAGGTCGAAGGTGCTAACTTCGACGTGCTTGAATCTCTTGATTTTGATGCAACCTCGTCGGTTCTGAATAACTGTTTAGAAATTTTAATTTATTTCAATAGGGATTTTTCAATATATATTCTAGTACTGACGAGAACCTCCAAGTCTCATGTTCTTTTAAAGATAGCAGATAGCCACCGTTTACGACCAGCATTGTGACCGATGATCGTTGAAAATTAAGCCTTGTTTAAAGCTCCAAAGAGTCTAATTTTAAAAATTCCACTATATTTTTGGAGTGTCTCTTGTTCCTCTAACCCATATGTAAGAGTTCGCAAACTAATTCCTTGTATTGGAAAAAATTAAGACACAATAATAGATTTAAAAGTATTTTACTCCATTAAATGCTCTTCTATACATAAACGGTTGGCGAAGAGACGTATTACTATTTATTAAATGTATAGTCTCATGTATGAACTGTTTCTTGAAATAGCTCTTAAAAGTTTTGGCGATAAAAGATAATTACCAAGTAGGAAAAAGCGCTCAAGTTCATAAAACCTGTAGGAAAGTGGAAAGAAGGAAGTTGAAAGAAAATACTTAAAAACATATCCTAATCACTTTTGTAAACTGACGAAATGTATTTCGCACTCAAACGGTCAGTTTACAACTCGATCTCGTCAACTGAGCTAAAGTGGAAACTCGAAATGCGCAAATTGAACTTCGCAGACTCTCAACGTTCGAGAAGCCCAGGATCCTCCAGAGAGCAGCGTCTGCACTTAGCTTATGAAAGGCGCAAGGCGCAGGCACTGCGAAGGGCAGTTAGTTGCAGTTTCAGTCTCCGGTTCTACGTACACTTTCTTCAACAAACCGATGGACTGAGAATAATTCATTCTTAAAAAAAACTAAAAACTGTATTGAAATATGTGATGAGATAGGGAAGCTATTCGTAGAATAGATGAAAATCTCGGAATCTTAAAAGGGGTCGGAAAATTGAGTTCTGTGTGATTGGACTTTAAGGGGTTCCAGATGCTAAATAACGCTTGTGAGACAAACTGAAGAATTGATAAAAAATCGAAGTATTGGCTTTTCAATCATCGCGTTTCCATTGTTACAAATAGACCCACAGGGCATCCAATGTCGGTAGAAGGTATAAAAAGAATTGAGAAAATAATGTCAGCATCACGTATTAGGTATTTACGTCACCATGTTTGACGTTGAATATGCAACGAACTGTAGGTTCGTTTCGCACTCAAGAAGTAATAATAATAATAATAATAATAATAATAATAATAATAATAATAATAATAATAATAATAATAAGAAGAAGAAGAAGAAGAAGAAGAATAGTAGAAGTAATAATAATAGTAATAACAAATAATAATGAAAATAGTTATGATTACGATGATGTTATGCATAAACACATTATCCGACATGTTTCTCTTTAAATGTCAAGATTATTGCGTTTTTACATATAAATTCAAAGTTATTGGATTTATAAACATTTTTTTGACTAAAAGTCATTAAGAAATTAATTTAATTGTTAAAACGAGTATGGAATTTCACAAGACAGCAAATTTACTTCCACCTACTTGCCAGTGTCCGAATGGCCACATCAAGCCTAACTAGTAGCTCGCGTAATCAAAACACCGCTACAGCCACACCCGCCTGCAAAGCGCTCGGTCTAATTTAATGAGATGCGCGTAGGGGAGGACGGGGGGGGGGCGATCGCGAAGGGAAGGAGAGTTGGCAACTCGTCTCCGCTCGAGTGGAAACTCGGGGCGGTCAAATGGAACTCGGCCGGCGCCAGCGCTGGAGGATCGGGAAGCGCCGGGCCGCGCCGCGCCGCGCCGCGCAGCGATCTCCCGGCGAAGGAGATCGCCTAAGTGCAGCCGGCCGATGAATGGGATCGTCGGCGAACTTCCCCGCCCCCGACCCCCGGCCCCCTTCCCCCGCCCCCGCCGCCAGCCCCGAGGCCCTGCTGCAGCGGTGGCGCACTCTCCGGCGGACGGGGACCTTGGCCTACCCTCTCCGCCTGCGTCTGAGCTCTCACTCGCGAACCTCAGCCCCACCCCCGCACACGTCTCTACCCTCGTTCTAGACCCCACCTCCAACCCCATCCTCGCCTAAGACCTCGCCCCACCCTCACCCCAGCCATCGTTTCCGCTCTTGCCCTAGTCCTAACCCAAATCACGCTCTTGTCTCCGTCCTCGCTCTAGTCCTCACCTCCAACCCTCCCCCCTCGCCCCACCCTCACCTCCGCCATCGTTCCCGCTCTTGCCCTACACCTAACTCAACCCCCGTTCTCGTCACCGCCCTCGCCCTAGTCCTCGCTCTAGACTTCGCCTCCAACCCCACCCTCGCCCAAGACCTCGTCCTCACCCTCCCCGTCATTCTCGCCCGCGCCCCGTAGACTTTACCCTAGATTTAGTCCCCACCCTTGCCCTCGCCCTCGCTCCTATCCTCACCCCTGCGCTCACCCTCACTCTCGCCCCCACACTAGACCTCGCCCACGGCCCCTACCTCACCCCCTGAAGATCATTGGTACCGTAAGTTTAGTGCATGTAGTATTCTTCGATGAAGCGACAGAATACTCCCACGACATGTGAGGCTGTGTACTGGAGTACATCAATGTATCTGTGTATAGAAGAGGAGATGAGAAGTGAAGCTGAGGTAGAGGTGTGGCAAGGATGTCAAACGGCAGGGATGAAACCAAGGGAAGACGTAGGCTATTGAGCTGGGAGCTGACAGGGATAGATTGGTTCGGGCGGACGCCTGCGGTGGGAGCGGTGAAAATGTCTGCGGCCGGGAAGAGACGGCGGAGGTGCGGCGCGGAGATCGCCGAGGATGGTGTGATTTGCGGGATCCACGGCGCTGGCCCGGCGGCGGGGTCATCGAAATTGACGGTGGCGGCGGCGGCGGGATCGGAATTGGGGAAGACGATGGCAACAGGGCAGCCGATGGCAGCGGGGAAGGCGATGGTAGCTGGGAAGGCGATGGAAGCGGGTTAGGCGATGGAAGCTGGTAAGGTGATAGAAGCTGGTAAGGTGATGGAAGGGAGAGACGTCGGCTGGGCAACAGGGAAGGCGATGGAAGCGGGGGAGACGTTGGATGGGCAGCAGGGAAGGCGATGGAAGCGGGGAAGGTGATGAAAGTGGGGAAGATGATGGCAGGGCAGCGGGAAGGCCATGGAAGCTTGAAAGGCGATGGAAGCTGGTAAGGTGATAGAAGCTGGTAAGGTGATGGAAGGGGGAGACGTCGGCTGGGCAGCAGGGAAGGCAATGGAAGCGGGGGAGACGTTGGCTGGGCAACAGGGAAGGCGATGGAAGCGGGGAAGGTGATGAAAGTGGGGAAGATGATGGCAGGGCAGCGGGAAGGCCATGGAAGCTTGGAAGGCGATGGAAGCTGGTAAGGTGATAGAAGCTGGTAAGGTGATGGAAGGGGAAGACGTCGGCTGGGCAGCAGGGAAGGCGATGGAAGCGGGGGAGACGTTGGCTGGGCAGCAGGGAAGGCGATGGAAGCGGGGAAGGTGATGCAAGCGGGGGAGACGTTGGCTGGGCAGCAGGGAAGGCGATGGAAGCGGGGAAGGTGATGCAAGCGGGGGAGACGTTGGCTGGGCAGCAGGGAAGGCGATGGAAGCGGGGAAGGTGATGAAAGTGGGGAAGATGATGGTAGGGCAGCGGGAAGGCCATGGAAGCGAGGAAAGCGATGGCAGCGGGGAAGGCGATGAAAGCTGGGATGGCGATGGAAGCGGGGAAGGCGATAGAAGTGGGAGAGACGTGGGCTGGGCAGCAGGGAAGGCGATGGAAGCGGAAAAGGCGATGGAAGCGGGGAAGGCGATGAAATCGGGGAAGACGACGGCAGGGCAGCTGGAAGGCCTTGGCAGGAGGGAAGGCGATGGAAGCGGCGGAGCCGTCGGCTGGGCAGCGGGGAAGGCGATGGAAGCGGGGAAGCCGTCGGGCGGGCAGTGTGGAAGGCCATGTCAGCGGTGAAGGCGATGGAAGCGGCGGAGCCGTCGGCTGGGCAGCGGGGAGGCGATGGCAGCGGCCGGGAAGAACGCGGAGTGGGCGGTGGCCTTTGGGCGGCGGCACTCGGAAATGGGCGCCCGGCGCCCGCCCGCCTTCTATTTCCGCCGCGGGGAGCGCTGGGATCAATGCGTTCGGCAGCGCTGGCGGCGCGGCCGCGCCTCCGCCGACGATGGCGCGCGCGCCCGACTGCCCGGCCAAAGCAGCCAATCAGCGGCAACGGTCATGTTCACACAACGCAAACACGTAGAATATTACAACCCACAACGTACGAAGAATTTTCTTCGGGCGCAATCAGCAGCTCTCCAAATACAAAACTCTACTCTTACAGACAGTATGTGTATGATATTTTACAAGTTGGCAGAATGCAATAAATGAGGATTGAAACGGTGATGACTGTTTCTGTGCAATTAGAATTTATAAATTCAGTTTTGTGCAGTTTCTATTAATGACAGTCAAAACATTGCTAAATTTCTTCGTTGGTTTTTACATTAATAAAAAATTTTATAACAAATTTAGAGACAGGTTAACATTATTTTCTCATATTTCTTGCTTTATTATACTTTATTCACGTTCTTATTCTCAATATTTCGATATCTTGCATTTGACTCATATAATAAGCAATAATTATGTTTTTAAATATAGCCTTAGTTTGTGATAAAGTCTTTCAAAATGGACATTGTATTGTGAAATTCTTATGTTCATTGTGTTATGAAATTTAGCTTATGGGTCAATTAACCCCACCAATATCAGTTTTCTCACGTTTCCCTTGTTCTGCTGGTAGGTGGTCCCTTTGTCTTTTGTCAGTAAATTTAGCTTCATTCCTCCTCTCTTCCACCACGTACAGTCTTTATTGATTTTGACTAAAACCAAAAGATATGCAAATAATTACCACTGCTGGAAGTAAAACGCCACCCCTTATAAGTATTTCGAAATTTGTTGCAGGCATTGCATCCCTGACAACATCGCTTCTCTTTGTGTGTAGTTGTATAAGTGCTGAACATGCTTCACGAGAAGAAGGAAAATGAATGATGAAGTAGGCACACTTCACAAGTTAGCAATATATTTACAAACTTCAGTACATACTACTAAAAAAATTAACGGTCTACCTACAATTTAGAGAACAAAAATGCCACATTCAATTGATCATTATTTCCAAAATGTTCATTCAAACTGAAAAAGGGTCGTCTTTCAAACGATTTAACTAAAAATTGAATACATTCTCATCGCATCTCACAAGATGTACAATACAAAAAAAAAAAAACATTTTAAATTCAAAATATCATGAATTCAAAGCCCAATGACAATTTAAGTTCAGAAACATTCGATAAATCTAACATTCAAAACGAAGGAATTCTGAAAATTGAAAGATTTTACCAAACGTTATGACTTTCTGTGATTTTTACCCATTTTGGGGGAAATGACATAATTATTATTCTGGTGTCCCTACTACCAGATACAGCATGTCGATGACAAAAACAAGACTATTGCGAGAAATTTAGAAGCGCAAGCTGTCCTAATGTATTAAACAGACAATATCCATCCCAGTTCGAATTTTTATTTGACTGGATTTTTAGTATTACAATTTCATTGCATTTGATATAGTGAATTCAATTCAGCCAGTGTTAAATCGGAAAGAAAAATATCTGGTATTGACCAATAAGGAAGCCAAGCGCCCACTGCCCAGCAGTTTTCCAAATCGCCGTCTCCTTCGCGTCCCCCTCGCGTGGCATGGCCCACGAGGGCCGCTCGTCTCTTGTTTCGCATCGAATAATACAATGCGCTGGCGACGACAAAGCAGCGGAGCCGCCTGCCGTCGGAAACAGCAGAGACGGAATATCAACTTCCGGCCCCTGCGAAAGAGGGGGAATCCCCGGAGACGAACGACAGCGCGCAGCGGCGCCCGCGCCGCCCGCGCCGCCCCCACCGCCCCGTCGGCTCCGTCGTCCTCTTGTGGCCCGACGTGCCAAAGAAGCGGACAAAAATCTCATCAAATAAATATCTACAATAATGTAATAATTAATTTTTTACTCTTCATGGACAAATTCAAGATTCTTTTTCAATATTTCGACTCATTAATTGGAGTCCAATCGTTTTCTCTAACGCCATAATCTTAACAAAATATTAAAAACTTCTATTGTAAAATAAAAATATCTTTCTCGACGTAGAGCAGTGCCCGATCGGTGAACTTGTGGCTAGACGTTTTGCCGTCAACCTTCGCGGACATCTTAGGGGAATCCTCTTGGCGCAGGCAGACGGCTGAACACGCAAATACGGCAAGAAGGAAAGTGGTGAGAAATAATGAGAGCAAAATTCAAATGTATAACACGAACAGTTACTCAAAAATGTAGATCAGAATAGCTTCTTGAAAAATTCCCCTAGTTCCGTTCTGTTCCCCCGCCGCCCATTATGTTCGTAAGCACAATAATGGTTAATAACATGAAAAGACAGAGAGCAACGTGAAGTAATGAATATTTTTATTATCATGCATGCTTGAATCGTGCATACAGTACTACATTTTAAGAAATATATTTCGTGAGGTAATTTTTGTGTCCGTCTATCTAAATTTTGTGGATCATAGTATCTATTAATTATAGACAATCAATTCGAAATGTTTTTTAACAAACAAATTATTATGAATTCATACTATACTCTATAAAATATATTTCGTCCATTTCTTGCGTCTTACAATCCACCGTGCGCTGGCCTCCGTACGCCGTCCATCCTTGCCGCGACCCCCTGCCGCCCCCACTCCCGCCCATACCTCCGCCGCCGCCCCCGCCGCCGCCACCTCCGCCGCCCCCGCCACCGCCGCCGCCCCCTTCGCCGCCACCGCCCCCGCTGCCGCCCCCGCCGCCGCCCCTTCCGTCGCCTCCGCCGCCCCCGCCGCCGCCCCCGCTGCCACCGCCACCGCCACCCGGGCGCGTCGTTCTCCGAGGCCATGATCCCCGCACAAGGACTGATGTTCCGCGGGGACTCAGAGAAGCTTCTCCACATACATGCAAATGCGCTCCCCGGATCCGAGGTACACGAATGGAGGAGATTGGATCTCCGCATTTTATGATCACGGTCTTACGTTGCGCTTCGTTGCCAAAGTTTCTGTTCGCTTCTTGAACTCAGAGAAAATGTTGTTTTCCATTTGTTGTCTTGTATTACAAATTTCGAGTAGTAAACTATTTCTCTTCGTGCATTACGTTATTTCATATTATTCTTCACAACTAGAAAATGAATTGCAGAAGGTAGGATCTGGAGAATTGACTGATTATATTTGCGTGGCATTAGAGTAGGTTGCGTTCAATGTCACTTTTAATTTGTGAAAAGCATTTAATTTTTAGGGGAAGAATATTTTTTGCCTTAATTGCAAATTTCAAGATCCTATAAAGAAGTGAGTCGGATCAGAGAAATAGCGATGAGCATAGATTGGATATACTATTAAATTTGGGAAGGTTTTGAAGATTTTTTTTTCCCAACGCTTTACGCTCCTTTCAAAGGTCTCTCTTCGATTAGTGAGGAGAAAACAAATTACTATTTTAGAACTCCGTGTAAAATTTTGTTCCTGCGATAACAAGTCCTTATTCCTTTAAATCAACTCCTTAATTATATTAGTCGCTTCTCCTCCTACACTTGCTAGGTCATCCAACGAATATCCTTTATAATTCCAGAGTTTTTCTCTTTCCTTTTCGTATTCAGATTTCTCAATATCTTTTTACTTTTTTAATTCCTACTAAACTTGAGTTCACAACCCATCTCTATTCTTTTCCTCTATTTACATACCATTTTCCTTTCTCTATTCTTATTCAAAGGTACGAGAAATTACGGTTATCCCATATACTTTTTCATAATAAACTTATGTCGTATCCGATTCTATAAAATTTTACAAATAAAAATGTGTCCATAGCCATATAATTCCCAAGATCCTACAAATTAAGTATACTTAAGTCGTATTCACATTATGTCTTAGGATTCTAGCAGTCCGTTTCGTTCTGTCAAGACAAGTGCCTGTATTTCTTTCTTTGTAATCACGCATTTTACAAACGCAATTCAATTACAACGCAATATGTTAATAATGGCTTTCTTTTGTTACTTCAGGGTGATATTCCCAAGTCCTGTTACCTTCTGCAATTTCGTTTTACACTACTTTCCTGTCCTTTACGAGACTCTGTGGAACAGTTGCGATTAAACATATAAAAATATTATATTAATACATTTATTCGTTTTAAAGCCATGACCAAAAGTATTTGAATGATAGAATAATGCACACGAAATATTAAATTTCTCAGAAACATTAGTACCATTTCACACATGAAAAGAAATGGATTCTAATTTTATTGAAACTCATTTGAATGACAACGTATTCATGATCTTATTACAGCGGGCTTTTTATTTAAAAGCATTTGTAGTACCTGTTGAACTGACGTTCCAAACTTGACAATACCTGAAATAAGAATCAATAGTAAATTATTATCACACTTTCCCAGTTCAAAAGTATGAAACCCTTGAAAATATTTCTATATCCAGCATTTTCTAAAAAAATGAGAAAAAAATTATGATAATCACCTTTGTGTATGAATTGTTATGAAGGTAATTATGTTACAGAACAAAAATTAATTATTTTCTGCAAGCACAGTAATGTTCAGTTTGAAATTTTTGTCTTTGGTTAAGGTCGCAGATAGATTGATTGGAGTTCTGACAACCCGGAACTTTATTGTCATCATTTTATAGCTCTTCCGCCCCCTGCATTCTCAAAATCAGAATGAATTTCATGAACGTCCATTTCAAAACACCAGCCTTGAAAGCAACCCAGATATGGCATTTTTAAACAAAAAACAACTGTAATGTCAATACCAAAAAACACCTTCATACGCATACTACATAGGCAGATGAACCAAAACGAGCCGCCTCGTAAAAGGAATGTTCATAACGCGCGTTGGGGAAAGCGGTCCAAATAAACTCTGTACTAAAGTGCGTGGCCGGGAGCGGGTGGGAGGGGGGAGGGGGGAGAGGCGACGCGAGAGAGATCCGGACACTGGGCTCCCGCGGGGGACAGCTGCAGCCGTGGGGCGTCCCAGCCTCCATTAGCTCGCTTGCTATACAGCGTCCTGGGCGGCGGTGATGGCGACGGCGGCGGTGGCGGTGGCGGCAACAGAGGTGGTGGGGGAGGCAGCGGCGACAGAGGTGGAGATGAAGGTGGCGGGGCCGGCATGGGTGGCATTGGCGACGGTGATGGCGGCGGCAGAAGCGGTGGCGGTGGCGGCGGCAGTAGCAGCAGCGGCGTGGAGGCAACAGAGATGGCGGAGGCAGCGACGGCGGCGACAGAGGTGGAGATGGAGGTGGCGGGGCCGGCATGGGTGACATTGGCGGCGGCGATGGTGGCGGCAGAGGCGGTGGCGGCAACGGTAATGTCGGCTGAGGCATGAGCGGTAGCGGTGGAGGCGGCGGTGATGGCGGCAACAGAGATGGTGGCGGAGGCAGCGGTGGCGGCGACGACAGAGGTGGAGATGGAGGTGGCGGTGACGGCATGAGTGGCATTGGCGGCGCTAGCGCGGCAGAGGCAGTGGCGGTGGCGGCAACGGTAATGTCGGCATGGGCGGTAGCGGTGGAGGTGGTAGCGGTAGAAGAGACTGGTAGAAGCAAGTGCGGAGGCGAAAGGTGATGGTGGCGTTGGAGATTTTTTGTCATGGCGGTGTTAATGGAGCTGACAATGTTATGAAACGGTGTTGATTTCGATGGGTATAGTTGGTCGAAACAAAGATAATGGTGTAACGACGTCGGCGACAATGCGTGGATTGGCGGCGAGAGTTGTAATGACGGTACGTCGATGTCGGGGTCGCAGATGAAGGTTTGGCAACAGTAGTTAACGGTGGTGCGAAGTGGGTTGAAGGGCGTGACAGTAATAAGGAAAGTAAAGCGAGATCAGAATAAAGCGTGGTTCGTCAGCGGAAACTGTCCGTATCGGTGGGGAGGTATAGTTTGGCGACGGTAACGATGATGATGGAGCAGCAAAGTTGACACGAAGATGACGCCGGGGACTGCGGTAGGATGTGGTTTGGAGGCAGTAGTATTGGCGGTGGACCACTGAAGTCGGTGGCTGAACGTGGCTTGGCGATGACAGCAAATACGGCAAGGGTGCAGTGACGTCGGTGGCAAAATTGATTGCTTGGTTCCGGACGCGTCAACTGCTAACATTGAGCGCAGTGCATATTTTTATTGCGAGAAATGGCAGTTAACTTCCCGCAGTCGATGATGAGATCAGCGCCGATCTACCCGTCGGCTCGCGAAGTTTTCCCCAAACACGTATCACCCACCAGCGGAGCACCGCCCTAGCTGGGACAAGCTCTGAACTACCGACAATTGTGATAATGTAGTACATATGAGTGTGTCTAAGGGTGAGGATAGGACAAGAAATCGGAAAGATAGATCGCGTGCGCTCCGCGGCCCGTTTCTTAGGTTACTACTCCGGCACTTGCCTGGTGTTGATAGAGGAAACCACAGAAAACTACCGATCAGAGCAGCCGGATGCTACAGTTCTCCTCCAAACTGAGTGCGAATTCGACCTAGCTATGTAGCTAGTGTCCAAACTCCTGCGACCGTATGAACCCTAGAACCTCCCGGTCAGAGGTACTGCAGTGACACCAATTGATGCCCTGAGCCACATAAGCCGATCTGTGACAAAATGCTATTTGTGGGCTGCAGAAATGACGACAAAATGCTAATTGTTGGCTGCAGAAATGACGACAAAATGTTATTTGTGGGCTGCAGAAATGACGACAAAATGCTATTTGTGGGCTGCAGAAATGACGACAAAATGCTATTTGTGGGCTGCAACTAAGGCAGCATTATCGCTGGCGCTGGCGGAGGTGAGGTCGGGGTTCGGGAGGACGCCCCGGCGGCGGCGGCGGCGGCAACGGCGTTTGTTCCATTTCCCCGCTTTCCCCCGCGGTTTGATACGGCGCTAACGGGAACGCTGCTCGCGAAGGCTCTCGTCCTTGAGCGTAGCCTCGACTAGGGTGCGCCGAAGGATGCTGCCTGCTCTGCAAGATTCCGCGGTTGCGACAAAACACTGGTGCAGATGTCGAAATGCGTGATGAAATATGCCAAAATACAGGAAATGACAAGTGGCCTGCAGCAGCAAATTTGCTGCTGTAGTGAGGAAAATTGGGTCCTGGACCAGCAAAAACTGGCTGTTCTGAAACGGCACACGTGAATACAAATCTTCTTTCTTTCTCGTTGCATGACGACAGCTATGTCGTAAGCAGGGACGCACTGAGTGTGAGAATATAGTGACAACATTAAGTACGAGAAATTTTGGATTAACTTAAAAAAACAATTACAATGTTCAGTCAAAATCAAAATTGCGTCATGGTTTTGTATTATTCGTCTTGATGGGTTTGGCATCTATCATATGGCACGAGGCTGCATATTTTTCCGTGCGTTTCAGCGCAATTAGTAATATAGATTAAGGCACCGCTAGGGTAAGCTGAGTCAATCTTCCGGGGGGTCTCTAAAAATGTGTTTTCTGTGTGGCTTTTATAAGAAAAATATATTTATGATTGAGACCAAAGTCTCATCTTTGGTGGTTAAAGGTTGAAAAATGAAGAAGCTACCTTGAATTAATGATTTTTACTATTGGTAGTATTTAGTTACCAACGTCTAACTAATAATTTTATTTCACTTTAAATCTAGTTTGAAAATCTAACGATGACTATTGGAGATATCTCGATCAATTATATTCTGGTATTTTTGAAACGTAAAAGAGATATATTGAATAATTTGTATAATCGTCAATTGAAACATACCAAATATATTTCATATCTGTAAAATGATATGTGTCTATACATCGTTAATTGACCATCGGACGTCCAAGAAAATTAAAATCATCGTGTTTAATTACAGCTCTTATTAACGTACTTTATATAATTTTATTTTTAAAAACATCGTTTTTCATTACGCTAAAAAGAACACCAACAATACGACTCAATTATCATAAGCATGATACCTAATAAGTAGATAATTCTATTAGCGACTTAACATGCCTCTGGTCTCTTGCATTTAAATTCCCCGACAGGTCATTGCCAACAATAGTTTTTATTATAAGAGCAGCTTTCGATGACTTAGCCATCATCATCAGTTGCCTGCCGAATGGAAGCCACAAAAACGAATATTGTTGGCAATGACAACGTTTATAATTATTTAATGAAAAATGCCAACGATAACGCACCACAACACCTATATTCCCCGACAGGACCGGCCGGTTTCAAATGACATTACCTGGGCTCCCAGTCCCCAAAACGTCAGGCGAGGAAACAGATAATTTAGAGGTTATGGGCCCAGAAGTAACATAACCGAGTGAGGAATGTCTAAAGCAGGTAACTGTATTCATTATTATAAAGTCTTACGTTCTGCCATGGTTCATAAGAAATTATGCATAAAATATTTACAATTCCTTGTATGATTAAACTGAAATGTTTCTTTCCGCTTATTTCCATATTTCTTAACACATATTGACACCCTAAAAAGTAACTTTGAAATGAAAACAAGCGTTAATATATTCAGAGGTATTCTATTACAGATGTGTTACATTATACTATACATACGTGGTACTTTGTTTTTAGTTTTTTTCTTGTATTTTTAATATAAATAACTAGGGTTTTAGTCCCAACATACAAGATTTACGGACTTACATACAAAATTACGGACGAAAAATCTTGTTTTAAAATTGAAGGTAATGTGTATTAATATTCATTAGAATTGTATAGAAGCATAACAACTGAAAATCTAAATATTCTTCCTTAATAATTAAGCAGAATTGTAATACAAATATTTGGTTGTAATTCGCCGTTAAAACAATTGAGACATACTTTCTCTTACGCCCCAAGCATACACATTCCTCACACACCTAAAACCCACTACACCACACGTCAAAATTTATTCCTGGTGCTCTACAAATGTTAAGACGTCCTCAAAAATAACGGTGAAATGGCACGACTTTCGACAAACACGGCCATCGTGCATATTTTATATTGTGTGCTCAGCGGCAGCAAGGCCGAGGACAGAACGGAGGCCCCCAGGCCTCGCGAGGGCAAACATCCTCTTCAGGGCAAACACAAGGCGGCGGCGGCGGCGGACGAGGACGGCGAGGGGGCGGGAGGAGGAAGAGAAATAGGAGGTGGAGGCAGATGAGGAAGAGGAGGTGAGTACGTGGATATGGCGTGGGGCAAGTTGGAGAAAGATAATTCAGAGTATGATGTGGAATAGGAGGAGTATTGGGGAAAGGAAGAGGAGAAATAAGAGGTGGATGAGCAGAATTAAAAAGAGGAAGAGGAAGAGGTTTATAAAGAGTAGGAGAAGAAGAGGGGGAAAAGAGAAAGTGTTAGAATGAAGAATAGAAGATGTAATAGGAGCAGGAGAAGGAGGAGGAGTAGAGAGAGGAAGAAGGAGGGGAGAAATAGGATGAAGAGTAGAAGGAGGAGGCGAGTGCAGGGATGGGGAGTGGGAGGAAGGAGGAGAAGAGGAATAGGAAGAAAAGTAGAAGGCGGGAATTGGGGGAGAGTGGAGACGGCAAGGACAGAGTGGAGGAGGAGGAGGGGAAAGGAAGGGGGATAGTAAGAAATGGATTAAGAGGATCAGGAAGAGAAAGGAGAGGATAATTAGAAAGAGAAGAGAAGGGAAAAAAGGTAGTAGCAAATGAAGAAGTGAAGGTGTAATAGGAGGACGAGAGGAAGAAGGAGGCATCAGCGGAGGCGGCACTTGCCAGTGTAGAGAGCGACGGCAAAGGAGGCGGTGCGGCTGGTGGCGGGAGAGCCAGCGGGATTCGGGGCGGCGGCGGCGGCGGCGGCGGCGGCGGAGGCGGGAACGGCCGCGTTTTACAATGCGCTCTCAAAACCCTCGACGAGTGAGAAGAGAACGCGAGCGACACGTCGAGACTACAGAATTCCTCGCGGCGAAAAGAGGAATTACGCGGCGGTCGACACAGTCGCGTTGGTCGGCGCGGCAGAGACCAGGTGGGCCAAAGGGAAATTCAGAGTATGTATGTGAGTGGCGTGGAGTATGAAACAACAATAGCAATGGAATAGATTATATGGATTCAGATTTCAATGGCAATGGAATAGATTATATGGATCCAGATTGGATGCATTGCATTGACACTTGATTGGCAACAGCGTTTGTGTATTTGAAACATTGAATATTTCAAATTATTAGATTATTTAATTTGTATATTTGGAAACAAATGTTCCGAACATTTACTCAATTGTTATTTTTGATATTTTAAAATTATGTTAATTATGTCTGTCTAATTCGAATTGCGAAGATTATTTTCGGTTAACTCCGGTTAACTTCGGTAATATTCCCCCAGAACGTCTTAACTGATTGTGAAGTAGTGTTCCAACAATGATATTGTTTAGATAACCTTCAGATTTCTGATGTAGACACAAGTTTTCGTCATGCATAAGAAAACATAATTGTGATAAAAAAAATCATTCGATCTTTTGCAGTCAAAGAATAGGAACAACAAATATTTGCTAATTTATGATGGGGATAAAAATGGAGTTAAAAGAGTTATATTTTAGATAATTCTAATATTTCCATCCGAAATTGGGATTAAAATGAGTCCATTGTATAGTGCTTTCAATGTAGTGTAATGGTATTACGTATTCATTTAAAACGTCTCACGCTCGTTGCAAAGCATAATTCCATAATTTATTAACTACCTACGTACTTTCCTGTAGTTTCCTTCCTCGGTACTAGACCATCATTCTTACTCTTCACGAGAACACGACCTACGAAGTTGCAGTTTCCGAGTTTTGTCCGTCTTCATTAAGTCGCGGAAGCACTGTTCAACAAAGGCAGTAGCGAAAGCCCGCGGCATTGCACGTTCGCAGCCGGTTACTACAACGCAAGCCCACCCGAAAAGCTTCGCCAGGCGAGGTAATTTCACGCACTTAAATTACCCAGGGGCACAAATTACACGGCACTGCAGGGGCGGTAAGAGCCTTTGTGGAATAGGAGTCGCTGCAACGTATCAGCTCGGGAAGTTCTCGTTTTGCACTTCCGACCAGGAGTGCAGAAGCGCGTTGCAAAGTCGTCGCTTTTCGGTAGCTGTCTCTTGCCGGGGCGACCCCATTATTACTTTGCCTTTTTTTTTTTGCTAGAAAGATCTTGCGCTATTGTTACTGGACCATAATAGCGGTATAAATAACACACGTACCTTCTCGCAGAAGTATTAAGTAAGTTTTTTGTAGTCTGGATGCGGAGTTAATATCGTATTGCCGCACCGGTCGACGTTGTGTTTGCCACCACGGAAAAAGGCTCTTTCTAACGTAGAACTTCTATGCTATAGAAAGCCTCCCCATTCATAAAGAACAATATCAGTGTGTATTTTTCCTTTAGAAAGAGAATCCACTTTCCTTTTACGATGCCGTTCCCAAATACTTTTCTCTTCGAATCCCGTTGTATCTGCTTCGACTTTTCGCAATATTTCGCACAAAGTTCGGCGAAGTCGCGGGCTACGCTTTGCATAATGGAGAATATTACGCCCAGGCGGAGGAAATGGAGACGGTGTCGGGAACGGAAGAAGGGATGAGGAGGAGGTTGGGTGAAGGGGGGCGCTCGCAGTGAAAGCACAATACGGAAAGAGCAACAGCGAAGACCCTGAAGAGGGAAAAAGTAGAAAATATTAAAGATATAAGTAAGACGGGTAAAGATGAACAAGATGAAGAGGAAAGATGAAGGTGAGAAAAAAGGCGACACAAAGAAGTAATTGAGACACACAAAGAAGTCTTTCTTTCAAATAGTACAACAGCCACTAAGACCCACTATATTTTCCCTTATTTGATAATGCTAGATAATGTGAGTCGTTAACCTTACAATACTCTTCTACATTTATCATAAACTATAGGGAAGTTCAATCAAAACTAATCAAAAGCTACAGAAATAATGAACTGAGGTACGACTGCAAATTAGTCGTAAGAACGTTTGGAAGACAAAAGACGATAAAAATTAAAGCCATGAGCTTAGATGTATAAAATCTAATTCATTAACGCGAAATTCATTAAGTGTTAATGATATTTTTAATTTCATAATTAATTTACATTTTAGCTGTTTATTTACTCATTTATTATTTACATCGCCACTCGTCTACTCTAGAGGGCTGAGAGTAACGTCATAATTACTGGAAGAATTGACATTTCATGTTCGCTAATTCCGCCATCTCTTCTTGTTGGCATCAAAATCCACATTCACAATCGAATCGCCCTCGACGGGGGGGGGGGGGGGCAGCGCCGTCAGACGATGGCCGTGAAAAGCCTGCGGATGCTGCATTGGCGTAGGCTTAAAGAGGAAGACACCACTCTCGCACGCGCGCTCAAATCACCGGGAGAGAACGCGACAGAGGGGCTTTTGAGTCGTATTTATAACCGACGACCTGGCTTAGGTAGCTCAGTGCATCAATAGGAGTCATTGTAGCGTCTCTCTCCGAGAGGTTTCAAGCTTAGAGTCCCGAGTGTGACAATATTTTCAATACTAGCTACTGTGCAGCAAAGTCGAATTCAGCCGTTATCTGGAGGAGTATTCTACTCTGTTCGGTAGTTTTTTTTTTATTTTCTTGAGTTTTTTAATCCGATCAACACCAAACTAATGCTGGAGCAGTAACATAAGAAACGGGCTCGGATCGTGCGCGATCTTTCCTTCCTCTTCCACGTCGTATCCTCGCTCTTACTTACATACACACTCGTGATGCAATACACCAATCAATCAATCAATCACAAGCGAATGTTGAGTCATTTTAAGCGTCTCATATGTATTCAGATCTGAGGTTGATCTTATAAAGCCGAATTCCTGAACATATTTCTTAGTATAGCGGATACTTGATATTTCTGTACTAATATGGAACGATGAATTCGGATTTCCATGATTAAATGGTGATTTGTCACCTGCCTATTCCACTATCACACGACAATTGCAAGTCTTTCGTGGAATTCCAACTCGCAAACCTCATGAGGAGCTCTTTCTCCATTTTGTCGGCAGTAGTGGACGAATTGTTATTTCAGTTGGGGAACATTTCAATCTTCTTAACGTCACTTATTGTGTGTTCAGTTGACTGCTCGCGAACTTCTCCAAACACTCTTGAGAAATAATGTTCTTTAACATAATAAATTATTTCTTGCAACAGAATCCTCATCGTATATTTAGCATTTCATGTAGAAATTTCTAATACATTTCACTGATCATGGAAACTTTAACATCTTACATCCAATTCACGCTTTCAAATCCTCTCAACTCGAGCCCTTTCATTTCAAGCTTTTAAATCCTCTCAACTCGACTTGTCAAAACGTTCCGATTGTTTAAAAAGTCTTCTATCAAATGTGCAACGTTGCTAGGGAGGGAACAGACCACTTTATTACAATTGTCTTTTGGAAAAAGAGTTCCCCAATAATTTTTATAAGTTCATTTTTTTAGCAACAAAATAAGCCAATATATCGACTCAAATAGAGTATATCTTTATAACAAGGAATCATTTCCATACATCTCATTTTTGGCATCAATATTAATATTTTATTTTGTTATCTGTATTTGTTATTGGACAAAAAACTAATAGCATCATTAATTTTTGGACATTAATTTTGCCAATTTGTAGAAGAATGAACGGAAAGTATGGAGTGTGCTGTACCCTGAATGTCAGCCTCGTCACAACCAAACTGTTTTGTGCGTGGAATCCAAGCTGGTTTCACTTTTTAGTGCCATTCCCGAGGCCATTGCGAGGGCTCGTGCGTTAATCTTGCCGCGTGAGCCGCGCAGCTGCCTGGCGGCGCGGCGGCCTGTATCTTCGGGCCAAATCAGTGAATCACGGCGCCTCGGGCGAAGTGCTGTGGAACTGCTGCAGTTTGCGGGCGCGCCGCGGTGGCGTTGCGGGGCGCGCGTGTCGCCAGTGATGGAGGGCGCGGTGCGGCGCGGCGGGGAGGGGAGGGGAGGGGAGGGAAGGGGAGGGGAGGGAAGAGGCGGGAGGGCGGGTCCCGACAAGGCGCGGGAGGAGACGACGCGGTGTTAGATGGGACGGTCTGGGACGGATGGGACAGGGCAGGGCGGCGAGGCGACGAGGCGAAGACGGATGAAAGAACGGAGCGCAGGAGTTGTACGGTGATGGAAAGAAGTGAAGAACTTGAAGAAATGGAGATGGAGTAGAGGAGGAATCAATGGAGAGACAGGGAGGAATCGAGAGATGATGAAAATAATGGTTGGGAGGAAAGGACAGACTGCAATGAAAAGAGAGGGGGAGAGCCGCTTCAGAACAGAGCGAAGGAGAGGGACGAAAGGACAAGGAGCGCGGGAGACGTGGAGCGACGGCGAAGCCACGTGTAATGAAGATCAGGGAGAAATGAAGAGAGATTTATAAGCGGAAAATGGTCAGTCAGTGACAGATGAATGGATTGGGAAGGACATTGAGAGAGGCAAAGAAGGCGAGGAAGAGCAAATAGTGAGAAGGTAGGGATAGAAAGGGAAAAGGCTGGGTAGGGATGCAGGGGCGCGAAGGCGTAGGGATTGTCCGGATTGGGACACATGGAGGGTCAAATGGAACTCGTTGGGGAGGAACGAAGTGTGTCGGGGGAAGCGGCGCCATTGCAGAGCGTGGCTTGACGTAGCGTACTGAAGTGACGAGCGGAGGGGCGAGTCAGAGCAAGACTCTAGCAGCGCGAGGAAAGGCGGATTGTGACAACTGTGAGGAAAGCGGGTAGTGAAGGGTGGTGGCGATTGCAAGGTAGGGGGAAGAGCGGTGGCAGTGGCGTGGGGCAATGCTGGGGGAGTGGGCGGAACGGGGGCGAGATCGGGGACAATGACAGGGGGAGGGGCAGGGCAAGGAAGAGGAAGGGGCAAGGAGGGGCTGGGTGGAGCGAAGGGTGAGGAAGTGAAGAGCGAGGTGACCTGGGAGGGGAGAGGCAGGGAGGAGGGAAAGGATGGGTGGAGATGGGGTGGAGAGACGGGGAGGGGCTGTAAGGAGCTGTGAGGGGGTGAGGGGCGGTGAAGGAGGTTAGGGTCTAGGAGGGGCGGGGTTGTTCGGGGAGGGGCGGGGTGGGGAGGGGAGGGGCGGGATGGGAAGGGGCGGGGCGGGGAGGGTCGGGGTTGGCGACGGGACGGGGAGGAAATGGAGCAGAGGGAAGAAGGGAAGGGACAACGACTCCCGGGGAGGATTGGGGAGGGGCGAGCAAGTAACGGGGTGCAGGGTGGAGCAGGACAGCTGCGTGGAGGAGCGTTTTGGGTGGATTATGTTGATGAGAAGCCGGAGGGGAGGGGAGCGGCGGAGCGGGGTGCAACGTGGGTGGGCGGTGTGGGGGCAGGATATGGGCGACGGGTAGTGGGTGGAATGTGATGCGGTGCGAGGAGAGCTGAGGAAGGGGGCGGGGCGGGATGCCGGATGCTAGTACCCGCCCGAGAGCCCTAAACAAGCGCGAGTACATGGCAGGGCCCTCGTGGGCGTCTCTATCCGTCTTGGCGCCGGCAGGCGAAAGAGGAATGAGGGAAGGAGGCGGATGGCGGAAAGGCGTTGCAACTGGCAATGTTGCGTCTGTGCGACGCTGGCTGTGTGCGCTGGGAGTTGAAGTTATCTTGACGTTCTACACTACTTGTGTACCCACAAGCGATGTTGTTTACATTTCTCGCGTTGTCTTATAACGATAACTTTCATTCAGTTGTATTATTACGTAAGTTATGTGCAAGTGGAAAAGTACAATGAAGTTGAGTATTAATGGGGTATACTCACGTAGTTCTCTACTAACCACCAAGATGTTGAAGTTCTCTTCATGATTAGAGAAAACTATTATAAAAACTATTAGTAACATAGTGAAACTATTCCGAGAAGGGCTTTTTAGACGCTATGCTCAACTCCTTTGAAAATAAACACATAATTCTGTCATTAGCAGTATTTTATGTTTTTCTTTAGCATCGTTGTTAGGTGAATTAAATCGCTTTTATTTTCATAACTATTTCCGCCTTTCATACTTTCTCTTGCATTAAAACCAAATCTTCAGCTTTTTGTCACAGCCACGTTTTCCTTCCTTAAAGTGGGACTCTGGATTTTGGTGATCCTCTTATCGTTAATCCTCCAACTGTAAAGTGAAGCGAAATCTCCGATATTACCCTTCTCCATAATTCTGCCGATCTCAATAATAAAGATGTGTACGTGTGTGTGATGGATGTTTACGCCTGGTAATTGCGAGGTGCTAGTCAACGACGAATAGTCCACATAACCATAAATATAACCACTTGTCTTTTCTTAATTGCTCCAGGCAGTTACGTTGTCGATACTTGATCGCCAGCAACGCTGAGAGATAAGGAGCCACAAGACGAACCTCACGCCTCCGGCCACATTACGCCCGTTCCTCGGGAGCCTTCACCCGAATTCTGCGGCCACTAACCCCACGGAAACACGCGTTCTCCTAGCCATCGCTCGTGCCCCATTGCCTTGCGAGCGACCGCCCATGCATCTCCCCCAACTCCGCGTTCTCTGACGCGCGAAGGGCGCCCGCGCCGCCGATCCGAACGCCCCGCCCCGCCCCCTCCGCGCTCGCCCTTCCTCTCCCCCCTCCCCCGGAAGAAGAATGACCTCCATCGCCCGGCGCCTTCCCCAAACCGCGGACGCAAGACTTGTAGTGCGCGCGCCCGCAGTCCCACTACGAGAAGGGGAGGGGGGAGGGGAAGGGAGGGGAGGGGGTGCGGTGAGTGATGCGGCGCTCACGCACAGGGTAGAACACCGCCGCCGACGGCCGCGCGGGGGCGGAGCTGCGTTAACAACGCTCGTCTCCTAATTTAGATGTATTTTTAATAAAGCTGGAAGTCCAGCCGTAGTTAATAGGAGGGAGCCACTAGTTAACAGCAGAGGGAATTCAACTTCATGAATTCCGCATCTTTTGAATGTGAAGGAGATGAAAATACGGGAGCGCGTTTTAACAAAGGTCTAGTAATGTGAAATGGTAATTACATATGATCTCTGTGAGTATCAGTCATGTTACATTTTATCAATGCATATTGGGTTCTTAGAAACTGGATTTTGTGGCGGAATTTTACGTATGGTACAATACTTAATAATATATATTACTTTAATTAAACGTTACTTAGTTATGTCGTTACTTAGTTAATTCTCCTTCACAGAAATCTGTAAGTATCGCAATGTAACTTCGTTTTCTACGCTGTAAAATGGTTTTGTAATAAACATCTATTTTTACGCAACTTTACAGCATCTACTCGCCAGTGCAAAAGTTACGGGTCAAGCGCACTGTAGAAAAGCAATTCATTCCAGTCGATGAAAGAGCAATACGTTTCATTCGCGGCTAGCAAAAAAGAACAAGGGTAAAAATAACATTTTTGTTACCTTTTCTAAACGTGCAATCCAGTTACTCGAATGAAATATTATTTCAGAATTGTTTACTTAGCCCTTTGCCTCAACTGCAGCTCGTCCAGATATTTTCTTCGATTTTTCGTTCTTAACAATTCAGGTTTGCGATCGGGTTCGAACTCGGGATAACCCCGAGGTAACAATCCAATAGGCAATTGCTCTAACAATGGAAGCTTCAAGCGACACCACAAAACATTTCTGCGTCGTTATAGAAACGACGGAGGACCATGCGTATTCACCGCGTGTCTGCTTTTCAAAAGGTAGTTTCGAATCTCTGCGGAGGCAGTTCTTAGTCACCAGCTAAATAAAAAAAGTTTAAAAGCAAAACTCGCCAAGTAAAACCCATCGTGGCATTGCTATTGCCTGCAGAATATTCCCAACATCGTACTTCGTAAAAGCTATACTTCTCAAAATATTGTTATGCAACTTCAACATTTATGCATATTTATGATTTCGTCACTTCATGCTGTTATCAATAACTAAAGAAAACTATAGAGTTCCATTCATAAAATCAATGTGATGCTTATATTTCAAAATATATTCTATATAAAGGGCGACAGAATAATATTTTTTTTTATTTGCCTTTTGCATACAATCATATGCACTTCGCATACACGCATATTCATTTGCACTTCGCATACAATCTAGTGAAAACTGCAGTCAACAGCCACATTGAATTTGGGTGAAACCGCAATTCAATATCAGCAATGATTCAGAAGATACCTGAGAAGAACATCTTATGAGACCCACATGATATAAATCGATCGAATAACATACATATTCACTTCATTTGTTCTTTGCTGATTGTTTCCTTCGATCTTTTTAAGTATAACTTCTTGGCTTATGCAATCCAGTGAGTCGTTTCAGCCAACAAGTGAGCTGCAAGCAGTGCGACAGTAGCTCTCGGGCACCCGCGAACTGTCTCGTGCTCGGCGAGACGGCGGCGAGCGGTCGCCGGCGCTCGCAGAGGTCGATTTTCTACTCCGCGGCGCGTGGCGGAAGTGTGGAAACGCTCGGCGCGGAGTGGAGTCAATGCCGTGGAAATGCCACGCGTGCGAGTCGCGGGGTGTGGCGCCACCGTTTCGCTGCGCTTGCGGTCGCCTGCAGGCGGTCGTCGGTTCAACGCCTGACCTTGCGCCCAAAGCGACCGCTCGCCCCGAACGGACACTGCACGCGTTCGCTTGCTACTGGGAGTTGTGATCGCGGTGGGGGAAGGGGCGGTGGACCTAATATTATGAAGTAGACGTAAACCGGTTTTGAATGTTTGTCTTGTCTCTTTCAGCTTTTAATTGAAGTTGGCAGACCAGACGTAAAATATTCGCATTCAGCATAAAATGGTTATAGGCACTATTTCTCTTCTCCTCAATAGTTTTCTCTTTCTAGTTTCCGTTATCTACACCTTTCTCTAAGTTTTCTTCTCCTCCCTCACCTTCACGTACACTTCCTCCTTTTTCTTCTTTTAGTGATCGTTATCTGCACTAGTTTTGGAAAAAACAAACAAACTGGAGACAAAACCGTATGGTTGTAACGAAGTAAGTAGTAATTGATTACAATAACATAAAATACTTTATTTTATAATAAATAACAAAATAACCAGTTTATTTTATAATAGCAATTGTACTCTTCAGAATGCTTACACTTCTTATAAACACAGGTACACAAGTTCTTGAAAATATTCTTCAAAGAGTATACCTCCTAATAATTTTTATTCACAACTTAACAGGCCTTGAAATGCTTTTGAAAGTCTTATCTGTTATTGCAGAGTTACTTATAAAGAAGGAAGACTTTCCAGTATACAGCAACGGGGAGTAAAAATGTCCATCACTACTTTCCCGTGTCTCCTTTCCCCGAATGACCATTGATGACCCAGCTTCGCCTGCCTTCTTGACCACACGGCCGTTAACTGTCTATTCTACAATCGAGGACAACGCTTCTGTAAGAAGTTTTAATTTAAAAACTTCTGTAACGGGCTGTAAACACATCTGACGTCGTGACACTCGCTTAATCACGTTTTCTACCCAAAAGTAGCTGTGTCACGCACGTCCCATCTGAAGCGAATACCGTGCCATGTTGCCACATCTTGGACATTTTTGCTGAATTTATAAGATCTGAATTATTTATGCTACGAAAGAAAAGCATTCAGTTCCTAACGGACAAAAATATTCACTGCTTAATGTTTTAAATGAAAGTACAGTAAGTAGTTTTTTTTTCCTTTCAGATAGTTATTTTCACTGTTTCGACAAAACTATAAATATTTTCCCTTAATATCTAATTTATTATGCCGGATGTCCCACTAACCACGGGCCACCCCATCATTTATAAACGATTCACGATATCGAAATGCTTTATCGCTCAAAATGCGTAATCATGGAAAAAGTAAATTGTCTGTGTCAAAGACCAAAGATTGCTGTAGTGAAGTGTCTATCCTTCACTGCCATCCCCCTCACAATCAGTCTCCACTCTCGACAAAACAGTATCGCCGCGGCAAAGGCCAACTTCCCCAAAGGCGACAGTTCCAAGAGACCCCAAAGGAAATATTATCTTTTTAATTTAAAGTCACCTGTCAGAAAGTATATTTTTGTACTTAAATTGCTATCAAAACATTAACAATTGATCCAAAATTGTATTATTCTTTTTGTGATTTTATGTGATGTACTGTTTATAAAATCAAAGATGATTAAATTTTCTAAAGATTAAAAATAATACCAACAGTATCTCTACAACATATAGCTTGCCCCATGAATCCGCAATGACATCCAGAATGTCAGTTAAAGTTTAGATGCATAGATGGAATTACAAATGAAGAGGTAAAACACGAAAAAATATATTATTCCAAAATGAAATAAAGGTGTCCATCAATATAATCATTCAATTAAAATGTTGCTTTCGTTTTTAATAACTAATGCCAAATGTAAATAAGAATATTTAAAATAATGAAAGTGATTAAATTATTTGCAATTTATCATTTGAGTGCTGGCAGGAAAGTTTCCAATATCATGTGAAAAAATAACGTAGTAAATTTATTTTATATTTAGAGTAAATTATGAATTTCCAAATCAACACAATGTGAGATACCAAGTAGTAACTAGACCTATACCAGATAAATCCTTTTGCCATTTGATAAGGCTGACACAGCGAAGAGTTTACACGATCTTGCTGTCGAGCGATCTTATATCGCCGAGGCTTGCATCTATTGGTTTTCTTGTTACCGAGAGCAGGGCTTCTTAACAAATGAGTCACTCGTTTCCTGCAAAATTTAGTACGTCGTGTCGCGCGTCAACTTTCTCTAGAGCGAGTACACGTCGTTCGGAAAGCGGGGTTATTGATCTACATGCATTGCAATCAAGGTGACTGCCGCTTGACTTTGTAGGCCAAGGAACTCTTCTCGACGTGCTCTCGATTCTGCCCGGTTTGTGTAGAAAAAGGCGTAACGACTTCCGGCCATGCAGCTCGAATACACAACTACGAGTAGAGCGTCTGGTTAAATTGGGAAGATCGTGTTGCGTGTGATTTGAACCGTATACAGAATGATCCAGAATTGATTTCAGACACCAAAAATGATAGTTGCGTTATGATATGTTACGTCGTGTGTGACATCCTGGTTCACAAAATCGTTAACGTGTTCCCACCTAGGACAAAACTTTTGACGATACGGTCAGAGACTGCCAAGTCGATGTTACGAAGGGGAAAACTTTGCCATTATCGTGCGGCACCAAAATTCAGTTTGTGCATGTGAACAATGTGTCCCGCAGAGCCGACGAAATCGTTAAGGCAGTAGCACCGTAGCGATCTCGGACAGAAGGATCGTGATTTTCAGTCCCGCCTCGAGCATGGTGGTATTTGTGTTCGTCCTTTCACCCCATCATCATCATAGCATGTCATCTTTACAGTTGTAATACCGTTAAATGCAATAGTGGTCGCTAATGACCTAGATGTTGATGCGACCTTAAATTACAAAAAAATGTGTCCCGCAGTGTTTTATAAGCATATGTTTCTTCTTATTACCAGAATAAACTTTCTTCGATAAGTTCGATAACCACAGTTCCATCGTTTTCGATCAAATATTTTGTTGGAAAGTGTAAATGGCGGTTAAGAGAATGGTGCAAGTCTCATGTTTATTGAAAACCTTGACTTTTTGATAATTGAAGAAGTTCAAAATATCTTCGGCGCTCTCCTACAACTACAATTATGAAGATAAGATATATTTTCCTTAATGAAATCTGTTCGTTGAAGATAGATTTTGAAGTAAGGTCATGTACTATTTTTTGAAAATTTGAGTACTTTTCGCGTAATTCGGCGTGAAAATACGGGTGAGAAAGTACGAACTGTTTTAGCACCACTGGTTTTCTTATTGAGAGACCTTAAAACATGAAGCTCGCCGAACAAGTTCAGTCAAAGGGTGATTTGCCGTTTGAAAGAGGGAATACATAAACCGTTCAACTTCACAAGATACAATCAAATGCACGCAGCTGGATAAAACGCAAAAAGGTCAAACGTTTACTAAAGTTCAATGAGTCTCCTTTTGAATTGAAGAGTGATTGGAAAAACAAGTGAGGAACCATAGTATTTTCTTTCTTGCGAAACGTTTGGTTTCATTCAACAACAATGTCTACAAAAACGTATCGTTAAATCGAGAGTTATTATTTTCGGACATCTGCTAACAACAATGTATTTACCTTAAGTTGACTCAGAACACAATACAAGAGAGGGGTTAATCAATTCTATAGTTCAATACGATTATTTTATATAATATTATAAACAATATGCGACCATAAATATTTAACGTGATGAAGAAAGAGTATAAATATAATTCACTGACCTGAAGTAAGATTTTACAAGGCTTGCGCCCGTAAACAAATTCCTAATGACTCAACTCGTTGACGTGCGAAGAGGCAAAGCAGAGACAAATTGGAAGGCGTCAGGTCAAGTAGGGATGTCACAGGCCATCGATCCAATAACAGTTCAAACAGACGTACAAGCGACTCGGCGCGGCGTAATAAACAAATTTGTTCGGCCCCTTTCATCTGACACCCTTTGACTCAACGATGTCATACTTTCTAAATCGTTCTCGCTCATACAAAAAACAAAATCTCTTGAGTTTAACGTAATGAAAGCATTTTTTCTTTAATCTGATTTGTATACATGCGACATAGAATAAATCATCTTTATGACAAATTAATCATTTGAAAATACAGAACATTGAATCACGTTTAGTAGGTTATTAAAACTTTAACAAAATTCGAAACAAATTAAAAACAGCCATTAGTCTTTGAAGAAAATTTAATAGATAAATGATATATGTTAAAAATTAATTAATTAAACATTTTCGCAATGAAAAACATTGGTGTAAAGAATAAATACAAAAAGGGAATTTAAAGCATCAAATATTATCTCACACCACTGTCGTTCACTACTAAATGTGTAATAAAAGATTAATATTATTTTCAAAAATTATAATACTTTTTCCAGATATTTATTAATATATGTACTCTATAATTTCTTAGAAAAAATAGATACCTCCTCTGTAACATAATGAAACTAGAATCCAAATATTAAATTAAACTTGTCAAGAGGAATCTAGAGAAGCGAAACTACCTATAAATTTGTTAAATGTAATTATAAAAAGATAATTTCTCAAGTGTTCTATGAAGACGCATACACGCATTACACATTCAACCTAACTGATATTTAGCTCTTTTAATATAATATTTAATAAAAATACGCAAGGCTATTGAACATGAAACCATTTACGATATGCAAATCACATTATAATCCTGTCCAAATCCTTTTTCACCTCGAGTGATAGAAATCGAAAAATTATCGTTTTCTTCCGAAGTTCCAAGGAGAGGAAGAGCCCTCTGGTGGTGGGGAAGCGAACCCTTCTACGGAAACGCGATTACGTCGGGGACTGGAAAAAGAAAACCCGCCCGTTGTCTTCCATTCTCTGCGGAGCTCCTCCTCGAAAATCTTATCGCGGAGGGTCGCGCTCAGCAGTGGAGTGGGTTTGGGGGTGGGAGATGGAGAAAGACGGAGATAAAAGACTGGAGAAAGCTATGAAGTGAGAAAATCAGGAAAGAAGATCAGGAGCAAGTCATATGGTTAGTTCTCAAGAGAATACCCATAGATAAAAAATACTCAAGAGAAGAAATCCATACGAGAAAATAAACACAACGTGAAGAACAATTTGTTTATAAGAATGTCTACTGACAACGTCCGCCTTCGTTTCTTCTTATTCTTAGTATCCATAACTAAGAAAACAATTACAATTACTATAAGAGACAAACTATTATATTACTGGGAAGGCAATATTTATGAATTTTTTCTGAAATGATATTTTACTGTCGAATATTGTCAGCACAATGTCCAAGGGATATCAGACCGAGAAGAGGAATAATATAATCGAACGCAACAAGAGTCAGAATGATAAAAGCGATGGCGGGGTACGGAGCACGGTGCAGCCCAGAGCGCGAGGGCTCCCCACCCACGGCTGTGGGCGAGAGAGGGAGTCCCCCAGGGTTCAGGCGACGTCGCATTTTCCCTGGAACACGGCCAAAATTGGAATATTTCCGTGGCGGTTTTATGTAGGTATGTGAAAACACGTAATATCGCGGAAAATTGTTTAGACTGTGCACCAATTAAACGCACCGCGTAAATTAACCCTCGCCGCGTGCTAATAATTCATGCACGCGTATTTTATAAGAAAAGGAATTAGTTTTGTAAAACGTTTCTATACGAGTTTCGCGTTTAGCATTTAAATAACGTTCGCGTAAGTTATGGTTTTGCATTTGCATGCATTCTTTGTCAAGCCAAACATTCATACTTCTAGAAAATTCATAATATCAAAATACCAAATTAAATTTTTCTATAGATGGTATTTCATTCATATTTAACTGAATTTTGTGCAGTGCATACAAAATGTCACATTAGAATCAAGAAACAATTGTTATCAAGATGTGTAAAAATGCATTATTTAATTAAACAGGAAGTTTTAAAACGCCTCACTTTTAATCTGTCATATTTTATAGTCATTAAAGCCGTGCAAAAGTTACAAATATATGCAGCAGGAATGGTACATTTCAGTGCTAGTAACAAGGAGAATATTAATAGTGTTGACGAATACTTTTCTTATCTAGAAGCACATTAAAGAATATCACTGTAAATAGTGAGCTTGATTCATGAACATGCAGGCCGAATAAACACAGAAGGAGAAGCCAAATAGAAAAGAACGTGAAGTCAATAGTGAATAATCCTAAAAATAAAAAAAATATCAAAATTATTATTACACATGTACAGATAAATTACAAAAATAGACTGCGTACGAGGAAACAAGACTGAATGAGGAGACTGGTACAAATATCTACTGGTAAATATTGTATACACCACTTCGACGTAACGATATTCGTGCATACGTATTCGAGTATCAAAAGCCATGGGCCCATCGGGTTCTAAAGCAACTCACAGCAGGTGGAAGGAAGCTACAAGGAGAAAGGAAGAAAGAATCTGAAAGAGCGGAAAGAAATGGAGGAGGATAATGGAAGAAAGAAAAATGAATAGGAAAGGAATGAGAGAAGGGAATATGCTAAATGGAAGGAGGGAAAAAGGTAGATAGGAAAACGGGTGAGGGAAGAGGAGGGAGAAGAGAGAGGAGGAAAGAGAGACGAGAAGGAGAAGAGGTAATAGGTAGGAAGAAGGAGCAAAGAATGGGAGGATGGAAGGCCCTGAAGGGAGGAGTGATGAGAGAGAAGATATTCGAGAGATAAGGATACAGGGGAAGAGGGAGGAGGAATGAGGGAGGAGAAAATAGAAGAGGAAGCAGAGAGGAAAGAGATGGAGGAAAGAGAAACAATGAGCGGGGAAAAGAGAGGATGGAGGAGACAATAGAAGGGAGCAGAGATGAAATGAGATTAATGACGAAATGTGAAGGAAGGGAGGCTGGGGAGAGGGAGGAGCAGAGCTGGGGGATCAGGTCACCTGCAAGCAGGATGGACCCACGACGCAACTAGTCAGGTGACCGGCTGCGCGGAGGCTTTGGGAGCGACGAGGACGACGGGAGCGACGGGGGCGACGGGGGCGACCAGGGCGACGGTGGCTAGGGGGCGACAGGGGTGGCGGAGGCGGCGGAAGACACGGGAGCGACGGGGGCGACGGGGGCGACGGGGACGTCGGGGGTGACGGGAGTGACGGGGGCGACGGGGGTGACGGGGGCGACGGGGGCGACGGGGGCGACGGGGGCGACGGGGGCGACGGGGGCGACGGGGGCGACATGGGCGACGGGGGCGACGGGGACGACAAAGGGCGACGGAGGTGGCGGAGGCGGTGGTTGCGGAGGCGACGTGGGTGGCAGCGGCGGTAGCAGTTGTGAAGGCGGCGGCATTGGAGGCGGAGGCGGAGGTTGAGGCGGCGGCGGCGACAGAACTCCCGTAGCCGCAGCAGCCGCGTCGGTGGCCAGCGAGATATTGTGCCGCATCGCCATGGCAACGCCGAGCGCGCGCGCGCCCGCCCGGAGGCGGTGAGTTGGTGGTACGCGAGCACAGCACCGCGCGTACGAGCGCCACCGTCGCCCTCGTGTGTCGCCCCTTTCGCGTGGAACCGACGGCAAATAGTTGATCACCGACGGTGTCACAGCTTCTGCAAATGTTTGCTGCATATACAGCGCCTGTCGCTCGTTTCCTTAGTCGCGCTGTTCTCTCCACCACCAGGGCGCGCCACCTGACAGTGGCGGTTTTGGAACGTATTCCCGGGGTGGGGTACGTTCATAAATATTTTGGAAATAATACTTTTGTTGACAGGTAATAAAATAGAGTACGCTTATGTTCATAATAGGATTTCTGCTAAGAATGTGATGAGATCTTCATATGGGAATATGAGATCACTTTCAGATGACGTTGAGATGATGTTTAGCATTGAAGAATTGAGCAGCATTAGCATTGACAAATGTTTTAGCAATGATTGAACTAATTCATTCTAATGAAAATTATTGTAATTAGTTCCATCTGCAAGCCAAGAGAGCACATTGAAGAATCACAGAATAAACAGTATTATTTCACTTATACAATCAGAACTCCGAAATCTTTTGTTTATTTTTTTCAGCATTCAATAAGATAACTTTTTCGACTTATAAATCTCTTTTTTTGACGGAAAATAAAATACAAAAACCACAATTCATTAGCTGTTTTAAACATTCAGTACATATTTCGTTACAATCAACGGTTCTCAAATCGCAACCCTAAAATCTTCCGTTTTTCTCAGAATATTTTATTTCCATTGAATACTTATAGTTTTTATAACCTAACTACCTACATAAAAGAAAAGTGAACATAATTTTCCTCTCTCCTCACGTGAATCGTATTTATCAAAACAACCTGCCACCACCAACACGAAACGAGTTTCAAGAAAAATAACAAACGCAGCAAGAATATTTAAGAGTAAAAAATTACCTCTAAACGAATATTTCATTCCATAACGTATGAAGAAAAATTTACATAAATATGAGAGGTTAAATCAGGAAATGTTTAACTCCCTTCCTTTCTCCAGAACAGGAGAAGTGACATCGAAAAAAAGAAAAAAAGTGAATGGACTGAAAGATACGCCGAGCCCTCTCACAAGGAGGATGATTTCCATACATTATTGATGCGAGGGCCGGCTGTAATGAGATGGAGGGCTGGCCCTCGTTCCAGTCGGGCGCAGCACGTATACTAGCACCCTCAGCTAGCCACACAACTCGGTTCAGATCGAATAAGGCAAAGAACTTCAAACTTCCCGAAACTACTACGAGAGGGGTCTGTGGGCTTATGAAGAACAATACATATTAATAGTATTTAATGTATTAATAGAGCTTTAGTGTTGAAAATGAGTCATTACACGTATACCGTGCCACAAGTTTACTATTTTTCTGATGATAAACTTGATCTTTACTCATTGATGTTTAAAGTTGACAACTGTATTTAGGTACACGGGAAATATAATGAAATGTGGATATACGTGAGTACCACTGATGTGTTATATCAATTATTACACTACGTAATGTCCCGTGATATTATTTAGAGCCTTCAAAATGTCTCTGCGCAAAGACTGCTTCATCACTCTTATTTTCTTTGTGATATGAAATGGCAACGTTCCGAAAGACGGCATTTTGCTAGTTCAGATCTGCCCAACTCAAGATGGCGTTGTCTGAATTCTGTATGAATTGCCACAAGACTCCGCTAGGGGGTCTACCAGGCAGGGTTGCCAGATCTGCGATCTCTTTCCTCACCACTAGAACAGAATATCCTCCAAATAAACCACTCCAATAAAAAAGAGTTATCCAACTGTTTAAAAAATGCTACAAATTACAAGCGATATAAGCAATTGAAATCAACAAATCATCAAGATACTGGAAGCCCTATACTCTATTCGTTTTTTCGTGTTTTTCTTTGTCTATGCCTGTCGTTTATTCATCTATTTTTGATACATAAAAATTAGAGAGGATATTATACATAATTGTAATTGTTTCTTCGTTATTAATAATAATTGAGAGAATATTTTTCATCTCGACTCCAGATGAAAATAATTTTCACAAAAAATTCCCAAACATTTTCTTGTCTATTTATGATCCCAATTCTTTCCCCACAACTAAAAAAAATCCCATTTTAGGGACAAAATACTCAAATCTTGCAACCCTACCACCGGGTAACAACTGAATTTCGTCGTTCAAGTCTTATTCAGTGGCGGTATTTCGGTGCGTGCGTTGTGATCGTTATTAAGTATTAATTAACCATGATTAGCATAGAGAAAAAAATAGGAAGGTAGGAATAGGGAAGAAGGTAGTTTATGACAATATCACGTCCCACACACAATATATTTATCCGCTATTTCGGCTTTGTAGTTGGGTGTATTAAGATATTATCTACAAAATCGAAATAGCCGATTACCGTTGCGTCGGGTAAACAAATCCGTTAGTGAACGATTCTCCGCTACTGGCACTTCTCAAATTAAACTTTTTCCATGAAAAATTGCGAACATGCTCAAAAGTTTTCATACACAAACCGTGCACGTAATCTGCACGAAAACAGTACCATGTACCCTTAATGAACAATTTTTTTTGCCGGAAATCATTACAACAATGAGCTACTACCAGGATTCAGTGTTGCCAAATATACTTTATTTTCGATATAAGATTCGTATAATATTTTTTTATTCAATAATTTAAAACTAACACTTATGTTACAAATAACTATGTTATTGGTGAAAACATTGACCAAAAAACATTAAAAGTAGCATAGGATAGTCTTTTATTGTACATACCATAGTAGAAAAGGACAGAACGTCTGTCTTCTATTTAGTTTATCATTATAAAATGAATCGATATCGAGTAAAGTTTAACGAACTTCCTATGCGCGTTAAAAACGTAATAGAGTTTCATCATAATTGACATTGGTAGCAGGAATTTTAGTGAAAACACCAGGATTTTTAAAGGTTGGTACTGGGATATACATTTAAACATCTAGCAACGCTGTCAATCACCGAATAAACTTTCGTTGGCTTAACGTGACACAGAAGTTTTTTAAAGATATGAATAAAGAATAAGTTTCTAAAACTATATTTTGTATATTTAACTGCTTCAAATGTACGTACAAACGCAGAAATACTAAATAATACTCCTGCTCATTTGAAACACTGCATGCACCATAACAACGCAATATTGAACCAGAAGAACATTTTGTTCCATGTTCCTACGGTGTACTTTAATATATATTTTCCTGACTCGACAGTCACCATCTTTTCGTCATGTAACTGCTGCTCATGAGAAACCAAGGAGTCTTGCATTATATATAAATTTCGTGACTTAGTGTTGATTAACATTTGACGATTTGACAGTTTGTCGTTTGCCCACATATACAGCGTTTTAACTCGTAGCACAAGCCACATCTTGGTCCACGAAACGAAATAAAATCAGTAAGCCACGTAGTAAATGTTCCGTGTCAAAAGTACATTCAATACATGCACTTAACAATTGATGTTTTAATTGGAACTATGTATATTAATTGTAATTTAACAATCTATTACAGATATGTTTAAAGGTACTGTTCACTCATTTGCGAAAATATTAAAAGAGTAGCACGTTTTCTAAAACACTTCTTACCCATCTCCAATCTCGCAACTTACGAAATTCTCTATAATATATTTCACCTATCTATCTTTTGAACTTAAGAGAAACAATTCGAAAGCTGCGACTCTTGCTTTTTTCTAAAATGGTGGGCGGAGTTCCTATTATTTCCGCATTATTTTTCAAGATCCACTAAATTAATAAAACCAGACATTCTCGTTACCGTTACAGAGAACACAAGAACGATCAACAAGTAGTGGCTACGCTAACAGAACAAATGATCGAGTGATAACCACACTATATTTTATGTAGTTTTAATTGCAGGCAAACATGGATAAAAAAGGTTATCGAATAAAATTTTTTACATCACACGCAAAAGACTTTTTTCATGACTCGACATGATTCCCCGCCGAGACCGGTAACTATATATTATCTTATAAGTTGAGTTCACTATATATTAATACCTTCAAAAATAATTTTTGACTTTAGGCTAATAAAATAGTACAGAAATTTAATAATGCGACTTACTATACACATACTCTCTGTTACTATATGTAAAAATGAGATAAAATCACCTAATCGACTTAGCAATCAAATATTGACATCCTAACTACGTATTTATGTGCTTTGAACCTATTGTATGCGCAACATAGGAACGCGAAAAATAGAATTAATGTACACCGTAGGAACATATAGACAATTCACTTCTCATTCAATATTCTGTTGTTATGGTGCATGTAAAGTGTTGCAAAGGTGTCGAGCATATATCTGCATTTGTACATACATTTGAAACAGTTAAATGTACAAAATAAAGCTCAAAATACTAATTCATTATTTATTAATATCTCTAAAACAATTTTTTGTCGCCTAATTTTCCTCCGGTGGATGACCAAAGTGTACTTCGGATCCATTAAGGCGTTGTTATGGTGCATGTAAACGGTTGATAAGGTGTCGACCTAGTATTTAGTTTATTTTCATTTTTTAACATTTGATTACGCTTATTGTCACATTCAAGTGGACTAAATTATCAGTCCTTGCCCACACGATTCTGCTCTCCATCCAGAATCCTCTTAAGATCTCAAAGTATGAACATATAAATGGTTCCCAGCCACCCGGACCTGCGAGCTCCCAGGTATTTATTTTTATGCATTTAAATGCCATTACAGTAAAAATGTATGTATGGGGTGGGAATATCACATTTTCTAGAATACCTTTCACTTAAGTTTAATTATAAATAACTGTAGTAACGAGCCTTTTGGACAGTCTGACAAGAAATATTCGCTTCAAGATTTTGGCTTTGGGCTCTTTGTATTGTTTGGGAAACGACACACTACTGCAATAACATGGACAATGATGGTTGATAACAAAGGGCAATGGGGTTTCTCAAAGAATATACTTTTAATTTTATCATAAAGTATTTTTATTTTATCTCAAAAAACAGTTAAAATTATGAATGACCTGCTACTTGAAGTGCATTCTGTGTAAGTTTTATTGATTCTAGGATTTCTACTCTAAAACATGTACAAGTTGAATTCTTAATACAGAAAGAAATTAACATTTTTGGTAAGAATTGTTCACAAAATATTCGCTACGATATAATAAAATATATTTTCATGGACGAATAAACTGTATATTTGGTTTGATATCTATCACATGTCCTTCGTGAAGGAATATTCTACCACGACAAAATGGAAAAAGATAATTTGAATAACTAAGTTTCCCACTGAATTGTAGAAGATGTGCACAGATAATGAATTTACTTTAATGTCCAAAAGCAAACCTTCCTAGCATGAAAACTGAATAATTTCGTGTTCTCATCTGCCAATGAGTTGTAACGTACGTATTACTACATGAATTTTGAGTGAATTTGTTGTAGTGAATTGTTAAATGCTATCTGTTGATAGATATTGCTCATACTTTTAACGCGTCACAAACAAAGGTGGTTTCTTTAAATATTTAAAGAATAAATGTTTAGGAAATTACTTTTTTATGGAATTGAATAACATTCATTTAATTTAAACATTGCTTTCAGTTTAGGCTAATCGGTTAATATGTCAAAGCCATATTAGTTATACGTTAGTTATACGTTTCTAGGCAGTTGTTTATTTTCTATTCAATTGTTTATTAAATGGAAGTGTTATTTCGTTATTCTTCTCAACATACTGATAAAGTATATTTGAAATTGTTCTTTAATTGCATTTCTAGGGATTTTAATCGTAGTAGTTAGAATGTGTGAAATTTTAAATGGTAATTATTCTGTGTTGCGTGTGAAAGGAAGATTAGAAATTTTTAAATGGTGTATGAATGTCGAAATAATTGCAAGTAGACAGAATGTTTTAAGTGTAGAAGAGAAATGAAATTATAAAAAAATACGTTCCTGACGGTTATGCTTGGTTTTGTCGTGGGAAAGGTATGAATGCACATGATTATACCGTTTCTGTACGTAAGGATTCATGGTTCAGTGGGAGTAAGTTAATAATGAATTAGGTTCTTAGTATGATATATTTGTAGGTTGCGCGAGCGAATGTTAAGCACATTATGAACGATGTACTAAATGTAGAAGCAAAAACTATGACTTATTGAATGAGTTTTTTGTAGGGAAGTATGTTTTATGATTCTGGAAAGAGATAGTATACGTTTGGATACTGAAGGAGTGATCGTAAACTTTAACAACATTGAAAATAAAAATGAAAACTATTATAAAGCAAAAATTATTGAGATTATTTTTGTAAAAATGTAACTGCTTTAATATTGAATATAGACTCATTATTGGTAGGATTGACAACGTCAGCGATGTGCGCAAAAAGCACAGAAACCCCAGCTCCACTACATAACAAGGTTTTTGGATCGATGGACTGTTCGTTAGCGACAAACAATGTGAAATTCCGAAGGTTTAATCCTCGTTCGTCCTGCAGGGAGAAAGGGTCTGCTCCGCTCACTGCCCCGGAGGCGGCGGCGACGGGGGGGACCCGGCCACAGCGACTCATCCACTGGCAGCGTATATAGGTACGTCCATATCCCATCTCTCTTACTCTCTATCTCTCACACACTCACTATCTCCCGCGTTTGGCTTGCTCTGTTTTTCTCACTGCACGACCGGGAGACCAGTCGGCAGCTTAGAGCTTGTCCCGGCTGGAACGGTGCCTAGCTGGTGGAGGATACCTGGCTGGAGCCCGCGAACCAGGTATCCTCCACCAGCTATCCTCCAACCAGGTATGGATACCTTCACATATCACTCTCAACTCTTAAACTTTAATTAACCTCACAGAAAAAAAATTATTTATTCCTTTCATCGGAAATAAACGAACTAGATTTAGAATTTATTACTCCCATTTTAGGTGTTAATACTATTTAATATCAGTCTAATCGATTTATTATGCATAAACATAATACGGTAATTATTCAGCCTCAATGATTCATACATTTTGTAAAAATTAAAGGTATGGGTAGATGACTACCCAATGGCCTTATCGACTAAATTCATTACTACAGACGTTTTCATAAATACATGATGACATGACAAAACGTTTAAATTAATTCTTGCGTATTTTGACTTAATGTACCAATTTGTAATGTTTTCAATTTACGAAATATTGTAACATTTAGAAAATTAATTTCCAGATTTAGTTTGATGATCTTCTCCCCCTATGTCACATACAGGTTTTACTGTTTTTTGACAAAGTAATTCTAAATCTAGTTCGCTTCAAAAGTAAACTGAATATTCAAATCATACGGATTGAAAATAGTTAATAGCTTCGCGTGACAAAATTATGAGGAAATCTACACGGCAAAATAAATATTTATAATTTTTAAATAAAGTGCTTAAACAGTACTTAATGGGCCACCGATGGGCAAGCACGTGCATTAGTAGTACACTTTTTTATTGAAAGTAAACTGTATTTAATACAGAATTACCCGAACAGCTTCCCCGGGAGAGGTAGCTCAGCGCATCAACTGATGTCAGTGCCTCTGACCGGGCGGACCTAAGTTCGAGTCCCACAGGTGGTGGCAGGATTTTCGACGCTAGCTTGATAGCTGGGTCGAGTTCTGTCGCCGTTATGAAGAAAAATAGTGGCCGGTAGTTCTGATCCGTAGTTTTTCGTGATTTCTTCGATCAATGCCAGGCGAATGCCGAGCAGTACCCTAACAAACGGACCGCGCGCGCTATCTTTCTTTCCCCTTCCTAGTCCTATCCTCACCCTTACACACTCTTACACTTACATGCACTGCACTATCACACATGCCGCGAGTCGGGTCGGGCTCTTAGAGATACCTTGTTGGGGAAAACCCCATCAGCCGACGGTAGATCGGCGCCGGATCTCGCATTCCAGCGGGGGAAGACTATCGATACCCTTCAGTACACTTATGGAACTAATGGCTTTTGCTTTTGACGTTCCCAAAATCACCAATCAATCGAAAAGCTATCATGATTTTGTGTTATTTCTTGTAGTCTGAGGACGCGGGAAAAGTGCCAAATATATCTTCTGATGTCTCAAATTAACTGTTTCAAAGTCCTAGGACACGTAGAGAGACCGACTTTTTTTGCCGATGAACATGTGATTGGAAATCGCTTTTATTGAATTTACCCTTGGAACGTATGCCTTCTGATTGGTAGACTCTGATCGTGAACTGTCTTTTGGTAGATGCATGTTCTGAAGGATCATTTGGTGTGCCTTCCAAAGCCAATGCACAACGAGTTGTCCACCATCAGATGCAATGTCACAAGTGCTTACAAGCAACTAGTTATAAAAGATTTCACACACGTTCATTGGCAAAAAGTGATAATCTTCTACGTTCTAAAATATCATAGAATTCTGTAAAATTTATTTTGAGACATCTATAATAAGGGATGTGTTTTTTGCGTGTGCCTGCAGGGCGCGGATGTGCAAGCCTGTGTGCAGACCCTGAACATCCCGAAGGAAAGCCCTCTCTCCGTTGAGGACCTCCGCCAGCGCCGCCGTTTCAACGGATCCCACCTCCGTCTTCTGCCGCCGTATGTTCGCTTCTGAGCAGGAGAAAATCTAGGGGAAGGATGGCAGTGACCTCCGACTTCCGCTCCGCATATACCTGCCCGAGGCCTTCGGAAGCTCATCCGCCCTGTTATGCCGGCTCTGACGTGCAAGCTGGAGGTTGAGCTGCCTCCCGGCGGTCGGCTCGGCGAGAAGGCCAGGGCGCCGAGGGCACGCGCCGCCCTTCGGTCATCGGGCGTTCCCTTATCCAGCGCCAGCATTTCCACTCTAATGGCTGCTCGAGCGGCGACGCGCACGGTCTCGGAGGTGGGTGCCGCAGCTTCTGGGCTCCCGGATGTAGATGGCACTGTTCGCAGTCATAAGTAAATAGTTATTCGAGATTTTTAACCTGTGGGTTGGCAAAATGCAATAATCTTCTACGACGTGAATTACCAAAGAAGGCGGTGCTATTTATTTTGAGACTTCTGTATTAGAAAATGTGTTTTGTGTGTGCCTGCAGGGCGCGTTTATGCACGTGCAAGCCGGTATCCAGATCCCGGAGGAAAGCCGTCGCTCTGTCTTGAGACTCCACCATTGTGCTTCTGCGCTGGAGCTCCTCTGCACAGGTAGGCAGTCATCCTTACGGTCCTCAGCGACCGGCGAGTGCAATTGACGACCTCAACACCGAGCCTTCTGCAGCTACGCCTCCGGAGACCGGGGTCCTAAAGGATGGTAGACCGCGGCACAGGGGCAGATGAACTGACGTACACTCTTGTTCTGCTTCACCCGCAGCGCCCGCCCCAGAGACCGCGCGTGTCGACGCTCTAACAGCCGTTCGAGTTGAAATTCTGGCGCGCAGGCAGACCACGGAACGCCCGATGGCGGAGCCCAGGCGCGTGCATTCGGTGTCCAGGCCTTCTAATCGAACCAACCGCCGGCAGGGGCCTCTGCCTCCAACTAGACCGACAGAGCCGGCAGAGCAGGACGGCTGGGAATCCCAAGGCCTCAGTGATGTATTTGTGGAGCAGAAGTCGAAGGCCCCTGCCATCCTTCCCTTAGATTTGAATAGCCAAAGAAGTGGAAGTGTCAGAAAAAATTTAAACGTGTACTATTTCAAAAGGGTAAAAGGACAGGCAATATTGCATTATAAACATAGGAGAATTCAAGAGGCCAAAAAAACTGCGTAAATGAGGGTAAAACATAAATGTTGGTAATATAAAAATAGTATTATTGTACTCTCGTAATTGTAAAAAAATTATTTTGAATGGGTTCTGAGACAATTTCAAAGACATACAACGTTCAATTAACATTTGAAGAAGTGTTTTTGAAGAAATGTAAATATATCAAGTGAAAGATTTCAAAGTCAGAAAAACGTATCACATTAAATATATAAAAATTAAGTGAATTCTTAAAAAAAAGAATAAAGAGCAAGGGAATAGAGGCAATGTGGTCATGAAATTGCACCAAGTACTGGTAAACACATATGTTTGGTGCATAAAAATACAAAATATAATGTAATATGTTTTATAAAAATGTAAAAGCTCCAAAGTTCAAATATGAACACTTGAGTTTTTATTATCCTTCCATACATTGTATCATGTGCACTGTTACTCAGTGCCAGTTATTAAACTGACATAATTTAACACATTAAATATCCATGAAGTTCATCACCTTTTGTATTTCTGAAAAAATTATTAAGTATTGCGTGTGATCTCGGTTAAACCTGTGTATCCACTGCTGCCCTGGGTGTTGGGCGACTGTGTTGGAAAGGTTTGCTGAAGTCAGCAAGCTCAACCAAGCAACCTCACTGCTCTGGAGCAACGCAACGCTGTTTGTACCAGTTAAGGTAGGGACTTCAAACTTCCTGAAAACATTCGTTTGAACAATTTTTGTGGATTATGATGAACAAAATGTAGAGCCTCAGAGTACATAGTCCGCAGGGAAGTTTACGGTACGACGTATGTTCCACGTCGATGGCCGATTTTCGACGTATGTTCCACGTCGGACGCCAGTACTTCAATGATAATTCTGGAGGCGGTTCTAATACTTCGTTCCTGTGGGTACTTACAATCATTGCTAATCGTGGATAAATACAGGGGAAGTACTTCGATGTTTTAAATGCAATATTCGCGTAATTCGAAAGGTTAGTTTCTTTCATTTTCAGGTTATGTACCTTAAATGTTCACCAAGTAGCATGTTCTTTTTCACAAATTACCTTAATATTAACGTCCTCTGGCCCATCAGGAAGCTCATACAGCGAGATAGCTTTCTGGGAGACTTTTCCGGTTTCGATTCCCGGCCGGGGCAAAAATGTAGCTAATACAAATCGTGTCAGTTTCAATAGCTCTGTGATGAAAGAAAATTCTCAAGCTCCCTTACTCTACGAAAATCACCAGATTTACTGAAAATGAATTCTTACCAGATTACAGGCCGGCATACGAAACCCATCATGACGATCGTGTCGGTAATTATTTATAAGAGCAGGTTTTACATAATACATTTGTCTCCGACCAGTAGGTTTTCATCCTCTTCAGAAATTGCTTTGACATTGCCTCATCTTACTCTTTACAGAGTTTGATGTACCCTGAATGTAATTTATGCAATGAAACATTTTTTTGTTTTGGAAACCAGGGTCGATAAGTTAAATATTAAGACTGTTTTTTCTAATAGTATAAAAAAGTTATTTATTTATCCACATACAACTATCTAAATTCTCAAAATTTACAATGTTTCTTTAAAAACTAAAAGACAGTACAACTGCCAAATTTTAGCGACATCCGATTCTCATTGAAGTTTCTCGGGTTACTCCAATAACAAAGGCAACGATTGTCAACCATACCGTCACTCCTTTGGAGCACAAAGGGTCGATCGGGCTAATTTGCATAGCCCGAAGTCTCCGGAGGGCAACCGGTCCAAGCGTGCTCGCCCTTCCGATGTTTTCAAGGACCTCCTCCAGAGACCCTCCACCCAACCCTCGTCACGGAGCGCCTCAAGTTATGCAAATTCCATGCCGCAGCCCCCCGCCCCGCTTCCCCTTGGCCGCTATGACACAGAAGACGACGCTAATTACCAAGAGCTTTTGTGTTAATTCTCTGGTCGCTGCAGGTGGGGAACAGATGGTGGGCGACTTGACCATCTTGCGCGCTCAGCAGAGGTTCCCAACTTTGCGTGTAATGGCTCTTTGATGGAATTTGAATTCTGGGTAACGCCCTTACGTACTTGCGAAGAACGGAGAAGACAAAGGATATTACAGGTTTTAATAAATCTCTGAATGAAGGTCTGAAAGAGAATTCTCGCCTGCCCTGACCGGTAGTTTTCCGCGTTTTTTCGATCGATTCCCGACGAATGCCGGAGCAGTATCCTAACAAAACGACTGCATGCGATCTTTTCTTCCTCTTCCTTGTCCTATCCTCTCCGCTTACATACACTACACGCATAGGGAGACCAGACAGGAGCTTAGAGACCAAAGCATCGACGTGTAGGGCGTCGCCAGATCTGATCATTCAGCGTAAATATACATTATACTTATGGGACTAAAGTCATTTTGCAGTACGTTCACCAGTGACACACTAGGCCATTGCACTTTTCTTATTGAAAATACGTTTCCCATTTAAACACACTATTGAGTTCGACCAGTGAGAAAAATGTTATAATGCGTTTTCCTCGAAGCTTGTGTAATTTGAGTTCGCTCTACCTATCCGTAAAGGCTCATGTGGTCAAATTCTCTCTTGTACAACCAGAGGGCTGTGTGCGTAGTTTGGAAAAAGTGTATTGCGGGATTTTAATTAAACAGGTACATTCTCCTAAAACAAATAGAGCTTTACTATGTTGCTGGGTTTACCTTGGGCTCGCAAAACATCATCAGATCGTAACAGAGGTAATTCGTTGACATAAATGTGCCTCGGGGTATTTGGTCGTTGAATGAAATAACAGAAGTATGCATAAACGTTCGCTCAAATATTAACCATTTATGGCGCGTTCGTGGTACATCATATTCTCTCGAATGCAGTATTAGCTGCTGTGATTTCACTAACAGTATGATTGAAACGAAGTGCCACTAGCATCTGAATCTGTCTCTTAATAGGGTATGAAAACGATTGGGATTCAAAATTCAAAACTGGGCAAATTTTTCGATTTTTAAATCCTTTTGTAGCATTCTAACACTTCACTATCAGTAAATATTTCTATTCTGCACAATTTCTTTGCCAAATAGTAAAGAATTTGGGATATTCAACCTAAAAATGAATTACGTGTGAATTCATACTCCGAATACGATGTTGCAAAAGAGGTGCCAGAAGGTTCCAAAATATATTTATAGACACGAGTATAGTGATTGATCATTGCGAACACGTCAAATGCCATGCTCATTAGTCCCATTAGTGTAGTAAATGTTTCATCTCGAGAAACGACGCTTTTCCTCCCGGGAGGATTGTGAAATCTGGCGCTAACCTACACGTCGGCTACACCACCCCTGCATGTGTGAAGTGCATGTATGTGTAAGAGAATAAGTAAAGAGGATAGGACAAAGATCGCACTTAGTACGAGGTTCTTTTGTTAGAATACTGCTTCGGCATTAGCGAGGAACTGATCAGAGAAATCACAGAAAATAACCGATCACAGCAACGGGTGCTAGAATTTTCCTTCGACTAAATTCGACCTAGCTGTGTAGTTATGGTCGAATATCCGCCACAGTCGGGATTCGAACCGTAGAGGCCCTCGGTCAGAGACGCTGCAGAGACAGCGGCAATGTTAAACACAATCGGTTTTGGAAAGGGGATACCCAGGAAAGCTAAACCTCTAAAATGCAGTGCAAGGTGCAGAAGTCTCACTTTGTACAATACTAAGACACATAACTCGTAAGCAATACCTCAGGGGCTTAGAATACAGTTTCCCAGTTTCGGTCCATGATAACGAGTGAAACGGGTTGAATGTAGGACTTGTGACTTCTTCGTGACCAAATCTACAGAAATATATTTTTAGAGTGCGATTGGTGACACTCTGGAAAGTAATTCCAACATTAGCACATTTGGGAGGTTATGCACAGAAGGCGTATTATAAATGCACGAAGCAGTCATTTTTCACGAATGAATTATACAGGATGAGTCATTTCATACCGTAAAAATTACATCTTTTTCTATTCTGTTAGATGAACAGATGTTCCTTATGACATTTTTATTAGGTACGCTTCGTTACTGTCCAACATTTTCTTGATGATTTATGTTCTATACTGTTCAGAAGGTTGTGACCAAAGTTAATCGAAGCACTCAGCATAATATCTACTTTTTTGGATATAAACGACGAAAGACAAACATTTAAGAATTGTCGGAATTGGGGGGCAAATTGGTGTATATTAGGATGCGTGCAAGGGATCGCGTCTGGCCATACGCTGTTAGAATCTTCGCCACCTAAAAGATCGTCAAATTCGCGATTCACTCGCTATTTGCAAAAAAAAATAATTAATGATGACCTCCCGAGTCTTTAAGAGTGCTTCGAATCTTGGAAATGTGGACTACCATCCTATGAGGAACAGACTGCGATGAAATTAGAAAATTTCAAACACGCGTACACTCATTTTCTACGGAAATCTATGCTTCTGAGGCCAAAACGGTAAAGAATCTATTTCGTTCTAATATAAAGGCCATGCTGGTGTGTTTTCTTCTTACTGCATGAAATGACTCATCAGTTTATATGAAAGGATATTATATTCGAAGGATTTGAGAGTCTAGTTATGAGAACTTACCTCGATGATACCTCGACGTTTTAGAAGTTGAAAAAAATATTCGTTCCAACTCACATTTTTTGAGGTAATTCTTTAGATGTTTCCTGGTTAACCCAGTGTTTATTGCCTTTCTGTCAACACCCAGTTAAGTGCTTAAAATAACTTACTGAAGTAGTGTGCATTCACGTACAACAACAGGGTAGATATTCAAGATTCGTCACACATTCAGAATGGAATTGCAAATTAAGTTAATATACAATGTATGTCAAAATTTGATAATATAATTGTAAACGAATGGCACGAGTTATTCGAATGAATAATGCAGTTTTCTTTCATATTAAGTGAAAATCACTTTGAGAAGTGAATCGACTACAAATTAGATATTTCCGCAGGTAGGTTTGTGCATCCTGGTGGCAGAACATTTATCTCATGACGCCTCGTACGCTGTGACTGAATGTACAATCAACCACATCTTGAGCCTAAGCCAACTTCTGTATCCATGTCTGTAATTTAATCTCTTTTGTATCCGTAGTATCTAGTGTATACGTACTGTCTACTGCCTCTGAACCATAGCAACTTCACCTCAACCTATCTTACGCCGGCGAGTGTATCTTTTACGTGTTTCTATCACACATGGTCACACCGCGAAGTGATTTATTTGCTCTGTGATGTTCGATTTTTTTTCTCGCTCGTCCCTTCACTTATGCAACTCACGATTTTTCGGCCTTTCTCTTCACGTCAAGTGCGCAGCCCGCGCTCCTTTCGACTCTTCATGGCTCCTCCCGGATGCGAGATAGCAATCTCTCAATGTACCGAGCGCACACAGGTTTCATGCAGATGTGTTCTGCATGTCACGCTCTCTGAACTACTTATGAGAAACATAATCCTCTTACGATGAGTAATCGAAATGAAAGGTCATTGCAATACTGACATACAGTTATGCAAACCACCACACACATCCTCTGAAAGAAGAGCATATGTTTCGACGCTCGATTGGATCTACAAAATGACGTGATCCATTTAATGAATTCTATTTGAATATCATCATGAATAGAGGGACCAGAGTTATTTTATTTGTTTCTCTGAGAATTTAGGTAAAAAATAATAACAATAATTAGTAAGCTTCGAAGAAAATAATCAAAACCCTTCATCTGATCATACTTAATTCGTATTTAAATCGTTAGAAAAGACGTAAATGTGACGTATGATAAACTCTACATACGTCTATATCTACTATACGTCGCGTTTATGTCGTACAGTCCCAGACATTTTATCAGAAATTGCGAAGGAATGTAGAAACAAACGATTATGTACTTAAGAGAACGCGTCTTACTACATATTTTTTCCTTGAAATACTGGCGATTATTTGAGGAACTGACGATGGAAGGTCTTAGGACTTGAATATCAAACAACGTCTTATCCACTTTGTAAAAATTACAATGAACTACAAATTTCGTTTAAATTTGACTTTTCGTCCTGCAAAAGGTGCACAACTGATGTTGGCCGTAGTTACCAGGAGGTCATAGATTTGTACTAATATTAGTTACAACATAAAATGTATTATTGTTATATGGAGCAATTGATTACTATGACAATTATTTCGTAATAACCATTATTGTCCTCAGTTTCGTAGAATTTGTCTTTAGACAGCCAAAGAATCTCCTTCCACATAAACCTGCTTACACATTTAATGACTTCTTTTTTACACGCAAAAGATTCCCGACTCCCGACATTTTCCACTAGGTCGCACAGACCTCCCAACTCCAATACAATCTCTACATCTTTCTCGCATATCACGCGAAAGTATTCCAAGACACTAAATAAATTTGAAGTGCTCGATTGAGTTTCCCCCATCCAAATTAAACTGTGCTTTTTGTTCTGTCTGTCAGTGTTGTGTTATATATTTTGTGTTCTTCAGTGGCCAAGTTAGGTGTGGCGGAAGGTGGGCGCCCCCTCCCCGCCGGAGACACCATTTTAATTTTAATTCCTTTACGTTAATTACACGATTGATCCTTCTGAGTTGTAATTTTATGTTTTTTAAGTATATGCCTGATGATGTGGTCATAACTGGTCCAAGAAGCGTTCTAGCCACGTATACTCCACACTAAATTGGCTATTAAAGTGGATGTTTTAAGATATTTTACTTTCTATAGTTCTATCGGAAACCAATCCTCACTCTCAATAAAATTTGTTTGGACGATCAAAAAAATCAAAGAGAATAAATAAAGTGACTTCCATTTTGCACTAGCCAAAGAGCAAAGGTGCCTGCATCGCGAATGCGCGGGCGGGGAGCGGCGCTGTGCTGCCGAGGTGCGGGCGGGCGCGGAGGCTGCGCTGGAATGCCTGCTCGCCAGTGAAAGTGGTTATGATACGATCGCGTCAGGTGGTGGGAGGGGGAGGGGGCGGTGGCAGGTTTTCGCCTGCGCCGGCGCCGCCTATTGTGCTCGATCAGGGGGCGCGGCGCGGCGCGGCGTGGCACGTTCGCGAAGGCGGTGGATGTGGTGATGGTGTGGGTACTCTGGTGATGGCGATGCAATGGGATTTTGATTACTACCAACGCGGTGACTGGAATAATTCTTGTAGTTCGGATCAAGGAAAGGCGAATTGCGATATGGGTGATCTGGACTGTCCGGGTGACGCCGCACAGCCCAGATCACCCACATGACCGCGGAAGCCTACGACTTCATTTAGCGAATTCCGATAGCTCAAATCAAGACCACTCAAACCATAAAAACACTATTTCCTTGATATCGTCAATTTTTCACATTCCTTTATTACTTTTTTAAAGAAAACGTTTTGGAATCTTGAACCTCAAGAAGTCGTAGATATTCCAAACTCTTTCTTTCTTCATTCTTATTCATGATAAGAACCTCCATGAGGTACTGGTGAAGGGATTTTTTTATTGCAGATCGTGGTGATAGTACACAGCTTAGTCACATGGCTTCTCTCTGTTGTTAGGAGCGAGAAAACCTCGAGACGTCGTAGATATTTCAATCTCTTTTTTTCTTCCTTCGTTCTTATTCATGATTACATTTTTCATGAGGTACGAGTGAAGTTTTTTTTTATTTATTGCAGAATATATGGATAGTATACCGCTCAGCCATAAGGTTTCTCTATTGTTGGGAGCCAGAAAAGTGATGGCGATATTGTAAAAAAGTGGCATGATGAACGACGGCGTGGCGGAAAGAACCGTTTGGAAGTCAGGTGCATAAAGTGACCTTTTGCCTGAGCATTGAAACAAAATGGCGACAACTGGATGGGAAATACAAGTGCAACTCTACGAGGGAAAGGAAATGATTGAAATTATTTTTAGCAACAATAAAATCTGAAAATGCTATAGGATATGAATGATGGTTGTTGCATTGTACATTTTGAAGTTAATTTTGAGCTGTAAGTGTATATTTGTGCCTTGCAAATAGTTGAAGTGACGTTCAGGATTTTTAGTGTGCGGATTTAACATGATGTAGTATCAACAGAGTGAGTGTTGCTATGCGGTGCTATTGCGGTTTTCTCTACACCAGGTATCTTCTACCAGCGGTGCGCCGCCCAAGGCGGTACGAGTTCTAAGATCCAAACTGGTCTCTCGACATGTGTAGTACATGAAAGGGTATGTGTGTAAGTAAGGGATGAAGATATTACAAGGTGGATGAAGGAAAGATCGAGTGCGGTCCATGGCTCTTTTCGTGGGGTTTATTGGGGTCGGCTGCTCTGATCGGAAAAAGTCTTCTCCGGTCACCGCCTGAATTCGACCTAGCTATGTGGCTAGTTTCGAGAATCCTGCCACCGTCGAGACTCGAACCTTCATGGGATCTCACGGTCAGAGGTAGTGGAGTGAGTGGAATTAGTTCAAACCCTCAGTCTTCTAAGTCGGGGTAGTGCAGCTGGAAATAAAGGAGGTAATGGTGGTTATTGTTGAGAAAATCATGATCAGGGTTATGAAGGTTGTGATGAAAGTGTTGAAGGTAGTGGAGATAATTGTTTTGGTGCTGAACTGTAAAGTAGAATTAGCGGTGCGGGAAGTGGAAATGAAGGTTGTGACGGTGGTGGTGAATTTGGAGTTGGGTGTGGCGGCGGCGACGGCGGCGGCGGCGGCGTCCGTAGCGAATGCAGCTGCGAGGCGGTCGACTTGCGAGATTAAGAAGGTGTGGGGTGGTGTACTGCGCATCGAGTTGGGGTGAAGTGGGCGAAGCGGGGTTGGGCGGCGTGGATGGATGGCGTGGCATGATGGCGGGTTGGGTGACGCGGTCTGGAGAGCGGTGTTGGAGAGCGGTGTTGGAGGGCTGTGCCGGAGGGCTGTGCTGGAGGGCTGTGCTGGAGGGTTGTGCTGAAGGGCTGTGCTGGAGGGCTGTGCTGGAGGGCTGTGTTGGAGGGCGGTGCTGGAGGGTTGTGCTGGAGGGCTGTGCTGGAGGGCGGTGCTGGAGGGTTGTGCTGGAGGGCTGTGCTGGAGGGCCGTGCTGGAGGGCTGTGTTGGAGGGCGGTGCTGCAGGGCTGAGCTAGAGGGCGGGGCTGGAGGGTGGGACAAGTCTTGCAAGTCGACCGCCTCGCAGACCCGGATTCCAACTTCCTTTTGCAGCGCGCGCGCGGCCTTCGACTAGCGGGATCCGCGTCTCGGCGCTCTTGAAGAATTGCGCTACGCATCCGGCCGGGATTCCTACTTGGCTGCGTTACGCATTCGAAACGCACCGCGCGCCACGCACCGGCGATAACTCTGATAGCTGATTTCAAGTCGGGCGCCGTCGGGATATCCGGATCTTCTCTGGCTCTCGGTGAGAGGTTTTAAGTGTGTCAAGATGTTTGGATGCTTAAGCCAAGAAAGCGGTTAAGTGGAAGAGAGGATTCTTTAAGTAACGAGATGATGGCACGGTTTGGGATACTAGTAACGGTTTGAATCGGAATGAAGATGTTAAGATTTGGATTTTATGGGCTTAGACATCGGTAAATATATCAAGTTCTTTGGTTCATTCTATTATAATTTAAGCTGTGAAGAATTTGAACAAAAAAAACAACATATTTTATCATAAATTTCCTGATATAGTAGTAAATTGTATTTGTGAATTCTAGTTGGATTCGAAATTGATGAGGAACGTTGCTTAATTACTTGAACGTATTCTAAATTTGGTTTTCAACATAATTTCTATTCTTAACAATAATGACATAACACATAAACATTTTTTTATATTACGTCTATTTTATGTAACGGTATGTGGCAGTATGCTACATAAAGAACAACCCACATAAAAAATAGAAGGGAAGATAATTATTATTAATAACAAATACATTAACCGTAATATCCTGACTAAACGTTACTGTTTGCCGATAGGTAACTAGTTGATTATTAATTTAGATATCTCGATTACATTGTCCTAAACAATTCTAAGATAGAAGAGTTCATTGAAGCTTTACAATTACTTAAAGAATATTTTGTTTTACAAGTTACACTTGGTTTCAAATTTACAATGGCCATTATGTTTATAAACATCAAAACAAACCCGCGCATACAAAAGAGATATTGGCGGATTGCCACATATTTAGAGCGATATTTACAATAGAGTATTTTGGCCTTTTCGCATTGCGGAATAGAGCTGGCCACGCACATCACTTGCCCACCCTGCCCCAAGCACACAACAGCAGCGCTGCCCGCGCACGGGGCGCCGTTTAATGCTGCACGCGCTGAGGATAATGGAGCGGCTCCAAACCTCATACGGCCTTCAAAGGCGATGCGCTCGGCCGCGCCGCGCTCCGCCTCCAGCCGCAGCGCCCGGACGGCTCCTGTCGCCCCCGCCCTCCCCCGCAGTCCAGAACGTCTCCCAGACCGCCTTCCGCCTCCGCCTTCCAGACTCGCTTCGCAGCCCTGCCGCCCACACGCGCCACCCAACCCTCATCTCTGCCTCACCTCTCGCCCTCACCGACCAACCCTCATCCGAGGCCCGCCTCCCAGCCCGCCGCCCAACCTGCCTCTCAGCCCCCGCCTCACAATCCCCGCCCCCGTCCCCGCTTCTCGCCCCTACATCCCAACTAGCCTCCCAGCCTTACATTTCTGACGCACCCTTCAGCCCCGCCCTCCAGCCCCACCCTCCAGCACCGCCCTCCAGCACCGCCCTCCAGCACCGCCCTCCAGCCCCACCCTCCAGCACCGCCCTCCAGCACCCCCCTCCAGCACCCCCCTCCAGCACCGCCATCCAGCACCGCCTTCCAGCACCGCTACCCGACCCCACTTCGCCCACTTCACCCCAACTCGATGCGCAGTACAGCACCACACTCCTTCTTAGTGCCCCTCCCTTGCGGCCCTTCTCGCCCCCCGTTTCCACGCCCACTTCACGCATCTTACACTCCCGCAATGCGCTGCACCCCGCTCTGTCCCTTCCGCGTCCTGTCGCATCCCACTGTATCCCATGCTGGCTTTCCCACAAAAGAACACGACCCACTCCCCCTACACCGTCCTGTTCATTGCTTCCTGTCTCACCCGCCCTCGCCATTCCTACCTGTTCCTCCCCTCCCCCCCATCCAGACCTCTCTTACTATACTATCCCTCTGCACCATACTATCCCTCCACGCCATCTCATCCGCGCCCGCTTCGCAACACGACCCTGCCTCACGTCACCCAGCCACAATCAGCCAGTCTCTCACACCCAGCACCCCGCCCCCTGCCCACCATCTCCCTCACCCACCCCACTCGGCCCATCCTCCTAGCGCACGACCAGCAGCAGCTCCGCGCCAATGATGGCTCCCTCGATTGTACTCGTCACGGCCCAACTGCTGCTTCTGCTGCAGCAGCAGCACCGAGCGAAGCATCCAGGTTGGCCGCGTCTGCCTCCATTCAAGTGGCCTAACGGGCGCCTTTCTCCTCTCCGGCGGACCGCCCCGCCCCGCACCACCGCAGCCGCTGCCGCCGCCGATCCATATGGGTCATTCGCTCCCGCGGTGGATGAACCCGTCGCCGCAGACGCCAACCTCCTTTCGCTGCGCAGACGGAGATTGGAAGTGGTTTGGCGGCGCTGCGCTCAGCGCGGAAGATGGCTGCTCTTGTTGAGCGGAGCAGCGATGCAATATCGAAAAGGACGAAATAAATCTTTATCTATACGAATCAATTCCTGTCTGTCTGGGATCTAAGTGTGGCGTAATGTATCCGTGTGTCCAATACTAAGGTAATTGATCCCGTAAGTGTTATGTTCCAGAATGTGGTGGTCTTCCGGTCACAGTGGCGTGCTGGCGTTTCCTCACTCAGGTGCTGAGGTTACCTCTCTCTTTCCCACCCAGGTGGGGAAGGCTCCTAGCCGAGCACCGTCTCAGCCGCGTCAAGCTTCGAAGTTCCTGACATGTGTGGTTGTGTACAGCACGCAAATTTAAGTGTGTGTATGTGTGTGTGTGCGTGTGTGTGTATGTGTGAGGGCAGAGGATGGTACAAGGGTAATGGTTGCACAATTTCCGTAGTTGTTAAAGTACTACCCGGATTCGCCTGATATTGATCGGAAAAAGCCTGGAAAACTACCGGCTACAGTAGCCAACCACTAGAATTCTCCTCTCCTTCTCGTTGAATTCATCATAGCTTTGCAGCTACAGTCGAAAAACCACCACCGGAATCCTAGGATCTCCCGGACAATGAAGCTGCAATGCCAATCAAGTTCCCGCTGAGCTATCTCATCATGTCTGCCTGTCCTGCAAAAACGTTTCAACCGAATTTTTTGATGTTCATGAAAATATCTATACTGATACATTTCATCTCGAAATTCTCTCAATAAAAACGTAATGAGGCCAATATCCTTAAAACGAAGAACAGTATATAACCTGAAATACACGGCAATGCGTAGTGGCAGAGGGTGGGGCATGGTCGGGGCGGCGCGAGTGAAGTGGGGAGGAAGAGGGCGAGGCGGGTATGGACAGGGGGAGACGGCACTGAGCAGAGCTGTACGGAGCGAGGCAGGGTGAAGCGGAGTGAAGCTGAATGAAGCGGGATGAGCGTGACGGGGAGGGGCGGTGCGGAGAGGTGGGAATCTGTATAAAATTATTTCCATTTTACCCCACAGATGGAATTCATTCCCACTCTATACTGTTTAATCTCCCTGTGAATGTGGCATGATGGACTTTCCCATTCCACCACCTTTCTGAATAGAATGGTTTAGTGGTGAATTAATGTCAAATGCAAACTTTTAGGCATGCGTGAATAATGGTAAGGTTAAAGACAATACCTTCTTCAAACATTCGTTGTAACAGAAAAACGTACATTCAATTAAATGAGCCTAATTGTACGCAGTAAATTTGTAACTGTTTTTTACATTTTTTTAAAACTAGACCATGTGACCCATTTCTAATAGTTATAATTTCTACAAATGAATACTTTACTTGCAATACGTATTTAGGCAAACGAATAACTGTAAAGGAAACGGAGGATTTTCGAAAAAAAAATCGTTAAAGAAAAACCTACTTTTCGTCTTGTGCAAATTCTGCCCCACAATTGTTAACATGAAACAGCGTTATTATCCAACAATTTTCATTAGCACAACGGAAACGCAACCGTTGTGCCAAATCAATACACTTTTACACTGCCGAGAGAAAACCCACGCCTACCACTTAAGTTTTCTTCGTTCGCTACTCTACCACTAATCCTCCTTTCCTAGAGGTCATCGACTGTTTTTACGAACGCGTAATTAGTCACTGAACCAACAACTTCCTGTAGGTTTAACCTTTACATAAGACAAGTTAGCTTACTTGAAAGTTATGCGTGTATCTTCAGCTTGCTCCTTGGAGCGGAAAGCTCTCGAGGCGATCCACCCACCACGGCACAGCACGCATTCTAAGCGACCTCCGGGGGGGGGGAGGACAAGAGGAGGCCCGCGGTGAAAGCAACGGGGGCTTGAGCTTTCGCCGCAGCTGTGCAGTTGTTTTTGCGTGTAACTACTCGCTCGGGCCTCGTAAAGAGATGGCAACGTGACGCAATTTCAAGAGGTTCTACTGTGGATTTCGCTGTAGCTCGGAGGTGGTGTTTGGATGGACTTGGCAACCTATTGTTCAACGCGATCTCTATATCTGAGCTGGCTTTTGATTTGCTTTAACGTTTCCGATGTTAAAAATAATAAAATCTACTATTAAGCATTAATTTTCGTTTTATGTTGTGTGGACTTAGTTCTTGTAGATTGGAGAAAATTAACAATTTTGTACGTTACAAAAATTATACATAGCGACATATTCTATTCAGAGTAACAACTGCATTTCTAAGCAGTTCCTACCATGTCGCCGTTCGTGCGAATTACTAACATATTTAAGTCTGCATGCAGAGTTTTCAGGGAAGTTATTTGATAAAATAGTGTAAAAACATTTCAATACTGCTGAATTTCACGTAAATACTGAAATTTGTTAATATTTTCTTATAAATTTAAATAACGTTAAAATCAATATCTTGCTTTTTCACAATCATGAAAGAGAAACCTTATTTTTATTAATATAGGAGAAAAAGAATATGAGAAAAGAGAATATTATGGTAAACGTGTGACAAAATGGCCATAAAGCGAATGTTGCAATAATTGGCATTTTTAGGCAATAAAAAATTAACTACAACCAGGAAGCAACAAAACAATGGCTGACGTAATCATCACGCAAAACTTGAAAAATATTTTACCACACATTTTCCAAATATCCAGTCCACAAATTATGTCTGAAAGTAGTAACTGTACCGGCCTTTACACTGTAGGATGAACTACGCTCCAAATAACGGAAATATATTTCCTCTAAAAATTGCAATCTATTTTCATGAACTTCTACGCCAAATGACGCATGCCTTCAGCGGCCTATGAATAAAAACTGCACCGCGACTGGTGTATTTTCAGGCAAGGCTCATTTATCTCGATTTTATGGCATCGAACAAAACAGTTAGAGGGAAAATATGATGCGAAGACGCATACGTTTCATGGAATTTGTCGAAGTATTTTTCTTTTCATCGCTGGAAAAATGTGTGTCGGTATTATGTGTCATATATCTGCATTCAATACTGAATGATCAGCTTGCGAGTATTAATTAAGGACTCTCAATAAACATTTTGAATAAAGACACGTTCATATTTTAGAACATTGTTACTTGCAAATTAATAGTTTTTCGTATTAGTTTCGAGGTAGCATTATAATATAAGTTGATATGTGTGCAATTTTCTTCAAAGGCTCTAAAGTTTACTTTTTGCCGCAATCAATTACAAAACCAAATATAAATAATATTACCGGGCAAGTTTTCAGACATTAGCAATGACACCAAATCTCGATCAAAGTTTTACGATCAATTTCTAGAGAATTCACGTTGAAAATGAAAGGATGGTTTTGCATTTGGCAGTAAGTATAGTTTCTTATTCGCCAGCAATATTCTACATTCAATCAATTCTACTCAGTATAAGTAATAAATAAATGAATGGATGAAATAATGACTAAATAAATTAATTCTACAATAATTCATACGTTTCTATATATGAATAACATTTTTTTTAAAAACAAAGCATCACAAACATACGTGGAAGTAGAAGCCATAAAAATGTGCAAATAGAATGTAAACAGTGTATTTCACGCACAACTGATCACAGAACACATCTGAGTTTTCTGAAATTTTTCATTTTTAATTAAAAAGTCATGAGACTTTTAAAATATTACCAAAGAAAAAACGCACATCGCTTAATTTCTCACAAGGAAACAAAAAAAACATTTAAATTAGTTCACTTCAAAAAGTTCAGGGAATAAATATCCCAGATTCCCCGAAACATCTGATAACAGACCGAACTTTGCCTGGGGCAATGTCCAGAAGAAGACATCCATTCCACAGGCCCCATGCCCTCTGTTCTCCGCACCTTCTGACACTAGGCACATGCCAGAACAGTACCTAATTGTATTCTAATTGTATCAATACAGTATTCAATTGTAATCATGTTTGCCACCGAGCATCAGTTGAAAGCAAACTTTAACAAATCTATCAAACTACCGTAACAAACGGGCCACGTACCACGCGCGATCTCTTCTTACTTCTTCCTTGCCTTATCCTCTCCTCTCACACACACTTACACTTATGCTCTACACTATCACAATACCGGGTGATCGGTCGGGAGCTAAGAGCTTGTCGCAGCTGGGACGCTGCCCCGCTGATGGGAGATACCTGTTTTGGGACAACCCCACTAGCTGACGGTATGTCGGCGCCGGATCTCTTCATACATGGGGGGGGGGGAGACAACCACCCAACATCCCGAGCAAAAGCATGCACTACACTTATGGTACTCGTGACAGCAGTTGACGCACGCGGAATCACTAACAATCAATCCATCCGCAGCTTCTGTCACAACAGGACGAATTCTTTCCTCTCTCTCGCACACCCAGAGCATCTACACCCCCTTCTCTTCGCACCCTAGCCAGCGTCTCTCCGTCGCGCACAGCCCCCCCCTCGGGGGGGGGGAGGTCCTTTGGGACCCCCACGTGCACCAACGCCAGACCCCTCGCGTAATGCCTCGCGTGAATGTATAAGTAATTCCGGAAAAAGTCTAGCCTTCGAGGCGCGACGTCGCCAACACTTTCGCGGGATTTACCACAATAAAACTCGTCTCCTCTCCCGACGCGCCCGGGGCACGTCCGACACTGGGCGAAACACACTGGTCCGAAAGCGAAGTATGTACATAACAAACAAGTACATAAATAATGATAAATATCTCAAATATAATAAATAAATAATAAAAAGAACGAAGAAAATAAGTGAAAAGGGAATGAGTTGTAATGTAATTGACACCACAGAAGTGAAAAGACTAAAATGGTATGGTCACATGCAAACAATGAATGAAGAACGTGGTCGAATATATTGTGGAAATGGCAAGCAAATACCATCGAAGAAAAGGAAGTCTTAGACTTATATGGGGAGAAGGAGTGGATGAGGCAACGGTGAAAAGAGGATTGAGTAACGAAAACTACATCGTTAGATACGGTGGCTGGGATTCAAGAGATACCCTACGGTGTAATAAACCTTGTCATACTACTACTAATAATAAATATGCCATAAAACTAAGCATATCACAACAACCATCGTATTTATTCTTGGGCTTTCATGGTTTGCTTCTATTCATACAGCAAGAGTTTTTTGAGTCTGTTTCTGAACATTCTCCTTTTTTCGTAAGCTCCTGAGTTGCTTTTGACATTAACAAATGTATAAATTTATGCCAATGTTTCCCAAATACTTTACTTCAATTGTCAGCACTTTATTGAAATCCTTACTCTTTCAACAATTTGAGATATTTTACTTATTTAATTTGTGGATTTGGATCTACTTTGAACCATGAGGCAACATATCCCCTTCGTGCTGAGGCGCGGTTATATTCTTCACTTTCACACAGGTCAGATCTATATCAAAGGTTGAGAGTGCGGTAGAAGAGTTCAGAGTCGTTTCTACACGCCATTACAAATATGGTTATAATGACATGTGAACTAGGGGTATAAAATCTAAACAGCCAAACTCAAATACTATACTCAAGGAGACTAGTGGACTCCTATCACATTTCAGATGGTCTTGACTGAACAATGTCATCACGATCATTTAATAGATACAATATAATAACATAAATAGATCATATTTATATTACATTTTAAAGATTTAATATATCGTAAATTCGCACATGATTCCACTTATGCTCTGCCAACTGTTTGGTGTTATGATCAATGTTTTCAAAAATATTTGATTCAAAATCACAGAAGAATACAACATGCGCGCTATCGCAATGATTTCGGACTACTGCGCCTGGCCCCAAGCCGACTTGCCGTCTTCGTAAGGAAACTTTCGCCGCGACACAGAGAAACCACGCGGAAACTGCAAATGTCTTTTCCAATAAACACTGAAATACCACGTCCCGGGGGAAATTCTTAAAGCCCTCTTTGCATTCCCGTGTTTTCCTCTCCGTTTCCTCTACCTCCTCTACCATCTCCGTCTCCTCGCCCCCCCCCCATCCCTCGTTCTAGTGCCTTCTCGGTTGCGTGACGTTTGGAGCTGGCGAGAAAATGTCAAACACAGAAGAACGAGGCGGGGTGGGGAGGGGACGAGGCTGCCACCTGGTGGCGGGATCCAACGGCGACGCGGCGCTGTGCGGTGCGAGCGGCATTCGAATGCTAAGTAAGTCTTTGTTTCAAGCGCATCGGGGTGGATTTCGCGCGGGAATGACTCTATGCTTTTAGGCGCGGCGCGAGCGAGCCGAGCGAACGGAGCGTAGAGCGTAGAGCGTGGAGCGTGGAGCGGGAATCTTCACGCTCTCCCGCCTCGGCTGCATCGACCCACACCCGCCGCCCTCCGCATTCCCACAGCGCGCTCCCGGCGTGCTGCTCTACAGAGGGCACAATGACACCGAACGCGCGCTTAGCATATTTGATACGATTTTCATGCAAAGATTTTCAAGCGGCACAAAATAATAGGCATGTATAACATCTGTAATTAAATGTCAAACAACAAAGGAAGTGGATACAATAGAGCAAATACGTTACGCATTTACATTTTGGAATATATATTATTTTCTTCGATCTTTTTTTTCATGAATATCGAATATTCTGATGTACGAGCGGTTAATTTAACTTCAGGTAATTCGTATCATCAGAGAGTTCTAAAGAACATTTCTTCCTCATTGACATCAAAGGATTGCTTAGCATATTTTCTGTGATTTTCAAGCAAGTATTTTACATAGCTTAGCTTACCATCATAGCATCAAACAACCACAAATAAAAGGCGTATACAACATTTAAGAATAAAAAAGAAACAGGAAAGGAAGTGGTAAACGTCAACCAAGGTTTTTTAATTCGCTTGTCTGAAGTAATCTATTCCCTTTGTATATTAATTTTCACTACGAGGAATTCAATATCGAATATAACTGAAATGTGGAATACAGTGGAATATGATTAATTAAACTTTCACATAAGGAATCAAGTGTATTTCACAATTTTCAAATATCTTATTTAATGTAGCCTGTCGAAAGAAATATCTTTTGGGGATGTCTTGGGCACAGTACTGTAGAGGCTAATGAGAGTTGTTCTTTCGTTTTATAATTCGCCTTAAACCAGATCCCACCTTCTACCAATCATATATTTTGGATATTATTAACTGACCTCTGGTGGAGAAAAACCGAGTCACCACCTCTACCAAAGGCACGCTTTTTACAATAATCGACTGTACGGATTGAAAACACGGATACGGAACATGACCAAATGACCGGTTCCCCGCGTCATATGCGCTAAACTTGCTTTGGCCACAATGTGACCTTCTGTGGTACTGTACAGTAGCATTGGGAAGAATGACAGGGTAGCTCAAGAGGGAATCAATAATCCGATGGTGGCATGGACGTCGGCTGCTGTTGCGTCTCTTATCTTTGTTTGTTTGCAAAATGCTAGCCTGAAAAATCAAAGAAAATATGCTAAGCAATCCTTTGGTGTCAATGCGGAAGAAATGTTCTGTAGAACTCCCTGATAATACAAATTACCTGAATTTAAATTAATCGTACCCGACTGTACTTCACAATATTCCATATTCATGAAAATAAAGATCGAAGAACAGAATATACATTCCGTTTTAATATACATTCCGTTATACTATACATTCCGTTATACTATACATTCCGTTATACTATACATTCCGTTATACTATACATTCCGTTATACTATACATTCCGTTATACTATACATTCCGTTATAATATACATTCCGTTATAATATACATTCCGTTATAATATACATTCTGTTATTAATGCGAAAGAAATGTACCCCAAAAGCATATCTTATTTATTCCTTTCCGTCGTCATCTTTAGGCCCAATGTGCAGCTCCACCTCTGCACTCCCCCCCCCCCCCCGGTCCGGATCGTAACTCCCAATACAAAGGCGGAGAGCCTCCGTATCCCCGCAGCCTCCTCTGGGTCGGAGCGGGTCGGTGTGTGGGCGAGAACACCCCCTCCCTTCCCAAGCACCCCCCCCCCCCGCCGGGGCCAGCCACCGTCCTTCCGCAATGCATAGTCTCGCGCCCCACAATTCAGAAGCACGTGCTCGTATTTCATCGTAGTTTTGGTTATTTTGTGGCGGGGAGAAGTAAGCACTGTGCGGAAATGAATAATACTAACGGTCACTCCCACCCCCTACGAATATTTTATAGCGTGTTCCTTTTGTCTTTTGGAATAACTCAACTATTTTTTTACCAATATTTCACCATCTCGCTTATTAACTTGCACACTTTAATCTGAAATATTATAGCGATGGATTTTGAATTTTGCAGATGATGGTACAAAAATCTGCTTTACATTCATAATAAAGAAGTCGCATCTTTAACGCTCCACCTACACAACTGTGTGTTAGGAGTGTCGCCTCTACAAATGTTTGCCGCTCTTGGTCAGGATCGAACTTAAGAGTCCCTGGTCTGTACGCACTGTACGCAAGCAACCGAGGCCAGCAAGTTCTTCACGGTTGCTTCACCAAAGATGGCATGTTCACCTTGTGAATCATCTTTTGTGAATTCTATCATCTGAATCTTGTTTCTTAATGCAGTCACCTTCGATCTCAATCAAATTAGTAACAAAAATATATAGTACTCTAGTACATTCTTTCGTTTATAATATAGACCTTCATTACAAGTCAAAATTAAGAACGAGAACAAAAAATAGCTCTAAGGGAAAAAAACAAATGAATAAAACGGTAAAATAAAGCAATATAAAAACAACACAAATGTAGAAATGAAATAAAAAAACAAGGGAAGGGAAGTTAGAAGACAAGAGAACAAAAGTGGCAAAAATAACAAAGAGCTTAAGGCGGAGAAAGAAAGCAAAGATTAAACAGAATAACAAAAGGGGCCGAATAGCAGGATAAAATAATAATAATATTAATAATAACTATTATTATTATAATACTCATATTATCAAAATTAAGCCCTACTTTGCCATTCCAGATACACCTTTCGGTACATCAACTATGTTGCCACTTATCTCATCTTAAAGCGAGAGCGACGGGCAATATGTACATATTCTAGAGCCGTAGTCAATTAACCAATTTATATCAATTTACAATCAAATCCACCTTCAAACATATTATTCAAACTATTATCCATATAAATATTTGTATTGTAATCAATTTCTACTTAATTATTAGCTACACCTTCAACTGACATAATATAAAATAAAATACATTGAAGTTTTAAACTCTCAGCGAGATACTCTTACTGACGGCGGTATATAAACTGATAACGAAATCAAGTCACAAAAATCGTGTATTATCTACTACAAATTCCTCTGAAAGGACTAAAACACCGCCAAATTCTTTAGATTTCAAGATTATAACTATTACTATCCTGACACTAAATATTTACATAGTTTATAATAGGATAACTAATCCTAGTCTACATTTATTAATTTCGAATCCTCACCATTTCAAAAATCAACCAAATATAATATCTTTATTTCATGAAAATAATATCACCACATATATTTTTATTTCACATAAAAATGATATGAAACATAATGAAAAATAATAATTAGCTTCTAATCAACAATATTCACTTGTATTTTACGTCTAACTGCAGCAGCTGTCACACATTTTTCCAATACTTAAAAAAAATACTATATCCAAAATAATTTAATTGAATAATATTAATTACTTCAAAACTAAATAATAATGATAATGATAATAATAATAATAATAATAATAATAATAATAATAATAATAATAATAATAATAATAATAATAATAACTACAACAACAAAAATAGGCGAGACTCAGGCCATAGGTCCTGTTCTCATGCTATTAGTAAGGCCTAACTACTAGGATAGAATAAGAGGACCGAAAAGCAGCAATACGAACATGAGAGAAAGGTCGTACAAGGGCACGAGGGCAAAAACCATAAGAGGGATAGAGAAACAGAAAGAAGAGCGCAGTGTTGAGTCGGACGAGAGTCCGCCGCGCGACCCGCGTCCGCCCGCGCCGAAGGGGGCGTGGCCACACGGAGGGCTGCGGGTGATTGGGGAAGGAGCTCCTCCTATTTACAGCGCCCATCCACTGCGCGTCTAACGACGATCATCATCGACGCCTTTGCTCAATTCACGTTTCAGGATGTGTCTACTGTCTTGGTCATTAGTCTGGTGAAGTGAATTTATATGCCTGGAGGTGGCGGTGTTCCTTCTTTTTGGATGGTGAGATGCGGCTCCGAGTCACACGTTGGCTTTTGGGTGATTTCTCCCTTCAGGAATCTCGGAAGGAGAGATCGCACGTGATCTCACGTGATTGACCCTACCCCGGCATTTCCCTGGATTTGATCGGAGAAACCACGGAAAACCCCCGAAAAGATCAGCTTGCCGTGAGAGTCATCCTCGACTCATCAGCTGAATTCCACCTATCTATCTAGCTAGTGTTGAAAATCCACCTCCGTCGAGTTTCGAACCTAGGACCTCGTGTTCAACAGTCACCCTTGACGGCCAGCCCTACAACTCCACCCGTCTCGCTCCCGAGTTAAGTAAAGAAAAGCAACAGGAAAAGCAATCAGAGAAATGGATCCCTCTTTACGTAGTAATGTTATCTTAGCACCCATTTCAAACGACCAATCCGACTTGCTTCACTCGTGCAAAGCTCTGGCCTTCGGGAATGCGATTTTTTATAAAATATTCTGTAGTTCTATCATCGGCCGAATGTTTGACACATTTTACACCGAAGTACAGGTATGTTTATCTTGGCTCACTTCCTTCGCGTAACTGATACAAACTAATATCTTCTTACTTAACGAAAAATTGTTTCTTAAATACGTGCATTATAATATTTTCCGTTTACCCGTACGCTTTGGTCGTTTGGCACAAAAACAATTAATATTTCTCGTTAACCATTCCAGGTCAATTCTCCGATGCCCTCGCCACCTCCACCATCACTCCTCTCGTCTCCACCGTCATTCTGTGCCCGTACTACGCGACTCTCATGCCCTCTCTCAGCCCCCTCATGACCCTGCTGCCCTCTCTCAGCCCCGTCCCCCACTCCCCCCCGCCTCCAGTCGATCAACCGCCACCCCCACCACTCCTCCCCCGCCACAGCTCTCGCAGCCGCTACCACCCACGCGGCGGTGGCAGCTTCCACCATCCTTCGATCGCCAACTCTTTTTAACTGCAAATCGCTTCGCCCAGAGCTATCGGCTTCTTTTGCGGAATGGATTACTGTTTATAAATGAGCCGTTTTATACGAACGGTCATAAAGCGCTCCTATTTTTCCTCTTTCATTGAGGAGCGCCCAGACGAAGGGCTGCCAACACAAAATGAGCACACTGTTGTGTACGGGGATTTTTGTAATAGCCCTCACAACGATCCCGGCCGCCGTCAATTGGGAACCGCGCCAAGACATACATCACGCAAAATGGCGGCAATGCTGGAGCTTTGTTACAAGAGGAACAGATTCTTTAACGGCAGGGTTTGATTTCCTACGTTCTTTAGAGGCACATTATTCATATGTACGGGTAACAAAAAGTTCCTAAAGTAAGCTAACGTCCATTTACTAACGAGTACATTTAGTTTGAAACAACTCATTAAGTTTTGAGAAATAACTATTCGTGTAAGAGTATCTCTTCTGGAAAGGATTTAATGAAACTAATAAAAATAGAGATGAGAATAATTCTAGTAATTTGTTTTCATCCAAATAAGTCCCCAAAACTTGTCATTTAAGGTCTTCTTGAATAACAAAACGTTACATAAAAATGATACTTTGCATTTATTTTTCAGTAAAAATTTATTTAAGTAGGAATTTATTAACTTTCTTTACGCTGATATAATGAACGAATTGACGAATAAATTTTAACGTGTTTAATGAATTATTGACATTCAAGTTTACGATGCAATATTGAAGTAATTGGTTTTGCATCCCCTCATTACAAAAAACCGATAATGCTAAAACAAACCTAAAAATCTCGAAAGCAAATTTGAAACTTTGAAATAAAGTTATTAAAAGGTACAGAAAAAACATCGTAGAAGTTGCACAAAAGTTGGGCGCTGCTACAATCGATACCCAACGGATACTTCGTTGTTCGCTGTCTCACAGTCCGCAGTTTTCTGAAACGCATGCATCGTTTAATTTTTTTCTTTTCACATTGAAGGTAAATTTTATGGCGCGTCGCGAAATTTATGTCCATGGCCTCATCGTTAAGTCGCTCCATTTCCATACAGTAGATGTTCTCACAGTACGCAACTGTTGCTGAATGTGAATTCAATGTAAAATTGATCGCCCATTAAAAACATTACCGAATGCATTAGTGCATATAGCTACGACTTCACATTTGACGCTCTTTTGACCAGACGGACCTACTTTTGAATCCGCACGGTTTTCGACTCCCGCCAAATATCTGGATCGTTGGTGATCACCACATGTAATTCTGAAGGCACTTTGTTCTGATCGGCAGGCCGATGCTGAAGCAGTACTTAACACTACGGGCCACAGATCTGGAGCAATTGTTTTCACTGTCACCCTGTCACACTGTTGTGTTTAACTGTCACTCACAAATTTTTCAGTGTCATCTCTAGGGGCTGTGGTGTTTCCTCATCCTCAAGTGGCTCTGCCTGCATGATCTAGAAATATTTTGGTAATAATGTACTACGTCAACGGCGAGTGTGTAGTTGAAAACTCGCGAGTGATTGATTAGAGATTTCGGGCGCGTCAACTTCTAAAGTCACTAGTCCCGAAAGTGGAGTGCATGTTTTTTATCGTGGGGGGGTGACGGTGATCTTCCCCCGCTCTCACAAGCGTGGCACTGCCCCAGTACAAACAGGCTCTAAGCTCCAGACTGGTCGCCTGACATGTGTGGTAGTGTTGAGCATTTTGGTAAGTGTGAAGATAGGTCAAGGATTGGACAGGTCGCACGCGCTACGTGGCATGTGTATTAGGGTACTGCTCCGGCATTCGCCTGGAACTGATCGGAGAAACCACGGAAAACTACCGATAAGAGCAGCCGGCCACTACAAACTCTCCTCCAGAAAGCGGCGTAATTCGACCCAGCTGACAAACTAGTGTTGAAAGTCCTGCCACCGTCGGGTCTAGAACCCTAGGACCTCCCGGTCAGAGGCACTGCAGTGTTATCAATTGCCCACTGAGCCACCTTCGCCGATGCAAATTTACGACTAATGTAGGACTCAATAGGAAAAAAGTTTTGACATCGGCGAAGGAACTCTATTATAACAGGTCATTGCTGGAGTCATTTCTAGAAGCCAACTTCTCTAATGTGTCTTATTCATGCTTACGAAACGAATACCGGCGCTGTAGTTTACACTAAGGATCACAGCTACCGTTCACTGAATTTTCCCATCTTATTCCTACTTTTCTCCTTACGGCCGGACGATGAGCTGAACCCCATACGGCACAACCGATATAGAGCGGCACTTCCTCAGCGAGATGGCGATTGCCAGGCCAGACCTTAGAATTGGGTTGCGGTGCCAACGAAGGAGGAGGAGGAGCGCATTAGTTCAAATGGCGACGCTTCTCACTGCACAACGCGGCGACGCCGCCGTCGTTCTTCCCTTTTTTGCGGCCGGCCACGTTGGCGGCCGCCCAACTCGACGACAGGGCGACGCGCCTGGAGCGTGAGGTAGGTCGTAACCCGCTTAGTCAGCGCCTCGCGTCGCGTCGCCCCGCCCCGCCCCTCCGCCCACGGGCGAGTCGGGTCCAGCCCCGCCGAATTGACTCCTCTCCTCCCCCGATCCAAGTGCCGCCATGGTCCACCCCAGCCACAGAGCTCTATTTTCTTCCCTCTGCTTGCCGCCTCTCCCGTGGCCTCGCTGTCCGACACCCACTGTTCACGCCACCCACTTCCGAGTTGTTCCCGTCCCGCCCTGCGTCCATAATACACCACATTCTCGGCACTTCTCTCCACAAGTCCAATGAACCCACGATCCACACTCGCCAGAGCTCGTATCTCCTCCCCTGCTCTGTCCATCTCGACCCTACACTCGCGACCCCACCCACCCCGTCTCCCGTCTTTTCTCGTCCCCGCATCACTACATCCAATCCTTTCCCCTCCCATTCCACGCCCCTTCCCCCACCCTCCCCCAAGGTCCTCTTCTATCTCATTCCCTCTTCTTTCTGCCCCTCCACCCCGTTCCTCACAACCCACACACCACTCCGTTCATTGTCGAGCTACGGACGACCGGAACTCGGCCGACGTGACCGAACCGACCCGAACCGACCCGAACCGACCCGACCCGACCCGACCCGACCCCACCCGATCCCACCCGTCCCGTCCCGTCCCGTCCCGATCCGATCCGATCCGATGCAGCCTTACCCGACCCGACCCGACCCGACCCGACCCGACCCGACCCGACCCGACCCACAGCCACATCTCCGCCCCCCCCCCCTATTCGCACCCCTCCGCTCCCTGCTTTGCCACGCCCAGCACCCACACCAACCCGGCCCGCCCCCGATCTGATCCGCTACCGCGCAATACCGCCCCTTCCCCCCCCGTGCACCACCCCATTTCTCTTCTCCCTCTTAGTCTGCCCATCTACCCTCATCGCGCCAGCTCGCCCCTCTTGTCGCAACTCGCCGTTTGGCACCAGCTGATCGTACATCGCCTCGGAACAATGTGCCCCAGATATGTTTTTCGACGGTCGATGTTCTTTTGGGGCTGAGAAGTTGCTCTCCTCGTTTTCCGTGCTGTCGCAAGTGGTGTAATGTTACTCTGTACTCTTTGGCGTTAGAAGTTCCTGGGAGAAGATACTGAACGTTTCCCTTGATTTTTCTGAAAGCGCTGTTTTTGGTTCAAATTTTCTTGTTTTTAAGTTGACAAGCTCAATGATGTAAAAGTTTTGCAATTTTAAACTATACTTAACGAACGAATAATACACACGGCGCACCGTTTCAAAATAGTATTTGTGTCAGCAAGTACCAATATTAAATTTCTGTAAATAATATGCTACATAAACCATATACTTTAACTGAAAATAAAGATAATGTTTTGAGATGTTCGATTACTGTATTATTTACATTAATACAGTAAAAAAGAATTACGATATGAGATCAGAACGGCATTTAAGCAATGAGGTCCAGTTTATGATGAACACTTTTTAAGCGGTTTCAAATTGTGTGGAGAAGACTAAATAAATATTACGCAGTCTAATTAATCGAATCAAGAGTGATGAATATGTGCCACATAATTGTTATCTTAAAGGAGAAAAATATGAGCGATCAATATTTCTAATTTTGGCCACTTTAATTAATGCATTCTTCGAATTTTAACTTTTAGTTTGCAGAATTAAAACCATTTTTAACGAAATTTCTTTCGAAATTTAAAATATTAAGTAAAAAATATAAACGACGATTATATTATATGAATAATTCAAAGTTAATAATTCATAGTTTTTTTATAGAAAAGTGAATAATATCACACTAGGTACTTTACCGGATGTGAGATGAATTACCCAGATAGAAATTCTCTTTCCGTACCTGAAAAAGAAAAAAAAATCGAATTAATAAGGAACATAAGATGTAAAAAAATAAATCCTTATCTTCATGCAAAAATACGAAATGAAATGTAATCTCAAATAATCTGTAAAATGTCATTTATTCTGAAGTATTGCTTTTGTGGTGAGAAGCAAGTGATAGGAAGTAAGTAATGAAACGGTGGTGGTGATGGTTGTGGTTGTAGTTGTCGTTGTGGTGGTGGTGGTGGTCGTAACGTAAACAGTGGAATTCCATCCTGACAGTGGACTTCAATACCTTGTCCAATACCTTCGATACCTTGTCCTTGGTCGAGATGATCCCACTTCCCTCTAAGCCGCTGTCTTTTGCCTCATCTCTATCTCCTCAAGGCCCACTCCCGTCTTCCTCAGCTCCCTCGCAACAGCCCAGTTGCGCATCTGCCGGAATGACGTTACTTCGATTCCGTATTTATGCATTGCGAGTGCATAGCACTTCTAAGTAGTAAACTTGTAGAATCATGTGGAAATAGCTTGTCACACTAAGAAAGTAAAACTCCACCAGCAGGTTTAAATTATGATTTCACATTTAAAGCGAGGGTTCTATTTCTTCTTTCTACTTTTAGTTCGTATGAAATAAATCTCTTTTTCAATTTCATTGAATTAACGCAATGCAACTGTTTATGTACTTCCATTTTTCCTCCTCTTCGTATAATACACATGAATCACCTCTCTCTTTTTAGTTCAGAAAATGTATACAAAATAAATAATTTACAAGTATTCATATATTAATACTGATCTGTTTTGTCGTAATGATTCACAATGTAAGAGTAATTCATTCGAATATTGAATATATTCAGAAATTCTCTGCATATCAAAAGAAATCAGATGAATTTTCTGCATTTTTGTTTAATTTTTAACAATTTTACTTCACAAATAATTTATTGTATTTTGTGAATAATACTATTTTGACCCTTTTCAGAAACTTTTTGTAAATTGTCGAAATACTGAGCGAGTAAGAATGTAATTTCAATCTTTTGATATCTCTCTTAGCGTGCAGCTAAGTACACATTACAGTAAAAGATAAGATACATTAGAGTAGGTATTCATCAATGTCTACCTAACAGATCGGGTTATTGATGAATAACACATTCGGGTGACTCTACTAATCATCTAACCGGGCAAATTTAATTGTGGCATTTTCCGTAAAGCAGAAATCAAACTACAGAAAACGACGAGAGGTATTTTTCTGGCTATCAACACTGAAATAGTTCAAGTCTAATCGATACCCCACTCCACCTCTTACATAACAACCTTATATATTTCCATCTCGATAATTTTCCTCTCGAGACATCTTGATATTCTACGCTGTCACTACGATTTCACGGAGCAACAAGTACAATCAGTGCTCCGCAACGAATCATTTATTCACGGAGTAATTACTCTTCAGCCCTCCCACCATCCTCTGCATATTATATGCCTTGGTCCACGCCAATACAACCTTTGCTGAGCTTTATTCCCCGTATTCTGAGTATCATACGTATTTAGTGCATCGCATCATGACATTTAATAGTATAATTCTGCTAAAATTCAAACTAAAAGAACCAGGTCTTTCACTACTCTGAACTGAGGTAGCAGCAACGGAGGTGTCTTGATTCATAACTTCGGGCATCTTAATTCGTAAACATCTCGATAATTTACATCTTGAAACATTTTGTTCGTCGTCATTACGATTTCATGAATCTGCAAAGGCAGCATAATGTATCGACGACTTCACTTAAACAACCTTATCTCCCACGATGTTTTCTCGTTTTGGAACCTGCATGTTCAACTATATGATTTTACTGGCAATAGAATTCAAACTAGCACGTGCTGAGTCCGGTTCTAATGCTTTTTAGTCTAGTGCTTTTGGGTTCTTGCCAAACTACAGAGGACTTTCGGCCCAAGCGCGAAGTCACTGCATGCAGTTTCAGAGACGGTTCTGATCGGTCTTTTTTATGATTTTCTCAATCAATTCCAGATTAACCCCACAGAAGTACCTTTGAAAGCGAGTCACGGACCGCGCGTAATACGAGCCCGTGCTTTTCCTTTCAGTATCCACGATCGTTATTAGCCAGGGATGGTTCATCATCCTCAAGATCTCAAAAGTTTTATTCAGTACAATGAGAACGCGAATGTCACGGTAAGACCCCAACGGAATTGAAATGCCATACATAGGAGGAAGAAGACGAGCAAGAAATCGCATCTCTGTCACTTCCTTCAAATATCGCAGTAACGGAAGTAGACGTCAAAATCTTCCTGTACATTTGATCTCGATCATTTACATCTTGATTTATTTTCTGCGCCGTCACGAAGCCACAATAAGCGCAGCACAACGTGTCATTCTACAGCAGTCCGTACTTAGCGCTTCCACCTTCCTTTCCACCGTTGTCCTTGCTGCCGACAACAACCACGCTGTTTCCGCCCGGCGATTGTAATCTCCCCTCATTTGCTTACGCGCAACTCTGCGACCTCGATGGCTAATCACTGATATCCCGGGTGCGGGCTCGGCCACCTGTAAACATTCGAGGAAAAAAATCCCCTACCAAAGAACTGGCGGCTCAATCAAATAAGGAACCCAGCGAAAGCGACCGTGTTTTTTGCTTCCCGTTCCGTGCGTCGGGGGGGGGGGGCGTGTGGAGGGCGATCGCCAGGGGGCGACAACGTGCGATCGGCGCACGCGGCGCGGGCGATGGGAAGTCCGATGCGGTCCCGTTACCCCCTGCAAGGTGAACGAGTGACTGCGCCGCTTCGGCTCCGTCGGAAGACGCCGACGGCCGCGCACAGTGGGCCAAATGCTGCGAAAGGAAGGGAAACTCTGAAGACGTACTTTCTCGCAGCCAGCGGATTATTTTATGTGGTAGAGGGGCTGTTGGTTGATTGATTATTTCGTGTTTCCGGGAGCGTCAACTGCTAACGTCATTAGGCCCATAAGTGTATGTTCGTTTTTTTTCGGGAGGTGACTGTGATTTTTCCCGTTGTAAGGTAAAAACCGCCAGCGATATACGCGTTGGCTAGCGGTGTGTGTAATATCCCCGATTTTCATATATATATATATATATATATATATATATATATATATATATATATATATATATATATTACATACACATAATGTTACCAGATATTTTCGTAGTATCCGTGGACACTACTTAAAGTAAACTGAAGAGATAGTTTAATAAGTACTGTGTTATTACCAAGATAGCTTCGTATATGTAAGTCAAGATATATATTTCTTCTTCACAAGTAAACTAGCCTCTCCGGATTCGCTTGAACAATCTGGCAAACATAGAACATGAGTTAAATTCATTGGAAATTGTTGTAATACTGTCGTCCTGCAGAGAAGAAGGCGTTCCAGAACCGAGGGGCTCGCAAATCTGAATCGGGTGCAGACGGTCCGAGAAAAGTGTAGGGTGCAGGTTATTAGACACCGGTATAAATAAGAGGTTTCGTCTTTGCTAACATTATTATTTAGGGCTTTGAATGGCTTTAAACCTGTCATTTATGAACGAGAATTGGGCCCTCGACATTACCACATCAACAGACCAATAACTAATGCGGCTAACAAAAACATAATAATAATAATAATAATAATAATAATAATAATAATAATAATAATAATAATAATAATAAAGTGAACCCGAACCTCTAAATCTCGTCTAAACAACGGATATTTCCACTTTTGCATTGCAGTCAACATTCCTATCTCTCTCCCCCTTCGAGAAGAACGAGCAGCATAGATTTTCCATTGCTCCATTTCTTATACAGTTAGGCAGCAGTTCCTTCTTTGAAGCACTTTGCGCCCATCGGAGCCATTTGGGCCCACTGCGCCCCGCCGCCGCGTCCGCCGCTGTGTCATTAGGGCACAGAGGAGTCTATGGTCGTGGGGAGCTCTCATCGGCGGCGTGGCCGGTCGGCCGGCGGCCGCCTGCCTGGCTGGCTGGCTTGCTTTCTTCTCGAGCGCAGGCGGCGGGCGCAACCAGACATCACGCGGGGCGGCGCGGCGTGTGCGCGCGCAGGCGGGGGAGGGGAGGACGTGCCGGGGGAGAGGTCGGGAGCAGATAGAGAGGATGGTGAGGAAGGGGATTGAGAGCGGCGGTGGCCGTGTCTGGCGGGATGTCTCGCACGAATCCTAATGATTGAGGGTCACATGATGAAGCGCTTGGCGGTTGGCGAAAATAGTAGACATCTGTATTTAATTGGCTGTCCGGGAGACGCCGCGTCCATGGCAAAGATGCCCAGAGTCTTATCGCGCGGCGCTCGCGCTAATGGACGCAAGAAGACGGGCGGACTCCGCCAAGTCTGCAGACGACGTAACATTGGTCCAGAGAGAAAATGGCCCGCTTCCTGTATTGTAATACTGGGTGGAAATGATACAACGTATGTAAACCTTTATTTATCAATTTGATGCACATTCTACATTACAAGCGATGAAGTACAATATCTTTATTTCATTAAAAAGTATCTTATGCGAGCATTATGCCCTGAGGAAGGTCGCAGAACGACGAACGAAACCTCGGCACTGGCTTCTGCTGGCCAGTGCCTGCTCGGCCTCGGCTACTGACTTCAACTGGCTTCTTTGCCATGGACGCGGCGTCTCCCGGACAGCCAATTAAATACTGCTGTCCACTGTTTTCGTCAATCGCCAAGCACTTCGTCATACACAAATACTGACTCCGGCCGCGGAAGCCTCCGTCTCATTGGGTAGCAGGCTTGCCCGATCAGTGGGACCGACGCCCAAGGCAGTCGCAGGTTCTCGGGTTGGCCGTGGAGCCACGCGCAGTGCTTCAAGCTCAGATGTGGAATGACGTGCATCGTGGGGATAGGCGGTCGGCTTCCGGCGACCTAAGAGGAGATGGAGAGGAAGGAAATGGGCTCTGCAGTGCCCTGGGCATTTGTGGTGCAACGATGTCCTAAATTCATTCACGTCGGGCAGGCATGATGTGTGTGGTCAAATTTCTACAGCTGTATTCAAATTATAGAAGATGTTACAACAATATGTTTATCTTATTGTATTTATATCCCCATACATTTTGAGAAGTTCACATCTTCCACGTTATGTGGGGGAAATTAAGAAACATATTCCCCCATAGTGTATAAGATATGATAAGAAATACGGATGGAAAGGAAAGGAAACGGGAAGGTATGATCTCACTCTTCACAGGGACCAGCTTTTCGAACTTAGCAAGTCTCAAAACCAAATAAAGTGACGATATCCACTCTTTTAGATTAACTTTTTTAACTCTGGCATAGACGGTAAACATATGCTAAGATGACAATTAAAAAGAAAATTTTCAAAGAATTAAACTTAATTCTATGTAAAACGAAAATGGAACTGAATGTTGAAAGACCAAATGTATTCTTTATGCATAATCACTGGCAATTCTTGGCCCACACCCACTAGAACTGCTTGCTTTGATGTTTTTCTCTGTAAAATGTTTCTATTTTGGTAAACTACATTTTCATCACATATTAATATGTTATCAACATAAGAAAAAAATACATCTCGGTTCATTAAGCCGGAAAGTGACATGTGTTATCGAGACTGACAAAATCCACTAGTGGAATCTGTATTTGACTTAGCGAGATATCCATATCCACTAAGTACAATCCGTATCCCGCTTAAAAGAGAGATAAGGTACCAGATGGTAAATAGGAAGGTCAGCAGCCGGTGAATGAAAAGGGTAGAAAGGGGTCCGGTCTACTTTCACGCCTAGGGCTGAAGGCTCCAAAAGCTCCATCTCTCTTCCTCGGGGTATTGTTCACCTTCGTTCCTCTTTGCTCTTTTGTACCACCATTTGAAAGACATAATGTTATTGAAACCGCAGACAATACCCGTGTCCACAGCGTATGTGCTTCAGATACAGGGCTTCTGATTAGAAGTGGCATCAAGCATGATAGCGCTAATGGCGAATCCGGTATGCCTCTTACATGATAACAATGCACCGGAGGTTTTTCAGGACACGGGGGTCATGGGTTTAATGGAACGTGCACGATATAGTACGTTCTTTCTTCTTCCTAATGAGGCACTGGCACTGTTCAGCAGAAAGTTACAGTAATTTATATTTCACGTAATAAGTATATTAAATTGAGAGAGAGAGATTCTACTAATACCTTTCTTATCATGTCTTAACATCAAAATTGGATTTTATGGAAGTGGTAGGAGGAAGTATGCACTGTCAAATGAAAAGTTAATAATATATAAACTGTATACCTCTCTTTTTAAGGTTAAACTTTTTTAGTGGCTGCTACAGCACAAATGCTGCTTCGCAAAATCACACGAAATGGTTTTACGAAAAGCGAGACGCACATTGTACAAGTATACTCTTGTTTGATACTGAAACAAATAACAAATTCGACGGTCCGGATGGCCGAGCTCGCTAAGGCAGTAGTGCCGTAGCGATCTCGGACCGTAGGATTGCGGGTTCGAGTCCCGCCTCGGGCATGGTTGTATTGTGTTCGTTCTTTCACACCCCTATCAGCATATCGTGCCATCCTCATAATTACCATACCGTTACACGCAATAGTGGTTGCTAATGACCTAGAAGTTGATGCAACCTTAAATAACAAAAAAAAATAACAAATTTAGACAAAAACAGTTTTCTCGAATCGTCTTCAAAAATAGTTCATACAGTACAACAGTTCTTTATATGCGAAGAACATAAAAATGTTACTGCACTGTAAAGCAACACGTGAATAGCGAATATTCAATGGCGGACTGCCTGTTCCTTTGCTCATTGCTGGCACATGACGTCAACTTCTCGCAGTGGCACACTAAGTATGATAATTCAATCGGTAAGCAAAGCCTGATAATTGACACAATCAAATATTTGCACTTTTTCGTCAAAATCGTAACTGTTTCGTTCGTTTTTTTTAATATATTTTTCTCGAATTTCTGAGAATGTAACGAAACCACAGACACCTCTCATATGGCCGAAAACTGCGTAGTTTTCTGTCAATTTCTTCTGTTTGCATAAGAAATTGGCGATATAGCTTCTAAACCGTAGTAGCTTCCAGGATTGTGCCACGATCTTGTTTCAAACTTGCAAATATTTTCAAAAAATCTTTAAAAGTGAAATAAAACGTACACCCCATCGGAAAAGTGGAAGATTTTGAAAAACTGTTCGAGAATACTCTGCGTTGGTTGGCAGGACTGATTGCGCGGAGTGATGGGAGGAGTGTAATGGGATGAGAGAGGAGCGACATGGGGCGAGGCACAGAGGATCTGATTGGGAGGGCCTGAGAGGGTAGCTAAACGGTGAGTCGCGACGGATAATATGTACTGGATCGGGCTGGTAGAGGTAGAGTAACCGGTGCGAAGTGAGTCGATGGGCAGGAGCAAAGCATGGGAGGAGAGGGAGCAGAGCAGGGCGAAGCGGGCGGCGCGGGATATGAGTGTGTATGTATACGTGAGCAATGCACGTGTTTAACAAATCAGAAATACTTTACTAATGGTTACGCGAGGGATGAAAATCACGATAAGACGTATCTGCTTTTCGAGATAAAATGCTTTGTATATTTTGCGGTAGCTGCAGTGGCTGGACCCTGTTTTCTGTTATTCTCTGAGACCAAAGGCCAGCGCCACATTGTGAATTTGGAAATAAGCGATCGATGATCGATGCGCCTGAATTTTGCCGTGTCCAATTGGCTATTTTATGCTGAACTATAAGAACCCAATTACCTTAACTCACAATAACCTTACTTTTCTGAATCACGGTCCATTACGCACCGCAGTCTACACGTGTTCCGTTTATCCCTTTGTGTTAGATGACCGTCAAAAAATTACTAATGAGTGGGACGCAGAGGTGAGTGCGGTGTAGGGGAGGGCCGGGTAGGAGACGGTGGGACAGAAGAGTCGGGCAAAACAGAACGGGAGAACTGGCCAGGACAGGAGAGAACGTAAAGTGGAAAGGAAATGAGGGGCAGAGCAGGACGGGGCGGAGCGGGGCGGGAGGTTCAGGACTATTTGGAACGGAGCAGCGCACAAGATGTAGAGAGACGAGCTGGAGTGGGTCCGAGAAGGGCGATGTGAATGCGGGCGGAGCAGGGCGGGCGGTATTAGGCGGTCGGAGCAATATTAGGGTCGGAGTAGAGAGGGAGTGGGATGGGAGTAGGGTGAGAGTAGGATGGGAGTAGGGTGGGAGTAGGGTGGGAGTGGGATGGGAGTTGGATGCGAGTTGGATGGGAGTGGGATGGGAGTAGAATAGGAGTAGGGTGGGAGTAGGATGGGAGTGGGATGGGAGTAGGTTGGGAGTTGGATGGGAGTAGGGTGAGAGGAGAATGGGAGTAGGGTGGGAGTGGGATGGGAGCGAGATGGGAGTGGGATGGGAGTAGAATGGGAGTAGGGTGGCAGTAGGATGGAAGTAGGATGGGAGTGGGATGGGAGTGGAATGGGAGTGGGATGGGAGTGGGATAGGAGTTGGATGGGAGTAGAATGGGAGTAGGGTGGGAGTGGGATGGGAGTAGGATGGGAGTGGGATGGGAGTAGAATGACAGTAGGGTGGGAGTAGGATAGCTGTAGTGTGGGAGTAATGTGGGAGTAATGTGGGAGTAGGGTGGGAGTAGGTTGGGAGTAGGAGGGGAACGGGCGGGAGCGGCAGACTGGGCGGGCTGGCCGGCGCCTTGTCCACCTTCGCGCCGTGCAAGGGCGTGCGGGCGGGCGCCGCCCATTGTGCGAACCGCATTCCATACGGCGCCGCTGCTCTCTCTAATCGCAGGTGGGCGTGGCGCGTGCGCAGTTGGAACTCGAAACCTCGGCGCAGCCTGTTCCAATTATTAGGGCGGGCGCGCTTTTTCAACAGACACAATACAGGTTGTTTACGACGTGGGCCTGAATGTCTTTGCGCTTGCTCGGCAAAGGCAGCGTTCTCGGGTATAAGAGGTAGATGAATGCTACTTCAGGTAGAACTATACGATGTTGTTTTCATGGGCGCAGAGAAAACATTGGGCATATATTAAGTCAGCAAAGGCATATAATGTGTGATTTTGCGGGATCTTGTTTGTTCAGGAAGACATTCGTAATTACGAAATATAATATATCTTATTGATATTGTTGTAACATACTGTGGCGTCACCGATTAATTAAATATAATTTTATCATGGCGTCGCCAATAACCGATAATTCCTGCAGCTGGGAACAAGCTCGCGCCGCGGCACAGAAATAAGTGGGTCAACGGGACGCGTCTACCGCCGCGGAGGGTTCTTTCGTCATGCCGCCCACCCCCCGACCGCGCATCGGGCCAGCCCCGAACGCACCCAGCCCCCCCCTGTCTTCAGAGGCGGAATGTTTATTAGCCCCCCATAAAAATACTTGCTGCCCTTCGCCGGCCCTCCCGCCGAACAAAGCGCCACCCTCGCGCCCTTCCTTCAGCCGCGCGATCGAGGAATTCGGGCTCCGATGGGTTGGGCCGGGTGTCAATTAGGCGAAGAAGACGACGCATTTACGACATGTCGTAAGCGAGAACCTTTTTCGAACAATGCTAACCTCTCACATTCGTTCTGCCACGCGCCTCGGCACACGCCTGGGTAGGCACCCGAATCCCTGCACGGGCCATTACAGTAAGGCAGTCGATTAGCCCCTGTCGGCCGTCGGGAATCCGTGAAATGCGCTTTCTTCGCGCGCACGTGTCTACACAGCTGCGATCAGCTCCCGGAGCAACTAACAAAAGGGAGGAGCGAGCGAGAGAAAGAATCCAGTATTAGACTGAGAACATCGACGGAAAGATACGGGAAAGTTGCCACATGATTGGCTAATCAAAATTTTGCGACGCAGCCACCCTTAGCCAATGGGAAGCTTCACCAGGGGGGAAGGGATAACCCAGAGCTAGGAACATTTTGGGGAAGGGGAAAGGGAATTTCTCATAAAACGTGATGCACAGTAGAAATCAAGACAGACACTTAAAGATTTTTAGAGCTAAGGCACTTAAGTATTTTTGAGAGACTAGACTGGGAGACGAGAGCACGGGGGGACTTGAGCACTAGAGCACTTGAGAGGACTTCTCAAGCTTACTTCACTTACTTCTGAGAGACTTCGGTCACGTCAGTCACTTCAACTACTTCAGTTATTTACGATCGGGACGCGAGTTTGGGAAAGACTTTCCCAGAATCGGAATAATTAGGACAAGACTGCGGACTTGTCGCGGAGAAAATTCGGGCGGAAGACTACTTGATCCCGCGCTGTTTCCGCATCGGCCCAGTAGCCTTTGCCGCCTCACGCGCCGAGTCCAGTGACTGCTCACCGCGTTACATCAACGCCCGTGGCCATTCAACCCGCTGAGCCTGTTCGATCCGGCGACCTGCAGAGAGACGCGCCGCTGAAGTTCAGCGACCTGGTACAGCCGACGCCTCCGCCCGAGGTCGCCACCCCGGCCCGCACTTGGGACGGCCTACGCCTCCGCCCGTGGCCGCCACCCTGGCCTGCCCGTGAGGACAGCACAACCACTGGTGAAAGAACTATGAGACGAATCCGTCTCGCCGAACGACCGTAACGACGAGAAATTATAAGTGGCCGCGCTCAGGCCCTGCAAACTTCAAGTGATGAATAGCACGCTTCATCAAAAAGTATGCATGATGTGTTAACTGTAAAAGAATTAGCAACTAGTAATTAGGACAATCAGTCCACAAAGTAAATTTAATTGAAAATTGCGTCGCCCATTGCGACATATAAGTTCCCTGGCAGCTTTTGGTGCCAGGAATAAATTGTTATTTTTCACAAATGACTCTGTGCTGATTCATTGACCTCCCAACTCTTCCATCCAAAATATTTCAGGAGCTGAACCTGGCGCCCTCCCCCGAGCAGTCTTATGATTATTACATTTGGCTGGTCCCAACGTGGGGCTAGTCGAGTGCAACCTTATGATTATTACAATACAAAACTTCTCTAAGAGTCGTGGACAGAATTTCCAAATTCAGTATTTTTAAACACGCTTTTTTGAGAAATGTATTTCATAAAACATAAATCTGACTTCATGTCTCTCTTGCCAATTCCTTACGGCTAAGTGCATTTTGAAATCCAATATGACCCAAAAAACTATTCTGCTTTACCAATAAGAAAACAAGAAAAGTTTTAAAATACACATGTAAATTATGAACGAGTTCCCCACTTGTTGGCAATGAGGGCTATAAAATTGAGCAGGTCGTTCGTATTTAAAATTTCTTATACAAATATATGAATGTAAATTATTTTATTTTCTTCAATATCCTTCGTATATTTTTTTCAATCAGCAGGAAATACAATAATTTTCTGCACATATATATATACAATAAAATGAGAGGAAACATTTTTAATAATTATTTTCTTTTATTCAATTCACACTAAACAATTATTAATCGCATTATTACTGACGACTGTATGGAACGTTAATAAATATTGAAGTTCATAAACAGAAAATATTCTCCAGTTTATTCATAACTGTACCTCAATCACATTAATATTCAGCACAGAATGTTTGCGACATTGTTCTTTCACTCTTAAGGCAAGGTGACCTAAGAAACGTCCTACAGCCACTTGCTCAGATTCCATACGCTGATGTACGCCGATGAACACGCGACCGTGAGCAACAGACGAAGGTCCTTCGAACAAAGCAAAACAACAATTGCCACGCGCTGGCATCGCACGAACCAAGGCCAGCTGCTCGGATGAATTTCATAATCCGCGACGCACCAATCCTGTAACGGTATCTGAGCGCTCTGACAAAAGAGGGTAGCCGACAACGGAGTCAAAGAGGTTTTCTCCTTTGTATTGTGCCATTCAAACGGCAGTTAATTCGGAGAAGCCTATAGGGTTGGTTCATGCAGTATCTTTCCATCTTTGGGTGTGATGTGCTGTGAGGTATGGTGTTTCCCGATCTATACTCTTTCCATATCTTTCTTCATTTTGTGCTCTTTACTCACCTCATCACCTCCACTCCATCAACAAATGCCATGCCGTGAAGACCCGACGACGGCCATACTGAGATTTATGAACTGCGAACATTGTGCCGGGTACCCGAGAATGCGTATGCTATGGGATAATTAAGTTCCAAGCTAACGTCCGAGGGTAGGCGGGAGGTGGCTTACGCTGTTGTCTTGTTTTCTGGTCAAGTAGCTGGTCATATATTCGACATTCTCGTTTGTGTCTCTGTAAGTAGTATTAATTTTAACATAAAAAAGGTAAAGCAGTGCAATAAAGCTATTCTAGATGTCTAACTTATTTAACTCTGACACATTTTCTTTTATAACTTAATTTCAGCCTGAGGTGGCAGCTTCCCCCAAAACCTTCAAATATTAATTGCTCTTAAATTGGTTAAATAAATGTGATGGTGAATCCTTTCCATTAACACCACAAAGGATCAAAGCGAATCGTTGCTGTGTTTCCGAGGCTTCGCGTGGAATAAAGCTTCGTCCCTTTCCCATCCCCGCCCCAAAGGAAGCGTTACAGCAGAAGAAAAAACAACATCTGAACTGAAATGTTTATATTCGAGTCGAGAGCTCCAACAGGGCGCACATTTTAAACGCCCGCATCTTTATATTTGTTCTTTTTAATTCGCCCCGCTGCGTTGTCTCTTTTAATTCCCTCTGCAGGGCTCCACCGCGCTACGCGCCTGCTCGCGGGAGACTCCTGTGGAGCACAATCGCTCTGCGAAGCAGAAGGCAAATACTCCGCGCACACGCGTGTATGACTCGTGCTGCTTTTTGGTCCGGCGCGGCGTGCGGGGCAGGTGAAGTGGGCATAAGCGGCAGCGGATTCGAGACACGCAAGAAATGGCAGAATACTCAACTGAAATGCGACCGCCTTCATTTTTACGTTTGCAAACGGTCGCGATTGTTGACATTCTGTAAATGATCTGCTGCTCGAACCGTCTGTCCATTCATAACTTGTAGGAAAAATAGCTCTTCAGAAGTATGTTTTGCTACAGGGATTTCTGATCTTTCTGTGTAGAAAATATATGGATCAGTGGAAGATAAAATCTACACAGAGTTGTAAACGTTCATCACCACTGCTTTTTTAATATTCACTTCCTAGATTTCCTATTTTAATAGAGATTTTTTGTGTACTACTACCTTACGTACGACCTGAATTGCTTTTGCATACCACTAGTATACCGCCTGGAAACCCCTGTTATCGTTAATACTCGTACAAATTAAGAAATGTAATGAAAGCTAAATTTACACAAACTATCACTTTGAAGAGTTGTAGAGTCATATCTTCTCAAATCTTTCGAAAACTTTATTTGTAAAGGTGATTGTGAATGCGGTAGACATTGCTGACCATAATCAAAGGAAAAAAGTATAAGATTAGATCGATCACAATATTTTAACTTAAGGACATCGAGGGAAAGAAAGACGAAGATTGACTTTTTCTTGTTCTGTTAATGATTAATAATTTGTTGAATCTTAAACAATTTATATGACATGAAAAATGCTTTTTAATTCTTGTTCGACTTTCGATGAGGACTTCTCAATACTATATATCTTCGTTTTTTTTTTTTCGTTTGAATACTTCCTATTTATTCAGCCGATAAATTGTTTCTATAAATCACGCTCTAGTAACTCTTGAACTTTACCAAAGCCAAAGGTGTAATTTTCTTTAAATTCGCATAGATTTCTATCTCAGTCACCTTCTTAGGCGTACCGAATACTCTGCTTCGCTCTGTCACCAAATTCCTTCTTAAATTATCAGTTTCTTGAAACTGCGTCCAAAGGAAGTTAGTGCGTTCCGTCCACACGGCAACATGCAAACGAGAACACCGGCACGTTGGCAGGGTCGGGAGCTTCTAACTGCAGGCGACCGCCCCAAACTTCCCTTCGCAGAAGTGGGCTCGACTTCGCTCTTTGCCCTAAAACGCCGGCGCGCCGCTGCATTCTCGCATCGCACGCCACCCGCCGCGCAGGAAACTGGGTCGCGCCGGAAACGAAGTCAGCGGCTCAGGGAGGAGGAAGATACAGGGGGGGGGTTGAGAGAAATACACGAGGCGAGGATAGAGATAGAGGATGCAGTTGAAGAACGATGAAGGAGGAACAACTGGAGGAGCTACTGTTAAGCAGGAGGCGGCCACAGGATTGCAGAAATTAACAGAGGAAAGAAATATATGAAGGAGGGGACAAACATCGAGAAAGTATTATAGCAGTACAACGCGAAGAATGGGTAGAAGAGAGATGGAGCGATGTGAGAGAGTTGTAGACATGGGAAATGCCAGCGTCGTTGGCATGGGAAATGTTATGGGATAAAGTACCAGTAGCCGCTATAATGTTGGTAGCATTGTTGTGTTCGCCCACACATTAAGCCGGCAAAGGAAATGGACAGTGCGTCACGAAATTGGAATAAATCGGTAAAGAAGGGGGAGGAAATGATATTCAAAAACACAAATAGATGTTACTAGAGCAGAATAAGTGAACAGTAGAAACATCGAAACAATGCAAGATAAAAGTTGAATGCAAAAGGGATATGAGTTATCTGTAAAAAAAGCAGACCTCGGACAGAATAGCGGAGACGAACACATAGAGAAATCTGTTAGTCTAAACTCAAGATCTGCCTAGTCACTACGAGGAAAAAAAGAAGGGAAGAATTAAGAAAATGTATTGTGGCGTCACCGATTAATTAATATAATTTTATAATGGCATCGTCAATAACAAAGTAATTCCTACAGCTGGAAATATCTCGCGTCGAGAAAGAAGTGGGTCAAAGGGACGCGGCCTCCACCGCGACGGTTCCCTCCGCTAGACAGGGAGGCCCACCCCCCGACCGCGCACGGGTCTTCTTCCCAGAAGCAACTAGTTTATTACCCCCTCATAAAAATACTTGCTGCCCCCTCGCCGGAGACCGGCCGAACAAAGCGCCACCCTCGCGTCCTTCCTTCAGCCGCGCGACCAGGGAATGCCAGCCCGATGGAGTTGGGCCGGGTGTCAATTAGGCGAGGAAGACACATTTACGACACGTCGTGAGTGAAACCTTTCTCGGCCTCTTCCGAACAATGCTAACTCCCCACATTCGTTCTGGCACGCGTTCTGGCACGCGTCCGGGCGCCAGAAGCCTCGCGGGAGCTGTTTCTCTCTAAACACAGTAGGGTGTCGATTAGCCCCTGCCGGCCGTCGGGAACCCGTGAAATGCGCCTTTACGCGCGCACGTGTCCAGGACAGCTGCGATCAGCTTCTGGAACAACTGACAAAGGGAAGCGAGCGAGATAGCGAAACCAGCGACAGACAGAGAACATTGACGGAAAAATACAGAAAAATCGACACGAGATTGGTTAATCAGATTTCTGCGACGCAGCCACCCTCGGCCAATGGGAAGCTTCGCCATGAGGGAAGGGAGAAATTTGGTGTCAGGAACATTTTGGGAAGGGGAAACGTAGCTCTATTATAAACGCGATGCACAGTGGGAAGACACACTTGTTAAAATTTCTTCAGGCTAGACTTGTCAAATTTATTCGAGACACTAACTTTGTAAAATTTCTTCGGGCACTTGTAAAATTTCTTCGGAGACTTCACCTTGTAAGATTTCTTCGAGAGAGACTTATAAATTTTTGTTACTACGGGAGAGTTCCAAGATACTTCTTGGTAGCTAAATGTGCCTGATTATTCAGTCATTCACGATCGGGACGCGAGTTTGGGAAAAGACTTCCCCAGAGCCGAATCAGTCAGGACGCGACTCGTAAATTGTTGCGGAGAAAACTCGGGCGAGACTACCGGACCCCGCGCCGATCCCGCATCAGCCTGCCAGCCTTGCCGTCTACCGTCCCGGGCCCAGTGACAGGCCTCTCCGTTACGTCAGCGCCCGTGGACACTCGCCCCTCTGAGCCTGTTCGATTCGGCGACCTGCAGAGAAGGAGACGCACCGCTGGAGTTCAGCGACCTGGGACAGCCGCCGCCGCCTCTGTTTGAGGCTGCCGCCCCGGCCTGCCCACGAAGACCAGCGGCCATTGGTGAAAACTATGAGACGTTGCCGTCTCACTGAACTATTGTAACGGCGAAAAACTGCAAGTGGCCGCGCTCAGGCCCAGCAGAATTAATCACTTGTAATTAAGTCACAGAGTAGTTTTAGTAAAGAAACTTGCGTCGCCCATTGCGACATTGTAATTTACCTGGTAGCTTTTGGTGCCAGGAATAAACAGTTGTTTGTCACAAATGACTCAATTGCTCATTCTTGACCTCCCAACTCTTCCATTCAGTTACATTTCAGGAGCTGAACCTGGCGCCCTCCCCCGTGCACATTAGGTTTGTTTACATTTGGCTGGTCCCAACGTGGGGCTAGTTGAGTGCAACATTAGGTTAGTTTACAGTATGAAGCAGATAAGGTGAGAAGAAAGGAAACTTGAAACTTGAATTGGATAGCAGACCTGTCATGGGGTTTTAAGAAATAGAAAGAGTATCAAACAGATCTCAAGAGATTGAAGGGAGAAGACATTTTTAAGACACATTTAAGACATGCACTGTATGGGAGGAAGGAAGGAGATAGGAAATAAGAAGGAAAACGAGAAGGACGCAAAAAAGAGGCTGAAAAAGAAGGTAATTAGGCAAACAGAAATAAATAAAAGGAGAAACCTCGCCAAGAAACCAAGAGCAGTTGGTGTACAACCGAATTGTAAAACAAAAGTATTGAATCTTACGCGTAAAGACGAATGATAAAACAGTCTTCGTGCGGTATCGTAGAACCAATGACGTGAAAGTTCAAAGACCAGAGATCAACCACATTGTGGATGACATGCTGGAAGACAGCTGACAGGAAGGAAAGAAGGAAAACTAGAACTAGAGATAGGCGTGTGGAAAGGAATGATGGAAACGGTTCAGTTCAATTCAATTATTCTTATTTTATGTGGTGAAACTTAGGTCATCAGGCATAGTCTTCGTCTAACCACGCAAATTCCGCTATGCTTCTTCCACCATCTAGCGGAGAAAAATGCGATTTGAATAGCTCAGAGGCTTCTTTTAGGCTTTAGGATCTTTTACATGCAGCAAACCTACAACATTGAAAATCTGACATTAATTCGTCTCCGAAGGAAGAAATACAAATTATTTTTTCGCCCTTAAAAATTCACGGCTCTGATTGAGTTTGAACCCACAAACTTGGTTATAACAGCTCGATACTCTATAGAATCAAAGCTGCGGTTGGCTGGAGCGAAATAAAATTTAGCAAAAACCAGAGTTGTAACGCGAAAGGGTTAAGCAATACGCAACAAACACGAACGACAAACTCTCCTCGGGTAGAATCGCCGCCCCCAAAGGCACCGAAGGTCGAAGGTCAGAGCTCAAGCACAGTGTGGGACACATAGTAGAAGACAAAAATAATGCAGGAAGAAAGAAGGAAACCAAGAACGACGATCGGAATAGGGAAAGGAATTATGGAAACGGCAGGTTGGCATCAAAGACAAGTCAACAGAGAACACCACTGTAACGTTAAAGGATTAACCGATACGCAACAAACACGATCGGCGAAGTCCTCGCTCAGAAGGAAGGGCTCGAAGTTCGAAGGTCGGGGCGCGAGCGTGGGGTGGGGTGGGCGGGGCTTGGCAGCGGCGACGCCACCGGGCGAGCATCGCGGGGGCGGGGGAGGGGCGGGTGCCCTCTATACGCGGACACATAAAACGCATTTATGGCGTCGGCCAGCGTGCCGCGGAACGTCGGATTTATACAGCGAGCGCCACGTGAATTGCAGGCTGCGCTGGCAATCGCCCGGAACGGCCGGGCGCCCGCCCCGGCGTCGGCGCCGCGGCGTCTGCGGACGGGCGTCGCGCGGAGGGGGGCGTGGCCGACAGGCGCAGGCGGCGCTCGCTCCAGAACTTCACACTCAGGGAGCGGACGGTGGAAATGGCCAGGATTTTAGGGACTGTTTTAAAGGGGGAATTTTTTTATCTGGACCGGACGAAAAATAATAATTGCAATGCGCGGTTTGTTATATTTTGTGCCTTAAAATTGTATGTTAGAAACTGGATATAGAATAAAATGACACAAGCTACTACAGAAGCACCAGTGGTTCTTCTGAGACTGATATTAAAGAAGAAAAATGAATGTAGTTGAGAATTCACGTTATGTATAACAGAGATATCAAACCCGTTGTTTTGGCGTATGGTAATAGTAAAGGTTGCCAACATAAAACTACCAAAATAAACGATGCTAACATCAAACTAACATTCAACTACCAAAATAATTTCATCTTATGGCTAAAAAGCATCTGAAGTATGTTGTTAATTATTTCCCCTTATAAAACGAAACTAAAATGTGTTATCAACAGAAACATTAAGAGAAGTACCAAAGAGATGAAATCTAGGCTTGTTTACTCCATGTGTTGAGTGGAGAAGAGGAGGCATGTAGAACTCACACTCGCTGCAGTGGAGGATTTCATCTTAGAGATGCCGGAAAGGAAATTGTAAGAAGCAGGAAATTGAATATAAAGAAAAAGTTGGATGACAGAAAGGTCAAAAAGTAAAAATTAACTGATAAAAGGATTACTCATAAAAATAAAAGAATTAAAATTAAGTCATGTTATATATATATATATGTATATATATATATATATATATATATATATATATATATATATAGAGAGAGAGAGAGAGAGAGAGAGAGAGAGAGAAACGCGGAAAGCGTTTCCATACGTAATTAAAGACAAGAAGTACAGGAGTATAATTACTACTCATTTTGAACTAAGCGGCATAGCGGCAGGTGCGAGGACAAACGGTGGGGGGAAGAGTGGTCGTCGCCTCCGCCGTGGCCTAGCGAGAGAGGGGGGGATTTCGGCCGTTAGGAGTCGGGCGCGACGGTTGAAAGCAGTTGCGAGGAGACGCCGAGTGGCGACGGTTGGGGACAGTTGCGGAGAGTGAGTGGCAGAGGAAAGACGGACGGCTGCAAGCAGAGTGAAACACTACCAGTGACGAAAGACGTTCAACAGTGTTAGATTTGTATAATCGCTGATTGGAAGCCGGTAACTTATAGAACAGTGCATAGTGTAATGAACGCCGGTACGAAGTGGGATCACGTGCATAGCGGTTGCGAGAGGGAAGCCGAACAGAACCGAGGAAGGGCGCAGTAATATAATTCGAGTGCATGGTATGAACGCAATGGACATCCACGAGATGCTGTGATTGCGTGTGTGGGAGCGAATGCGGAAACATCCGGGATTGCGGCCGAGGAATTCTCATCGCCGCCTCTGCAGACCAGCGAGGCACGTGTCTGCGTCATCAACCGCCCGGGGACGCCGAGCCGCGGTGAAGGTCAACGGTCGCCGTCGCCGTAGGCGAGCAGCCACAACAGTCGAATTAATAATGGGGCCCCAGGTATGATAAGATTATATGGTAACTAGAATCTTGGTACCAAGACATCGAGGTCTTATGTATTTAATCAGGTGTATTAGACGTTGATTCATGAATAAATTGTATTTGTGTTTATACTAATTTCTTACTTTGATTTACCGATGTATTATCAATTCCCTCTGATGACCCATTCACGAGTAAGACACCCGTCCTTTATAACCTTGATATTTGCAGTGGAAAGTACCGACAATCAGGTACGTCACAATATATATATATATATATATAATATCTAACCGAACGAATACTATCGTAGCCACCAGTACCTCTCTGTACACTCCAGGTGCACTGTAAGCACGTCGATAAGATATTATGCTCGTGAAGCGAGCTTAGAATCTCAGGAAGCAGGATCTTTGGGGTACGAGAAAGGTCTGAACCCTCGACACAATAAAAGTCACACAAATAACACAAACGAGCATATAATTCTCTTAAAATTTGGTGGTATGAACTGATGATAATGGAAAACAAATCACACATATAATTACACTTCCAAAAGAATGATTGAATGAACACAAACAAGCAACTTTTTTACAGCCTATTCAGCACGTGAATATTTGATTTCGTTTGGAACTGATTTTCTGGACTAATTACTTTAAACCTAATCACACATAGAATTTACACTTCCAAATGATTGAGTAAACACAACTAAGCAACTTTCTACAGCTTATTCAACACATGAAACACTTAGTTTCGTTTATAACTCACTTTCTGAATTAATTACTTTAAACCAGTACTGGGATTCCCTTTGAAAATTTACCACGTCTAAATTGAACTTACTCTAATTACAATTGTTTGTGATACTAATTCTAATTTACAGTTTCTTGCCTTTTAAAATTTTACATTCAATAATTGACTTGTGGGCAAGCGCACTACTCTTAATTACTCCTTAAATTACAAATGCTGGTAACAGAATAATAACTGCTACTCTAGAACGGTTAAAGGCAAGCACTTTATGCATTAAATCTCCCACTCCAAGCTACAAATCATGAATATCCGTGTCCTCAAATTTTAACACGTTTGAAACTGTTCTATTTCCCTGCCGTCGTGAACTTGACCTAATTCAGCTTTACGGGTTACCTCGATATTGTCCGCCTTTCAACCTTGAACAGCGTGTTGCGCCCCGCACCACGATGCTCGAGTTCGATGTACTGCGTTGCTCTCGCCGTCCTTCTGCTCAATCGTCGTTTTCTCGGCTGATTCGCGTACTCTTGCGTCTTCACTAACCAATTTATTCTCCTCCCACGGCTGCTATCGCCTCCAATTACGCCCAATTTACAGAAATGTCCCTTGCACTTCCTAACTGCGAGTGCAAGTACGTCGCTCGTTCCTAACTTTATTCTAATAATTAAGAACTTTCAGAGCTTTCTGAGAAACGGGCACTCTTTTACTTTCCGCGTTATTTAATAGCAGAATATTTCTCTAACTCCTGACTATTGCGCGGATGACTAGCTAGACGTTTTGTAACGCCGTACACTCCTATTCTACAGAGTCGTTGCGGCAATTTCTAGCTAATCTAATGCTCCTATCAAATCTTCACACTTGCCAAGCGGTGCCTTACGTGAAGAGCTGCAGACCTGACGCGTACCAGCAGAAGAGATGTTGCTTCCAGGCGAGATGTCGGCAACAAAAGAGAGCTTTCCATCAGCGCGTCCGCCTATTTATTAGCGCTGCGTTGGGGAAATTCTGAGCAGCTACTGAGAAGGGGGGGGTAATTTCTCCTACTTCACTCCCTTCAGGAAAAACGTGACTCCAAAGTTCGTGGCTGCTAGTTCAAGCAACGGATACCAGGCTGCGCGTTTTGCTACACAGGTATTCCGACTGCTCTTCTCGCCGTCTGCGAGCGTAAACGCCGACGAAACTGTGCTGTGACGGGGGTGTATAACCCCGTTTCGGCACATTGCCCCCTCCTTTTCTTCTTAAGATTTTTTTCGGCGTCGAAACAAAATCTTAAGCTGCTTCTGCCTTCCCTTACTTCTGCTACTTTCCCTACTTCTTCCGCTTTCGTTACTACTTCCACTTGTCTTGCTTCTACCGTTTTCCTTACTTCTTCAACCGTTTTCCTTGCTTCTAACGCTTTCCCTATTCCTTCTACCGCTTTTACTACTGCTTTTACGAAAACTGGATGGACGTGCACCGTGATCACTTTTTCAAATTATTCTTTCTCGAATTATCTCGTTCATTACCTCTCTCACTTCGTCATGGTAGGCTACGGGGATAGGATGATTCTTCGTTTTCAATGGTCGCAAGTCTGTTAACTTAATCTGAAGCTGATACCGCTTTATCGGTTCGTTGTGACTTTTGACGACATCTTTGACGCTTATCAACATTTCGTACGACGCATGTTTTTGATCAACCCTCAATTTTTCTTACTCCATTGCTTTCTTCCTTAATTCTTCCTTTATTTCATTCTCCTCCATTTCTACGCTACACATTTCGACTTCTGCGAATTCTTCTGATTCGACTCTCTCGTCTACTCGTGCATTTTGCGCCTTTTTATTTTCATCTTCCTCCATTTCTACGCGACACATTTCGATTACTGCGAATTCTTCCGATTCGTCTCCTTCATCTGCCTGTGTATTTCGCGCCTCTTCATTTTCATCTTCCTCCCAAATATTTTCACCGTTGATCAAAACTTGCTTTTCTCCGATGTCGATAATAACGCCATGTTCCGCCAAGAAATCCATTCCGATAATCAATGGGTAAATTAATTTCTTTACCACCAAACAAATTATATCAAACTTTCTCCCTCTAATTGTTACTTCTACCATTACTTGTTTTCTTACTGGACAAGATTTCCGCCCCCATGCATCTACCATACGAGTATTATTGGTTGGTAATTCCAAGACGTTTATTTTCTTGCTTATTAATTCTTCATATAATTCCTCCGATATCACAGATTTGATTGATCCGGTGTCTACCAATGCCTTGCTATGCACACCAGCGCAATTAATTTCTATTACGGGACATTTCTCCCCTTTTCTTGGCTTCCAGTTCTCCCATAGATTTTCTCCATTATTTGTTAATCGGTTCGCAGTTATAGGGATCGCGTGTTTGGCGTAAATTTTGTTCGATTTGGGACCCCTTTTCAACTCGAACTTGGCGAGTTTCCCGGTCCCGTTTGATTTCTAGTACCGTTTTCGACTCGCGGACTCCGCGACCTTGCCCGCTGAAAGCTGTGCGCATTTCTGCTCGTACTCGGTTGTTCGCCACCGTGACCTTGACCGCGCAGCTCTCCGCTCGCCGTTTCTCCGTTCCGCGGCCTCGCGTCCTGTCCATGTTGTCGAGAATCACCTTTATTCTTGCTTCCTCCTTTCTTGGACGACGAAACTATCGTGTCTTGGACAACTTGCATCGCGTTGATATTGGATTTGGTCGTCTCTGGTGTCTGGTTCATGTTTGCAAACGTCAAATCATAGTTGCCTAATAAAACTTGAAATTTATCCACGTCTTTTATATCAACGCTTCGCAATAGATTCTGGATGCTTAACGGGAAATGTCTCGTGAGAATGCAAATTATTTCTTCGTCCGGCACTGGAGGAGAGCACATTTTCAATGCTGCTATTTTTCGTGCCGCGTAGTCTCGCATGGTTCCGCTAGAATTACGGTAATACCCACTCATTAACGAAATTTTGAAATTCATCTGCTGTTCCTTTCCCCAGTAACGGTCTAGGAACCTAGCTACAAATTCGTCAAATGAATTTGGCAACGGGCATAACGTTTCTAGCCACGCCTTTGCATTGCCTTCTAATGCTTGATGCAATAACAAAGTTTTGTGTGCTTCGCGGACATTTGAAAGCACGAAAAAGCTCTGTAGCGCTTTAACAAACGCGTTCGGATTCTCGCTTGGATGCCCTGAGAATTTAAGCGATGCTGGTATGTTAATATTGCTTCCTCGGCATGCTCCCCCTCCATCTACTTTACTTTCTGCTATTTCCCGCAATTCCTGAATCTTGCGTTCTTGCTCTTCTAATTTTCGCGTTACTTGTGCTTCGACTTGTTTCGTATCCGCACTAATTTCCGTAACCTTGCCGCGTACTTCCTTGACTTCCTCTTGTATTTGCCCGAAACGCGCCCTATTCTCTTCGTCTTTCTTCTGAATTTCCGTGGATATTGACTCGATTCTGGCTCCAACTTCTGCATGCCTTTCCTCGATTAACTGAGTGCATGTTGCTACTTGCACAGCGATCTCTCCCCGAAGTTCGTCGCATTTACCAACTACTTCCGACATTATGGATTGTTGGAACTGCTCGAATTTTTCGTTGAAAACCGTGGTCTGGTCGTCAATTTTCTCGGCTAGTTTTTGCGACTGTTCTTTAGTTTCGGCTGCTAATTTTTCAGACTGTTCTCTAGTTTCCGCCGCTAATTTTTCAGACTGTTCTTTAGTTTCCGCCGCTAATTTTTGCACTATTTCTTTAGTTTCTTCGGATAATTTTCGCCCTTGTTCCTCCGATTTTCGTCCCTGATCCTCTAACTTTCGTGACTGTTCTTTGATGTCTCCGGATAAATCTCGCCTTAGATTTTCTACTTGTATTCCGATCTGTCGCGCAAAATTCCCTAATAACGCCTGCATTAATGTTGACATCGGATCTTCTCGCGTACGTTGCAACAGTTGTTCAGGCGTGGTTTCGGTTGATTCGGTGCGATCCGCGGTCGTCTCGCGTACTTCCTCTGCCTCGTGCAACCCTAAATTTTCCATTCTACGAAGTACCTCGTCCCCCGCGTCGCCCTCACTGTCCTCGTCACTCCTAATCTGCCTAGGTTCCCTATATTCTTGATTGCCTGCCATTCTAGTGCTTTGCGTTGCCTTTTACCTTTCTAACAATACAAAATGCACTTCCCTTCCAAAATCACAACACAATACACTATATAACACTTCACTGTACACACAAAAAAAAACACTTGCTGAAAAAGAATACAGTACACAGCCAAACAAATACCACAAAATGCTCGTTTATTGTGTCTAGGGTTCACCTTTGCTTGCTTGATTTCAATCGATCGCTGCCGCATGTAATGGGCACTAAAATATCTAACCGGCCCTCACTTGCACCATTCGACGATTTCAATCGATCGCTGCCCCACGTTGGGCGCCAAAATATCTAACCGAACGAATACTATCGTAGCCACCAGTACCTCTCTGTACACTCCAGGTGCACTGTAAGCACGTCGATAAGATATTATGCTCGTGAAGCGAGCTTAGAATCTCAGGAAGCAGGATCTTTGGGGTACGAGAAAGGTCTGAACCCTCGACACAATAAAAGTCACACAAATAACACAAACGAGCATATAATTCTCTTAAAATTTGGTGGTATGAACTGATGATAATGGAAAACAAATCACACATATAATTACACTTCCAAAAGAATGATTGAATGAACACAAACAAGCAACTTTTTTACAGCCTATTCAGCACGTGAATATTTGATTTCGTTTGGAACTGATTTTCTGGACTAATTACTTTAAACCTAATCACACATAGAATTTACACTTCCAAATGATTGAGTAAACACAACTAAGCAACTTTCTACAGCTTATTCAACACATGAAACACTTAGTTTCGTTTATAACTCACTTTCTGAATTAATTACTTTAAACCAGTACTGGGATTCCCTTTGAAAATTTACCACGTCTAAATTGAACTTACTCTAATTACAATTGTTTGTGATACTAATTCTAATTTACAGTTTCTTGCCTTTTAAAATTTTACATTCAATAATTGACTTGTGGGCAAGCGCACTACTCTTAATTACTCCTTAAATTACAAATGCTGGTAACAGAATAATAACTGCTACTCTAGAACGGTTAAAGGCAAGCACTTTATGCATTAAATCTCCCACTCCAAGCTACAAATCATGAATATCCGTGTCCTCAAATTTTAACACGTTTGAAACTGTTCTATTTCCCTGCCGTCGTGAACTTGACCTAATTCAGCTTTACGGGTTACCTCGATATTGTCCGCCTTTCAACCTTGAACAGCGTGTTGCGCCCCGCACCACGATGCTCGAGTTCGATGTACTGCGTTGCTCTCGCCGTCCTTCTGCTCAATCGTCGTTTTCTCGGCTGATTCGCGTACTCTTGCGTCTTCACTAACCAATTTATTCTCCTCCCACGGCTGCTATCGCCTCCAATTACGCCCAATTTACAGAAATGTACCTTGCACTTCCTAACTGCGAGTGCAAGTACGTCGCTCGTTCCTAACTTTATTCTAATAATTAAGAACTTTCAGAGCTTTCTGAGAAACGGGCACACTTTTACTTTCCGCGTTATTTAATAGCAGAATATTTCTCTAACTCCTGACTATTGCGCGGATGACTAGCTAGACGTTTTGTAACGCCGTACACTCCTATTCTACAGAGTCGTTGCGGCAATTTCTAGCTAATCTAATGCTCCTATCAAATCTTCACACTTGCCAAGCGGTGCCTTACGTGAAGAGCTGCAGACCTGACGCGTACCAGCAGAAGAGATGTTGCTTCCAGGCGAGATGTCGGCAACAAAAGAGAGCTTTCCATCAGCGCGTCCGCCTATTTATTAGCGCTGCGTTGGGGAAATTCTGAGCAGCTACTGAGAAGGGGGGGGTAATTTCTCCTACTTCACTCCCTTCAGGAAAAACGTGACTCCAAAGTTCGTGGCTGCTAGTTCAAGCAACGGATACCAGGCTGCGCGTTTTGCTACACAGGTATTCCGACTGCTCTTCTCGCCGTCTGCGAGCGTAAACGCCGACGAAACTGTGCTGTGACGGGGGTGTATAACCCCGTTTCGGCACAATATATATATATTGAAACACATAATGTTTCCTTACACTAATTAGAACATTAGCGTAAGTAATCAGTATATATTTTGGACTGCGCGGTACGTACGCCAAGCGCAGCGAACAACGATGGGAACTAGCAACGGTCGCTACCGCCGCCGCGAGGACAGCGTGAGAATGTCGGTTACGAACTGTGCAGCGAGCGGCGAAGATTTCAGACGTTAGCGGAGTTGCGGAGAAGTTGCCGGTAGGCACGGACGTGTGGCGAAGAGCTCGCCGTTAGTGCATGGACAAAGGGAACATGCGGTGTATTATATAAAGTAGTAGCAACTGTAAAGCAATAGATACGTGAAGTAGATATCGAGAGTGTTATTAGAATGAAAGATTAGTGCCGATAGAACAATCGATCGCGCTTGTATTAGTTAGCGTGGTGAGAATAATACCGAAACTGTGTGGTGCGGAACTGAGACCAGCACGTGTGACAGCCGCGGGTTGAGTAATTTAATCCAGCGACGGATGGTAATTAGAGGGAGGTGCAACGCCGAGGTACCCGGAGCCGAATCAGGAAGGATTCGCAAGGTCACCAGCCAAGGCGACCACCACGCCATCAGCCGCCGACGGCACCCAGCAGCTGCGGAGGTCGGCGACCCCCGCCGACACGAGCCGTGCTCCAAGCATCGAAGGTACTGGTCGGGGCCCCGAAGGTATGATAAATGTATATTACACCTAATCTTGGTACCAAGGCAGAGTGTATAAATGTTATCAAATCATGTAATTAACAAATTTGGTTTGCAAATAAATACTGTTCATGATTGTATTTCCTTTTCTAATTAACTTTCCTAATGTTATACCGACTTATCGTAGGGACCCATTCACGGAAAAGATACCCTCCTTTAGTATTTTCTTGCAGTGAAATACCCGGCATCACCAGGTACGTCACAATATATATATATATATATATATATATATAATGTAAATTCAATAATACAGTTAAAGATACGAGAATGTTCTTTATCTAATTTATGTAATATAATAGCAGAACTAATCGGAATTAATTTTTGTATTTAGAATACTTGCAACATTTTAAATCCTTCTTGTTTTCAAGCACGATCGGTGAAAAGCAATTTTTAAAATAGACACTGGAGAGGGAAATAATTTGCAGTGAAGACATTTTTATTGTGCGAAATTCGAAGTCATAAATCGAAACCACGGTATATTCTTACTAACGAACGATAAAATATTCACTGATTGTACAATCCCTAAGCGTGATACAAATTGTGAACAATCGACGTGGTAAACATGGTGGGTTCGAGATTGAGGTTTCTGAAACTCCTTTCCCAGAATTTCATTTTACTCCAGAATTAACATCAATTACCACTATATTATCTTTCAACTTTGATAAATTATGAACAATTCATGGAAATTAGCATTACGCTTTCATGGCACATGTTACGTCCTAATGTTATTTTGCATTTTTGTGTCAGTAATTAAGAAGGATGAAACGGAAGGAAGGTTTCTAGAGCTACGTGCCTAAATTACAAATATGATAGTCAATCGTGTATGTAAACTATGAGGTGCGACACATTGATTTTGAAACAATAGACTAACGCAAATGTGAATGAACAAATGCTTAAACCAAAATTCGGAATCGAATAGAGAGGAAAATCCGATTGATCGAAATTTTCTACCACTGTTGTTATCATTTATCACTATCACAATTATTCATTCTCTTCATTCGATTGCATGAAATTCCGATTCATCCCACATCTAAAATCCTATTCTCAGATGGAACAATCCTAGAATGAAGATATGAGTATGGAAGCACAGGAGAGCATGAGGCCGGTATGGAAGTGGCACAGTGGGGCACGATGATACAAACGTGAAGGTAACTGCCTTAGAGAAGTTTTGGAAATGGGAGTTAGCAGCGTTTGAGTGTCACTGTAACAAGTTGGCTTAGAATAGAATAATAGCACTGGCTGGTAGCTGGAAATAATAGCGTTGAGGGAAGAGAATGTGGCAGTGGCAATGAACAATGTGCTGGCGACTGAATCGATGGCTGCGTCTTGTGAAGTGGAAAATTGGGACGGCATCGACCACGAAAGCGGCGCCCTCTACATTCAAAAGAACCAACTGCGGCCGCTAACCGTCGCCCATGCGCTCCATTTGTCATAGTTTCCTCTTCTGTTGGTCCTGCAAGGATCCTTAGAAACGTATTCTACATTCAAAAAACATTTCTCTAAATGTAATACTTTTATTACAGACTATGAATACGATTACCCGCACTGCAATATTTATGAAACTATGAAATTCAAGTGTAAGTAATTTTAGGTAAATATCAAAGAGTTCGGAAGTAGTTCTTCAGCACTATGTATGTGAAAATCAAAGTAGCCTTCAGAACCAAAACTTGAAAGTATAATTATGTCTTAATCATACTTAAACTTCAATTGAGACACTACGTAGTTTTTCTTTTCCTAACACCTTCACTGTCTTATTTTAAAAAAATATATTATCAGAATCCGCATTTCATGTTTTATTTCTTATTGTTTCACATAGTCTTCTCATTCGATTCATTTGCAGGCAAACAAGATTTTGAAGAATCATTACAAAATTTAAAAAATAATCCAACTTATACAGGCAAGAATACTACTTGCAAAAAATCGCCACAAACGTTCAGAAAAATATAATTTTGAAACATTTTGTTGCAATAACAGTCTTTTGAACTTCGCCTATATTTCCCGTACTCGGCACTAAATGAATATTAAAATTGCTCAAACGCTTTTGTGGTGAAAACGTTGACAATTTTAAATAGCTTGCAAAGTAACAGGAAAATAAGTTTTCGTCTCGTAATAAACAAAGTTTCAAAGCCGGGAGAAAAATTTGGATCCATGTGTATCCGACCACATCGCGCTATTGGTTTTACGTCAAAGCAGTTTCGGGTTGTATTTATTTTTTCCGGGTCCGTGAACTGAATTAAAAACGGACTATCGAGCAAAAAACTCGGATTGGGAGCGAGAGGGTTGCAGTTTGTTTTTCCCGGAGAAACAAATGTTCTGCTGTCGCTAATACAATCGACTGATTCGGCTGTATCGAATAATGCTACACTAGTAAAAGCAAATAAAGACGACTAAACATTCCACTTCGCCCGATTCGTTAACGAATGCAATCGGGAGTTCCCTAGAGTTAAATAGACTGCGAGGTTCTAGGTTCAAGTCCCGACGTTGTAAGCGAATTTTTCACGTAACCGAAGCTGCTGGAATTGTAGAGAGAATAAATTCTACTTTACCGTATGGAGAGGAGAAGCTTTTAACAGGGAAGCAGGAATTCACGAAACAGTACCTGTAACGAACAAAACACATAGTAAGTACTTAATTCAATATAGTATTATATGCATTTGAGTATATTTGGAAAGTTGATATAGATTAAACAACATTAGCTATAGTTTTTTACGAAAGTACAATAAATTCAGTAATTTCTACAAAACAATAAAATCATTTGACATCCGCAGCAATGGCATAACACTGACGAGATTTAACTCCACTGTATAGTCATAGTTTTACGAACAAAAAAAATTGAAACACCGAGTGTGTAAATCGACTAAGAATAGCTCAGGGCCAGCTTTCCCACTGCCCCTCCAGCGACTCTGACAGGAGATCTTGAGCTTCGAGTCTCGACATTGCAGGATTTTCGACACTACTTACAGCCAAGCTTGACCCAACCGCGCAGTCTCGTGGAGAATCCGCGACCGGCGGATCTGATCACATTTGAGTGGGTTCTCCGAACCAGGCGAATGCTGGATCACGCCATAACGAATGGGAAACGGACCGCACGCGATCATTCCTTTTTCTTTCTTACTATATCCTCTCCCCTTACAAACGCACATTAATTAAACTTCCACACATGTCGGGAGACCATTGCTTGTTCCGGCCGGGGTAATACGCCGCTGAGAGAGGGTCTTGGTGAGAAAATCCAGCGCAACCCGATGTGTAGGTCGGGGCCGGATCAAGCTATCCAGAAGGTATTAACATCGCCATCAGGTTCAAAAAACATTCACTACACTTACAGCACACAAAAAAGTATAGTTGCAGTATACCAGATCCATGATACTGTAACAAGTTCCCTTGTTACTCTGGTATATTTTTTTTCGTGCAGTAACGACTATTGGACATCATCCAAGAAAGCTGTGTAACACACCAAGCACAACATTCTAGAGACTGATGGCTCCGATCGGTCGTTTCTAAAATATCCTCCGAACAAATTTAAGTCGTGCTTAAAACAATTGGCCACGGACTAGGTGTACGATACAGTTCTCATTTCCATCTTTGGGTCTAGCGACGGGCTGACTTTCCATTCTTATAGAGTTCATCCTATGAACTACAGAGACCTTGACAGTTCTGGAATTGCGCATTGAAAGGCGGGATTCAGACATCTGGGCTCTAGCGCCAACTGAGAGGGAGAGAGGGTGAAAGAGAGAGGGGGAAAGAGAGAGAGAGGGGGAAGAGAGAGGGGGAAAGAGAGAGAGGGGGGAAAGAGAGAGGGGGAAAGAGAGAGAGGGGGGAAAGAGAGAGAGGGGGAAAGAGAGAGGGGGGGAAAGAGAGAGAGGGGGAAAGAGAGAGAGGGGGGAAAGAGAGAGAGAGGGGAAAGAGAGAGAGAGAGGGGAAAGAGAGAGAGAGGGGGAAAGAGAGAGATAGAGAGACAGACAGACAGACAGACAGACAGAGAGGGAGAACTTCTCACGATCGAATAAATTACGTCTATTTGAAGTCGAATACACTGCGAATAGAATTCTATTTTAAACAATGGTGTGAAGCTAAATCTGCCAGAAACGAAAATCATAGTTACAATAGCAAAGAATCATATTTAAAATTTACTGTTGTAATATCTGCGTGCTTTCTGGTTTCCCTGTATTCAGAATATGTCTCATGATTCATTCCTAATTGAACCTCAGAGGGAGTCTCCTATTTCCATACTACAATTAAAGTCATGTGTGCAAGATAATAAAAGTTCTAGTTCGATGTAATTTATTTTTTCGCGGAACAGTACAGAAGTAAAAAATGTAGGAGCATTCATTTGTAAGAACGCGAGTGAATAAAAATTAGTTTCTAATATTAATTTTACATAGTAATTAAAATCAATTAACTTCACATGTCAAGTTATGAAACTCACATACATTAATTATTCATACTCATATTTGGTTATCTACAACAGTTCATTATAATTTGTAATATCCTCGAAAACCTATTAAAATCGGTTATTTAATCCAGAATTACGTTGCGTTCATTTTACCAATATATGAATGGAATTATAAAAATAGCATTCGAAGCAATGCTGTAGATTTAAAGAATTCCAACGATTACTTTCTGTGGATCAAAGGCAGGTCGCCATTTCCTCGTCCTGAGAACTTCAAATTAAGTCAGGTCAGTCACAACATCACACTTTATTGACCACCACCTATTATGAATACCAATAAAAGATAAAAAATATATAGGCTACCGCGGCTAGTCAATAGGATCCTGCTGTTCGCGAGACATCACATTCAGGACATGGTTGCAGACGTTGCGATAGTCAAACTATGACATTCTTCAGGGCTGAATACCATGAAAGCGTTGCACTTAGGTATTAAATGCATTAAGCCCGCGAAATGCATTTACCTCTCAAGGGTGTCGCAGTTTAATGACAGAAACGTTAGCAGTCGTGCTCAAAATTTTCAGTCTCTCGAAGACCTGATTCTACATTATCAAATATAGCTGAAATAATTAGAATTTCAATGGCTCATTATGTCGATTGAGTACTAAATTGAATGACGCTGTGTAGGATGATGTGTAGCATAGGATGATGTGAAGATCAGATTGTTTTCACGCATTGGAGTTCAATTTAGTTTCTTGTCATTGTACTTGGTTTGACTCAATTCAGTTCAGTTGGTTAGATAACCTTCAGCTTGGCGTGACTCAATTCATTTCAGTTCAATTTGGTTTGATTCAATTCCATTCAATCCCATTTGCCTCAATCCATTTCGTTGGATTGAATTTAGTGAGTTAGATTCAATGCATTTAAGTGTAATTCAATTCAATGTCGTCTGATTAATTTAAATAGAATTTACTTCTATTCAATCCAATTGTTTCCGTCTACATTACATTTTAAATCCACTCCAACCCGCAACTCGTGTGTGGCCGCTCTGCAGGCGTTCGGCCCGCGGCGGGAGACGGGCGCAGGGTAATGGGAGCCCCGAGGGCGCTGCGTCGCGGCGCTCAGGGGCAACAGCTCGTCAGCGGCGACCTTCACCGCTCCCCCACCCCACCCCGGCGCCGCAGGCACCTGAGCGCTAATGAGCGAAAGGTGGCATTAATAACCCGCTATTACCGCCCGCAGCCACCGCCGGCGCCGCCACCCGCCACCCCCTCTGCGGCCGCGCTGCGCGGCGCGGCGCCACGAAGGGCTGGAGGAAGTGGCGGAGGAGGAGACTGGTCGGAGAGTGGGCGAAGAGAGGAAGGAAAGAAAGAGAGAAACAAGGAGAGGGACACTAAAAGATATAGAGAATAATAATAATGTTAAAATATTATTCTTTGATTGAGAAGATTAAGAAGCAAGATACACTAAAATTACGAAAAAAAGGAGACGAAAAGGACAAAAGCAATGAGGGGACGCAACGAAAATAAATATACTAATCGCCAAAGCAAATTAATACACGTGTGTCAGGTGTTTGTTTATTTTTACATAACTTACTTTCAGAAGATTATGTTACAACTCAAGAAATTAATTGCCTTCATTTGTTATAGAATTCGAAATATTTTGTACGGAAGGAAATGGAATTAATGAAATCATGCATTGCCTCTGTATTCACATCTTCCCATGGTCTGCAATTCTTTTCATGCCCGTGTAGGAGACACATCCTATTTCATTTAGCAATTAAGATCCATTAATAAATACGAGTACTACAAAAATTTTAAATTGTAAATACTATAAAAATGCCAGCAGGGAAACCGAAATAAGTTGTTTATAATGACAGCTTCCAAAACAAGTTTATGCTCCCCCTCCCCTGGAATACATCATTGAAATTCTACAACTTGACACCACAAGGGCGCCCAACTCAATCCTTTTTTGATTTCCATGTTCGCCTCCAGGGACCGTCGCAATCATCTCAGTCACATTCATCTCTTACTTGTATCATTCCCCGGCTGAGATAATAGTGGAGCGTTTTTAGAACAAGTATTGCGAAAGGATCTAACATTACTGGAAATTTCACCAGGTATCCCGGCCTCAGACCAGAAATTGCCGGCCTGGAGAGCCGAGGTCGCTAAAGCTGAAGAGCCGTAGCGGTCTCGTGCCTGAAGGGTGACGGGTTCGAATCCCACCCGGGGCATGAATGTTTGTGGGTGACCGAATACTACTACCGTTACTCCAAATGTTACTTTCAGTAGTCGCTATATGACCTTAGTTGAAAAGCGACCTTAAAAAAGTATTATAATAATAATAATAATAATAATAATAATAATAATAATAATAATAATAATAATAATAAAGATTTTCTGCCAATAGAATATCCATTTTTCCTAATAAGGTTTAAACTCTGGGATTGGAAATTAGGAATCCATTTTCCCTCTTACGCTACGATCGGCCCAAGGAATAGAATAAAAACCAAAACCGCGTGGATGGTACCGGCGCACAGGCAAGGACGCGGCGCAAGGACACGTCCCAATTTTGGGGGCGACTCTTGTCGCAGATGACACAGAAATTGATGAATGTCAAGGCGCGAGCCTTCTAAATGTCCCTAGTGCCGCAAAAGCGATGCATCTGTACATTAGTCGGGGTTTATATGGCGTATACAATTACAATTATGTCTGTGCAATTTTGCCAGTTGTTATTAATCTTAATTATTGAAGTAGCTGTTAAGCCTGCGAGTCAAGTTTACGTGCGAATTATTCAAGGATTTAGTGGAGCATTTGAGCGATTTTGCTTGATGTTTTCGAGTTGTTTTGGTATCTCAGGCAATTAACAAGTATTAGTAACAGTACCGGATCAAAAATGTCACGCTAAAGCCTTAATTTATTTCACTGCAGATAATTTCTAATGTAAATATAGACGAGTAGTATCGAATTTCTACAGTAAGAAGATTTTGAGGAAAGGAAAATTTCATTTATCACAAAAAATAAAACATTTCCATTCTGAGCAATGATGTGCATAATTGTTTCTAATTGCAATGTTGATGACATACTACTTCAGGCGAGTGCAAGCTAGGCGAGACTGGAATGTTTGACAACATCGGAAACAATCATAACACTTGTCTATTTGTGAATTTCTGATTTCTGCTATAGTAATTTCTTGATTATAGGTCGTTTGGACAGGAATATAAAATACTATTTCTTGATGTCGACATTTTACCTTCATGAGTAAAAAGCTAAAAGTACAGACAACGGCATGTTTGAAATGTCGTCGGCCACCGAAACTTCAGCATGAACAAGAAATTATGGGATCTATTATGTTCTCGTCCAAACGACCTTTAGCCACCAAATAACTAGCAATGTTAAATAACGAGGTGAAGAAAGCAGAATTAGTCGGAGATGGGGTTGACTCGGAAGGCGGGTGGGCAAAGTGGGCGGGCGCCATCTGCTTCCGCGCCGCCCTCGTTAGCCCCCCTCCCTCCCCCTCGCGAGGACCCCTAATGACTCAGGGCCCAGCGCGGCCTCCGGGGGCCGCAGCGGCGGTCAAGCCCAGAGCCTTATCGCGCGCCGCCCGCGCTAATGGACGCAAGAAGACGCGCGAACTCCGCCAAGGTCTGCAGGCGACGTAACACTGTCCCAGAGAGAGAAAATGGCCCGCTTCCTGTATTGTAATACTAGGTGGCGATGATAAAGCGTATGTAATAATATATATGTAATGTAAATATGTATGTAATAATATATATGTAATGTAATGTAAATATGTACGTAATTTATCCACTTGATGCTCATTCTACATTACTAGCGATGTAGTACAATTTGTTTATTTCAGTCAAACGTATCTTTTAATGAAATTAAAACTAGTATTGGGCTTTTATTTACTGTTTGGCATGCATTTTCAATGAGTTGGTACAATAGTCGTAGTTCCGAACACACAACTCCCAAAACGGGCCTTATCGAATCTTTCTAGTAAGGCGTGTGTTGGGCAGAGGACAGGGGAAGCTTTCTGGGAATTTGCTACAGCACCACAAATTCCACTTGGATCAGAAGGGATCCCTTCTCTCAGACCCCAATAGGAAGACAAAGCGAAGATGAAGACAAGCTGGACTACGGATTCTAAGGATAACTTTACTCTAGAAAGCAATTATCTCGTTTTTTAATGTTATTAAAATGTGTGTTTTAATGTTAATGTTAACACATGCTGCTTCCAATAATAACATTAATATAGTTTATTAATTTTAGTGTTTAATGCAGTTACATGGCATCCTCAAAATAACTACGTTTACAGACAAAAATTTACCGTTTAACTGAAATTGTCAATTATTTAGAAGTAAAAAAACTCAGGGTTTACTCAAACAATCCATCATGTTATTTCAATACAGAATAGAATGATCTTCCCCGTGTTGATATCAATGAAGAAATTGTTTAACTGCAAAACATAGTACGTTTAATTTGTCAGTGACAAAGCAGACTACATTTTAAACAACTGGGAGACCACTGAGCATAACGTGACATATTTGTGATTGATCTCCAAAACACTATTAAAAATAATTTCATTTTCATCATGTTGATATAAATTGGGTGATAATTTTCCAATTCTCTTAATCTACGAGCATCATACAATTATCACGTACTACCCACAAATCATCATAACTACCACCAAGGACAACGAGATCAAGCATTCACTACTTTTATAAGACCAGCGCTATGTAATAATCGAACAGCGAGGTCAATACTTAAATCCGATATGCACATACCACCAAATCGTACCTTCGTATTCCATTAACTTTCTGTGATTCGAATCTGCCGCAAACATAAATATTTAATTTCCCCTTCGAGGACCAATCGCAAACCCTCGATGAGTGATAAACCCTTTAAGGTGCTAAAGTAATTCATGGTCACAAGATAAGGCAGCGGCTGCCGAGAAAGCGAACTGCGCATGGACCTTGTCAGGGCGCACGTGAGAGATGGTCCATCGCTGCCAGGACGTGATTGCGTTTCCCGTCACTGTGTTGCCACACAGAGGGATAATGCTCGAAACGCCGATCAAAATTAACAACCTTCTTTTTAAAAGCAGTGAAGTGTTTCGGACTCTTGTTGTTTGTCTTTATTCAGGAATTTCTCACTGTATTGTTCTTGTTTGTCTTCATTTAGAATCATGACTATCAACCACAAGCTATATGTCTCTCGAACTAGTTATGTTTGTTTTTTATTTCTGTATCAGCGCTTTTCGTCCTAATCTGGGATATGTGAAATGGATTTATGGTTGAGTGTTGATTCAGGAAAAATCCCACAAATTGTACAAAGATCGAGCGAGAATTTCTCCCTGGCCCCAGCGGTGCAATGTGAACGCTATGGCCTCTAAACCACAAGCCGCCTTGGATGTGAGTAAGATGAAAAGACATGGGTGAGTTAGTCTGGCGTACCGATTTTTGCTCGTTCTGCGGAGCACCAGATACGCCACGAATCATGTGACCATAACACGGGCACGTATTTCGAAAACTCAGGCCAGACGTTGGTCGCTATGCTGCCCGGCACGTGACAAGTGTTGAGAAACCTTTATAAAGTGGCATAAAGTGAAACTTTTCAACGGTGACCAACCAGAAATAACATGATAAAGGTGTAGTTGAAATAAAAGATGCAATATTTTAAAAGAACACTTCATTTCACTAATTAAAAATGCATCAATATTTGTTTTAATGACTTGTGACGAGGTGATTATTTTGTTCTGTCACCTTTTAAAATTCCCGCTAATATTGTCACGCAAATTGGTGCATGAAGTTACTTGGCTGAAGCCGAATAGACTGCGCAATAGCTCACCCATGTCTTTTCATCATGAGACGGGATAGACAGAGCTCTACGCTCTCTCTCAGAACTGTAATATTTCAATCATCACAGCGTCACAGTTGTTAACTTCCCGTCGATCGCTTTTTCTCTGAGAAATAATGGTCTTTCTCGCTAATAAATAAAAAATACTTTCAAGACTTCTGTCTCACAGTTCACAAATTACATCATATTAACCACTTCGAAGTTATTACTGCTAATATTGCCAGCATAACACGTAAACCCACATACCCGTTGATCTGAGGATCTTTCGAACTTCGTCTTCACAACCTCACAAAGCATTCCACTTCTTTATTTAGAGCCTTCTATCATTATACCCAATTGCTAGGAGAAGATAAGGGACAGCGGCCGCTACGTTACTGAACACACCTACGGCATGGAACCAAACATCCCTGATATAGGGCTAGATTCCAACCTGGGACCCTTCCCCATCGAGCCGAAGGTAATTGGCTGTATGTGTTCCTAGCCACACGGCCGCCTATGTGTTTCGTAGAGCATTTAAAACAATACACATTTACGCGTATTACAAAAAATTGTAATTTTTCGTTTAGTTCCCTATTTTAGCCTTTAATTTACGCTTTTAATTAACGTCAAACAGATGTCTCATTTACACCTGGTATTTGCGAGCACACTGCATGAGAGAAACCAACATACATTGGCTCCTAGTGAAAAGTATTCTTGTACAATTTCGAAAATAAAATTTTTATTGATTTTTATTACTCCTTTATTTATTTACTATGTAATTAATTATTCTACCGAAAAGTATATTTTATTAACAAAAAACCTTACAACTGATTACTGCTAATTATTTGGAATATTGCACTTTGCTGAATTCGTTTAGATGATTTGATGTAGATTACGAGACGTACACCCGAAATAAATAAAATTGTGGGTAGTGCAAAGTAAATGATACACTGAAGATATACGAAGCAACATCGCTTCTCGTATACAGTGAGTGATCCTAAGAGTACGTTCTTAGAATTAATGCTGACTCATATTGTGCAAAACTCTCTTCGGCGTACTCATTTCAAAATTTTTAAATACTCGTTCTCGGAGACTCCCTTTCTTTACTAGAGTCGCAAACCACTATTTTCTCCTTTATCCCTCACCGCGTGGGGCAGGCGTGGCTTCCTGGGCGGGGCCAAGCGGACAGCTTGCACCGGGCTCGGCCGCGCTCTCTCGCAGTGCGTTCTCGATTTTTCTCGCGAGGGAAAAATTTAACCCGGAAGCTCTCCGTATCAGTGGGCATCTCCGGGGAGGGGTGGGATGAGGGGAGGGGGAGGGGAGGGGAGATGGAGCGCGGAGGGACGTGGCCTCACACTCGACCGCTATGATTTCCCTCGGGTGCTCACGGCGAAGGCCGCGGCGGCGGCGGCGGCGGCGGCGACGACGGCGGCGGTGGCCGCTGCAGTAACTGTGCGCGTCGACGCCGTGCCTTTGGGAGAAGTGCGGAGACGTGATGGGCAGTGTCGGCAGGTGTGTGCAGATATGTGTTGTGGAGGTGTCAGAGGAGATGGGACATCTGACATTTTTGTCAGAGGTGATTGTGGATTTCAGGTGGTGTCGAAAGGTATGAAAAGGTTTGGGAGGTATCGGGATGAGTCGCGAGGTGGTGATAGGTGACGGGAGATGTTGGGACGTCACGAGAGATACCACGAGTGGTGTCGAGAGATGGCGAGAGTGGAAGGGAACTGACAAGAGTGTCAGGTAGGTGACGAGAGTGGAAGGTCGGTGACGAGAGTGGAAGGGAGGTGACGAGGTGTCAGGAGATGACGAGAGGTGACGACAAGAGTCGGGAGGTAACGAAAGGGGACGTGACGTGACAAGATGTGTCAGGAGGTGACGAGAGGGAACGTGTGGTGACGAAAGAGGTCGGGAAGTGACTAAAGTTGTCGAGAGGTGTCGGGGGTGAGGAAACATGTCAGAGGTGAGGAGAGTGTCGGGAGGTGACGAGAGGGGTCATGAGGAGTTGAAAAGTGTGCGAGGAAAGGGAGGTGTCGAGAAGTATTAAGAGATATCTATAGGAATCGGAAGATGTCGTGGTGTGTCAGAAGGTATTGGAGATGGCATGCAGGCATCGAAACCGCAGCGGCGGTGTTTTTTGAGAGTGGTAAGCGTGGTGATTAATGTAGTGACGGCGCGAGCAGAATGGCGAAGCGGTTGACGAGCGCGGCTGAGGTGGGCGGGGGTCAGGTTCCGGGCTGGGCGGGTCCAGCGTTAGTGATGGCGCTGGGCGCGGCGTTAACTGGCCCAGCCCACGTGGCGCAATTAAGTGCTGTCTGCTCACCTTGCCCGGCGCTGACACACTCCACGCCACCCTCCTTTCTCCACTCGTAAGGCCGCACCACCCCGCCCTCCTACTCATCGGTTCACCGCCCTTCACCGCAATTGCCCCTCTTTTTTCCTACTCTTGCACTATCACTTGCACATTGTTCTAGAGTTGTCGATAATCTGAACGTTTTGGTACATCGAAAAAAAGAACCGTTGGAGTATATGCCATCCATGATACTGTAACAAAGAAACTTGTGGTGTACTCCAACGGTTCTTTTTCTTTCGGTGTACTCAGAGCAAAATAAAATATATTTTCTGATTGATTATTGTATCTCGTCCGTTTTCATTCGCTTTCATCCAAATTATTTTTGAATGCTTATTTTTTTCATAAGAGAAATAACATTTACTATAAACAGTAAAAATGAAAAATATTTATGAATATTATTCCTAAAACTAATATAAGGATACGATATGGTATTTCTGAGATGTTCGTGTACCACAGGAAGCACGGTCACAGCAAACTCCCGTTTTCCTTATAACCTACGATTGTAAAACCACGTAGTATAACTATTCAAATCATACAGAAGCGAAGTTTGCATATAACCCCAAGTGGAAGAATAAATGGAAAAGGTGAACTAGCGTTAGAACAGTAGTGTTAGGTAAATCCATGGGTAAAACGCATTGTCCTGAAATACTCAATTTTTTTTCTCCACACCCACTCCCGGGCGAACGTTTTCACTGACTCCTTGCCGTGCGTCGTTCTGCCCCGCAGCTGGGCTTTTCCTCTCCGCGCACGCGTCCCCAGCGCCCGCCCGGCCGTCGCGGCGCGTGGCGTCCCGTCGCCCCCTCCCCCCACACCTCCGTCGCCCGGGCGTCCATTGCGCGCGTCCGCCAGCGGTCCCCCGCGCTCCATCCGCGCTGACCTCCTGCCCCACTCCCACTCCCTCTCCCTCTCCCTCGCCCCGGCCGCCCGCAGCGGCCCCGCGGCAACGGCGACGGCGGCGGCGGTGGCACCACGGGAAGCAAAGGACGGCGACGCGCACGGCCCAAGGCAGGGACGAGCTGATGGAGTTGGAGGAAGCGATAAAAGTGACGGGAAGAAGAAAAGCAAGAAGAGTTGGAGAGGAGGACAACTGTCAACTGCTAAGGTCATTGGTCCCGTAAATGTAGGACATGTTTTAGTGTCAGTGGCAATCTCTCCCTGCTAGATGGTGAGATCCCGCGACGGCTACCATCGGCTTACGGGGTTTACCCTAACCAGGTATCTCCCACCAACGGGGCAGCGCCCCAGCCGGGACAAGCTCTAAGCTCCCGACCTGTCTCCCGGCATGTGTGGTAGTGTGCTGCATGCAAGTATGAGTGTGAGTGAGGGGTGAGGACAGGACAAGGAAGAGAAAGATAAGATCGCGCGCGGCCGGTGACCTATTTGTTAGAGTACTACCCCAGCACTATTGGAGAAACCACGACAAACTACCGCAGAGCAGCAGGGCGCTGGAATTGTCCGACAGATAGCAGCTGAATTCGATATAGCTCTCTAGCTGATGTCGCCGTACTAATCATGGCAACATCGGGACTCGAACCCAAGGACCTTCTGGTCGAGTCGCTGCAGTAGCATCAATTGAAGCCCTGAGTCGCTTATGCCGGTGGGAGGTGATGGAATTAATAGAAGAGGTGATTGAGGGTAATATATGTGAACGCGATGAGTGATCATCAATGTGAAGGGCGAGATGATGGACGGTGTATTGGAGAAATTAACAATGGAGGAAGGAAGCACAGTGTGTGTGCAGGCTACGTTGCCGGAGGCAGAGTTGGCAGGGAGCCTGGTCGGTGCTGAGGCGAAGCGGCAATCAGCCGACGTGGATAGTTTGGAGGTCGAAGAGATGTATCAGATTGATTTATTAAGTAGTGTTTTAGACGCTTCAACGGCTAAAGTCATTAGTCCCATATATACAGTGCATGTTTTGCGGGAGCAAGCTGTGAATTTCCCAAGCTTGATAACGAGTGCCGGCACCAAACTAAAGGCCTGTACTAGAATTCTTCTCGAGACAGCAGCTGAATCCAACCTAGGTATGTAGCACAGTGTCGAAACTCCTGCCACTGTGGGGACTGGAATCCTAGGACCTCCGGGTCCCATCATTGCAGTAACATCAACTGAATCGTTTCTTTCAGAAACCCGTCAAACGCCAAATGCCGCATTTCGAAAAAAACTCAGAAAAAGACTCCCAATTTTTCTGTTTCCAAAATATTTTTATTTTTTAAATCAGTTGATAAATGAATATTTTTCATACAATTATGCACTAAACGCTCCGTCTATCCTCTGGGAAGAATAACCCACTGCCAATGCGTGTTTTAGATTTTGGCGTTTGACGAGTTTTTTAAATAAACGATTCAATTGACGTCCTGAGCCGGGGCTAATACTGCGCGGCGACGGCTGCGGCGATGGTGGCATTGGCGGTGGCGGGGGCGGTGGCGGTGGCGGCGGGGGCGGCGGTGGAGGTGGCGGCGGAGGCGGCGGGGGCGGCGGGGGCCGCCGGGGCGGCGGGGGCGGCGGCGGCGGCGGCGGTGGCGGTGGCGGTGGCGGTGGCGGTGGCGGTGGCGGTGGCGGTGGCGGCGGCGGCGGTGGCGGCGGGGGTGGCGGTGGCGGTGGCGGTGGCGGTGGCGGCGGCGGTGGCGGCGGCGGCAGTGGCGGCAGCGGCGGTGGCGGTGGCGGGCAGCCACGGCGACCGCAGAGGCGTCCTCCGCCGCCGGCAGCGCCCAACGAGGCCGCAGGTGCCGCGGAGAGCTCTTGGTCGCCGGCGGAGGGCGCCCGCGGGGCCGCTGACGGGCTCTTTTCTATTTCCGGCGGCCGCGCGGCCCCTGATGGCTACTTGCCGTGCGCGCCCCGAAAGCGACTCGCGGGCGGGGTTTGCGAGGAAGACGGCGCCGTTATCGTGTTGGCATCTGCCACGTGGCTCAATTGAATTGCACCCTCCTGGAAGTGAATTGGAATGTTCTTCTCGGTTACACCCCAAACGCGTGAACTCGCTGTGTTTGAGTTTACGTAGTGAACAATGTAGGAAATAGAATTTTGACGTCAAATGCTCATGGTATTTTCTTTACAGTTTTTTACTTCATATTTCTTTTGCTCATATTTACACAGAAAAATATAGTTAGGAATATAATTCACCTCTTATTCAAGATTGTCAATCTCTTTAGTAATAGTATTCCCAGCTGATGACTTCGTAATTGGCTACAGAAAACAAAATGAGGTCACTAATGACTAAGTAGTTGAAAAGCGATCTAAAATAATTTTAAAGAGTGTTAAACGAAGTTGCAAATATTCCTTTTATAAACTGTAAAAATTTATAAAATTAACATATTTTCATTGTTAATTTAATATTGTTCATGTTTGCCACATACATCTATTGAATTAATGTATACTTCCCACGTCATTCCCAAATCAAAGATCAAAATAGAAGATTTGGTTTCTGTTAACCAACACACCAACATTTCTTCTAAAGTGGAAGGAATGTACTCGTACTATGTCAACGGTGAAAAATACAAGTCTGTTCCTATTGTGCAGATGCGTAAAAGTGTAGGAAGTGAAGTGGGGTTCGTGAAAGATGCAAACCGAAGTCTTATAGAGTATATAAGGAATAAGCGTTGTCGTGTGTAACTTTTTAAGAAAAATATTGTTTTAAATATGTTAGGTTTCAGCGAAACAAATTGTTTGCTACGCCGCCACCAGTAGTATGTGCGTCAATGCCCGCACTAGACCCAAGAGTAGATCAACGATTCATTACCACCCATATGTGATAAATAAGTGCTGTAAAAACTTATTAACACCTACTAATAATCGTCTTTGTCCTTACTCCTATAATAAAATTGGTATATTAATGAAACTAATAATCCATAATGCCCTACAACGAGTTCAGGACTTCAACACCTTTAAATGCGAGTAGATTTCTCGTCAGTTAATGCGCCGAGAGAGTTTCCCGCTGTCCCCAGGAATCTCCGCCCTATACCTTAACGGGCGGAGCGGGAGAGTCGGCGGCCGCAGGAGGCGCAGTAACAAGTTCCCTCGATCTACTTCTCCCGCGCGCAGGGGAGAAGTAGCCTAATGACCAGCCAGCGCGACCTCCCGTCTCGGACCGCGCCGTCAATGGCCTCAGCCGTCCGCACGCATCGCGGAAGGATGCGGGCCATGTGATTCGGTTTACAAGTAGAGAGCGCCGAAGGAAACCTTCTAAACGACTAGACGCTCTTCTAGTGTTGCTGAACAAAAGTTATAGTAGGGAATTACAAAACAGATTTAGCAGTACCTATCACGAATTTTGCTACACCCTGAATTTTGTGATATGTCAAATATTGCGATATCACGAATTTTGCAATAATTTGAATTTTTAGATATTTTGATTTTATGATATCTCGGATTTTGTGATATATTGAATTTTACATTACGGATTCTGTTACATATAGTTCACGATATCTTCACTACTGTTCAATATCATTAGCTACTAGGAGCAGTTAAACACACTTTTAGTCCAATATTACTAACAAAAAATATCCCTTAATTAAGTACTGTGTTACTTTCTCGACGCGTAGATGATTATCCTGTAGCTTTTTACAGGAGAACGAAATTCGATGAAGCCTCACTGGGCCAACTTGCATGTTTGATAATTTCAGGATTCAATTTCACTCACAATAAAGGGATTTCCTCTCTCCATTCAATAAATCTTTGTTTGATGGGTGCCCAATGTAGTGTCAAAGTGCCCAGCATTCTTTCATCACCGCCCCATGTCGCAGCTTCGACCAAAGTACATGCAAAGCACACATCTCGTAGAGCGCGACAATACAAGTGTCGCCCACCTGTCAGTGGAAAAGAAATCACCCACTTCACACACCTTTGGCGATCGTGTAAGTCAAAATATTTTGAAAGAAGATTGCGAGGTCAATTGCCATTATGCCATGCGACGATAACAATTGTGATTTATTTACCAAAATAAACAACTCTATTTAATTTAATTTAAAACACTTCAATTACATTTAAATACGGCAATTAAATATTCATGAAGAAATGATATTAAATACTGGGGTCCCAGGATTAACTCTAGCTAGTATTACCATCGTATAAAACGAACCGTGCATTATTATGGGGGAGACTCCACAATCCTTCGCTACAATTTTGATTTTATTGATGTTCTTGACGATTTCGATATATTAACAAATTCAAATAATAATATAGATGTGCATTCATTTAAACAGAAAATATTATTATCTTACTGACTCTGCAAATGAAACCCATTCGACTTTCTTGCACGCATCTTTGTACGAGTATTTAATTATAAAATCGAATACATCAGAAAAAGGCTGATATATCTGCATACAATACTAATGTATTAAACCATGTTTTAATGATACGTAAAAAACTATAAATTTTTCTAAAGTGCATTCTGAACGTTCAATTTTCGAGTGCAGAGTCCGGAATTTTTTTTACTCATAACGAAAGACTCAGTAACAATTCAAATTATAGCAAATAGTTGTGATAACTTGCATCATACTTTAAAACGAAATCACGTCTGAAACAATATCAAAGATTTTCAAATTTTCTAAAAAAAATGGAACGTAAAAAACAATCAACGTGAGTCCCATCCAAGGTTAATCAAGCATTTGTCCTCTCTAGCAACGGCATCAGTAAGAATATAATTGTTGTCAGAGACGTAGCGTTTGTCCTGGTACCTCGACCTCTGAGCAAAAGTCGAAGGTGCCACGGCAGCCAGGGCCGGGCGCAAGGCACATCCGTTACGTGGGAGTCGCCGGCGGCGGCGGCGGGGGCGGTGGCAGGGACGAGGGCGCCGGGGGCGGGGGCGGCGGAGTGTGCGCGTTGACGGATGAGACACCGCGCCGAGCCCCAATTGCGCGTAATTGCTCCGTAATTCACAGTGGGCACGCGCCGCTCAGGTAGTGCGAGGCGCGCCCAGGCGAACGCCTAGGTGCGGGACAGGAGGTGAGTGGACAGACGGCTGAGGGAATGATAGGGCGAGTGGTTGAATGTGGGGGGGGAGGAGTGGCGTTGCGACTGATGGGTGGCAGCGGGCATAGGTAGCTGAGGCGGGAGTGCGAGGGAAGATAGGTGGGTGGGTGATATGGTGAGATGACGATAGATCTGCTTAATCGGGAGATCTGTCCGAAGTGCATACGTTTTTGAATTCGTGAGTGGGGTTTTTATGAGAAGGGGGAGAGAAGCGCAAAAAATGTCTGCAGAAATGTTTAAATGGGGAAGGAAGGCAGGATAGAACTTTCGTAGGCAGGTGGGAATGTAGAATGGTGAGCAAAACTGGGAAATGGGGTAGAATACAGAGGTGGCTGAATCGAAGTGGGAGAATGTAAGGACGAGAAAAACGAGGGAAGAAAATGTTAGTTAAGTGGATGAGAAGACGATGTAACTTGTTAAACAGCAGCATTCTAACGAAAGAGGAGGGTTATCGACAGTGGACTCAACTTAGTTTTTTCCTCCATTTATGTTTAGAAAAGGAGGATTATTCCACGGACATGTCAACCTCTTAGTGAATAATTAGAAATAGCCTTACGAACTTTGAACTTGTAATATATTTATAAATAGTAATAACGTGTACGTAAGGAAAATAAAAGGAATATCGACTTCTGGATCGCGGATTCGTACAGTGGAAGTGGCGAGGGACAAGATGAGTGGAAATGGAAACGAGTGTAAGCTACCCAATGTGAGGAGTAAGAAGGTGGTTGGATAGAGGTTTCCTGTCTGAAAAGATGGTAAGCGAATATGTGAATACGTAAGAGTTTCGACGCGTGTTTTGTTAGGTACGTGAATTCCAGCACAAGCTGGTGAAAGGCAGTCGGTTAACTCAAAGTAACTGGGGAAAGTAAGTAAATCTTAGGTCGTGGTATAAGCACAATCTGTCGCTCAAGTAACACAATAAGACAAAATACTGCTACGAATTACATAGCATTAAGGATAGTATAAAGTTTCACATTACAGAACAAACGTCTAGCTGCTAGTTTCTCAAGTTTAAGTAGTTCCATGATGAGTTAAGAACGACTTCTAAAAGGTCGTATAAACGTTAAAGAGCCGTAAATTCTAACACAGGGTTTAAAGGTAATGAATAACAAAATAGACTAGTCAATTCTCACTGCAGCAGCAGCAAACTGAGAAGAAGAGAACGACTTCGTAATTCGGACAAATAGTATGTAATGTGAAATTAAATCGCAATGTTAACACGCACTTAAGAAAGGATTTCCATGTTAAATAAAATATCGTTTGCGAAATAATATTTTGTAGCATTTTTAAATTTATGGATTACCTATCCAGTTCCGAAAAATAAAAAAAATGAAGAGCACGACCTCCCAAGTCAAAGTAACACGTATGAAAATGCACCTCGGCTCTTTTTCAAGCGAGAGCACCTGATACACGGGATTTATCCCGCTCTGCGCATCCTCAATGACCGCCCGCAAGGAGTTATGGGCGCGAGCGATCGAAAACTGCGCCGGCGCGCCCGCGGGGCCGCCGGGCGACCATAATGGATGAGCCCCACCTTCGCCCTTTGATCCTGGAACGACCTGTTAACTCCATTTTCCAGCCCATATTTTACGGCCGCGCGCAATGAACTCGGCCCGCCGCTGCCCGGGAGCAGACGCTTCTCCCGCGGGCCGCTGCCCCCCGCCCGCCCCGCGCAAATGCCACCACCCCGCCCAATCCCACCCGCCCCTGCACCTGCGCAACTCCACCCCGCCGCCCCTCTCCCACTCCACTCCTTCTCCGCCGCCTCTATTACTGCCATCTCCACCGCTAACACCGCACCCTTTGCCTCCCCCACTCTCGTCACAGACCTTTTCCTCCGCCCGCCCCAACCCGTCCAATCCTAACTCCTCCACCCCTGCCACTTTTGACGCTTCCCCTATCACCATCCTATTCTTTCTCCATATGCCTCCACAGCCCCCGCCACTCCATTGCCATCGCTCGCGCTGCCCCCTACCGTCACCCCCGCTACCACGCTCCCTTCCTGCCGCTCATCTCATCCTGTTCAATGTCGTCTGATCCCACCTACCGCTCCGCTCCCTTCGTCCCCGTCACTACACCCCCTCCCCGCTTCATACCTATCCTCTCCTTCTCACCCACCCCTCCAGGAGTGCCTCCCAGCCACCTCTAAAGCCCCCCCCCCCCCGCCCCGGTCCCGAAACACCCTTCGCCATCATCAGATTTCTCTGTACTGCCACCTACGTCTCTCCCGTCGTCCCCGCCAACACGCCATCGCCCTGCCATCTCCGCCCCATTCCGTCCAGTCCCAGCCGTTACCACCCCCCTCCATCCCCGTCACACTATTTCTAAGCTCCCAGAAACCGTTGTTGTCCCCGCTCCCCTACCACTATCACCAATCCCTTCCTCCCGTGCCGCCCCCATCGCTTCCGCCACTCCCCGGCCACCCGCACCGCCTCTGGCCATGTGGGGTACCCCGCGTCAAGGCTTCATTCCCTCTGCCACCTTACCAATTGCCTTCCGCCCCACCCCGCCCCGCCCCGCCCCGCCACACCACGCCACGCCACGCCACGCCACGCCCCTTATCAACCCATCTCCCCAGCCATAGCCACCGTCTCCGCCTCCACCGTCACCCCGAGCGGTGTGTTCACCACCACTCCCTACACGCCGCACGTTGAAATTGCATTGCCTGCGTAGTACAAAGAGATATCTGTTACTTGATCCATCGATAATTTGATTTTGATGCTGGCCATCTGGAATTTTCATCCTCCAATTTACGGATACTTCACACTTCAGTACCTCAAAATTCTATATCTAGCAAACTCCATAACTCTAATTTCCTTATCTATAATTCCTTCACATCTTGAACTTGATGTATACCCATTCACCTCTTGCATATATGCTATTCCACATTATTCCTTGATAATCCCTTACGTATTGTTGATGGAGACTAGTAATAACTCAATCTTCCTCCGTTACATTCGAGATATCAGTTTCAAAGCAGTGTAACATTAGCAGTACATTTACAAATCATTCGATACAGAAATGAAAGATATGACGTTCAAATAACTTATCTGCAATCGCTAAATACATTATTCTTACGAATGGCAGGTGGTATGGTTTTGTTTGCTAGCCTATTTGAGTTTCGAGTTTCATATCCAGCTGAATAATGCAGATTTTCTACGGACGAAATATTTCGGGTGTACTCATGGCACGGCACAATTGTGGTATGTACAAGATTGCTAATCAAATGCGCAGCAAAATTAATTCCATCCACATTTCTTGTCTTTCATATCCGCTCAGCCGAGGTACGGATGACTATCTGAGAACTGTGTTGAGACGGTACCTTGTCAAGAAAATATGAGACAAAATCACTTGAATGTGGTGTTGAAATAAAAGCCTCCAATAATTCAGCACACGTCGATATAACGTTTCTTGACTTTTTGGATTAATTAAAATGTGCGTACTTTTTTAAGTATTTTAAATTATATATCACTAACAATTGACACCGTAAAAAATAAACCAAACATCGAAACAATTCAGGAATCGCTACAGGGAGTTCGCTGTGTCAAATTGGCGCACGTATGAAGGGGAGTTACATACATATGTGACACGCAGATTTAGGCACTAATTTTATATTTCTATTAATACTATTTATTAAAATTTCGTGTCAGTATTTTATGTCATATTTTTATTGTCATTTTGTAAAAGGAACAGTTCACAACTTATTCATTTATTACGAATGTAGCGTCCCTGCGAAACGCAGCAAATGACGTAAACGAAACGTCGCATTGACATCACTGATCGCCAGCAGGTACAAAAAGGTTTGTTTTTTCATTTTGTTTTTGTTGTGTTTGCTTGTTTCGTTGACGCTGTAAACTACGAACAGGTCAATGGAGTTCAATGCGATTTTTAAACTCCACACTACAGAGAAAAGTTTCGAACTAACGGTAATGACTGCAACTCGATGTGGCAACTACGCTTTATGCGGATTGATATTTTAGCAATTTTTCATTGCAAACAAATTCAATTTGGGGACTGAAATCCTACTTTCGCAGACTTTCTGTACTGAATTATTAGCAAGGCAAAATAAGACAATAGTATGATAATAACACGACAAAGGGAGTTGAAAAGGCATAAGTAATATTATAATACTACTAGGTCTTTAGTTTAACAAAAACATTTTTCAGACGTATTGCAATTTTCATATGTGCGTGTATGGCATTTAGTAGATGGATCAAAAAATAAATTAAAAAAATAATAACATGTGCTGATTAATTGAATCCTGCAATTCTGCCACAGACTGCTTTTAACAAATACATTTCAGAACAATAATAGAGATGATAATTATATTCATCCATTGAAAATTCTGTCGTACTTTCATCATTTGAATTTTTGAAGCATAAATCGTGTAAAGCCGGTTTTTTTTGTGCTACAATACTGAAGATAATATATAATTACAAAAATATTACTGAAATAGGGTATAAATGAGATACAATAAGAAATACACTATTAAATTAACAGTTAATCCAAATATTCAAAATTATACTAAATGCATAATTAAGGAATATGTGATAACGACATTGATAACCGCTTTTGGACGTCCTGTGTAATTGTCCACCGCAGCGCCTTCCCTGGCCCAGTGTCATCTGTCGCTTTCTTCCGCGGCCCTTGCTCGGCGCCGTCTTCTGCAGGGCGTCTTCCCCTTCCGCCGCCAGGCGCGCCACTGCGCTCATCCCCCCCCCCCGCCACTCATCCAGGGGCGGCGCCGCGCGCCGGGAACATCGCCCTCAACGAGCCCCGAGCGCCGCGCGGGATTAAAAAAGGCAATGGCATTCTTATGCAAATGCCGCGGCCGCCCGCACGCCCGCCCACTCGCGGACACCTAAGCGACCCGCCGCCGTCACCACTGCCACCCCCTTTCCACCATCCGGCTGCGAGGCACCCACCACCGTTGCACCCCCTTCCTCAACCGTCTTCCCCACCGCTGCCGCGTGTTATATCACGGAAAGGGGCGGTGTTCCTCCGCCACTGGAATGCACATTGGCTTGCGGGGTGTCCTCCCTCCACGTACATTCCCTAGCGGGACACCGCCCCAGCCCGGGTCAAGCTCTGACCTCTCGGCTCTCCTGACATGTGGGGTAGTTTTGTGTGTAAGTGTGTGTGTAAAGGGAGAGCAGACGATAAGGATGAGGAAAGAAATGTTATACGCGGTCCGTGGATCTTTAGCTAAGGTACTTCTTCGGCATTGGCCTAGAATTGTGGGAAAGAAGACAGAGTTGACGAAGGTAGCGGCTGAAGTGTGGGTGGAAGTGTGGCGGCCGTGGCGACGACGGCGGTGGGGGCGGTGGCAGTGTGAGCAGGGGGCAAGGGGGGCAGGGGCCGGCGGAGGAGGGACAACGGGGGAGGCGGGGGTGGTGCGACGGTGGTGGCGAGAGCGGAGGGAACTGCGGGGGTGGCGGGGGCGGGGGCGAAAACGTTATTCCGAGTATATTTGGGAGCGCCATCACCAACGCCATAAACGTCGTATTTGAAATACGAAAACTTCGTGGAATGAATTCATGTCGCATAATAGTGGTATTATTAGCCAGAGAAGTATCATTTCAGAAATTCTACGGTTATAACACGGCGTTAGGTCGGTCTTTCATCAACATTCCGGAGAGGTGGTCGTAAAAATGGCAAAAGCGTTGTGGTTTAACACCGCGACCTCTGGTGCTTTTTTAACTTTTATGGGTCAATAGTCAGTGCACGAGTGTCTCGTTTTGAGTTTCATACACTGTCTTCTTGATCGGCCTTTTCCTCATGTAAATGGCAAATTACATGCATTCGTAATTTTTCGAGTTGTGGTGTTGTGCGTAACAGGGCCGTGTGCGTGTGACCTCGAAGGGTATGTGTTCCTTCCATAAAAATGAATTAAAACAAGAACGGTGGTAAAAGAAAAATAAATATTGGTCCAGAAATGAACTAATATGAAGAAAAATTAATTTCAAAATAATTTAAATAGGTGACTAAATGTTTGTTATTTTAATCCCTTTTAGTAGTGATAGATGAATCCGAAACCAAAGCTAACTGAAAACTGTACAAACATCATAGAAGAAGCACGAAGCACTCTTATATTGCTCACATGTAAACTACGTTTTCGGCATTCAAATTATATTCTGAAATACATTGCGTTTCCATATCTTCTTTAATACTCTAAATATCAAAGTTCACTTCAAAATGAGAAGTCTTCTTTTAAAGCAGGCTGGCCCATGTTAGTAGATTTACTTGCATGTAAAAGATCCTCAAGCTTAAATGACGCCTCTGAGCTAAATTCAAATCGCCTGTTTCTCGCCCAAGAAATACCTCCTTTCTCTGCTACTTGATGAAAGAAGCGTAGCGAAATTTGCGTGGTCAGACGGAAGAGCGGGCCTGATGGCCCGAGTCTCGCCACGTAAAATAAGGCAAATTCAATTCAATTCAATTCTTCTTATTACACCCATAGTATTAACATGTTTGAAATAGTAGTTGAAAGTAATAATTGTAAAAAGGTGTTTATTGCAATACGAAAGTGATAATCCAACCCAAATGACGGAATGTAGAAACGATAGAAGTGATCTCTTATTTTTAATAAAATTTACTCAACTCTCTAAAAGCAGCGTTTAACAAATAATGCTCAAATTAAATAATATATTTTACTTCCCTATCAGTATGCATGTAAGAATCAGCTTAGTAACAGTACTACAGTAAATACACAACACAGTAGTACACAATAAATATTGCGAATTAAGTATTCAATACATTAAGTACACCGACGATGAAAGAACACGCCAAACAAAACGAAACATGTGAAAAGCGCCTCAACGCTCCAGTTAATTGATTTAGAAAACGGCCCTCGCGAAACACGTCTTCGTCCGCGGCTGTGGCCCGGGGGCTGGTCGGTTAGACAGCCGAGAATGCGCCTAATCGCTCTTTCTCCTTCGGACTCGTGCCGCAGCGCGTCCCCGCAGCGCCGGCGCTCACAGAGGACCGACGCATTCCCGCTCCCGCTCCCGCCCCCGCCGCAGGCAGCCAAAACGCGCGGCGTGGGTCCCCGAAATCAGGACAGCTTTCCCTCGTTACCCCTCGCGGCGTATGGTCGCGGCCGCGGAAACTGGAATTTGTAAGTTCGATGCGTTCACGACACTGCGATACTACACCACACACAGCGCTCGCTCGCTCGCTCCCTCGCTCACTCACTCACACAAACACACACAGGGTCACTCGCTGCACTCGCCCTCACAAACACGTAAGATACAAATAATAATAATAATAATAATAATAATAATAAGAAGAAGAAGAAGAAGAAGAAGAAGAAGAAGAAGAAGAAGCCATCTGAACCTTCAGTAAAGCAACCACACACCTGGTCATCATACCTGTGTGTGGTTGACATACCGACCAGTAGATACTGTGAATAATGTAAGATAATAATAATAATAATAATAATAATAATAATAATAATAATAATAATAATATACTTTCATTGATTTGGCGAGCTTCAGGCCATCAGACCCACTCTTCCACCTAAACACTAAACACATACACACACAGACTCACACACACTGTACTCACCATCACAAGCACATAAGAATACAAACACACACACACACACACACATAGTCTAATACACATTCCACTAGCCCTCACAAACACATAAGAATACACATACACAATACACACACCGACTCATACACGCTCTACTCGTCCTTACAAGTACAAGAATACTCAATCACAACACATACATGGTTGTAAAGTGTGAAGCAGTGCGGCTTTCGCCGTCCAAATAATGAGCAGAGACTCGAAGAGCGGGCGAGAATGATGCATGCCAAGAGACTAGGAGGCGCATGTCCCATTCACCTCCAGGAAGTAATGCCTAACGGTGGTTATATGGGGGTGGAGAAGCCTAGACAGATGATTTTAGCAGTAAGAATATCAGACTACCAAGTGGTACGGGGCACTTTTGAAGATTTCCACCTACCCTCTTAAAAAAGCACAAACGCTTCCCCACTCTCCACTCGCCCGGACAAGTCCACATACACATACATTCGCACACATACTACCGCACGTGACTCATGCGTCATTCTAAATTAGAAAATCAATCATTTAAAGAAATTTGAAAATTAATATCTAAACTGATGAACAGAAAATTATTTCTAGTGTCTACATATATTTCAAACAAGGTTATGGATTAAAATGAGGTCATATATTAGCCACGCTTGTGATCGCAATCTAATAATTAAACATCAAAAGAAACAGTTTTCCATTACTTCTTAATATTTTATTTTATAAATTTTATTGTAGTGTTCTAATTTTGCCTTTTGTCGTAATTAGCCGTGTCAAACTCCAAATGTAATTTCAGAAAACTAGAAAGCAAGAATATTAACACGAAAATTGACAAAACGCTTACCTACTATTTCAACATGCTACACCACAAAAGACGATTGGTTAATATGTAATCTAAAATGTAACTTGAATAATACATATTATATTCAAATAAAATGTTTCATTGTATTCACGGTAACCCTTGAAATGAAATCAGATGCGGAGTTCTTTAAAATTTATTCTGAATCTCGCTGAATGGTCTTCCACTCGAAAAATTCAACATCAAACCAATCGTCTGCAATTCACTTTTACAGCGAAAAGAAAAAAAAACTTATGCTCAAGTTCATAAAAAGGAGCAGCAAACTTGTAGAATGGCCATACAAACAAACAAAAAAAAACACGAAATTTACGCTTGACCGCGTCCATCGAAGTATAACAACTTACTTCTTTCTTGTACAAATAAATGTCATCACAACCAACATTACAGTCGCGTATAACTTTGGAAGTTTCAATTGTCATAAAAAACCGGCCGAGCAGGAAAAACGACAGTCTTGTCGATGTAGTACGTTTCGCAAGAAGTCTAATGAAAAAGTTCATAAAGAACCTCACATCCTGCCCGACATTACCATGACGATTTTATTTGAGAAAGGCTACTCGTACTTTTCTGCTGCATCACTGCAACACACAACTACGACTGGAAAATAAGAAATTGAACCTTTGGTGGAAAAAGAACAGAGGCACGGCTGAGCTACATACAAATTCTAGACCGTTATGCAGGAAGCAAGTGATGCTACGAAACGAATACTTCGATTAATTCGATCAGTAAAAAAACAATGTATTACCATATTCTCTTGACAATTAATTTATATATGTGTAAATGAATATTTACTTCGTTTAAAATTTTTTAGGTTTTATATTTTACTATCGCCAAATTATTTTATGTTTTATTTTTGCCATTAACAAAGAAAACATTTTTCTATGAAGTTTTCTATTTTGAATCCATGGAACTACAGCCTGTTACTCTTCCTTCGTCGAAAATCTTGTTTCACAGAAGTGTATGATTTTCTAGCACATGCGTCTAAAAATTCCTGAACATTTAACAAACCATGGACAGCAGTTTGATCAAAAAAGACTCTAGGGGCATAACAAAAAACTTTTCCAATTATATAATTATACAATCTTTATTGGCTTAGGTAGTAAATTAATTCATTTCGTAGCAGTGTCTCTGACTGTGAGGACCTAGGTTCGAATCCCGTCGGTGACCAGGTTTTCCACACCATCTAGATAGCTCGGGTCGAGTTCAGTCGCTGTCTGGAGGAGAATTCTAGCGGCCGGGTAGATCGATAGTTTACCGTGGTTTCTCTGATCAACACCAGGCGAATGCCGTTGCAGCACTCTCACAAATACGCCACGAACCGCGTGCGATCTTTCCTTTCTCTTCTTTGTTCTATTTTATCTCCATCCATACACACACGTACAATTACATGCACACCACTACCACATATGACGCGAGCTTAGAGCTTGTTCTGTCTGTGGCGGGGGTGCCCCGCTGGTTGGGGATACCTAGTTGGGGAGAACACGCAGGCTGACGTATAGGTCGGCGCCAGAATTCACCATCCATAGGGGGATATCACCCGTGATAAAACATGCACTATACTTACAGAAGTAATAACAAAAGCAGTCCGCAAACAGGAAATAATGTAATGTTTATTTCGAAAGTTTATGTTAAAATTTAAAGATATAAATTGTCAAGTATTCGAAAATGTCTTTAAAGACCTATAACATACTCAACTATTATTTTACATATATATTTTATACTTAATTATATGTCAAATTGTAGATAATTTCAAAAATTGATGTGTTCTATTGATCACGTTTTGATCTAACTTGATTTTTATTTTTTATAATCAAGTTATTTCTTGAGACAGCGATGTTATGCGGAACACTCTATCGCTACTCAAATGTTGATTATAATTCTCTATTCAGCGGAGGCTCCGTTAAAGAGAAGTCGAAATGTGTATTTCATTAAAACGTGCAACGCAACAGCACTGCCGACGCCTCAGCTGGCCGATGAAGCATATTGGATGGCACTGAAAATTAATGTTTATGTTTACTTTAGCTTTGTCTATAACGTCATCCCGTCATTACATTCGCAAACTGAACCGTGAATGTATTTTTACAAAATTCGATACAAAACTCGTTTGCGAGATTTCGATGAACATTCGACAGCGTCGCACACATTTCCATAATATGCATTATTGATAACAATCGAAACAAACTACATTTGCTCATATGTAATCAAGTTCGTTCGAGCGAAGTCATTCTTTTCGATGAACTCCCGACCTGCAGCGATCTATGGCAGTGACCGACATTCATAATGGCCACCTGTACAGTCGCGCACAGCCTGGTTACGACCAATGACGAGCCAATTTCCCTTCATTGCAATCAACAAAAACGCGATCGCATCACTAACAAACGCAATTACGTGACAGCGTTGGAGCTCTGACGCAACAAAACATCTGCGCACCCTGCATGGCAGAATGTTAATTGTTCGGTGCGTCCGATTTCATGAATTCTATTGTAAACGAACTGTGCGTTCTATTTTTTGATGCGATATGTTATTTTGATATCGGCAGTTCAAACTAAGTTTCTTCTGATGAGAAAAAAATTTGTTACTAATCGGTGGATAGCATAATTAGTTGTACACGTTATTAGTAGGATTTTTTCAGAATGCTCAACGTAACTGTCAATAATTATTAATAAAGATAAAATTAAAGGTCTTAGTTGATACCGATTCAGTATAATGGCAACATAGATATACTGTCATCCATACGACCCTCAACATGCCTTATGTGTCTTAGGTTTTCATTTTTACAACGAATGGGCGAACAATACAGTAGAGTTTGTCCTAGATACCTTATACATTTTGCATTATAAATCAACGTCGGTTTGAAGTAGCGTATGACTGTATACACGTACATGAGATTTTCAAAGAAACTATTAAAAAGGGCTTGTATGAATGGATGAAATATATGTACACGTCTAAACAAACAGCCATGCGTCTCATTCAATTGTCGCTTCCCCTCCTCCACTCAACTGGCTGCAAACGGACACAGTGCGTTCGACGTCACTCATCTTGCGAACAGCTAACTACGTTACCGCAAAGAGGGGTTGCCATGCCTGAGGACTGAGGACTGAGGAAGGAACCAGCAACGTCGTCGTCAGTCAGGAGCACGAGACGCGCTCCTCCAAGGATAATGATATTACTTACAGGTGACAGGGACGCTCGCCTAATTGCAACGGAGCCCTTCCCCGCCGTCCTCGCGTCCTCACCTCGCCAATCACCCTCGCAAACCCTCCGTCCTCACCCCGTCCTCCGTGTCGGCCTCTCCTCGACACGTCGATGTGTATTTGTTGTCGGGCCTAATTTAATTCTTCTCTAATGGAAATGAAGGGGGGGGGGGAACCAAAACCGGCGTTTGAGCGCGTCGATGTGCCGGGGGCCCCCCTACGATTTTCGTTTTCATGGAGATGAAAGATTCTCCCCCTTTTCTTCCCGACTCATGCAATATTCATGCCGATAGTCTAAAAAGTAATTCGTTGTGTTGAGCGGGGTCTAATGGAGCCTTCGCCAGACCAAAGTGGCTCAGACAGATGCAGAAGAATTGCGTTATCTTCCGACACCTCTCAAAGAAAGGGCTGCTTTCACAAGCGTAAAGGAACGGACGTTGTACACTTGGCAATTGCGTGGGCGGCCATCGGATCGCTACCCTGGTTCCGGACCGTGAGTCTTTCCTCTTATGAGTCTTGTCGCTGTCGCTTTCATGCTATTCTGTTTTTGGAAATTAAATCTTTAATGAAGCACGTTGAACATCTTCCCAAAGCGAAATTACACATACATTCAGTGAAAAAGTCTTAAGCGGTCAGTGATGGGCCGAAGAAAATGGCCGTTTGCACACGTCTCTAAACGTGGTGACGGGAATATAAAATGCAGATATTCAATTTAATTTTGTTCGAAATGAAATTAAGTATGCTTTAGTCGTTAACACATTTTAATTACTCTTACAGTTCAAAATACCGGAAGATATGAACGCTCTGTAACAACACGTGTACAAAATCTTTCAATTTCCAGCTTTTCAATATCTTATTTTTGACGCTACTGGCTGTACCTTCCTATTCTTCGACTTCCCAACTCGATTTAAAGATGTAAATCACACCCCGGAAAAATTAAGTGCAGGCTTAAAAATTATGTGTTGTTTTTCGAAAAAGAAATGAACGCCCCAGCTATTTATAGCTCTAGAGATAATTGTTCTAAATAATCTGACGCAGAGGCCCCGGTCAGGAAGAAAGATAATGAATCAACCAAAAAAATAAATGAAAATGTATTCTCAATTGTCTTTCCTTCTTACAGTGTTACGGATCCAAATCTCAAATTCGTGGGAAGTTTGTGTCCGTCTTAATACAGGTTAATATACAAAATGGGCCTGACCACCTACTTCGGGGCCCAGTGACCGCTTCAAATAGAGAATACATTAGAGTTTAAAAAACTGTTTCTCGAGAAATGTTAGTTAAGTGAGGCGACCGCTTACTCGAAGCGGCTGGTTCAACAGCTCTCGCTTTACAAATAAAGTTTAGATAGTAATAACATGCAATCATTGTGCGATAGCTTATCTTCAATATTGTTGAAAGTTGGTAAATGAATCTTCATTTGCCAAAAGGTCGTAAGTTTGGCTAGTAAAGGTAAAAAGCTATAACAACCACTATCCAGAAAGAAAATTCTAGCAGCGGTATGATGTGATTGGTCATTCTCTGGTGTCTTCTTGTAAAATATAGGTAGTGGCAAAAGTAAAGTGCGATGGCGATGGTGTAACGGTTAGCGTACTGGACTGTTGTACCCAAGTTGGCGGGTTCAAACCCGATCGAAGCCGTGGATTTTTCAGGGCGAAAACATCCTTCGTACGCCTATCTTCGGAGGGGAAGTAAAGCCGGCTGTCCCATGTTAGTAGATTTGCTTGCATGTAAAAGATCCTCAAGCCTAAATGACGTCTCTGAGCTAAATTCAAAATCGCCTGTTTCTCGCCCAAGAAATATCTTCATTCTCTGCTAGATGAAAGGAGCGTAGCGAAATTTGCGTGGTCAGACGGAAGAGCGGGCCTGATGACCCGAGTCTCGCCACGTAAAATAAGGCAAATTCAATTCAATTCAAAATCTTCGCACGAAAAAAAAATCGTAGCACGAACCATGCGCGATCCTTCCTTCCGTATTCTAATTTGCGTTCTTAGGATCGTTCGTTCATAATATTATGGTCCGTCTCCCTGCAATGTACAACGATAGGTACTAGAAGGCTCGTAAGTGGCGTTAGCTCTGATATCCAGGTAAAAAATTGCATCTCCCCACACTTTTTAAACATAGCAACCGCGTCAGGGTTCATCCCGCAAGTCTTGCAAGTTTTTACTCTTTGTTTGCGATGTGGTAGGTAGTGGCTACCTCTCGAGAATCCCATACAACTAACTACATTTTCATTCGTATTTGCGCAAGGAAATCTCATATCTACAAGTCCCTGCTGTACAGCAAGTAGCCAACACCAGTTATTTTATACTACAAAAAGAAAAATTATGGTTCTTGAGAAAGATGATATCGGTAAGCGTACACTGAAAATTCAACAATTCATGTAATAAAATGCAAATTTGCTGAGCAAACGAAGATATAAATACTTCAAGAAATACGAATACATATAGCCACAATTACTTTCTACATCCTTAATGCGTACTTTCAAAAGATACAAGCAGGATGTTTAAAGAAAACACTTCGCAATTCGACATCAGCGTTCAATGGCACGTGATTCAGCAATCAGCAACACAAATATTACGAGAAAATAACGTACATCGTCACGCCTGCGGCCAAGCATACTTGCTGGAATAATTTCAGAGAAAGTTGGCGAAAATGTGTGCGGCCATTTTCCATGACTAGGTTGCAAATTCTCACACAGCCGCTCATTGCGGATCGAAAGAAGAATCTACTTGCACTGAGAGGTTGTGGGATCGATTTCTCTGACTCCCCGCTGTGCCAGGAGTTGGCAAATTACGATCTCTCTTCCCCTGCCATGATAAAAAGACTAGATATTATTCCAATACGATGAGGGAAAGGTTCCTCAGGGCATCAACTCCTGTCACTGCAGTGTCTCTGACCGGGAGGTCCTAGGTTAGAGTCCCGTCGGCGCAAGCATTTTCGACTTAATCGTAGTTTGAAAGAGAATTCTAACGGCCGGTTGCTCTGATTGTTAGTTTTCAATGTTTTCTCTAATCAACACCAGGCGAATGCCGGAGTAATACCTCAACAATCGGGCCAAGGACAACGCGCGATTTTTCTTTCCAACTTCTTGTCCCATCCTCACCAGTTACCTACACGCGCTCACATTTACACTGTCATTTACATGCATCACACTACCACACATGCCAAGAGACCGGTCGGGAACTTACGACTGGGGCCGTGTCTCGCTGGTGGGAGATACCTGGTTGGGGGGATACCCCGTTAGCCGATGGTAGGTCGGCGCCGGATCTCATCCTTCAGCGGGGAAAAGACCACCACCGCGGAACCCATCACCCGAGGGAAAAAACATGCACTACACTAACGGGACTGAGTGCCGTAGTAGTTAAAGCGCCTGCAATCACTAATGAATCAATAAAAAATGTCCAATACGGTGGGCAAATTTTCCCTGACACAAAGGCTCTTGACGAGCGACCAGTGGTACAGCGGTCAGACCTCTCCCTTTCCCTGTTGGAACTTGGGTTCCTATCCCGGTCGGTCTATGAAGAATTTGCGGCAATTACAGAGATTTTGTGGCGGTTTCTTCGATGTTCTCTCGCTTCCCCAGCCCAGCATTTCATCATTGCTCCATCATTTAAATCATATCTTCATAATCATACTTTCATCAAATCAGTTGCGTATCTCAGGCTTGGCCAACGAGCATAGTCACAGGAATCGTATTAAAGATAAGGACAAATTTATCTTCAGAGGAAGATCAGAGAATATTGCAATACGGCGAGCGAATTGGAATGACGTAAAGACGGAAAAGTATCTCAATAAGGGGAGCAACAGGTGCAATTCATACAACAATGTTAGCATTTTAAATCTGAAAATCAAATCCACAGACTCAAAACAAGACGTCTCATTTCTAATTTATTACCTACAAGGTTCATGACTCAAATATTGGAATAAATTTCGAATGTATTAATATGTTTTACAACTATACGTTTCCCCTTCACTGTGAATCGTCGTTTCCTATGCAGCAAACGGCAGTGGCAATTTTCAAACAAAATTAGTTCTATGTGTTCCGCATAGTCACTCGTCCACCGTATTGCAACAACAATAAACCGGTACATTTTTTAAAAAACTGTCTCTCCGAGACGGACTTGGGATCGATTTCTCTCGATTCCTCGCGGCGCTGCGAGTCGGCAGAAACTCGATCTCTCTCTCCGCGGCGCTGCGCTCCGGTCGCGAGACGCAGGCCGTTATTAAAGCGTCAGAGGCGCCGCTTTTACACTCGTGACTAGCGGAACGGGTGCGAACGTGACGGGCCCAGGGGCAGAGGCAGCACTTCGCCGAGAGCTGACGCGCGAATGGGCCACGATGCGAAACGCAAACGAGAAAGGAAATCGCCGGTGAGAAGTTTCGTCTTTGACAAACACGACCTTGTTTGTGTCAAGAAAATGCATCAATTACTACCTGTAACGGTTAAAAAAATTCTCTATGAAATATGAAATAAATGACCGATTGTGTATTTCGTGCAGTTTTCTATGGTCCATCGAGCAAACGCGTTATGGGCTTTTTTTCCTCTTGGTCACAAAACAACAATTTTTCTCTCCCCCAAAAGTCATGTATTTTTCCTGATTTGATGTTGACGTAATAATTAAAATAATTATCTCTTATTACTTCAACTTCCTTCTCAACGATAATGTTATTACAAAAATGTCAGAAGAAACTGTTTTGCGATCGTTGATGTGCAAATACCAAGACTCGAAACGTAAAGGGAACAAAATTTTCAGCAGTTAAAAAGTTGACACTGAGAAACATTATCAAGATGTTTAATATTTCACTTCCCATGAAATTAACGAAACATATAATGAACAAGAATAGTTACTACAACGTACGATTCTATAAAAAAATGCGTATACTTTAATTCAACTTCCTCATCAACATCTACATGTCTAATTTCTAATGTATACAGGAACTGAAATAACACACTACAGCCCCAACCATATGAGAGATGTATATGGTTTCGTTAGATACACAGAAACCCGGGGAAATATCCAAACACGCTAAAACAGATTCTATTTGGATTGAAAAATGTATAAGAAATATTTCTCTAAGTTTTTCCGCCTATTCTCATACTGTGCGCACCGAATAAACTCAGTGCGTCATTGCTGACGATAATCGAGAGCAATGGTCCAAAGAACTCACCCATTTCATCGATTCTTGATGATTCTGGCTGTATCAAAACACTGCATTCATTACAGTTCATGACAATTACTTTGTATGATACTAATGCCAAATAATGCAATTATGTATAATGATAACTAGAAAATACATTTCATTAATGAGCATATTTTAACAACTTCCTTGTCATTAGAGAGATTACAGCTGTAATCTTTCAAATCTTTGACACTTGATTAATATTACAATTTTGTGAATTTCCCCCTCAGTTCTGATAGACAATTAAATTGAACAGCCAGTAACGTGAAGATTCCTACGTCCTTAACTACTTACAGATATTTAGTTTAAATTTATTGCGATTAGTATTATTTATACCTGTTCCTAGGTATTTCTTCCTCCGAGAATGTATAAAAGATGTGGATTTAAAAAAATCTTAAAAGGAGAGACCGGCTTTCAAATAAAGAAAGAAAAATACTTGATATGATAAAAGATAGAATTTTAGTATAGTGCAGTAGTTAGAATATAGTGCAACGAATTGTAGATACTCTTGAGTTTCCGACTGTAAATACAGTATGTCCATGAAAATACGGTTGTGAACAAGCAAAAAAGAATTAAATTTAGTAATTTGGGCAATATGTTCTGATTGAAACTTTTCATTCTAAGGGATTGTGTAAGTTTAAAAAAAAACTTCAATCAAGACTCATTTTTCAACAAGAACGTACTCAAACGTTTTGCAATACCATGCTAAATGCTTTTACACCTGTCAATGTCAACCTTGCAAACGATTTATTATTAGACTGTTGCCTTGATTTAATTATTTGAAGTTATGATCACTTTCATGATAATTAATAAATAAACCTAAGTTCATATGCTATTCGGTTTCTCACCAAGGTCATAATTTGCAAATAACTAATAAGTCGTCTTTTAAAAAGATTTCTTCTCAAATCTTCGGTGAGATGCGAAGAAAAAATTCTAAAAAGCCACGATGGCTAAAAGGTTGCGAAAAGACTCTCATTGGGTTCGATCTTCTCGATTTACATAAATATCTCCACCGAATACAGATTCACCTCCGCTCGCCGCTCAGAAGTTCATTTCATCTCCCGTCTCCTGTCACCCGCGACGGAGACCGATCCGCTATTCTCACCTCACCTCAGCCTGCCCCGCCCCCGCCCCGCCCCACGCCCGCCCCCGCCTCACCTTTCGCAACGGCTCCTGCGGCTCAGAAAAAGGCGCAGCGGCAGCCGCTCAAATTCTGGCACGTCTTTGACGAGGGCGGTCGCCGCGGCGGCGGCGGCGGCGGCGGCAGGGACGCCTCCGCCGTTATTCATGGCGCGATACAAAAAGCGTCGCGACGCCGCGCCACCGGCGATCCAACGCCGACGCCGCGAAGCCTCCGACGCACAGTGGATTGGGATTAAATGGGGCCTTGAGAATGAAATTTGAAGAAAGAAGAAGCTGGGTACAGTTTACGTAAGAATTTCAGATAAAATCGATCCCACCTCCCTCGACTTAAAGTATTGTATTTTATATCGGTCTCTACCCCGTCCTGTAATATAATAACACGTAAATGCACAATATAAGCTTTAATCGGTATTTGAACAGATTTCATACTTTTAAAAATAAAAGTTTAAAAAGTAATACAAAACAGAATCAAGTAAATTTAAAAATTAATTACTTCAGAATATTTGTCGGTACCCATTCACTCCGTCATAAAAGGTACAGATTATGAATAATCTCTGCATCCTCCATCAACTTGCGAAATTATATGCCCAGCTGCAAGTAAAAAAGTATTTTAGCAGGTTTTCAGACAACTTTCATGGTGTATTGAGATTTTTTTCAAAATTGGAAAATTAAATTTAGTTTTAGCGACTTTAAAATAGAAATTTACAGTGACAATTTTATGATACATTATTTTTTAATGTGCGCATCAATTGCCATTTTTATCCCTCTCTCAAGCAAAGGTCATTTATTGGCTCACGTTTATCTTTAAGGCACCTTGGCCTTGACTGGAATATTACACTAACTGACAATATTAACAGGCGTTTTTGTAGAGAGTGAACTAGCAGGACTCATTTCGAATTCTGATCTTCCAATGTCGCTTGTTTCATTGGTGCATCCTCGCCACTTGTACTCCACCACGTAAATTCCAATAAAGCATTGCATTCCATTCCTTAATTAAATAAGCATTACATTCTGTTCCGTATGAAAAAAGCTTGAACCTCTTCATCCCGGCCCACTGTGGCTGGGTGGTGTCGCCCGGGGCCATTGTGGCAGCGAGCGCCCAGCGGCGGGGGGCGGCGGCGGGGGGCACTAAGCGCAGCGCGTGACGGAAGCCCCGGCGCCCGACCTTCTTCCGCACCAGCTGCCGCCGCCACCCACGCCTTCCTCACGGCCCCCTCCGCCTTCGATATCGGCAGCGATGCGCGCTCCGCGGCCACCTCAACTGGGCTGGGCTGCTTCGTGATTCAAGGATTAGACTCGGCGGTACAAAGAATATCCCCACGTGAATTGCCGCCAGGTCCGCTTTCACTAAGTCATCGGTCACATGACAAAAATTACCGATTGAAACGAAAGGAATTATTTCCGAATCAACAGATTTTTGAATGAAACACTTAAATGACGCTGTGTTATGGACAAAGTAAGAGACGTATAGCAATGCATATAGCATGAATATTCATATAGAATTCATTTATTTAAAATAATGTTCAAATATTTCACTTCAATAGGCATTAACGAATACCTAACTCTTAAATGCAATCCACCCATTAACTCCCCGCCATTCAGAAGTCATGACGCGTCATTAACGCCCACAGATCTCATTGGTAGCATGGCTTGGATGTGAGAATTGTTATTTTCTCCTTGAACTCAAATCTACTCGTCTTCCTCTGTGGCCATTCGTCCCAGTTCGATCAGTATCTCACTTCCCTAAACGTTATCGAGGGCGGTTTAGTCTCCACTGTTGAAGTCGAAATTGTTAAAGTGGTTCTTGGTTTAAAGTTTAGAAGACAGTATTTCAGTACAGTAGTATTTTACTTCAAGAATTTCTTGAGAAAAAGTTTTTAAAAAGTCAACGATCACGCAACAAAAATTGCTTGCGTGAATATTTTCCTCGTCCAACGTCCTCGTTTTCGTCGTTTAAAGAAAAATATAATAGACAACGAATATTATATAAAATCCATTTAAAATAATGTTCCCTACATTCATTTCAGAGATAAACGAATATCCACTCAAATGATTTCTCTGATAAACTTCATCTCACTCAGAATCCACAACGCGTCATCCCCGTTTTGAATGATTATAGATCGCATCGCTTGCAGATGTGAAATGTCACACACTTTTCCATGTATCAAGATCTACGCGTCCTTTTTTGTTGTCACTTAGCGCAGTTCGTGCAGCTCAGAGTTTTGTCCTCCGACGTGTCGTTATCGAGGGCGCAGCAATCTCCCAATCCCAAGATGCCCAAGCTGTCAGCTGAAGTAACGTACGGCGGTTTCCTGTTACAAAACGTCACTCGCTCCCAGTCGAATGTAGCATGTGTGGCGATGCCTTAATACGATGGGCAAATGCTCACCAGCGTATATATAATAGATCATCAGGCACATGCCTCAATTGCCACTTCAATACGAATGTAAATGTTTCGTTGAATTACAAGTCGGCGAGGGAAAGAGTTTACTTATAGAAGTCCAAATATACCCATTTATTTCTTAAATGTATTATAACGAAGGATAAATATTTGATCCCATCGATTCATACTTGGGTCTTCCAGTTATCCATTTCAACAAGTGGTGCATTATACTGTTTCGCGTTCTTGGCAACAATTGTTTCTAAAGACAAACCCAGTGAGATCCCATTGTTGGACTGCAATGTAAGAGTCATTCCATTTTTTTCATCTTCATTTTTCGTGCCAATTTTACGCATTTAATTCCTTTCCGTAGGAATATTTCTGTATTCTACATTACAATGTATTTCGTGAACACCTCACCCTGCACTAGAAACATATTCTTGTCGGCTCCTCAAATCTGGTATCAGCAGAACGAGAAGTATAGGTGAGATTCAGGATCTCCAGAAAACATTCAGATTGAACTTGTCCCATACATAATGCTTAGTTCGTTTAGTCAGATCAGAATCAAATACAAAATTCAATTAAAAAAGTTTACTTTTATAAAATCCTCCTTTTAAATGACGCTGCTTATCAGATCCACAATGCAAGAGTTTATTGATTCTACAGCTAGGAGATTGGACAGCATCTTCGTTTCTAGAACGACGCCATCGCGTAGCGATGGTCTCGACCCGTATGGGTCGGGATGAGACATCGACAACGACACATCGATGTTGCCAAACATCTAATGTTTACATCTAATGTTCGAAATTAAAACATGGATGTTAAAAATAAATCGTCCAAAAACTTTGTATGTTTTTAAACATCAATATTTTAAAGTTTCATTAGTATCCTCTAACCTTAAATTTGTGTACAACTCAATATAATTTAATAGTTGTCGTGCACATTCATTTATGATTAAAATTGATTGGAAAACAAAGGAATAAACGCCTCTCCAAGTGCGAAATACGCGAAAAAATGAAGGATATACCAGGGCATTAAAATCATCTCGAGGAACGAATAGTAGTTTGGTCGTAGGTAATACAAATACTGCATTCGTTTTGTTTGAACACAAGTACAGTGGTACCATTACTTACTATTTCATATTTTAATTTTTTTAAATTTGTAATTATGAACATTTTCCATTCACAAACAAAACATCGAAAACGTAAAAACACCGATCTCAAAACATCGATGTTTAAAATACATCGGTTTCAATACATCGATGTTTAAAACATCTATACTTTTATAAAAACTTAGATGTTTTGAAAACATGGACATCGACGTCGCATCCCTACTTCTGAGTAGGAAGGAGCGCTGCCCGTCTCGACCCCCGTCGTTATCGACGTCGCCGCTGCTGCCACTGGCGCGAGCTGCCGGCTGAACTTGGAGTAACTTAGGACCGTTTGTAAACTAAGGAGCTGGCCGTCCTTCGACGTTGTGGAGACGGTTCTAGAATAACCAATCGAAACAGTCTCAGACCTTCACATTAGGGCAGAGTGGAAACTGTGGGGAAAAATGTAATACTTCTAAAAATTGAAATATATTTACACTTCACATGAATCTAGAGAAAAATATTCGAAGAAACCAAATAATAAGACCTTTTGAACAAGCAAAAGGCTATAAAATTCTTCAATTTAATCATAATAATTACAGGTTGTTTGGCCGAAGAAACACTTGTTTGTAATAGTTTCCGATTTTCTAAACAGATCACAGTCAATGTAATATCAACTATTCGTGGCTCTCATCTCTCAATCTCAGTTTTCATTTCATTGATAAATAAGTTTAACGTTCGTTTTCATATTTTCTTCGTTTTGTCAGTAAGTTTTTGTTATTTCTGAAATCGCAATTACATAATATTTTACATCTAAAACCTAGACGACAAAATAAACCTGTACAATACCAAATACACATTAGTCAGGTCAGCGAACATTGATTCTCAAAATTGAAGCTGATAATGGGAATATTGGAACATTACCAGTGTTTCAAAAAACTCAATAGCAAATTTACCAATTGTCTCTGAAATTAGTAATTTCTCAATAGAAACGATTGCAACACTATGATGTAACAGCAAAAGATACGTTCTTGTTCATTTGTAGTTTTTCTAAGAATGGTTTCATAAACGAGCTACGATTCTGATTACATAAAGGGGTCAAATCTGTTTTCGTATGAACTCAGAAATTACATATGGGTAATTCCACGCCAACTCCACATTGCATCACACCAACCCATCTCAGATCGAAAAATGAAAGTTATTTTCTTATTTCTTATGCCAAGATAAGCCCAAATTTAAATTTTCAACCGTTTCCGATGTAAATAGCGTTTGTGAGAACAATTATCGATTTTTCGCGATTTTCAAGCATTTTACAGCATCTTTTTATAATTATCCATTATTTCGATATTTTTTAATGAAAAAATATGTTTAAACTACTATTTTATAGGAAATTTTCCGCAGAATTCGAATCTGTTAATGAAAATATTGAATTTTTTTCTTAATATGACAAAAATTGAAATTTATGATTTTTATTACTTTATTTTCAAAAATTAATTTTAGTATTACAGTACAATTAAAAAGTTAGTTTCTTATGCTTAAAGTTCGTGAAAATAAGTGTACATTACGGTACAGGAAAATTTTTTTTGGGGAAATAGTGTTTAAAAGAGTTAAACGCAAGAAATACAATAAAATCTCTTTTCTAAATGTATTTTATCATTTTTAAATAACCTGTTAGTATTTTCTACTACTTTTAGACTGTTTGGATGACTTCGGTGGTGTAAAACAGTTTTTAATAAAATGTGCGTCCTGAACTTTTTTGGGAAATACGTTTTACATGAGTTAAAATTTTAAAAAATCGTGAAAAATTAATCGATTTTTATCGTTATATCGGAAGAAAATACCTCTCTTCATGATACTGTACGAAATTGAAAGAAATACTCATTACGGCATAGAAAAAGTAAAAAAATGTTGGAGAATAGGGGCCTATGAACGTATTAAACATTTAAATTATACATGGCTATGTTCAGAATCAGGCGCGTGATCGCAAGCTAATTTCAAATATAGGGGCCCTGAGCAGTGTTTCTAACTGCAGGAATGTGTACTGTGTGTGTCTCACTAATCTTAATCAAACAGAAGGAGACGTGAATGGAGGGGCGTTCCCGTAGTTAGAAACACTGGCCCTGAGCCCTGAGTGCTGTGCTTGCTTAACTATTTCAGCGATGGATGTCCAGGACAACACAAAAATTGTTATAACTTATTACATCTCTGTAGACATACAAAATTGTATAGTATTGATGCTACCTGGACATTTTTTTCTACCTCTCATGGGAAAACGGAGAACGATGGAGTGGGTGCAACTGTTAAGAGAGAGGCAACAAAAGAAAGCTTGCGTAGACGTCGTCAAAATCAAATCACAGATATTGACAAATTATTAGAATTTTGTAAAGCACATATTAAAAACATCCATTGTGAAATTATTAGAAAAGCTGAAGTCGATGAATATCGGAATCGAAACAAAACTGAAAAAGTATTTACAATTCCGGGTACTCGCAATTTGCATGAATTTGTTCCTTACTCTGAGCATATTATTCAATGTAAAACAATAAGTACTCAAGAACACTGTTCTTTGGTGTTTGATTTAATTAATAACAAGAAAATGAAATAAGAAAATAAAAGATTAATTTTAATAATTTTATAAATAACAATGTTTTATTATTCAACTAAAAATTATAATAAATGAAAACTTTTATCAAAAAGTTTTTAAGTGCCTATTTATAAATTTGTTTGTACTATTTATAATTTAATCTGCTTTAACGATAAAAATCGATTAATTTTTCACGATTTTTTAAAATTTTAACTCATGTAAAACGTATTTCCCAAAAAAGTTCAGGACGCACATTTTATTAAAAACTGTTTTACACCACCGAAGTCATCCAAACAGTCTAAAAGTAGTAGAAAATACTAACAGGTTATTTAAAAATGATAAAATACATTTAGAAAAGAGATTTTATTGTATTTCTTGCGTTTAACTCTTTTAAACACTATTTCCCCAAAAAAATTTTTCCTGTACTGTAATGTACACTTATTTTCACGTACTTTAAGCATAAGAAACTAACATTTTAATTGTACTGTAATACTAAAATTAATTTTTGAAAATAAAGTAATAAAAATCATAAATTTCAATTTTTGTCATATTAAGAAAAAAAATTCAATATTTTCATTAACAGATTCGAATTCTGCGGAAAATTTCCTATAAAAATAGTAGTTTAAACATATTTTTTCATTAAAAAATATCGAAATAATGGATAATTATAAAAAGATGCTGTAAAATGCTTGAAAATCGCGAAAAATCGATAATTGTTCTCACAAACGCTATTTACATCGGAAATGGTTGAAAATTTAAATTTGGGCTTATCTTGGCATAAGAAATAAGAAAATAACTTTAATTTTTCGATCTGAGATGGGTTGGTGTGATGCAATGTGGAGTTGGCGTGGAATTACCCATATATAAATAGATTGTTCCTTGCAACGATTAAAGAAAAATTCATGAGATCCATTCATGAGTCATACGACTACCATGAACTCGATTCTCTGGTTTCCTCCGGTCATTATAGTGACCCACCAAGTCTCAATATTACTCCGAGCATACGTATAGTAATAGGGTAACCTATGTCCGTCCGTCCGCCGGTCCATCACTCACAGTTCTACCGCTCCCGGAGCACCGTTTGGGCAAGCGAGGTGTCATTATTGTCTCGGTCTGCTGTGGGAAATAGTCCATATTTTCGTAACTGTCCCGAAAATAACTTATTTTGTTCTGCAGAAAATTATATTGGAACGGGACAGACAATGGTGGAAATGGTGAGGAACTGGAGAAATTATACAGACCTCATCTGACCCACCTTTTAGGTCAGGCGAGGTGGTTTTAAATATAATTCTGTCTGCAGATAGGGAACTGACCTCTTCGTTTCGAACTTATTCGGATAAAAAAACCTCATATAATTGAAAAAAAAAAAAAAAAAACACTGCTTAAAACTGTTTAAAGCTTTGGACGCACCTCTCTCAGTTAGTAATTATTAAGAAGCAAAACAATTTTTATTTTCATCGATACCAGGTTATATGAACAGTGCATTACCCGTTCACAAACTATCATGTAACGTAATGCATCATTAATCATGTGTTCTTGTATGGTAAAAATGTTAATTTAGGTGACCCTTTACTTTTTTCGCTACTTTACATTATCACTCCTAGAAGAGCATCCTGTCTCCAGCGGCTGCACGCGAAACGCACCCAAAATTACCCGAGCGACGAAGGGAGGGCGGGGCGGGACGCGGCGGGAGATGGAGAGATCTTCCCGGCGCGCTGGCGCGTTTATCACTCGGCTTTCATCGGCGCAATTTCGGTGGCCGTCGCCGGTTACGTGTTCTGGGTTAATGGGCCCGGGCGGGGCGGGCATCGGCTCGCGACCGCCCCACAAACGAGCTCAGGCGGAGGCCGCCGAGACGCTGCGCAAAAACCCAACGAATCCAGCTGGACACGCGGCTCATCGTCACGCGTGATGATGCCCGGAGAGGTGGCTCAGCGCATCAACTGATGCCACTGCAGTGCCTCTGACCGGGAGGTTCTACGCACGAGTTCCGACAGGAGCAAGATTTTCGACAAATATTTAATAAAAAGAGAAACAGTCGAATGTGCAAGGGTGGAAGTACAAAGTGTTTATTTCTAAAAAAAAAATCAAGGAACTATGCTGGTAGCAGACCTAGGAATAAAACATACATAAACAAAGAACCGTTTAGAAAGGATACACAGTCACTTGAACTCTGGCTTATTACATAATAACGAAAATATGATTTTATTTAATGAATGAATGTTCGTATATTTGGAAAAGACAAGTGAAGGATACATAAAACAGGCGGTTACACAAATGTTTAGACAATAAAATTATAGGAATTTGTAGAAGGGGAAAGATAATTAAAATTATTATTTGAAGTTTAATTAGAAAGCATTACAATGAAGAAATTGTGGAAACCAAAAGACATCTAAAACTGGAATATAAAATAGACAGCAAGTTTGACAGAAGAGAAGAGCTGTCCTTTGTTTTAAAACTGCGCGGGGAGGAGCGAGGTGTACAAGGCATCTAGACAGACGGGTTGGCGATCTAGTAGTACTGACATAATGGCAGAAGTGAAATCTGAAGTATTTCATGTAAAAATTGTTTGAAAGGTGGTAAGATGTCGTATAGTGGTGTTCCGTAGTAACGAATATAGTCTGCGAGGGTTTCGATTTGGGGTTTCAAAACAAAAGAATGGTACCCGCGACGAGGAGGTGCAAATAATCCCAGCTGCAAAGACGGCGCAATTTCACGGGGTCCAGCAACCATCGAGGTGACGCAATTTGGCAACAATCTTATAACAAGGCCAAGATTGTAAACACCTAATTAATTAATAATAATGGCCATTTTTTAAAAAACGAGAGCACTCGCGTGAATGAATGCAGTTTAAATATGGATGAATGAGTGAGAGTTATTGAATTTGTTTTCTTCAGGATATGTTGTTGTATTTAAAGGGTAACTTTTATGTGTCATGTTATGTTTTGGCACTACAGAAAGCTGGTGTATATACGGCGGAGTGCAGAATTCGCCGTGTAGCATTTTGAAATCTGGTGTTAGTCAATAAATAATTGCTGCTCAAATTGATGGCATTGTTAAAATTTGTTTGTATATATTAGAAGGTAATATAAACCCAATGATAGGATAAATAATATAGAGACCCAGGTTCCCAAATCATTTCGGTTTCCTGTACATGGGCGACTTGGCGAATTCACACAAAATTTATAAATTTTTACAGTAGGAGTGTAAACTTGGTGTAACGTAATAAATTGTTATTAGTTTACAGATTTTGACTTGCCCAAGTGTGGGGTGAAATAGTAAAGGGCTTAACTATTAGAAATTTTAAATCACAAGTTTATGATCCATTACAATAGAAATAGAATTTTGTCAAAAGGTCGATACAAACATGCAGTGTAAAACTTCCACAGAAATTCAACGGAACATTTAAAGATTTTTTTTAAAAATGGTTTCTTTAAAGAGACAGCTCAAAAATTAAATGTTTACTTCAACAAAGAATTTATCTTGTATTAATGAAAGACTTCCTTTAAACAAATAAAGGAATAAAATAACCAGTTGTTATTTTAAAGAAGAAACAGGATTGCAAAATATGTCGACTTAATTATTTGGGCTTTGTTTTAAGGGCGCAAGGCACTTCTACAAAGTCGATGATTTCTGCTAAAATACATGAAATTCAATCGGCGAAATGACACAAAAGTGTATATTTAGGTGAAATGAAGTTTCCAGTGTTTTGCCTCCTTCCCGGAAAAGCACATTTATACCAATACTTACTACAAAAATGCTACTGTCTCTTGAATTAAATTTTGATGCATAATCCGTGGAACCACATTTTAGAAATTATGTACCCACCCAACATTTAATAATTTTTGCCGCCCATAAATTCGATGATAAAAATATAGAAAATACTACTTACAGACCCGAATCAGTTAATTACGAGTAATATGTATTTCCATGATATTCAAACAAAGAGATATGTATCACTGTCAGGGAGTACAAAGCAGTAGAATCTGTGCCAGCTGGCAACAATGCACATCAAAGAAAAATACTAAACGCATTTCTTTTTAAAATTCGGAATACTATTACAGAAACCAAGCAATGAGAAAGTTGCAATTGATGGAAAAACAAAAACCAATTAAATAAAGTGAAAACAGAACCATAAATTGGTGTTAAAAAACAAGATATAACCATAAACAAAGTAAATTCTATGGAGTCGAATAAAAAACAAAGAACTTACAATCAGAACACTGAAAGACAAATCAATTTCATCTCAGCTACGTTGCAACATCACAAACAACGCTTAGCTCTACAATAGTGAATGCAGTCTTCAGATGAGAGCGGGGAAAAAATGCTTGTAGTTAAAAACGTACAAAATGATAAAACCACTGTAAAATACCAGGATCAAGATCTCTACAATTATTTCACTTCAGAGAAGCAATTTCCCGCCACTCAAAAACAGAGTAGCCGGTCACAGACCTCTCACAAACAGGGTTTTCTAGGACGTTCCTTGAAATAAGTGATGCGGACAAAATGGCGGTTGCTTCTATAACGATGGGATCGTTTTTTGAAGTGTTTCTGATGAAAAAGTATATAGACATTGTGCTGTGTTGATATCTAAAAGCTTAAAATAATACATAGTTCTCTAGTAGTTTTATTGCGTGATATCAATGTTTTGTGGTTACTTTGTTTTACATTGTGATTCAGAAGACTAATTAGAAATTGTTTAATAGTGAAATCCGTAGCACTCGTATTGAGAAGGGTAAGTAATTCACAACTACTGTAATTGGTATCATAAACATTTTATGTAATACGTTGGCATTTCAAAAGATAATACAATGTTTATAAATTATATTAGTTCACTCATCTGGCGAAGGACAAAATTAACGATAATGCTTGCCATTATTGTCTTCACTGTTAATGTCTGCTTATTGGTTTTGTTTATTCCATAAGTCAATAATTTTATAAATCACGTAGGTATCGACATTTTTATGATTTTAACATTTTTTGAAACGTTATTGTGTACTACTAAATGCGTCGTTGACACAGAATGTAAAGTTAATATGTAATAACTGAGTAAACTATTGATGTATTCGGAGAAAGTAATTATTAAGATTATTGTACTTAATGTAGTGTTTTATTTCGTACATTGCTTTCCATAAATTATTTTATGTTGTCACTAATTTAACTCGCGCAGTCAGATAATAATGTACGTTGGTAACCTTGCAACCATCTCTTTTATTTGTTTGAAAAGATGGAAAATGGAACGCTTTAGCTTCTTGTTACTACATAAATTTTATGTTATCAATAAAATATGATGCAAAGAGCCATTAATTGAAACCTAATTCAAGAATGTGGGTAATACATGAAATATCTATTATTTAATTCTAAAACTTTCAGGTTTGTTTAGTTTTGTCTGCAGACGCTCTAGTGACCTTTTGACAGAGACACTCAGTGAGTATTCGTCATCGCATTCTATAATATATTTTTTTAAAAAAAGCACATTAATATACATATAAAAAAGCACATATAAAAAAGCACATAAATTACATGTTTTTTCCTATTTCGAAAAATAAAAGATGGTATTTGAGATGCAATAGGTATTTTAATTTGATTTGAAATATCTTGCGCGTGTTTATCAAAATTGAATAAAAAGTAAGGGGCAATTTCTCTGCAATATTTTCGTATTATTAATACCGTTTTCCATTTCTTGGAAAGGTACCATTGAAACATTGTCGTCTAAATCAATCAAGTGGCATCAAGGTCATTTCTGTTATTCTAAGAATACATTCATGCATTCTTTACTACTATCTTCTATCTGACATCTTTAGTTCACGTTTCTATCTCATTTATTTGTAACGATTATTTTCATTATGTATTGCAGAGGTTGCAGGAGAGTTCATGAGGAATCATGGTGCCATCAATCAGATGTGCTGCTTTTCTGCGGTCCTGTGCAGTAGGCCACCGAATCTCAGGTAAAGCTCGCAATGGTATATCTCTTTCTTAATAATTGTTAGAAGAAAAGTGGATTTTATTATCATAGTTACCTGTTATAATTACATACGTAATACTCTTTTGCCAATTAATGGTAATAAATCATGGCTGTTCTTATAAGACATACTAAATATCTTTACGAGATAGAGTGTACTAAGTGGGTTAGATGAAAAATGCGAACAACTTTTGAAATTTTTAAGAATGAAAATTACAATTGGGTATTCATGATCAATTATTTTAGTAATAAGTTTTCAACAATTCCGTAATTTCTACCGTATTGTTTTAGGTTCTCAAATTACTACACACCATTGCGTCCAAAAAGCAAATAATTTATATCTGCACAAAGCATATCATGACTTTAAATTCCTTAAAGAAAGACGAACACAAGATTTGGAAATGCGAATGAGTGGTAAGAAAGATCCATATTTAAATTTCAACAAATCGGGGTACAAGTTATCCGATAAAAGAGGCCCGGCATGTGATGAACCGAAGAAACCAAAAACATCAATTTGTGAAGAACCTAAAAAGTCGAACACAATAGATTGTGCAAATCCTAAAGAGCAAGTAGTTTCTACCGATTGTCCTGATGACAACCAGGTAGTGGAATTCGGATATAGTGAAATGGACCAGTGCCCAGACCTGATTCCATGGGAAGAACGATGTAAATCGAAATCGCAGAATCTGCACTTTGGAGCTGGAATTCTTACATTGGCTATCACTTCTGTTCTGACGTGGTACGCTTATAAAAGTAGTTATTGAATACTTAGTTGTACAGTACATTTAGTGTGATTGTCATGTTGTATTTATACAAATTACATTCTTATATTAAATTGCGTTTAAAGCATAATGGCGGTTCCTTCCTTAAAAATCATAATAGTTATTTTCAGGAAAACTGCAGTCTTCTAAAACAGGAAAAAATGGTAGGTACTACAATAGTTAATCACTGATATGAGTATTATTGACTCTATTGGGATATTGAGTGTTTTTCCAAGGTCATTAAACTAATAAAACTTAAATGAATTGCATTTCATGAAAGTCCCAGATATATTGATCCGGTGAATTCAACAACTGCAATGTTTTCAAATGGTGTAGAGTCACATATATAACGTGTAGTTTCTAATGATCTTTACTAATTGAGTTTTCACATTTACTTCTCCTTTCCTAAAAACAGGCCATTTGGAAGAGCATAACTAGTGGTGCTAGAAAATGGTACAGACTTTCTCGCACTAGTTTTCTAATGTCTTTGGTGTGGGCTAGTTTTCTGGCATTGTCTTATCCCCTTACCAGCTGCCTTCTACAGTCGCCCAAAGTACATTTGTATGAAATTTTCTCAATTTTTCAATTTCCTAGCCGTATAACCGAAATATTACTCTTAAGAATATTATTGAAGAGTACAACTTCGTCCTAGATGGAAATGTTCGTTGAAAACATTGGAGCAGTTTTTAAGAAAATGTTTTTAGGCATTACTGTTAATGAGAAATTTGAAGCTCTTTTAGACCTAGCACTTTTTAGTTTTCGAGAAACTTCATTGGATTTCATTTGAAACACTTCTCACAAATACAATAATGTAGCACTAGTGGAAATGTGCATATTAACGGCATGAGATACATGTATATTTAAAAAAAATTACATTTGCGAATTTTTGACAAAAGAAAATAATACAGTAAAATAGCATTTATGTCATATTAAACAGTGTATTTAGCAATATCCGTGCAAAAAGTTACAAGAAAAAAATTAGAGCAGTTTTTCAAAAAAAAAGTACCGCTTGTGCGTTTATGAAACTGCGGGAATTTATCTTCACAGTAAATACTTGAGTTTTCGAGAAACTCTAGTAAGACATCATTCAAAGCATATGCACTCAGTAACTCACTAATGTGAACAAATGTGTTACAGCAGTTATTGTAAATATTAACGGGAGAAGTCCAAAGAAGTATATTTTAGTACTTTTTGAGAAAATAAAAGAATAAGGCATAATCGCTTTTATGTGTATATTATATCGCACATTTAGCACTTAAAAGATGAAAGAAAATATTTGGAGCCGTTTTGAAGATTTTGTTTTGATATTTTTCATTGCACATATTTTACAATATGGTGCGAAAACTATTAAATTTTTCAAAAAGAATGTACATGACAATGAAATAACTAATTATTTAGGATAAATTTCATACGATAGCAAAATCTCAATTCTCAAAGACTCATAAAGACATTGCAAGTTTGAAATTTTTTCGAAGTGTATTTTACTCTATTCTCACCAGAAGTTTAAAGAAAAACTAGAGCTTTTTTTGAGAAACTTTTGAAAATGTCTCAAGGACTTCATGTAAAGTACTCCCAAAATGTAATGTTTTTCAAAATCGTAGGGCTTTTAAGTCGAGCCAGACCGACACGGGTTTATTCAGTTTGGAAAAAATCCTACTATAGTTTACGCGCTAGTGTTATTCACAGACGACAGTCAAGACGGGCGGACGTTTAAAAATAAAAAATTTACATTTTTGGAATCAGGGGACCACAAACCGTTTATTTGTACCGTTGAAATAGAAATTTATTTTCCGCAGCATGACATAACTTTCTCTATACTCAATATAAAGGTTCGTATACGAGAAAGTAAAAATATAGAGATAAGATTTTTCAATGTTATTATACTTGTAGGTAGCGAAATAGATGGTTTGAAGACAAGTCTGCAATATAATTAATCATATTTTTTATTTTAAGCAGCCTGTGCAATTAATTTCCTGTCTGCAACGGAGCTGCGGATAATAAAGTTTGTTTTCACATCGATATGAGTGCATAAAACCATTGTTTTTATAGAGATAAAACTTGGGTGCCAAGCCACACCTCTTAAGTGCATACCGTCACCGCAAGTCTCCCCAAAATATTTAAAATAAGTGTAAATTTATTTATTGAACGTTAAACATGTTTAAAAATGTGTAACGTACTATAGGTTGAAGTGCAAATATGTGCACAGTACCCTTAACTTGCGTGATTTAAACCTTACACATAATACTTGGTACGTAGCATCTTATGAAACCAAATGCTTGAATTAATTTTGCTGTCGAATGATAGACCCTCTCGTTTTATCTTCCTGAGACTTTTTTTAACTACAGGGGATGCCGATTTCGACTATCCACGGCGGTGTACCCACTATGTTTTCATGGGAACACATTAACCTTTGCACTAGACACACATTCGGGCTCCTCGGTCTCTAGTGAGCAGACTCACAAGGTCTTGTTCGACAACACACACACATGAAAAAGGGACTCAAACCTGCGAGCCTACAGACCGAGGCCTTGAGTGAGCACACGGTCTAGCCATCTCGGCCTCTCAGATTTGCAATGATACACTCAATTCCACCAATACGCTTATTTACACATCGACACGATTCATCGCGTGTTAAGGCGGCTCCACACATGCGGTCCTCGGTGAATTCCCAACAACCGCTCGCCGAATCCCGAGTAGTGTGGAGGGGGTGCTGGCTTTTCGCCGAGCGCCAAACATTCGGTAATCGCCCTACCCACCGCGTGTCGGTCTTAAGCACAATTCAAAGGGAGCGAACATTCCCCGAACACAGCTGTTCGGGATTGGGCGAGCAGTAGTTCGCTGCTCGGCGAATGCCGAATGTGTGGAGCCGCCTTTACACTTGACGCTCCCCCGCCTTTTCCCTCGTCGCTCCCGACCGGCTGGTGCGCCCGGAGGTGTCGCTTTGGCCCCAGCGGCGGTGCAGCCTCCGGCTGCGGCGGGCGCCGGGCTTTGAAGGCGCCGCGACGCCGGTTTAGGGGGAGGGGGCAGGGCAGCAGGGACGGCGGTGGTGGTGCTGGGGTAGACGAGTGAAAGTGCAGCACTCTTACGCCCGCACATACCCCATCCACCACCCGCTCGACGAAGGGAAAAAAAATGTCGGCTCATTCTTTGGGGGAGGAGGTGGCGTGCGCAAAGGAAACGGCACGAGAATGTCGCTGCCGAGCCGGCTCGCTTGCAAGCGCTCTAATTTTCGGAGTCCGTGGAAATTAAAAAGAAGCAGGCAGATGAAGGCGAACTATGGTGCGTCCAGTTTTCCTGGATGCATCGAAAGTGTCTGTGTTGAGGCGTAACTTCTCTCAAAACATCAGAGTTTCAGAAAATAAAATTTATCTAAATATCAAAGATATTTGTTTATAAATGTCTGTTGTTCAACAATGAGATAGAAATCTAAGTAATTCAAGCTCGTCGAGTTCAAGTAAATCGTATAATAATTTTCTATATTTAATCGCCCGTTTGGACCACATTTAAATAAATGGATTATTATAAAATAAAACATTTAATTACAAATTAAAAAAATAAATCTATAGCACTTTGTTTTATTTTCCCCAAGTTCTCAGGTTCGATACCATACAAAAACAAAAATGCACGGAAACGTATAGCGATTCAAAAGCAAAGAGCACACAGTTTAAAGTTACCTACATCACTTGGTTATCCGCAAAATCAACCCCCTCTTCGTAGTTTACGAAATTTAAAAAAATACACACGAAAATATTTTTTTTAACGCAGGGGGGCCTGTGCTGCGGTACATGTCATCGCAAGATGACTATGACTTTTGAAACAATGAAGCGGTTCTTTTGTACCCAAATAAATTCTTCCAATAGAATAATAGTAGTTTCATGAAATAAGTTCTGCATTAATTCTCGACCAAAAACTGTGTCAATCATGACTTGAAACAATATGCAATTTTAAAGCAGGGAATATAATATTCGTATGCCGTGAAAGCCCGTGCCCTGCAAACTAAACCTCGGACGGCGTATAGCAAGGCAAGCCGCGGTCGCAGACGGCGAGCGAGGAAGAAAGCTGCGAAGGGAAAGGAAGAGAGAGGATACGGGGAAGGCAGTGAAGCAGCCGACCCGTTTCAAGTGCGGCGTGAACTTGATTATTGTATTTTCCACGCGGCGCGCATGGGCGCTACCGCAATGTTTGCGCTTCTCTGCCTGCCGGCTGTTTGTTCGGAAGGAAGCGCTCAGGAGGGGAAGTCTCCCAATTGTTGCAGTTGAGCTCTTTACATTGTTGGCCTACCACTCTTGATAAAATAAATACTAATGGGGAACTTCAATACAGATAATGATTTTTTTTTCTCGAGTTGGACAGAACAGGATTGAGTGTCACTAGATTAGAGGTTTTCTTACTCATTTCTTTAGCCTTACATTAGTATTTGAGGATAATACTTGTATAAGTAATTGATTGTTTTAGGTTTTTGTGAAAATAGATTAGCATAAATAAGAATGCAAGTGATCATTGAAATGTAGGTGCGTAAGACATAAATTATGTAATATTTGAATTTTTAACCGTTAAAATTTGCTAATACGCAATAATTAAAATAGAAATGTGCTGTTGTTAATCAAATTATTTAAAAACCTTTTTTGCTTTAATGAAGTTTTGGGATTGTTTTCATATTTTACATACTCAAGTAGTTTCAGCACAATACATAGGATGCCAACTTGTTACAAAAGTGCGAGTTTCATTCAATAACGTCGATAAATAAATAAACATTACATAAAAATGAACCTTTTATATTTATTGTTTCATTATTTTAGATGTCGTTCAGTGTTTCATTCTGTTCAGTGTTCAGTTACTGTTTTGTCGTGACCAAAAACTCGTTTCTAATAAAACGATTTTAAAATGCATTTAACTTGTTTTGAAGTATTCTAATATGAATTTATTAAAATCACCGTGCTTTCTACAAAATTCACTGAACTGGACTTTTAAATGGCCAGTTTAACTGGAAATGAGTAACTCGGAAACAAGTTTTTCTCTCCCGAGAAAAGAGTATAATTTTCTTACGAATGCTATTGACAGTGGTTACTCTTTTTCTCTCTCACATAAACCGGATTTCAAAACAATCGTTAAAGGAAAACTGAAACTGAAAAATATACTCAATCACATTCCACAATTATCACCTTAAATTGGCCTAGGATACGGTGTAGCAATATATAATTTGATAATTACATATATACTATATTATTTCAGTCTAACCTAAGATCTTTATTTGATAATCATCTTCTCACATTATACTATATTTTGCGAACATACCTTTCACTACGCACCTACAAAATGCACAAAGATACATATTATATCAAACAAAATAGTATTTACAAGCGTCAGCCGTAGTACTCTCACGTTTGAATAAAACGTGTTTTTATCATTAACCGAAGTTCACAACTTCATGGAAAAACTTTTTAATTGCCTTTTTCGAGAAGAGTAGGTGTGGGAACCAAAGTCTCAGGAATTATTTAGAGCTGACATATTTCTTGAACCCAGAGAAAAATAATTTTTACCACATTGACTGTTGACTTTTTTGTGCATTCTTTAACTACTATTAAAAGCGCTTTCTAGTTCTCTTGCTTTCGATTCGTAAGTAATAAGATACATTTTGAATTTAGGTTATATAAGACAATTCTTAAAACGCCCGCTTTATGATGCAGAAGGCTCAATAAAAGATGAAATATCTTTTAAGACCTACACTCAAGATTAACCCTATTTCTCTTAAAAACACAGTTTCCTGAAAAGGATGGATTACAAAGATTGGAATGTTTTTACAGGTATAGTGGCAATGAAATATTTGCATTGTAGAATAGGTATAATAAGTATGCGTTACGCTTAAGTATTCATTTTAATGAGATCTATATTTTTTCATATCTAAACACACTAAGTTGTTTGTTAAAGCATAGGCAGGGTCATTATTGTCTATCACGTAATTGAGCATTTTCCAGTTGACTTGTTTGTCTTTCCGCATGAGGCTACAGTTGCAAAAAAACGAGAACTTTCATTTTTCATTTAGTCAAATAATATATCATTTTATGAAGAAAACATTATCAGCTCTTCGTTGAAAAGAGAGGAGTACATTTTAACACGGCTGAATGAACTCGAGATCAGAGCTTCAAATTTTGGTGTCTCCAGTTTGTGAGTTTTCTTGGCATTGTTGATATTTCAAAATACAATGGTTATATTTGCGTAATATATTACATCACTCCCATATTAGAACCTCTAAGAAAAAGTCTTTTTTTAGATTTGCTAAACAATGGAGATTGCATATCGACATTATTCCACGGATGATAAGAACTTACTAAGCGTCTGATATATGTCATGGGTTTGTATAAGTAATAGAAAATACCGGAGACCAGTTCTATTACAATTTCTACAATGAACCCATGCTCACCGCTTTGTAATGGTATCATCAGTGCAAATGTTACAAGTGGTTAATCAGCAAAGAAAATACGTCAAAAAACGGTATTTTTTTGTTTTTTAGTTCGTTTTTTAGCTACTGGGTGATGAAGCCAGACCACTTTTGTTTTTTTCCTTTGGGGTAACTATAGGGGGGATACACGACACCTAAGGACAACCCAAAGACACATACACACCAATGACCGAAGAGGGATTCGAACCCGCGATCCTTCCGTCCGAGGGTATTTGTTTTGTTTTTCTCATTTCATACACATAACAAACACATACTCAAAATATAATCCTACTATTCTCTAAAATAACAAAGATGACAATTATTTGTGTCATGTCACTTGCTCATTGTGACCGAAGATCCTTAGAATTGCTTTGAAAATGTAAACATGAGATCGTATGCATAACCTGTGTGCACATATGCAAGTGCACCTTAAATTGATTGATTAATTATTTCGTGTTTCTGGGTGCGTCAAGTGTTAAAGTCATTAATCTCGTACGTGTAATGCATGTTTTACCTCGAGAGGCGGCGATTTTCCCTCGCTGGATGATGAGATCTGGCGCCGACCAACACGTCAGCCAGTTCCCCATCCCACTATCTCCCCAGCGGGGCACCGCCCCAGCAGGGAGAAGCTTTAAACCTCCGATATTTGTGGTATTGTTGTGCTTACGTCAGTTTAAACAAGAGGCCAAGATGTGACAAGGAAAAAGGAGAGATCGCTCGCGGTTCATGGCCCGTTTGTTACGATACTGCACCGGCATTCGCCTGGGGTTGTCTAAAAAACCAAGTGTATCTTCAAGATATAACTAATCACGAGCCACGCAAAAGAAAGCGGGCAAAACCAAAACGAAGGCTAGTAAAGCGCCTTTGGGGATCATTCACGCATGAAACGCCCAAACCCGCTAATTTCGGAATGTATCCGTAGCACGCACGAGCGCACCACGAGCACACTTCCATTTATTTAGAGCTGCACTTGGCAGGTCGTCAGCTGTTACAGAGTCATCCAATCGGGAGCTTACACATCACTACAGTGACGTCACTATGATGGCGTTCAACCTCCCGATTGGATGACACCGCAACAGCTGATTTACGTCAGGGGCGGTGCTGTTTAAATGCAAGTATATACGCACGTCATTAGCCCCAAGCGCTGCGAGTGGAAGCGCCTCCTACGCGCCGCCCGCACGGCTCGTTACGCCGCAGCGCCCGCCTTTGTGCCGAAGGGCGGCCCCTGCAGTCACGTGCGAAAGGCACGCCGGGCGCGTGGCGGGGCGCGGAAGAGAAACGGGCGGCTACTTCACTCAGCTTCTTCTTGCTCCGGCGCCCGACGTTCCGCGCCGCCCCCAACCGCCCCGCCCCGCCCCACTCGGCCTCGCTCCGCACCGCGCCGCCCCTCGCCGCCCCTCGCCAACCCTCGCCACCCCTCGCCGCCCCGCGCCGCGCCACCCCGCCCCGCCCCGCCCCAGTCCGCCTCCCGCCACCCCGCGCCGCCCTACCCCACCCCACCCCGCGTCGTCCCGCCACGCCACGCCCCACCCCGCCGCGCCACGCTCCGCCACGCCCCGCTACGTCTCGCCTAACTTCAGCTTCTCTTGCTTTGTCACGCTCCGCCACATCGTACACCTAGGCAGCCGATTCTTCTGCCTTTCTCCATTCACCCGTTGTCCTGCACCCAGCTGCCCCACCCAACCCGTCTCATCATTTCCCAACCCTGTTCTGCACTGCTCACGCCGTCCTGCCCATCTCCAGCCCGTCCTACATCGCCTAGTTCCGCTAAAATACCACGCCAGGACCACCCACCCCCGCCACCCCACCCTACTCGAAATCGTGCTGTTCGTCTCCGTCTCACAGGTCAATTGCAGCCAGCTCCACATTCCCTCCCTTCGTTTCTCCTCACCTCGCCCAGCCGCGTTTAGCCCACACCCCACCCGGCACCATTCCACTCCACCCCGCCTCATTGAACCCAACCCCTCCTCCTCCCACTCCGTCATGCCCATATCCGTTCCGCTCCGCCCATCCCCGCGCAGTTCCACTCCGCCCCGCCCACTACCCCCCTAGCGCCGGCTCATCATAGAGGAAAGATATTAATAATTACAGAATTTCCTTTACGTCTTCGTCATCTCACACCGCCCCGGTGTGCGCGGGGAGTACCTCTGTGCGATGGGGCGTGGCAGGGCGAGGAGGCGGGACGCCGTGGGTCGCAGCGCGGAGGGATGTGGGGCGGGGCGGGGAGGAGCCGCGTCGCGGTGCGTGGCGTGGAGGCGCGCGGGGCGGGGCGAGGGACGTGACGCCGCGGCGGCGCTTCTCCTCGCGAACGCATAGTTTCCTCTCAAACGCCGGAATGCGGCGCGGGGCTCCCCGGAGGCGGCTTGTTTAAGCAGAGGCCTCCACGCGCTGTCGGAGGAGGAGGGCGCAGGTGCGGGAGGGAAAGGGCGAGAAAAAGGGCCAGGCGCCCGGGTCTCTTCGCGCAGTGGAGGGCAGAGGGAGAGCAAGCGAGCTCGGGAATGTGCCAGAGACGAGGCAATGCTGCGTTAATGAACGTCGCGGAAGGTATAAAAATTACGTTTCCAAGGGAAATTTGATTGTAAAATTATAGCTATTACGACTGAGATGTATATAAAAACTTAGTATCAAAATGAGAGCTGTGAAAATTGTAACGAAATTCGATAAGCAATCTTCTCAGTAGCTGAATGATCGGGGTTTCCGAAACAGGTAGCGCGTCGGTTGGTTATAATGTGTAGACAGTAGTGGTAATGACTAGTGTTGGCAGTAGTAGTTAGGACTAGGAAAGGTATTGGGTTGGTATGACATCAGTGTATGCAGGTTGCGATGACGGAGGTAATGACTGTACGTTCCAAGAAGTGAGAGTTTATGGAACGAAGTGAGTGAGGCATGTGAGTGAAAAACAGCCATGTTCCAGGAAAGATAAAAGAATCTTTAAATGGCCACGATGGCTGATTTCAAGTGGTACTGTGAGCAAAGAAAGGGAAGGGTGCAGCAAGGCGGAGAAGAATAAGATTGAATTCGTAATGTCAGTTATGCCGTCAAGAGAGACAACTTACATAAGACGTGCAGAGAGCAACGGTAGCATTGAAGAATGTACAAATGTCTCAGAATTAATGTTACAAACTTCTAGTCGTAGAATAGGAGAATCGTGAATTTTCGCGGATTTTAATGCATCCTTGTGTACATAGTTTTTTGTTCGAACTTGAAATCTCCTTCATGACGTCAGAACGTGATCAGCCAATATTCTTAAAAAGGAGTTACCTGACAATCAGATTAGACGTCATATACGTAACTTCATTACATGAAACTTTTCAGAACACGATCATTCACAAAATGTGATAATATCCGACCTTTCTACAAGCCTTAAAAGTGGGTAACATTTATTCTAAGACGTTCTATAGAAAACGGGAATGCGATGGAGGCATTGACCAGAGGAGTACCATCAGAGTGGAAGTTGGTGGAGGCAATGCGATAGCTGTGGTGATAGCCATGGAAGAGGCGGAGAGATGGAGATGGTAGCGACGGTGCAAGGAATAGCATCGGTGGGGGCGGCGTCGACATAGCAGCAGTTGCGTCAACATCCCTTCGGCAGCCGTTTTCCTTCCGCTCGGAATTCCTTGCTCAGGTGCTCCCTTTCAGGCGACCTTCGCCGCCTGGCTCTCCCCTGCTTCTACGTCTGCAATTTCCTTTGCCATGCTACATTAGCAGGCGGCCTTTTTATGATATCGGCGCAGCCACGGCCTCCTGAAAATGAATCACCTCAACCGGAACGAAGTGCGAGCAAATTACGCGGCACTTGTCTCAATGTAGTAGGCACTGGAATGAGGAAGTGACATGACGCTTTCGTAAGCATGGGGTAACAGGTTATGAGGGGGAATTGAAATACAGTAATAATACATTATTGAATGGAATAAAATATCTGACATGTTAAAGAATGCGATACGAACGGAAACAATATTTGTCGGACTATATAAGAGTTGTCACTGTAAGACACACGTACTGAGTATAAAACATATGACAACCAAGGTTGCTACACGTTAATGGAAGGTACTAAACAAGACTATCTAAAGGTGCATTTACAACTTTATAGAATGAGAATAATAGGAATATCTGAAAAGAGATGGAATAAGTCTGTGAAAACGTGAAAGTAAAAGCCGAATCCGAAAGCGGAGGAGTCCAATAAAGTAAAGAAAAATATATTTAAAGGCGTTTATACATCTACTAATAACTTGTTTCAGAAAATAGAATTTTCTATATTCAATTGTGAAGTATCAGATAAATCAAACAATTTTCAAAACGTATTAAACTGAGAAACCAGCAGAAATTTGTTCATCTTCATAACAATCTGGAATATTTATTAAAAAAGGTAGATACTCTTATCAAATTTGCAAAATCCACTAAGTAGATAGTATTTGTATTCCAAAAATCTGTCTAGCGAATACACAAGAGACAATTGTAAAATACAATTATTTTTTCTAGAAAAGCATTTATTACCCTCTTTCCGGTAAATAAATTCGTTTAAATTTCACTTCCTTGTTACATTTTTATATCGCCTCCCCCGACACTTTTAACTCATTTCAGCTCAATTACGTCTCTCCCTTTTCTTATTCGCATTTCTCTTCCCTTCCTTTCCGTTTTCCCTGCCTTTCCTTTCCCTTCCTTGGAGCTTCCAAGTCGTCTTCAGACGACGTCAGCGCACTAAAGGAGGGTGATGGCCTATTTAAAATAATAGCGCTACCTCGGACACTTAAATCTTACAACCGCAACCATCACATCGTATGCAAACGCTTATTACCGCCACGATAGCGTCGTAGGCGGGAGCCGGAGTAGGAGCCGCGGAGGCATCTTTAGAAAGCGCTATGTATCGCGACGCCCGCCAAACGAGGTGAGGCAGTGATTCGATCTTCTCTGCAATTTGCGTTAACGCTGCGCTCGCTGCTGGAAGGCTGAGAGATTTTCTTTCTGTAACCTGTACCTACGAGTCATGCGTATCGCCAATTACAATTGAATGGCAATCCTAGTTGCACTCGAGAATTTGGAGAACGACAATCCTAATATCTCGGTGTTTTGAGTCCTTGACTCTTCCCTTCCTAATCGGATCCCGAATTCGCTCGCCGAAGGGATGACGCGATCACTGAGAGCGGTGTTGCGTTGATTCTTGATGGCGTTGAAGAAAATGAAAAACATATTAGAGGAGGGAATCCACATGTTCCCAAATTAGAAAATATCCAATCAAGCAAGCCCTGAGAGAGAAGGTTGAATGAATTTGGAGAGGGTGAATGAATTCGTTGGGAGAGTGAATGAATTCGTTTCCAAAACGTGGACATTAAAAACAGCAACAACAGCAGCAACACTCATACATACAATTTTGATTAACCTTAGCAATTTTGCTAGAACGGGTGTAAAGAATTATTTACTCATGTCGATATGATCATAGAAGGTAACGTTCACTGTTATCTGTGTAAAGATTAGGTGTTTATCTCTGTACATTCATTTCATTTTTGTCAAAAGTTATGTAATTAATTGTATTTTATTAACATTCATTTTATTATTACAAATAACATTTATTTCGTATTATCCCATACAAAATTCTGAAAACTGTATGTTGTGTTGAAGAGGAAAACCCTTACGAGTTAAACAACAGAGGCATCTAATGATTCAACATATGAATTATGAATTTATCGGGATTGAAACTTTTAAAGTATACTGCATCAGTTTATGTGCCTATCTTCTACTTTACTCATTGTAGTCTCTAGTCTCACTATACTTACATTGAAGAGTACGAGCATTAATAATGTATTAATACGCAAAAAATCAATGTACACAGCATATCACGTTTGGAAGAGGACAGTCAATCCACATTCACTGTTTACAATCAAACACAGGACACATCAGCATTCGTTCTCAGGATACTGAAAAACTGGATGAAACACGCCAGGGAGATGGATGGGAGGTCTTTCACCCAGCAGGAATATCTTATCTATTTTATTGTATTAGTTAAATGTTCAAACAACGCTTTAAGAAAATAACAGTGCTGTGAAAATTGTTTTTTTATTTACAATTTATTTTTAAATTATCGAAATTTAAAAGTAAAATTGATATACGAAAATAAAATTTGCAATTCAATAGAAATGAAAGTCAACAAAACAGAAATCAGCGCAGCTGCAATTCGTTCACCACAAAGAATTTTCCATAAAACTACTATTTAATCACAGATAATTCGTGAAAGTAAATTAATTTATCGTTTGTACTCGAGAATGCCAACTTCAATCTTCCTTCAAACACTGCTAAAAGAATGCTTTGCTTCATCATTGATTTTTTCTGCAATATACAGTATACTACATAATCATAATACAAATAATTGCGCGAAAATAACTTGATAACAATTGGACAAAGAATACGATTAAACATTTTGAAAACATGGTTAATTGGTTTCACAAATAAAATCAAGAATTATTAGATACGTTGAATATTTATCTAAGAAAACAATTATTAACTTCATTTATATTTTTGTAATCAATGAGATCTTGACCTCGTATACTAATCAATTGTCGGTGCATATTCAGCTTTCAAACCCTACAGCTCTTCGATCATCATTGACCTCCTTTAAAATTTCACCGACCCCCTTAAGAACCACTTTTCTGAACTCTTAGAGGCAATTGCGTTTTTTTATATATTTTTTTGAAGAACAGCACTAGTACCCGACATTTCCAATAAAAGATTTTAAACTTCTAGCTCTAACGTTTTACAATTTATGCTTTAGAATGCGTACTCTGTTTCAGTTAGGGGTAGGTAGGGATATTGAGGTAGATTATATTTTACTTCTGCATGCAATACGATGCAAGTATTTTATTTACTATGACCCGAAAAGACATGATCCCTCTCATGATAAGCCACTTTCGTTGCCGGTGCCATTACAACTATATCATTCACTAGGGTGACGCTTTCTCTCTCATTGCAGCCCTGAATACAGCTGCAGTCTGCAATCGAAATTTAAAAACTCTCCAAGAACGACACACCAACCGGTCAGCCAAGATAATCAAGTCGGGTAAAGACATACGCAGGATAATTTGTGAGATGCGAAACTATGTATACGTTTTTTCTGCAACAGTTTCACTTTAGAAGAAATACGTATCAATTTCCCACGTAAATGACAAACATCACACCGTCATCGTCCCACCGCTTGGTCCTCCTGGTTAGTTAAATTATTAGGCGTTAGGTCTGGAATCTCTTTCCTTGTCAATGTTCGTTACATATATTAGTAATAAGTTACTTAATTCTGTCTTTACCACACGAAGCATATAGGTTATACGGTCATCAAAATAAATGTATTGGTTCAAAAGATGATATAGTTCAAAAAATGATAGAAATACTTAAACACGTCTGCTTCAAAAGACCGAATATAAATAAAGAGAAGTAGGAAAAAGTAGGGGTATGAATTCCAATGTCCAAGACATGCCTCTAAAAATTAAAATGTAGTGTAACGCACTATTAATATTTTACCGTATGTAGAGATGTATTTGGTTGCGGCAGCCAATGAAACAGTACCTGTAACAAATGGAATGGCTCAGTAAATAATGAATTCTGTATTGAAACGTGCACATGTGAATAGATTTGAAATATTGCTATTAACTAAATGATAACATTAGGTTTTGTTTTTATTAGAGGTAAGTAAGTAAGCTGTCAGTGTATTAAACCTATAACGTATACATGAACGAAATTTTGTAATAAAGAAATTCATTAAATGTGATGTTTTTTTGGTGATCTGTTTGGGCTTGCAACAACATCATGTGATGTATCTGATGTTGAAACAATGTCACGTGATGTATCGGTTTTTGAAACAAACGTATATCATGACGGTTTCTAGCACAGCGCCGCTATCGTTTGGCAGTAGATAATCCATGCCCACTATCTTGACCTGTTTTTGGCTGGTTTCGCTAGTACACACGCAGATTTTGTCTCAGCCTCGGAATGCATGCCCCCACTCCTTTATTAAAATTAGTTGAATTAAGCACAAATAATAGTAATGAGAATTAGAAATCGTTTTATTCAAAATCTATCGTTTCATTGTTACTTCTGTGGGCCGGAGGTACAGGACACTATGTCAAGTTTTGCCCGAAATAATATAATTGCCACAATTACAAATATTTGAGTTTCATGTTTTCTACTCAGAGGTATACACCACGATGTCGTATATCAAGAATTGGCAGAGTTACAGAGCTATTAAATTATACCAAGTCCACTTAGAACTGCTAAGTAGAACAGCTTCAAACTGCCCTCCAGTAAAGTTTAGTAAATATAATCTAGTATCCTATATCTGCCATCCACAGAATTAAAAAAGAGCATTCTAGTCTTCGCATCATGATTTCGCCCACCTTTATACTTCGATTAAAAGAATAAAGTCCGTTGACTCTTCGTCAGCAGTGTCGTTCAAGGACACTACAGTGACGTTCAAGCTCCCTATTGGTTGACAGCTTCACAACTGACAAGTGTCATCGGACTTAATGTTTTAATAGAAGTATGCAGTAGAGTAAATCGATTTCCAACGTTCTCGCAGTAAGTAAACAATCTGTAAAAATAATAGCAATCAGATATATCAGTAAAAAATAAATAAAACTGGACTTTCGAAATATTTAATTCTGTGAGCCGGAGGCATAGAACACTAACTCCATTTTCTCCTCAATTGATATTATTGGCACATTTATACGGGTTTCTTGTTCTCTACCCAGAGGTATGTTCTACAAGAAGAATTTGCTGAGTTACAGTGCTATTAAATAATACCAACTCCAAAGAAAACATCTTCAAACTAATCTCCTGAAAAGATTAGTAAATGCGATTAAGTGTCCTATACCTTCGAGCCACAGAATTGAAAAGGTGCATTCTAGTCCCATGCTCTGTTATCATGCCAACCTCTATACTTCAATTACAACGTTAAGTCCATTGACACTTCGTCAAACCTGACTGACACGGACTCTACAGTGACGGACTCTACAGTGACGGACTCTACAGTGACGGACTCTACAGTGACGGACTCTACAGTGACGGACTCTACAGTGACGGACTCTACAGTGACGGACTCTACAGTGACGGACTCTACAGTGACGGACTCTACAGTGACGGACTCTACAGTGACGGACTCTACAGTGACGGACTCTACAGTGACGGACTCTACAGTGACGGACTCTACAGTGACGGACTCTACAGTGACGGACTCTACAGTGACGGACTCTACAGTGACGGACTTTACAGTGACGGACTCTACAGTGACGGACTCTATTGTGACGTTCCATCTCTCTATTTGATGACAGCTTCACAGCTGACGAAGTGCCAACGGACTTCATGTTTTAATCGAAGTGTGCAATGGAGCGAATCGATTCTCACCGCCGCCGCGGTCACCCGAACGAACGCACGCGCGCGGCGCCGCATTGCGTCGTCATGCATCACTCCGCTGCGGTCGCGGACGCGCCACGCGTGCGTGCGTGCGTGGGCCGTGCGTGCGCGGGAGCCTTCTCTACTCGGGCGGCAGATAACGGCTGCAAATCACCCTCCCACAAAGACCGGTGGATTAGTTGCTAAGTAAGTCACAATGCGGGTACATGATACCCCGATGCGCCCTTTGTTCGTTTTGACGTTTTGATTAAGTTTCTCGGCGCAACCACTTGCACAATGGCGGAGTTCCGGGATTCGATTTGCAAGCAGAATGGTTTGTGGGCGATTTCTTTTTTTGGCGGGGGGTGCAGAAAAACTCGGGTTTGGGTATTATTTACCTCGAATGCATCCTCATTTTATCCTTTATATTTGTGAGTGGAAAGGAAACAGTAATCTGAAATCATATTGCTCCAATTCTAAAATTATATTTTTTGCGAGTCTAGTTAGCCTATGTAAGTTAGTTTGATGGTCTCTTCTAACGAAGATTAGTTTGTTAGTCTATTCTAGTTAGATTATTGCAATTCTAGTTAGTTCGATGCCAGATTCCAATATTGTGGGAATGCTGGTGTGGTATTGGTGATGTAATTACATGAACTAATGCACGTCATGCACACTAAATATTAAGTTGACGGGGATGACCCCCATTATTTGTTTAAGAATCCATTATGCAAAAGTAATCGGTTTGCCTGTACACTGTCATATTACGCAGATAAAGTTAAATCTTTGTAAAAACAAACAAATACTAGCAAAGATGGTATTCCGAGTATTTGCCACGATTTTCCTTTCACAACTCGCTCCAGCGAAATACAATGAAAGGTTTACATTTTTTTGTAGTAAAGTGTATACAAAGCACTTCCATTATTTCCAGAATTCAGAAATTAATCTTTGTTGTAATGTTATTAAATTATATTTTAAATTAGGTAATGTTAATAAAATATACTGTTAATGGGCGTGAGTTTTTTTTTCGTATTTGCATCCATTCTGGTAGAATTTTGTTTTTCCCTCTGGGGGCGCAAACGCAATAAGAAGCTGTTCTGGTAGCGGCGAGCCATGCAGTAATGGACGGTCGAGCGCCCTCGAAGGGCGGGTGACTACGAAGTGGGTGATAGACGAGCGGGCAAAGGGACAGTGGAGGTGAAGAGAAGGTGGCGGCAGGCTGGCGACGGACAGGATACGGTGAGGCGATGGTCCAGAGCAGGACGGGAGCCAGAAGGGTGGCGGTCGGAAGACGGGCAGAGGACGAGCCGGCGACAGACAGGTCATCGAAGGGAAAGGCGCAGACGAAGAGCACACACCGGAATATCAATGGATTAATTAGTGATTCCGGTGGGTCCACTGCTAAGGTCATTAGTCCTGTAAGTGTACTGCATGATTTTTATCGCGGGAAGTGACGCTAATTTTGTTCCCATTAGATGAGATCCGGTGCCGATGTACCCGTCAGCTGTGTAGTATAGTGTAGTAGTGTAGTGTGAGTGTGTATGTGTGTAAGTAAAGGGTAAGGATAGGACAAGAAATACTAAAGAAAGATCGAGCGCGATCTCACCCGTTTGTTAGGATGCTGCTCCGGCATTTGCCTGATGTTGATCGGAGAAACCTCAAGAAAACTACCGATTAGAGCAGCCGACCGCTAGAATTCCCCTCGAGATAGCTGCTAATTCGACGTAGCTACGTAGTAGATAGTGTCGAAAATCCTGTCACCGTCAGGAGCTCTAACTGTAGACGCTGCCGGTCAGAGCACTGCAGTGCCATCAATCGATGTGCTGAGCTACCTCAGCCGGAGGCGGACAGGGAACCAAACGAGGGAGGGCGGCTGTCTGACGGCGAGCCGGAGATGATTGGGCGACGATCGGGTGACGGATAGACGAGGAGCAGGCAGCTGGCAGGCGAAAGGGAACGGACAGAAAGCGGGCGAAGGGAAGACGACAGGTCGGCGACGAACGGACGATGGGTAGAGGAGGACAAAGCGGCCGACGAACGGCGAGCGAGCCATAGACAACGGGCACAGAACGGGCGACAGCAGACGGCATCCCTTTCTTCGCGCAGTCGCTCTCCGGGAGCGTCTCCCTGCGGCGCCTTTCTTGCGCGACGCCGTAATTCACGCTGGGGCGGCGCGCGGCGCGGCGCAGCGCGGCGCGGCGTCCGGGTGCGGCGAGTCGCCGGCGCCTTTTTCCTCTACCCTCCGCCAGGGGCGCTTCACGCACGGCTGAGCCCCCGGGTCGGGCGTTTTCGCGGGCGCCCGCTGTCCGGAGTAATTGCCGCAAGAAGTCTTTCAAGGAATGTTCTCCCCGCAAGCGCGCGGCGCTGTTGTCTCCGCGTGGCGTTTCGCTTCTGTTGGCCGAAGCAGCCGCCGGCGTGAGGCTAGGCGACCGAATCGGTGGTGGCCATGCCGGCGGCCGAGTCACTTTCGTGCCGTATTAATTGCTGCACTGCGAAAGTCGCCCGCAAAATTGGAAAAGTAATTGCGGCTGCTCCTGGCTCGTGTTATGCGGTCATTTCAATTTTGCTTCAGTGTTCCGCCCACTTTTCTGCAAAGATGGATGGATGCTTGGAAGTTGGTGCACGGACAATGAAAGGCGGCTGGTGGAGTATAGAAGGTACATGATGGAAGACAGAAGATTAAGGGAGGGCAACGGCGGATAGAAAATAGAGGGATATGAAAGACAGATGAAGGACAATGAGAAAAGAAAGGCGAGGTACAAAAGGAGAAAGGAAAGGACGGTAGAGTGTGGAGGATAATCAAAGAATGATGTAGCCGCTGAAGGAAACGTCTACCCGCTGGCCGCTCTGATCGGTAATGTTTCGTGGTCTCTGATCAACACCAGGCGAATGTCGGAGCAGTATCCTAACAAATGGGGCATGCACCACCCATTATCTTTCTTTCCCTTTCCTAGTCCTATCGTCACCCCTTAATTTCACACACACCCACACCCACACACACACACACATAATACTACCACACTTGTAGGGTTACCAGTCGAGACCTTAGATCCTCCCAGTTGGGGAGCTTGTGGGCGTAATTTGCATGTCGAAGCCTCTGCTAGCTGTTGTGTAGGTCGGCGCCGGATCTACCCGTCCAGCGGGAAAAGATGACCGCCTCCCACGATAAAAACCGTGCACTACACGTACGGGGCTAATGACCTTAGCAGTTGTTGCGCCGGGAAACTCTATATAATCAATCAATCAATCGACAGGAGACAGGCAGGCAACAAGAGAAGGGAGGATCAATCCAAGAGCGAAGGATGGAGAATGTAAGATCAAGTTCGGCGGATGGAGGGAGGGACGGAGGTGGGTGAGTGGAGAAGGGTAGGTAAATGTGTCGGAGAGAATGGAGGAGGAAGGGAAGAGCGCAGCGGACAGGAGGAAGGTGGACGTGGATGAAGAAACGTGCCCGCATCTGCGCAATGCGCCCTCGATGCAAAGACGGCGGCCGTGATTTGCAGACGGGCCCGCAATTACTTGCACTTCCAGAGTATGTTCTTAACCCAAATACGGAACCTGTTTTAAGGAAGCTCGGCATTATCCCGAATCCGACCGCAAGACTTTCTCCGTCTAGCCAAAAACAACTAATTACGTTCAGTTTTATTTGTTCTCATCGGGATTTTATGTCGTGCTGATCTTGTTTGATACACTGAACCTGTAGTTGCTTCACGATTTTCGTAATTTTGTGGTTAGCACAGAAGGTGGGATGTTTTTATACAAACTTGCTTTGTGATTACGTTCATTTAGTCGCGTTCGTCTTCATGGGCATTTATACTTTGCATTTGTTATTTTTGCATGTTCTCCCGCGCTAGAAATGCACACTCTTCGTGAAAAGTTATTGAAAGTCTGTAGTTGAATGACACTACTTCACCTGATGGATTACCGACTAGCATAAATTTGGAGAATACTTGTACATCGCAGTTTTCGAATCTCTTCCGGACAAAGGCTTTCAAGTTATAGATAAACTTTTCATTAAATTAATTTTAATCTTTGGTTCTGTGTTTGCTTGGGATGTGTTGTTTGCAATATGTTTTATTTATATCGGTATGTGTCTTTTTTTTGCGTTTCAAGAGAACACAGACATTTTGTATATTATGTCTAACGTGTTTGAATAACAAATACGCAATTCTAATACACAAAATACCGTACTCACATTACGTTAGCATCCTCTCAAATAATTTCTTCTACCAATTGGACACATTTTCGAGATCCTATGCAATACTTGCATACTTGCTTATGGTCTATTTAACTCTAGCATGAGTAAATATACTCGTGTGTGTCGAGCATGCCAATGGTTACAAGATAAATAAGTTACGTTAGCTCTTCACCTCGGCGCAGCAAAAAACACAATATTTGCTGTAATATTCAGGAGAATGTTTCACTGCATTAATTCAATGAATTACAAACATTTTCAAACGCACAAGTTAGATTAAATGTTTCATGGTTCAAAATATTTACACGAAAAGACAAACCTCTCCGGGCGCCTTACTGAAACGTTGTTTTCTTTCCTATGAGAAAAAAAGACTCTCCAAAGAAAACTTTTGATGCCCAGGCCCACCGTAAAGGAATAATTAACTTCTTTAGACTCGTAAAGAATCCAAACATTTGCCCATCTTTTTACTGGTGAATTGAATTTAAATACTCTAAACACCACGTAAAGAAAACTTCCGGAACGCTTCGCGAGTAAATTAAGAATCAAAGGAAATGTGGAACGGCTGAGTTGTACTTCAAAGCCAACAATTTCAAAGCAGGAAGTATCGGTATTCTGTCACATTCCTTCAACTTCCGAGAGGCTCATCTTGCACGAAGTGCTTAGCAAAAACATGACGGCGAAGGGGAGAGAGAAATCAAGAAAGAATGTGCAATGAAATGAAACGAAATATCTTGATATAACACTTCATGGTAGCGAGAAATACATACCACTATTATTTATAATAATAATAGTTATTATTGTTATTATTATCATTATCATCTAAATTCCCCTCTAAAGAAAATAGGTTACGTATAAAACGTACTACAGCATGAAAACATGTTTTTTAAGAAGATGATCCAGTAGCAGGGAATGCCTCGGCAATACTTTTCCCAAATATGGGTTGTTTCAATTAACGCGATGTATTGCACTTCCAAGTCTTTTTAATTACCTGATATTTTGGACAAGTTCTTTTATACATTCAAATCTCTGGTAACAATCGATGCTGGCTATTCTCGAATTCCAAACTCGTGTTTTGAAACGTTTCTCACTCACCTTGGCATGCATGCAAGGTCTTAGAGTCTACAAGTTGTTTTCTTGAAATATTTTATCTTTATACGCTTTTCTTCTGCCATCGTATGATTAGTATGGATTTATTGCTCATAGGTAATTGTGCACTCTCCTATTACAGTCGTAGGTTTTGGGGAGTGTTCGTGACACATGCAGCATGAGTTTTGAACTGTGATGGCGATACAGATTTTCCACGGGAAGTGACAGAAGACCCGATCATTACATTTCATGTATTCGAACTTTCTTGGATATTTTCTTGAAATACGACTACTCATACATCTTGATTGATTGCTTAGTGATTCCAGGTGCGTGAACTGCTAAGGTCATTAGTTCCGCAAGTGTAGTGCATGTTTAATCGCGGGAGGTGACGGCGATCTTCCCCGCTGGATGGTGAGATCCGGCGCGACCTTCGCCGGCTTGCGAGGATTTTCCCTAACCAGGTATTTCCCCCCGGCGTGGCACCGTCCCATCAAGCTCTAAGCTTCCGACTGGTCTCTCGACATGTGTGAGAGTGTAGAACATGTAAGTGTAATCGAAAGTAAAGGATTAGAAGAGGACAAGGAAGAGGAAGAAAAGATACCGTGGGGCCCATGGCATGATTTTTAGGATACTGCTCCGGCATTCGCATTATGTTGATCGGAGAAACCACGAGAAACAACCGCTCAGAGTAGTTGGACGCTAAAATTCTCCTCCAGACGCCGGCTAAACTCATCTGGCTATTTGGCTAATGTAAAAAATCCTGCCACCGTGGGAAGTGGAACTCTAGGAATGCCCGATCAGAGGCACAGCAGTAACATCAGTTGATGCCCTGAGCCACCTTTACCAGTCGTCAGCTTTAACAACTCATTTGACAATGGACGCAAGCCGTCTGCTCCAGCCCTTTGACGAAAACACTGGAGCCCGCACAGAGACCGAGCCATTCTGATTGCAGCCGTGGGTGCCGCCGTGCCCCCACGGCCACTTTGCCGAAGCGCTGACCCGCGTTTCTCTTCGTCCCGACGCAACCGACCCCTGACCCCTGACCCCTTCCAGTGTCTTCGCGGCCTCTGCGTGCGGTAGCCGAAAGAGGACGCAGCGGTGTATATGTCAAGGTTTCGCTAGCGACGTTTTGTGAAATTGAAGCTCTGTGTTGTTGAAATTTTCTAATAGCGAGTAATTTTGACCTTACATTATCTCTACTAGCTGCCTGCAGCCGCAAAAATGCTCCTAAACAACACGAAACGGTTTTCAAAAAAAAAAAAAAGTACGCATAACAACAAATAAAATGGCATAAAAACAAAAATAATTATCTAATAATTGCAATAAATTAAATATTTTAACAACAAGTGTTCAAGAATACTACAGTAACATAGCTCATTACTTACGGATAAACATTATAGAAGTTCTTTGGAAACACAGAACAGGCTGCTTCATAAAGCAACAGATAAATAACAAATATTTAATGAAGGTGGCCTCTTCCTTGGGGCCTTTCTTTTTCATGTCGCCTGCTGTGACGTAAGCAGTGACGCACTGAGTGTAAGAATTCCGTAGTTACGTATATAATTTGAGAATATACGAATTAATACTATGGAATATTTGCATTTTGCAGTCACAGTCGGAAGAGTTCATAGATTTCGTATTTTTACGAGTTTCAAAGATCATAGATATGTCTCACTTGGCCAGACACTGCAAAGTTTTCTTTCAATTTCTCTGCGCATTTGGAAATTAGTAACGTACTCCTCATTAAGTGTTTTCACATCTTTTTATATTATTCTACTGTATTCTACAACGAAGAAGAACTAAGAGTAACTAGTTGGGAATGGTGTTGTAAAAGAAGCCAAAAAAGGCAAGCATCTCATCGAACTACGAACTGATAAGTTTCTTTTCAATTGCATGCGGAGTTCTGAAAACTGCTTAAAGTTAAGTCTCCCACTATATTTTTTATTTTCACAATTTTTTCTATAGCAAATTCTAAAAGTTTTATTTTATTTCAAATTGAGTGTTCAAAAGGAACAACTTTTGTAATAGATATCTAAAAATACTACCATAAACTAATACTGTTGGAAGTCTTTAACGACCTCGACACAGTTGACAAATAGTACACACAATTGCGTAATTACGTTGTAAACTTGGAGATGCTGTGAGCACACCACAAAGGCCCAATTCCACATTATGCCTTTAGACATTAGAAAACAATCATGATGTTCCTTTGCGCCTCACAAACATTCTCAATGCACCATGATGTACGAAGCCTTGGTAACGCGACGTACGAAGACTTTCTAATGATTCCCTCGCACCAGCAACACCTCTCAGCCATTTGGGCCAGGGAACATGCAACAGTCTGCAAAGCGCCCTCCTCGTAGCCTTTCTCAGCTTTCGTGCACAAAACCGTCACCCATTCCAGCGTAATTTTATGCGTATTAAAGTGAATAGGGTCGCTATTTCAAACGCTCCCTTCCGGGAACGTTTTTACTAGAATGCTTTCTTCTCCATACACCTAAGAAAGTCACCGTGCTTTAGGAAGCTCCCGAAAAATGAGTGGACTTTTTTTTTTTGCGGCGATCCACTGGCGTCCCCGAAACTCCATCGCAGAAGTTTTACTAGACTCGGAACACAGCGCTAAAGCGTATTTATGTCGGCAATAACACCGCAATCGATGGCTTTGTTTGGACGCCGAGTCGTTTGAGGGCTCCTCACGCGTCGCAAGGGCTTCGTGTATAACTTGCCCAACGTCTGAGGAGTTTCGTGATAGGCCCAAATGTGTATCTGTCGTTTTCGAAAGAACTGCTGCATTCGAGGAAGGGGAGAAATTTCGTGTTGTGTGGCAATTACGATAGGTTCACAAAAATGCCTGCCAGCTTCAGTGGCGCAAGGGCTTGTGGCAGTGTTCAAGTACTTGAAGCTGAAATCCAAGATCCACAAGACGTCAGTTATAGCATGGAAATTCCCGTTTAATATCAAATATGCCATATATATATTATTTTTTATAGTTAATTTTATATTATCAACTTGAGTCCCTGAATACGAAAATAATGTTAAAACTTCCCATTATTACCTTATCACTGAAATACCGGTAGAGTTCATATATCAGGTGTCAAAGTCGCATTCACTAAATTCTTTCGCAAAATTCCATTAGGTCAGTGAAGCTCCCGACAAAAAAGTTCTCGAGTAATGTTTTCGTGTTTTCTCGTCGGGGACATGCCGCGTTTGGTTTCTCACACCATCCATTCACACGTATCCAATCTAAGACATCATCCGAAATTCATAATCATTCACCTCCTACCTTCATCCACCTCTATTCAAATCTTTCAAAAGAAGGTTGGCACATCACTGTGATCACCTGCCTAGGAAACGAAAGGAAAGAACGATAGGACGTTCGCTAACCTCCTTCGTCGATGTAGGGTTATGTCACTCATGAGATTCATATCGAAACTAAAAGAAAATCACTGGTAATCCATTTACATACCTACTGACGTGTTATTAAAAGGTACCGAAATTCGTATTGAAACAACTAAAAATTGGTTAATTAAGTTACCATTAAATTGTAACTGGGATAAGATTTCCCAAATTATTTTCGTATTGCTCAAATCAGGAGTGAATAATTGTAACTCTGCATTTGACGTACTGCCTCATCAGCTGTTTTCATTTCAACATTCCCTAGCAGCTAGTTAGATCAAATGCGCGGAATGTTATTAACTTGATAATGTTGCGACAAGTTGATACGTGACAACACATCAGATACGTAATGTTCAACACATCAGATACGTAAATGATACAAGCCAAAAAAACACTTTTGCCAGCGAATACTCAATTATTGCTCATAAATATACAGTCGGATGACCGGTCATTTCCAATGAAAAAAAAAGTATCCCCATTCTTCAAAACATACTCATTTCGCGTTTTTTTCGTTTCTGCGCGCTCTACACGGCCCCATTCGCCGTCACAGTCGTAATATTTTTTGCCACACCACTCCACACACACGACGATATGAGCATCGCCGCCTCAATATAGCGAAGTTTCCCGCAGCCTCTCGATGGGTCAGGGGCATTCGAAGCATGGCCGAGCAATACGGAGAAAAGAGGAACTGAAGAGGCGACCGACAGAGACGTCTGGCGGAGAAAAAAATGAATTACGCGGCGGGCGAGGAGGAGGGGGACGCAGTCGCGGAAAAGGCTTTTTATTGGACGCACTCTGGACGTTTATTGCGCCCAATTTCAATTGCTGCTGCCTTGATAAATATTAATAGCGCCCGGATGCGAAACGACTCTCCCGGAATCCCGGAGGCGTTCGGAACCGGCCCGGCGCTCCGGGCGAAGCGGTTTCCAGTCGCACCTCCGGAAACGGGGGCCCGCTTGACTCGTTCCCCAGACCCGGTCTGCGCGTCGTTCGCTGTTCTTGAGAGTAGTACGTAGCAAAAAGTGTGTTTTGAGTGTAATTTATCCCAAAAATCACCGGAATGTTTTTTCTCACGGAGTGAATAGCAACTCCACTCTTCTCTGTTGAAGTTAGAGCATCTGTGTTCGAGTATTTCCGGTTTAATATTTTGTTAGGATCAATGTAGCAAAAAGTGCAATACAAAATTGAGTTCTACAAATTTTGAAATGGGTTTTTGACCCGTTTCTGAAGCTTGGGCTGTGCTTGGTTCATTGGTTTTGAGAGTCGTTTGTGGTGTTCTTTGCTCCCCTCTAAGAAAAACAACAACAGAAAATTCTTCTTCAAGTGTTTTTCCTAAACAGCAAGTGACCAGGGTATTTTCTGTCTAGTGTATTTATTTTTAGGGATCAAGATCATTTTAGAGATCAACCGTCCATCGAGAAAATGCAAGGGACAGAAGAGCTTTATGTTTATTGATTTATTAGAGTTTTCGGGCGCGTCAACTCCTAAAGTCATTAGTATCGTAAGTATAGTGAAGTGTGGAAAATGTTTTATATCGGGAGGAGGTGATGATCCTCCTCTGGCCCAACTGGGACACGCTCTAAGTTCTCGAAATGCCTCCTGACATGTGTGATAGTGTAGTGCATACAAGTGAAAAATGGTAAAAATGGGCAAGGAAGAGAAAGGAAATATCGCATGCGATCCGTTTGCTAGGGAACTGCTCCTGCCTTCGCCTGGTGTTGATCGGAGAAACCACGGAAAGCTACTGATCACAGCTGTCGACCGCTAGGATTCTCCTCCATCCAGCGGCTGAAATTGACCCAACTACTATGTTGTACATAGCTGTACATAGCTGGTGTGTAAAACCCTGCCAGCGTCGGGAGCGGAATCCTAGGATCACCCAGCAAGAGGCACCGCAGTGACATCAGTTGAGCCGTCGTGTGAGGTTCGAGCGTGTCGTCAGAAGCGGCGAACCTCGGGTGCCTGCTTGCTGCGAGGGGGTGGGGGAGTGGGTGAGGTTCGCCGGCCGCCCTGCGCGCAGTCCAGGGGCGCAGGTCAAGGGCCGCGCGCAGTTGATTACCCGGCGTAGACTCCATAAATCCCACGCACCCCACCCCTCACACACCCGCTCCCTAGGCGGCGCCTCTGCGCTCACTGTGGGTCTCACCAGCTCTCCGTGGGAAAATGAAAAAAAAAGTTTCACTTGTTCGAATGATTTTTCGACAATCAGTTATTCTTATATTCCAGTTATCGGGAACTTTATAATGTTCCGGTAACTCGGAATTTCTCAATTACTATTTGCCTGCTTGATCGGTTTCTTAGATTACTCGACCTCCTTGTGTACTTGAATTCCGCGATAACACCATTTCGTTTTATCTTCAATTAACCGAATTATTAGTTTCATCTCCAATTACTATATAAGTCTATTTCGGCGACACTTCGCTTTGTGTTTATTTAAATTCACTCTCCATCATCTGAGCTATCTTAATTGGCCTTCAGAAATCCAAGTTTAGGAAAAAAGCAAATAATTAATATTTAGAAAAAAGTGACATGAAACTTATATATAGTCATTTGGTTTAACGAATACAAGACCAGCAGTCTTCTGTCTCAAACAACGCACATAAAAGGTACCCACAAATGTCATAAAACGCAATTTTCAGTACAAAGGAAACAGTATTCATTTCATTTCCATCACCTCAGGATAACACTCGAAATAACTCATAAGCCTTGAAAGGAAAATACTTTTCCAAGAATCAAAGAGTAAAATTTTACCTACTAGATACTTTTTACTTGGTAGAGTCAAACACTGGTATTTTCCATTTTCTTAAAATAATTTGTTACAGATCCTAACATTTGCGATAGCATCCTCATTTAGAAATGACACCAATGACAAAAAACCTGTTTCTGTTTAGATTTGACATCCATGTGTACAATATAGTACTTAGTATCTTTATATCGATAATAAACATTATTGATTGACATATATCTAAAAAAATTAACAGATATATTCTAATTACAGATACATACAGATATATACAAATTACAGATATATACAAATACAGATATATACAAATTACAGATACATTACAGATACAGATTACAGACAGATTACATTACAGATATATACAAATTACAGATATATTCTAATTATTCCTTGCAAAATTATCTCTTAATCATTTCTGCAATGCAAATTTCAACAAAATTATGTATGATTGCCATAAATTGAAGACAGCTACGTGACTTCAAATTTTATTTAAAACCAATCGGCTATTTTCAGTAATTCTCCTTTTTCGCATTATTTTTAAATTCGGTTCACAGTTCGAGTTCACAGTTCGGTGAATAGATGAGTAAAATCCTATCTCGATCATAGTGTAATAAGTGGAGACAACGCAAGAAACGCATGTGGTCATGTTTATTCAAAACCCGCCAAAAGTCGCCTCGAGGACGAGGAAATCCGGAACCCGCACGCCCAGAGGCATCCCGCAGCCAGACTTCGCCGTGCAACTATCTGGAGGCGGGGCGTGCGGGTTAACCACATGCCTCCCGCCATCACAGGCCTGACCCACCTGAATGGAAGTTCTTTCCTCTGCGGTTTCGATGCCGTCTGGGCGGGCGCTGCGCAGGGGCGGGGGCGTCATTAGGAAGAGGAAACTGGGCGGGAATCTCTTCCCTCCCGTGGCCCACATGCACCCCGCCTCCGTGAACTCCTTTGGCGAAAATATCTGAGCGATATTCCTGTTGTTGGCACATTCACCGACAAATTGCTTCAAATTTGGCGCCTTGTTTTTTTAATAGGGCATTTTTGATGTTCTTTGAAGGCGTTTTAGAGGAAAGGATTATACATTTCAAACTTGGCGCTTCGGAGAATTTTTAATTTTTCTCAAAAAGCCGCGGGAATTTCTTCTCTGTTGACCAAATATTCATTTCTTTCGTACAAAGTTCCTTGACGTAGATTGTCAGTTGTTTTCAGTTAGTTAGGAGCGTCGCCGAAAGATTGCATCAGCTCCTGGGCAGCTCCCCGTTTCGGAACATGTGGAACGTTGTCAAGGGTTCTGAGAATCTAGCGTTTTCAACGATCTCTAATGGGCTCGCATTGTCATGAGAGGCGAAGTGCAGAAAGCTTAGTAAGAACGTTTTGAACGCCTTCAAGGTTCGATTCAGGGTGTGCCAGACACTGGATGCAGTTGTAACATGAAGTAAAAACGACGAAATTCGTAAAGAAAGGTTTAATTTCGTTTGGACAGAGGTAACTGTGACAATTTCTTCAATACTCGTTAATTCTTTCTCCATGTAACAATTTTTGTCAATTGTGTGTCGTCTCTTCTCCAGAACACTCTTGTCTGACAAAAAAGTACTGATAGAAGAGGCGATGCTTCATTGCAGCTTCTACTAATTGCTCTCCCAACTTTTTCTTCGAGTATTTCGACGCCTCAACACCTGTATCAGTAATTTTGAAAATGTCGCACAGTTTCTACAAATCATACGAAGTAAACAATGATTTAGCCACAAAACTATTCGGTCTCAGCATTTGCATGGCACTAAATAGAGTTATTAAAAAAATAACCGCCTTTAAACAAAAATAAAGTTTAACAAACTCTTAGCAGTTTCAACACTACTTTTCGGAATCGAAAACTAGACATTCACGAAGGGTTACCGCCTACCCGAAGAGTAAATATTAATGTCTTTTTTTAGTTATGATCCCTGGTTTTGATTCCGACGCTGAAAGGCCCAAAGGAAAAGGAAGATCTGTTTCTCCCAGCAGCTCATTGAATTGAATTGAATTTGCCTTATTTTACGTGGCGAGACTCGCGCCATCAGGCCCGCTCTTCCGTCTGACCACGCAAATTTCGCTACGCTCCTTTCATGTAGCTGAGAAAGAAGGTATTTCTTGGGCGAGAAACAGGCGATTTGAATTTAGCTCAGAGGCGTCATTTGGGCTTGAGGATCTTTTACATGCAAGTAAATCTACCAACATGGGACAGCCGGCTATACTTCCCCTCCGAAGGAAGGCGTACGAAGGATTTTTTCGCCCTTAAAAATCCACGGCTTTGATCGGGTTTGAACCCGCCAACTTGCATACAACAATCCAGTACGCTAACCGTTACACCATCGCCGCCGATACCATCCGCCGCCGCCGCCACCATCGCCGCCAGCTCATCACACGTCATCTGAGTTTCAAAATTGTCGACGTATTTGAGAGCACACACGATGTTGAAAAATTGAAACTATAATATATTTTTTTCGGGATTTTGTGGAACTGAACGTGTTAATGTTCTATTTATTCCTCTCATGATGTTGGTTACTCAAAATCGGATGCCTATATTTCGGCGGTGAGCTAGCTCTGAAGGGCGTTTTAATAAAGCTTATTGTCCACTTATGTTAATGCTTTACGTTAATTGTGCTGCAGTTATATACATTGTTTTCAATTTTGTTAATTATTAAATTTATTATTATTGAATGTTATTCATTAGATTAGTGGCACACAGAGGTGACGATCCTCATTGTTATTTGAACAGTCCGAACTGTTTAATTCAATGATGCAGTTTTCTCAGTGAACCATACATCGAAATATCAGAAGTGTTTATCATTTATTATGATCACAAATATCTATACACAACTGTATGATACATATTTTAAAATTTTCATTAAGAAATTCTTTAATTAAAGTGCAATCTTCGCATTGTAACAAGATCGAAAGAATTTATGGTTTTATTTATATCTATAGTCTACAATAAAAAGGAAATATTATTTTTTTGATAGTTAATTTGAGTGTTATGACTAGGGTCCGGATGTTTATGACTTACAAACGTTTGAAATATGCAAGTATATATGAAATGAAAATTATGAAAATATGGTCTTAAATATGACTTATTTTTTTGAGGGGGGTGATGTAAACAAGATCTCCGATCAATGTGGTATCAGAAAACAGAATTGGCGGTTTTAATGGAGGCAGCTTCGCCTTCATTGAATGCGTGCACTTAGTCGATAGCTTTTTAATTGGTATAGAAGTAGTTTTTGCGTTGTTAAGCCAGTGCCCGAACGAGAAATAATGGGTTGGGGAGGCAGTGATATCGAAGGACCCATTTTCTTGGATGTTTGCACTCAAATTGGAGCTTTGATGAATATTTTCGTCACTGCAGAAAATAACTTATGTACATCAGGATAATTTTCAGGAATTTCTTCCACACTACGATATAGGGCATGTGCGAAGCATGTTACCCGTATCATTTTAGAATATAGTAACTGCAAATCTTGACAGCTTTCACCATATAAGGGGCTACCTCAGTAATTAGAAGTATTTAATTATTTTTATTTAAAAACATTTATTTTTTTCTAGATGGAATATATCGTGTAGTATAATATCTTTACAGATGTTTGATTAGAAGTAGAACATTTTCTATCATCTCTCTTTTAGGCCACAACAGATACATTGCTAATGCAAGGTAACTGCATTTATTAAGTTGTTAGATCTGTCCAATGTTTCGCAGAAAACGAGAAATATATCTCCTGCTCGGTCTCCCACCAAACACGTTTAAATTAGATGTGAAAAATGACGACTGCAAGCCAACATGCGAAAATGGAATTAAAATGATAAAAAATTTAACGAAAATACAAACATTTATGGAAAAATATCATAATATTAAAAATAAATGAAAAATGGCAAAGGCTTTGAAAAAGTCAAAATATGACTGTATATGACAGGTGAAAGTTCCATAATTTCAGTCATTGCGGATAAAATCATACGTAACTTTTATTTTCCATGGAAAATACCACAAAGAAAAAAATGACATATTATAAATATCGGGGCACTAGTTATGACTCACGAGTTTAGGGACGAAATTGTTTAATTTCTTAGTGAATAACGTTTAAAAGCAAAATATGGTTGAAAGAGGATTTACTAATAAAGGATGTTCATAGTACGCTAAACATTATCCCGCACGTTTTATAATACTGAACAAAAGTTTATCAATTTGTATCTTGTACTGTATCTGATTAGCTTTTTTTGGGAGGGGGGAGAAGACTGTATCCACATGAGCCACCCCCGCCCCTTCGCGTGTACGCAAATGCTTACGTGCAATGTCTCTGGCTTGTTTGCAGATCCACAAGGTAATAATTCGGTGTCTTCCAACTTGTGCAAGCGATCGTGGCCGTGTTGTTTCAATGCTCTTTAAACGTTTCGCCATTGCAGAGCCCCGAGCTCTCGGCGTGTGAGAAAAACATCTCACGAAGCTCTTATTTAATAATCAACCTCCCTACGCTATTCATGTGCCCTGTCCGCTCTCTGTTATTAGAACGGTTTGAATTACGATGGATAAGCGTGAAAGATGAAAGTCTTGTAGCATAACTTATTGATTCAAAGTGTCAAGGACTCACGATTTCCATTTGTTTGACTTTGCTCTGCGTTTTATTCTAACTATAGTTTATCTTTTGCTCGTCAATCCCAAGTTGTGAATGCACACACCCACACAGAGTGTCATTAAAAAGCATGTGTGGTATCTGATCCTCCTGTTATCATCGGTTAGATGAAAGCTGTCATTTTCATATTTGATTCACATGAAAGCTTCTGTGGGAGAAGTGATAAACAAACACAAAACTTATGGGACAAACCTTTTTCATTCGTAACTGAATCGTTTCAAAACATACGTAATAAATCAACTTTGGTAAAGAAACTTTTTCTCGGCTTATCTGTCTATTGTAGATATCCATTTTGTTTAATTATTTCACCGAAAATATCCCCATTTACGAAGTACGATGTTGCAAACAGTATTTTTTACAAACCTTGGAGAAAAATTGGGAAAACTTCAATAATTTTTCCTCGCCATTTTTATAATTTCCCATACCCAACTTTTCAACAATAGAATTACTGCGAATAGAGCTCTGAATATTGAAAAAGTATTGAACTGAATTTTCTTAAAATGCAAAAGTTGAGCTACAAATAATGCGAGAAAGTATGTGCTGTTATAACTTAACTAGTTTCTCCGTTTGAATGCACGTGATACACCCAATCTCATTTTGTAATACAGAAAATCAATCATCAACCAATTTTACATTCAGAATCATCCGAGAGGTTCCCATTCATGTCCTTAAGCCATTCAGCCATCGGATGACCCTCGTGTACCCTTCCCACTGGGAAGTGGGTCACATTTCACTTCTACAACCTCGCTGACCCCCTGCGTAAGACGGTCCCCGGAGCCCGACCGGCGACTTCGGGTTCCGGGCTGGCCCGCGCGTCGCCGCCGGGTCTGCCGCCTCGCTGACCCGCTTCCGGGGCGACCCCGTGGGGGGCGGGAAACCCGATCCGACAACGCCTCCTCCACCACCGCCGCTGCCGCCCACAGTCCAGACCGCGTTCGCGAGGGCGGTGTCTGGGGGCAAGTACGTGTGTTATGTCCGGGACTTGTTCAATAGCACTGGAAACATGGTACGAGTCTCCATATATACGAGCTAGAAGCTATCTTCGGGAATGGATTTATACCATCCCGATCATTTACAACGCGTCCAACGTCGCGTTATCGTTGACCTTACTTCTGCGAACCTCAGTTTCTCTCCACACAAGTATTTATTTTTATACACTCGACTGTTGTTTCATTTGAACTCTGTATATGTTTGTGGAGTGTTAATTTTTAGTTTGCTGTCCTTATGGAGTTTTTTTTTGTTTTTGTTTTTGTACTCTAGCCCCGATGACGAAATTCAATATTTCGAAACGTTGCCATAACTAATTGTTTTTTTGATCCATTTGACCAATCCCACCTACATGCCTTATTTAATCAATACTCGTGATTTCTACAACGGAACAGTATCTTTAGTTTGAAGGTTTTCAAACGATTAGTGAAATATTAGTGGGTTAGAAGTTCCAATATTCTAATATTATGGACCCGTTACAAATAATAAGAGTAATTATGTGTTATTGTAGCACCTCTAATTTATCTGGCACAGTTTTATTTTATATTTTTTCAGGTGTGTATTTGTATCAAAATGTTGTATATGTCAGAAAAGTCGCTTATAACACGTACTTGCATACATTCAGCATTCATCCTTTGCCATATAATAGACATATGCGTTTAAGCTCTGCGAATAATTATTTTCAAGGAAATGTTTCAACAAGTCACTCTATTTGTGAGAATAATCAGGGAATAATCATTAAAATAATGAATCCAAATCTTCACTAAAATAAATCAGTAATCATATCGATAATGGTTGCGGTGGATAAACCGAGATATAAAGTCAAATGGATGTCGAAGATGAAGTATTAGCTTTCTGTACTTGGTCGCCAATATTCAGTAGGCGAAATCGGTCCAAAAGAAGAAAGAGAAGAAGAATAGTGTCCACATGGACCAAAAGGTCGAGGTGGTCGCGATTAAACGTTGCAGTGGGATGGGTTTCAGTGCCCTTCGATTTCAAATCCAGCCTTTGGTATCAATGTTTGACCCTGCGATTTTTCAGACAGTAACCACAAGTATGATGTAATAGTTCTACCTACGTCCTCATAGAATGCTTTTCAGTGCTGGATGGAAAATGGCCGAAAATATTGATGGGAACAAGTCAAAAGTAGGAGAACAAACCGGGATATCAGAATGACAATGTTGCCATTTTTGGCATTATTGAGCTTTTTTATTCGAGCGCTCGATATTCGAACTGTCTTTTCTCAGACTTACAAGTTATTAAAACAATTTTCAAAGCAGACTTGTAGGAAGCCTTTGCACAAAATGATATAGACCCATGTGAATTTTTACGTATTTTTGTTAGCCACCTCCAAACTTTCAAGAGATGGTCTCCAGTAACATTTGCTCAAAGCCGGTACCGTGTCATTCTGAGGTCGCGGAAAGCGCCTACGGCAGACACCCGCGTGCCACGTGCCACGTGCCTACCGGCCGGCAACTCTGGGTACAGCAGCGGGTCGGTCGTCCACCTGTTAGTCCCTTGGCACTGCTGCCACGCCCACCCACACTACCTCTTCCGCCTCCAAAGTCGCCGCAGCGGCCCTGGGCTGTAATTTGAAATTCTGGCGCTCCCTCGCTAAAACATTGTATTACTTGCAACTCAAATTACTCCTAATGGGACTTATCTCTGCGGGGCGGCTGGCTGGGCTGCGGGTCCGAACACAAGCGCCGTCCGCCAGCCCGCCCGGCGGCCATTGCAAAACAAAGCAACCCCGGAACAGAAGAAGAACGGGCGGCCCACCTACAGCGAGCGAGACAGAGCGAGGCCGCAGGGGCCCGTGGAAATGGAGTTTGTGTGTTGTGACGTTTTGTTTCAGCCCACGTGTGCCTTAGGCGCAACATCATGAGGGATTCTTCTGGACAACTTGCAAAAAAATGTTCAAACAAAAGTAAACAGAAACTGGGTGGCTTAGCAAATGTAGTTGCCAGCCCGGAACTAGAGATACACATGAAACGTTGTACCAGATTTGCGATATGATGGAGACGAATTTTCATCAGGGGTTGCGTATTTGGGTCGTCTGAAGCCGCTGCCTTGATCAGAGCAGTCTACACGTGTCTCTGTGCAATCATTTCCGTGTTTTTTCTTCGATTTATTCCAGTCAGATATCGTAGAACTGCCTTAGACAACAGACCATAGGGGTTCCTTTCTTCCCCATTCTAGCCGAATTTCCTCTTTTAGAGGCGGGTGAAGAGCTGATTCCTTATCCCTACAAGAACCATTCTCCTCAACCTAAAAATATAGTATTGCATGTACGCGTGCATTAAATCAGATCTCTACCTCAGCTGTAGCCAAAAGAAAGAAAGAAAGAAAGAAAGAAAGAAAGAGAGGGAGAGAGGAGGAAGGGGGAAAAGAAGAAAGTTGAAGAGGAACAGAAAGGGGCAGGAGGGAGTGGAAAGAAGTGAAATTGACAAAGCAGAAGAGGGAGGGGAGAAAGGGACAGAGAGAAGAATGAATGAGAGAGGGAGGAAGGATGATAAGAGGAATGGGAGGATGGGACAGAATCAAGGAGAGGGGAGAAGGAGAAGGGGTAAGAGGGGGAGTGTGGAAGGAGACGAGGGAAAGGGAGAGAAGAGTGACGGAAAGGGATATCATTTGCCAATTTGATTAGCGTATTTAGTACGAATATATATCAAAATTCGTTCATTGGTTCGTATGTTATGAAGGTGAGGAGACTCATAAAGTGCACGGTAAGAACCATTACAACATCCCTGTGCGCAGTCGAATAAAATTACAAAACTATAAAAGAAACAGGAAAAGATGGCAAAGTTCGCGATGTAGGGCGATGCGAAGAAAGGCCTAAAAGGAGTGAGAGAAAGTCCGGAGGGGAGGCGCGGAAGCCGGGAGGGACTGGCTCCCGGAGATAATGGGCTCCTGCGGTTGCGGCATGTTATTAGCTCACCGCTAATGGGCGAGCGGCCACAATAAGCGGGTCATGGCGCCGCGCGGCCACTGAGGCGGGCGGGGAGGGGCGGAGCGGGGCGGGCGGGGCGGAGCGGGGCGGGCAGGGCGGAGCGGAGCGGGGCGGGCGGGGCGGAGCGGAGCGGGGCGGGCGGGGTGGGCCAGCGGGCGCGGCGAAGCGGCGGGGCTGGGCGGGGTGGGGGGGGCGGGGCGGGCGATGGGGCGGGGCGGGCGATGGGGCGGGCGGGGCAGGGCGGGGCGGGGCGGGGCGGGCGGGTTGCGAAGGTGCCAGGCAAAAGCCGCCCTCGGAAGCCGGCTTGGCCAAATCACGCGCGCCGCGAGTGGTGTGTGTGTGTGGGGGGGGGGGGTGGGGGGTGGAGGAAAACGGCTATTGCCAGTCATTGTTCTGCAAAGTGGGTGCAGTTTTAATGCGGGCTGAATTAGCGCCCAGCTCCCGCACGCGTTTGGGAATGTAGTCGGGTTTAAGGAATTTGGGACTGAAAGGAGGAACTAACCAGCACAACTGATTAGTTGTTCAAGAGTGCCTCTATAATAATATTAATAGTAACGTTAACAATAATAATATTATTAATAAGCATGCATTGATTTCATAAGGCTTAGAGATTCTGGTGCATGGAGCTCACACGCGCCATTATGTTATAACTTGTTTAAAATAGTTCTGTTCATTACATCTTCCAAAGTGAACGTAATACAATGCAAAGTACAATGACAATGACAGTACAATGACAGAAGATAAAGTAATAAATAGTGATAACATTTTTTACAGCCTAGAAACTAAATGTCTTATTTGTAATGAAGTAATGTTTTATATTCCGGCAAGAATACAGAATTTAATAGGGTAAAAATCTCGAAGTTTGTTGGATGTGAGGTAGGAGGAAGAGTTATCCAATAATTCGACTTTGAAGAGCATAACGAATAAAATACAAAATATCAAAAAATGCATGTTATCGAAATAAAAAAAAACTGGAGACTTTAATGTGATATATTTTAAACACAAAATGTTATAAAATATTAACAAATAACCTGTAATAACTTATTATCTGAATCTTTCTGGTATTTCAAGAGTTAAATGCATCTTATTACACGACAGATATCTGTGTATTCAAATACTAGTTCTAGCTATTGATTCTCAACTCTTTACTTCTGACCAATGAAATCAATTACATAACATCAACTTCATTATAAGTTGTTTTCTGTAATACTGTGTTTATAACCTAAGAAAAGAGTGAATAATCTAAAAAGAATACCATATTCGACAATGAAAAAACAAAATAGCATAGCTTCATTCAACACAACCTAAAGATTAATATGAATATTTAGAGTACATTTCTTGAAACCCTTCAATGATCATTTTAACTTTACTATGATTTCAGTACTAGGAAGGGTAAAGAATAATTTTAAACACTTTGCAATGACAAATCATGTGACAAATGTAAATCATGTTTACAAGGACCTTCCTTTTATTTATATAGCATAATACAAACATCTGTTGAATTCATTCTCTTTTGGCCTTGTAGATTTATCTTATAAAATATTCAATATGATGCAAACAATATCTTGAATTACCCTAACATCAATTCTCAGGTCTAACTAGTCATCCTACACAATCACATTTCCACAATTTCCCAAACGCTGACAAGGTCAACACTCACCTGCGCTACGCTCTCGCTAGCATTAATATCGTTCGCGTGACCTTTATCCTCCCTATTCACCGCTAGGCGGGCGGCCAGCCAAGCTTTCTTTGGTTGGTCCATCGACAGGTACACTTTCTCGAAGGGTGTTGCATGTGGCCGCTACACACGTAACATGCCCCCACATTTTTTCTTACTATCCATTTTAGATCGTTAACGAGTTGCTGTCCATAAAATGCAAGAATAATCAACTGAACTGAACTACAAGAATGAACCTCATTAAAGCCATATTCTCGTTGTAACTGCTCATTATTTTATATTCCTACAGCCATGGTATTTCCTAACCAGTTAAATATACATTTGAAAGAAACGTATTTGAAAGTAAATCTAATTTTAGTCGGACCCGGAGAGAAGTGATTACACGTTTTTCTATACACTTTCTCAAGGTTAGATATCACAAACACAATGCACCATCTGGAGTTGTTAGAACTGAAATCCTCATTTCAAATAAGATTGTAATTGGCCATTGAATTATGATGTTCAGTTTCAAATAATCAATGAGAAATACCTATTAACGCAGGCTGAAAGTAGTAGATTGGTTGAATTATGTTTTTTTTAATTAGCCAATTGCACATTCCGTTAAGGGCAAGGGCCTCCTGGGGGAATTATTAATCCTTCTTTAATGAAATGATAGGATGAAGATGAAGGGTGAAGGGACGATCACAATTACATCCATGGCCGAGGCGGGATTCGAATCCGTGATCCTTCGAACCGAGATCACCATGACACTACTGCCTTAGCGATCTCGGCTCTCCGCATCGACTGAATTATGGTTATTGTTGTTTTAACAAACACCAACACTTAATTTCGATTTAAAGATGCAATTGATAAATAAAAAACCTTTACTTTTTAATTTTTCTATTAAATAAATAATTATTCATGAATTAATCCTTATTGAATCTGGATAATTGTATTGATTCCGACGATCGAAGAATGACATTTCCTCTGTGCCATCGCCATCTTGAGGACTCAAAATGCTAGAAATGAGGAAGAGCACGGTATGACGATTGGAAGGTCAGGAAAACAGCTGCCTGACACAGCAGTGATCGGAGGAACAGCAATGTTCACTCCTCGTGGCTAAGTGTGATAACCGAAACACGAACGAAACAGTTAGTGCGACATTGCAACTAGCAGCCGAGAGTAATGCAACATCAGCTACCAAAACCTGTAATAATAATAATAATAATAATAATAATAATAATAATAATAATAATAATAATAATAAAAATAATAATAATAATAATAATAATAATAATAATAATAATAATAATAATAACCGAGCGAAGTGGCTCAGTGCGTAGCGCACTGACTTCGTAATCGGGAGGTCCGGGTTCGATTCCCGGGCCGGCCATCCTGACCGGGGTTTTCGTGGTTTCCCTCGGTCATAAAGGCGAATGCTGGGATGGTTCCAAAAGTCCACGATCACCTATCGCCTCCCAATCCATTCCTATCATCTTTCATCTTCCATACCCCCGGGCTAACAACCATGGGGGATAAAAATCGGATCCAGCTAAATGCTGGTTCCCCCTAAGAATTGTTGCAAGCACCTGCTACCGCGATAATATATAAAAACTGAGCCACGGTATATGCAGGATGCTTGCTTGCGTGGTCCTAGTCGGCCGATTAACGAAAATAATAATAATAATAATAATAATAATAATAATAATAATAATAATAATAATAATAATGATAATAATAATGATAATAATAATAATAATAATAATAATAATAATAATAATAATAATAATAATATAAGCGGTAGTGATAGAGTGGAAAGTACCGGGAAATTACGTAATTTGAAATCAGAGTCATGCCCAACTAATGTAGTCAAGTGTAAATCAGATTTATAATTGAATGAACTTGTACAATTAACCATGTGTGATTAACATACCAACTATGAGGAAACAAAGAAATAAAAATAACACGTTTTTAAAATCACTGAATTTCATAAACTCTACTAACCAAAGGGGCAAATGAGAATAAGAGGATTTACATCTTCCAAAGAGCTCCGCGCGCGCGCCCTCCTGCGCAAACGAGCGGCACGTGCTGCGGCGCCGCGGACGCCTTACGTCACGCGGGAGGAGCTACGGATTGGGAGGGGGCGGGGCCCGCACCGCGCTTTCTCCTCCATTGTCGCTTAATTCCTCTCCGTGGGGCGGCACCAGCACACGCCCACGCGCTCCTTCCTCATCCTCATTCCTCGGGAGGATGGGGTCAACTCGAAATTTGCTGGGAGGACGGATTTCATCTCAGTAGAGCCGTTTATTTTGCGTACAAGACAATAGACTATACGATATACCGGATGTCCTGTGAAGTATCTTGATACAATGTTTAGTACTACAAGATATTTTCTAACAAAATTCTTCATTTCACCAAAAACAGACAATTTATAAAGGAGGCTCTTTTCTTGTGCACAGACGATGTGATGCGATTAGAGCCAGACGTTTCTAAGCGGAGGCAAAGGAGGAACCTTACTTCTTTACATTCTCCCATTACTTATACAGGTGAACACAGCCTCCTTTGATGTCAGTTGCCTCAAGAGATGATCCTATGGCTCAAATGATGACGAGTGATGTTATAAATATCTATTACACTTTGTTTCAACGTTGATAAATTAACATTTTTTCTTTTAATATATGACATCACATCATAGTGTTTCATGTAATTATTTAATTGACACACTTCACTCTTTTAACTTGAACATCTTTCTTTTTCACATCTCCAATTATCCTTTCTTCTTTTGTCGTATGACAATAGTTTATACGAAACACCTCGCTCTATCAATGAGAGAAAAACTTTAATGTGTGGGATGTAGGAACAAGTGGGCTAGAGGAGATACGATCAGCCAACCACGCGACAATTCTTTGGAGAAAATGACCGTACGATGGCTTTCGCGGGAATCGAGCCCGCAGCCTCCGCCTCGATGTACTCTAACCCACCTTGGTCGCCGAGGCCGGCACTTAACCCCACACGTTAAATAAATAACCTCTAATTTTAACCATTGTCTTCCCACGAGCATGTATCTCCAGCACACATCGGAGAATCTTCCCCATCGCGACGTCCCATCAGCCGCGCTGACCTCCAGCGCCCGCGCCGCCGGCTGCCTTCCTCCTCGTCGCCGCCTTCCCACGTCCTTGCCGCCCCGCCCCCGCGCGCATTCCACGTCACGTAACCGCGCGCGTGAAAGTTGCGCGCGCGCGCGCGTACTCTGCGGGAACGCGAACCTGTGGCACGGACCGCAGCTTCCTCCTCCACCGCCCCCCCCACCACCTCTACCTTCGCTACTGCCCCTACACCACTCCGCCGCACCCACGCTCCGACCCCTCCATCGTCCCTCCATCGTCCCTCCATCGTCCCTCCATCGTCCCTCCATCGTCCCTCCATCGTCCCTCCATCGTCCCTCCATCGTCCCTCCATCGTCCCTCCATCGTCCCTCCATCGTCCCTCCATCGTCCCTCCATCGTCCCTCCATCGCACCTCCATCGCACCTCCATCGCACCTCCATCGCCCCTCCATCGCCCCTCCATGCCCCTCCATCGCCCCTCCATCGCCCCTCCATCGCCCCTCCATCGCCCCTCCATCGCCCCTCCATCGCCCCTCCATCGCCCCTCCATCGCCCCTCCATCGCCCCTCCATCGCCCCTCCATCGCCCCTCCACCGCCCCTCCACCGCCCCTCCATCGCACCTCCATCGCACCTCCATCGCACCTCCATCGCACCTCCATCGCCACCGCCACTACAGCGGTTGGGGAAAGATCATGCGCACCAAATGAGCGTTAGGTTCTCAATCGGAGCCTGGTACGTAGTACAACGAAAAGGGCGGTGCTGAAACTGAATGTAAATCCTGCTTGGGAACAGCGGGGGACCAAGGCAGCAGTAGGGGGAAGGCACTCCCCTCCATCTGTCTGTCTGTCCGTATGTGATCAAAGCTTGCGGGGTCACAGAAGGCAAGGTTGTCACCACAATTGATAATTTCCAATCGAGCTGGTTGATGTCGCGGCCCCTTTAATTTGAAAGAAATATATTTGGAGAGGAGGGGGTAAAGTACCCCCCACCACAAATTGATATTTTCGTTTCAGAATGAAGGAGATTTTCAGAGACAAATTCTCAAGGAAATTTTCAAGATTTTCCCAAAAACTGCTCCATATTTCCATTATATTTTGTATCGGGTAGAGGAAAATTCGCTTCTAAAAATGGAACAGATCCTATTTGCCGCGAATTCCCTGAATTTTCAAAATTTGAAAAGCAAACGCGATATTTTTATCCAAATTCTAATGCTAATCTCGAAGATGGCTGAAAACAGTTTTAATATTTTATTTTAGAGTTCTCAAGAATAGTTGCATGAATGATTTGTGTATATAAATTTTAAAATGTAATTTCAAACAACATTTGTTCGAATTAGCTATTGAAATGATCGTGCAACGCCAGAATTAATGCTTCAATTCCTTCTTGAGAAATAACAAGACACTATATTAAAAATCTAAATATATTAGAACAATGCAAAAGGTTATAAAACACGCAGTAAGTTGAGTTTTGCTGGGACTCATGGTACAATAATTCTTTAATATTACTATCTGTCATCTAACTCATTTTACTTCCTCCGCAGTACATACTTTTAAAAATTCTTTCACAATGGATGAAGGAGTTTTGAACTAACACAAGAGAGTTCCAGTTCATGCGTTTAAGCAATGTGTCTTTTCGTTGTCAAGAACTGTTTCCATTATCTTTTCCTGAAGTGCTTCATCAAACCAAAGTCTCTCGTATTGTCCACACCACAAAGCTCTCTTGTCATGCGTCATGTTTACTCTACGAGCACGAGCTTGGGTGTATGTTTAGCCAGGTTCAAGATGATTCAGAGAACATGAGTAAACAAACAATCCAACTAGAATGACGTGACGTTTGTATTGTATTTTAGACTAAAATAGAAACAATAGGACGTTTAACGTATGGTATATTACGACGAAAAGGCAAAAAGCGACGACGTTCTTGTGCAGACAAATGGATTATTCTTCTGCTATGTCATGCACCAGACTGCCAGCAATATTTATAATCAATCATTGATGTGAACATTTTGTCGTCATGCTGACAGATAAAACATTTATCATCCGGTCTTTTAAAATGCGTAATCCCCTTGCAGATGCGAATTATTCACCGAGTTCGAAGATACCACTTCATCTTTAGAAAATAATGAGCATCTGACAATTTTACAGAAAAAATGGAAAACTCTAACATACCCGTACTAGACGTTTTATTTCTGATTTTTTTTTGTTTCATGACATCATAGCATTAAAATGTTACGTAAACATTCCTACACACATACATTGGTTAACAAAAATCTCATAAATCACTTCCACCTTTCGTGCCTTTCTATCTACCTCATAAAAATATACCAATAATTTTCTTACAATCAGTTCACTCAATTGCCCGTATTATATGCCAATATTGTTTCATTAATGTGCCTACAAATCATGTATAAAACTAAACATTCGCAAAACAACGACTTCAAAGCATTGTACGTACTCGTAATATTACTGAAAGGCGTGCTAAATTATGATTGACATTCAAAAGCATCGCAACATCAGATCAGCCAACACTGAACCTCACAAAACCCCCGCTCTCCCCCTCCGACAGTTTTTGATCCACCTGAACACGAAAAGAAGCAAAAATCCCATCAAACGCCGCAGCCTCCGGAGGATTTTTCTATCAGCCATCCGTAATCGGGCCACGTCCAAAGCGAGCGCTTGATCCCGCAGCGCGGCCGCACACACGCTCAAGGCGACGCCGCGCAACAAAACCACGCCGGGCGGGACAGCAGGCCCAAAGCCGCGCGCGCATCGCCTCGCCCGGGGGCGGCTACAGGGAAATTCTGATACGGCGATCCGGCGCCACGCCACGCCGTGGGCCCGACGTGACGCGACGCGGCGGGGCGAGGCGACGTGCTTAAAAATTGAATCGAGGGACAAAATCGGCCCGACGCGCGCATGAAGCCGCAATATCCCGCGGTGCGGCCGGAATTTTTAAAGCGCTTTAGGCGGCGGAGGCGCGCATTCAGAAAAATGGGAATAAGAAGAAAAAGCGCGCGCTTTCTGGCCTCCGGAACGAGCCGCTCTGTGCGGGCAGATGTGGATGTGGAGGGGATGGTGACGGGGAAGTGATGTGGATCCGGACGTGACAGAACGTGACGAAGGATTAGACAGGACGTGACGAAGGAGAAGCGGAAAACATGACGAAGGACCTGGTGGACAACGTAACGTAGGACGTGTTGGAGAACGTGAAGGAAATCGTGTCGAAAATTATGAACATAATAAAAGACGTGATGGATAATGCGACGAAGGACGTGATGGAGAACGAGACGAAGAACATGATGGATAAAGTGAGAGAAAACGTAACGAAGGACGTGATGAACATAACGCAGGACGTGACAAAACATTGTTGGAGAATGTGACGGAAAAAGGTGTCGGAGAATGTGATGGGGTACGTGTCGGTATCGGAGTATGTGGCAGTTGAAATGTGGCAGCTATACTTGATGATTGTTTGGAAGTGGAGCAGTGGCGAGGGCGGGGCTGTAGTAAGGAGGGACAGAGAAGCGGCATTTTTGATTGTAGTAACGACAACGGTAGCCCAAGGGCGCAGCAATGTGACGCAAGTATTTGGTAGCGGGAGCAGGAAAATTGCAAGGTCGGAGGAGGGGGTGGGAGCGCAGTCGACGGCGGCAATGGAGACATGTGAGTCGACAGTGGCAGTACCATTGCTAATGGCCAATGGAGGAGCGGGGCGAGAATACCAGGGAAAAGGTGCGAGACAGGACGTGGGGCGGGGCTCTGACAAGCGGAAAAGAAGATGGAGACGGCTGCTAACTTCAGTGAAAAGCTGGAGAGGGACATGAGTCGAGACTGACGACAGAGCGAGGATGGAAACAGATAATTGTAAGCAGATATATAGACGGATATAAGACGGGAACTAAGATCGGGATAGAGGTGAGACAATAGCAGTGGCGGCGGCTAGGGCTGTGAAGGTAGCGGAAGAGGAGGTAGTGGCGGTGGCGGTGGCGGTGGCAGTGGCGGTGGCGGTGGCGGTGGCGGTGGCGGTGGCGGAGGCGGAGGCGGTGGCGGTGGCGGTGGCGGTGGCGGTGGCGGTGGCGGTGGCGGTGGCGGTGGCGGTGGCGGTGGCGGTGGCGGTGGCGGTGGCGGTGGCGGTGGCGGTGGCGGTGGCGGAGGCGGTGGCGGTGGCGGAGGCGGAGGCGGTGGCGGTGGCGGTGGCGGTGGCGGTGGCGGTGGCGGTGGCGGTGGCGGTGGCGGTGGCGGTGGCGGTGGCGGTGGCGGTGGCGGTGGCGGTGGCGGTGGCGGTGGCGGTGGCGGTGGCGGTGGCGGAGGCGGAGGCGGAGGCGGAGGCGGAGGCGGAGGCGGAGGCGGAGGCGGAGGCGGAGGCGGAGGCGGTGACACTGATTGCTTGAATGGTGGTGGTGGTGGTGGTGGTGGTGGTGGTGGTGGTGACAGAAGGCGGTTGTGGTGTCGCGTCGTTTCATTTTCCGCCGGAGTGAGTGGGGAGGGGGCGAGAGGGGGATGAGAGGGGTGCGAGCTGGGGAGGGGAGGAAAGAGCTGTATGCGACCGACCGCCTTCTGTAACGACGCATCGTTGATAGTGACGTGCGACTACGCAGGCTTCTGTTCGGAGAGCATAGTGGGCGTCAACTAGAAAGTAAAACGTCGAATACTTAATAAAAATATTTAACTTTTCATTGCACTTAAATTTGTACGATAGAAGATTTGGGAGAGTTAAGGGGATTACGTATATTGTCTAAGGATTAAATTATAAATATTCTCAATTTGTTGAGACAACATTCTCATATATGATTTTGTTCCTATTCAGAAATATAGCTATTTAGACATCAGAATACACATCACAACCCAAAACAAGCAAAATACACTTCACCGACAACAAGCGCTTGGAGCCACAGGCTGATCAACGAAGGTGCAATTTCCCCAGCAAAAGCTGATGGTTCTGTAAATGTAGAACCGTTAACAAAAATGTGAGGCAACGAGTTGATTTCTGCCTGCGCGGTTCTCGTAAAGGTTTTTTCCGCACGAGGGACTTGCGTGCGCTGATACGTCGGAGAGTGGCCCACTGTTGGCGCGCGGCTCCTGCGCGGCTCGCCCGCGCCTTCCGCCGCCCCCGCACTTATCTGCGGCGCCGGCGCCAGAATGTGTAATAGAGCTCGAAATGCGGCACATTTGTGCGTGTCATGCACACGACTTGACGACTTCGGGAAATGGCACCGGCGCAGACAGCCTCGCGCATTTATCTGCAGCCCCGAGCGCCACGACACCTCACGCCCCTCCCTTCTCCGTTCCATTTCCTTACCCGCTCCTTCACGCCACGCCCCTCGCCTCACCCCTCGCCATTCTATTGCCTTGCCCACTCCTACATACCATGCCACCTCACGCTCCTCGCATTACCATGCCATTTACTTACTCGCCCCTACACTCCGCGCCACCTCACCCTTCGCATTTCCTTACCCGCTCCTACACGACATACAACCTCACTTTTCCCGCCATTCTATTTTCCTTACCCGATCATACATGCCATGCTATCTCATGCCTCGCCATTCCATTTCTTTCCTGCCACTACTCGACACTCCACCTCACCCCTCGCCATGTCATTTCCTTATCTGATCATACACGCCACGCCCCCTCACTCCTCGCCATTCCATTCCCTATCCACTACTAGTCACTACGCCACCTCCCTCTCTCATTTCCTTACCCGCTCTTACACGCCATACAACCTCACTCCTCGCCATTCTATTTCCCTTACCCGACCTACATGCCATGTTATCTCACGCCTCGCCATTCCATTCCTTACCTGCTACTACTCGACACGCCTCCTCACCCCTCGCCATTCCATTTCCTTACCCGCTTCTACACGCCACGCCACCTCATCCTCCCATTTCCTTACATGCTTCTACACGACACACAACCTCACGCCCAACCCCTCACCGTTCTAGTTCCTTACTCAGTCCTACACGACATATCACCTCAATCCCCTCATTACCATCACATTTCCTTGCCTGCTCCTACACGCCAAGCCACTTCACACCCTTGCCCTCACCTTCCCATTTCCTTACCCGCTTCTATTCCTCACGCCCTTATCCTCACTCTCCCATTTCTTGCACGTTCTTACACGTCACGCGACCTCACTCCTTCCCCCTCACAATCCCATTCCCTTACCCCATCCTACCTGTCACGCCACCTCAGGACCCGCCTCGAACAATGCGATTTCCTTACCCCATCCTATCTATCACACGCCCTCACGCCCCTCCCTTCACCATCCCGTTTCATTACCCGCTCCTACATACCTCATCACCACAAGATATGACAGAAGTCGCCGTGACACTACAGAGCAGGTGAAGCCACGCCACGATCCGACAGGACAGGTCACGTCGCGCTACGACACGCTTGTCATTTCTCTTCTCCTTCATCTCATTCAAACCCAGAGCTCTCTTATGTAGCGTCTCTTTGTAGAAATTGACAATTTGCACCATATTTAAGTCAAGATAATATTGTCTCCGGCACTGCAGGTTTTTCTTCTTCGGCTACTTTGTAGATCCTATGTTTCACTAATTTGTTTTAATTTATTTTTTGCACACTATCCGTCATTTGTTTTCTTCCTTGCCTTTCGATCTGTCCTGATTTTCTCTACTATAGCCCAAGTAACTCTCATTTTCTTCACTTATGTACTTGAAATCTCTTCCCACGATCCAGAAGGAATCTCTCTTTTACGCAGTTGAGATTCTTTCATTATGTCCGTCATTCTGTTCTTCTCCTTCCGTTCAAAATGAAGGCTCTTCGTGCCACGTCGCTCAGTCACACCTACGCATTTCGTCTTCCGCCAACTTCAGCAGTATTTCATTCAATAATCTACATCCACTTCTAGTAGCCTTAATTCTCACTGACCGTTACTCGTGCTGATCCAACAGGGGATTGTATTCCGAGTTAAAGCATCGGCCCATTTCTTTTCCCTTGCCAAGCAGTCAAAACTGGCCACACGACAGGTTATTCATAAAAGCAGCGTGAGTCATTTTCTAAACACGAACTAACTGCACTGTCATTGCACCCAGCAACATACGCGTCCATTCCTTATGTCCACTGCCTCAGACGCAATTGAGAGCCAAGTCGCTGCCCCCTCTCTCGCTACGCCCGACTCTCGAATACTCTTCTGACCTCCTTTTCCGCTTTCCAGCTCACTGGTGCCACACTTCTTATTCGCTCAACGTTCTAGTGCAGGGACCGGAGTACTTAAGAAACCTGAGGTAACAAATATTTCCCAGGAATATTGAGATAACTAGCATAAATTATGCACATGATTATATTTTCACAGATGTAAATGAATTACGGAACCTCTAGGAAGTTTCATCCAGGCAGTGATGGGTTTTGCTCCCGCGACGACGTTGGGAGCCAAACTTCTCTACCATCTGAAGATAAACTATGGTCTAAGACCTCTTGGTATATAAGTTTCAGTCACGGACTCGCGATTATATAAATAGAGCGTTTATACGCACGTAATACATAACGCACAAGACATAGGCAGCTTCTGTTGCGTCTTATTACAAAACCTAACTAGAACTGCGTTCTTTTATTTTAATCTAGCGCCTCTATTCAACACCTGCTTTCATGCAAGTCATATTCTACTTCGTTTCGGCTTAGACGACGTTATTGTCACCATTTATATGAATTAATAAAAACTTAAATGCATTCAAGTATTATCTCGCGCACTTCGACAGTAGAAGTTTTCAAAAAGTATGGAGTGTTCCTCAAGAGTACCGGAGATATGGTGAGGGAACTCAAAGGTACTGCGACGATAATACGTCACTGTGAATTAAAAAAAGACAATTTCCGAATTGTTCTTTTCTATCATTTTGGAAAACTTCACCATTACCTCCTTTCACTTTACAAACCCACCATTTTCTATCCATCCCCCGCCCTCTCACAAGCAGCTCCAGGTTCGCTTCATCTTTCGACAACGTCGTTGCCATCGTTATAAATTGCATTCACGTTAATTTTTTGAATAAAAAGAAAAGTTCATGAAATAAACTATTGTATCACTCACGTTACTACAAATTCGAAAGTAAATGAACTTTTTTAAATATTTATTTTTAGGAAGAGAAAGTTCAAGAATGTGAATCGGAAGAACGTGAGAGAGAGAGACCAAGGATACCACGATGATTACACGTTGGAAAACACTGGTCATCCGACACCGGCAATCAAAAGAAGACACATTCTAACGCGTTATTTTCCAACAATTGACATACTTCACCATTATCTCCTTTTTCTTTGCGGTCGCACCATTTTCTATCCATCACTCGCTATCTCGCAAATGGCTTCTCTTTCTCTTCATCTTCCGATGTTGTTGCCACAGTATTGTATTTATTGAGTCGCGTCCACGTGAATAACCATTTGAATTAACTGAAACTTAAACAGAATAAACGATTGAATCATGTAACTATTGATTCGAAAGTAAATACAATTTTCAAAAATGTGGATGTTTTTGTCAAGAGTGAGTACAGTAAGAATATGATGAGAGAGTTCGTAGATACGACAATAAACTCGTTCAACAGTCACAGCGAATTAAAAGAAGACGACCTCCAGCGTGCTCTTTTCCATCGATTTAGCATACTTCTCCATTCCCTCTTTTTTTCTTCACAGTCGCACCATTTTCTATCCATCACCCGCTATCTCCCAAGCAGCTTCTCCTCGCCGTCTTCGCTCGACGCCGGCGACGCCACCGCGGCGCACAGCTCACCGCCGCTGCGCCAGACTTTATCTCCCGCGCTCTCTTTTGTGGGCCCCGCTCTCGCCTCTGATAAACACGCGCACCCGCCCGACGCGCGGGCCCAACGACTCGCTCCCCGGATTGCCAACGCTGACGAGCCGAAACCCCTGCTGGCGCCAGCAATTTCCTGCGGATTGTCAATAAAATGCTCGCGAGGCGTGTTATGAAGATGTATGCATCTTCATGCACGGCATACTTCGTACGCATCTTGATGCACGTACAGCAATAATAATAAAGAAAATAGGTTAATGAAACATCGAATTTTGATGAGTACCAGATGTCAACAAAAAATTATAAGTAAATAAATATCCTTTCTCTTGATGAGGAATAATAATTGAAATCATGCTTTATTTTCTGTTAAAAGCCTTCAGCGTTTTGTACATTCTGTTCTGGTCTTCAAAGTTTCCAAATTATGCTTCTCTTTGTACAAATGAATATCAGGAACACCAGCAGCATTTTTTTAAACCAAAACTGACTTTACTTTATTAGGTCGTTTGCTCCTATGGCACATCCAATCTTAGCGCGAACTGAGATAAAACTCTTCACTAAATTTTATAATACGTTCAGCTCATATATGTTCAGTTGGTTGGTTAAACTTTGCACGGTTGCCAACTTTCCTAACTTTTTCAAAACGCTTACCGCACGTGACAGCTATGTTTATTTTATGTCTACAGCGTATCATAGAGCGAATTTCGCTCACCGAAATATCCCTCATCCTGGACTCTACCGCCTCGTTTTCCACGAACCCGAGACCATCCAACGCGACAATTTTTCAGTCAATTCCTGCACAACCTCCTGGGACAGTTTCGGAAGGTTGGCACCCCGCGCTCTGGGACCGCTCCGCAGCAGAGCTGGGGCCATCCAATCTTGACGCGAGCTGCGATAGAGGTCTGCGCGGCGGAGATAAACGATATGCAATATTCTCCCTTCTCGTAGGGCCGCCGCGTGTATACCTCTTTATATGTGTAATATCTGAACGAAACGACGAACGTTCGCGAGAAGAAAGAACGGCGAAGCTGCTCGCGGCCAACGTTCATGTTGGAACCACCTTTACAGTGTTTTCAGGGGACGGAACCTAAATATGCATAGCAGCATTCACGAATGTGTAAACTTAATGACACGCTTTTTCAGGAAGTCCCGAGAGCTGTTATGCCGTTCTTACGCCGGCACCGGATTTCACCTCTTTTGCATTTTGCGGAAACTGAGTGAGCAACGAGGAAAACGCTCGTGGATGCGTTAAGCGCGGAGGCGGCGAAATACGCATAAAATTACGAAACTAGAAACAGGTGTTTTTCTTGGAAGGAAATAGAGATAAGATGTGTTTTTTATGGTAATACTTTGAGTTTATTTTTCGCCAAGCTCTGCTAAACAAAATATATGTTTAGTGTATTCTTTAGAAAGCATTATTTTACGACTGATTTTCGCTACATATTGATGAAATCTAACAATTTAATAAAGTTAAAACCAAGCACATTTTCATTTTCTCTTTACTAATAATTAACGGGCAAATTATGAGAAAGATGAATGTTGCAAACCATGGATGTATCTTCAAATATTGGAAGTTTCCTAACAATATTATTCTTCATTAAAAAAATTACTTCCATTATCGGTTAAGTTAAATTTTAGATGCATAATGATGAAAGCAAACTTCATTTCCTACCGAAGTATTTAAATTTAAAATTCTAATTTCTGATCTTTAATTAATGGTCATAAGGCAATTTAAGAATTAAGAAGTGTTACCTTTGATTTGGAAATATGTTAATTTCCGAGAAATTGAATCTTTAGGAAGATTTTCCCCAGCCTCTTCCCAGATCCATCTCAGAGAGAATTTTGAAGTAGTTTGTCTCTAACACGCGTTTGACACGACTTAATTTCACCTTGGCCGCAAGATACAATTTACACCCATTATATTTACACACAAGCATCCCCTTTAACTGCACCATCTACGCAATGCGATATAATCGCTTTGTCCCGCGTGCAAATATACGCACTGCTTTTCCGTACCTACGCACTGCGGCACCTTGCAAATACCCCCTCCAATCCACCCCCACCAACTCTTCCAGCCGCAGGCAATGCGGTCACACGCCCGAAGCAGCAGCACAGAAGCATCGGATGGAGGTGGCAGTGGAGGCAGAGGCGGAGGAGGAGATGCAAACGGAAGTGGAGGTGGAGGTAAAGATGGAGGTGCAAGCGGAGTTGGAGGTGAATTTGGACGCGGAGGAAGAGATACAGGCAGAGGTACAGATAGATATGGACGTAGAGGCTCCAGTTGATAGAGAGCAAGTGGTAAAGGTAGAGGTACAACCGAAGCAGAGGTGGAGGTGCAGCAAGTTATACAACCAGGATACAGGTAGTGGTAAGGCAGTTACACAGTTATAAATAAAAGAAGATGTACAGACAGAGATGCAGCTGGAAATGTAGAGTTTCAGGTTGATATACAGGAAGTGCTAAAGGTAATGATACAGACAGAAGTAGAGGTACAGCAAGTTACACAGTTCGTGACGAGGCAGTAATGCAGGTAGAAATAAAGGGAGATGTACAGGCAGAAGTACAGGTGGAAATGTACAGGTACAGGTTGATACACATAAAGTACAAAAGCACACGTACATAGTACAAAAACACACGTGCAGGTAGAGGTAGAGGTGCATACAATGACACAGATCGTGATAAGATACTAATACAGATAGCAATGTTGAGAGATGTACAGGTGGAGGCCTCATTGCAGACGAAGGTGAAAGTGGAGTTGGGGTTGGTAGGAAAGCGGCGACGATGGAGAGGACGGGGGTGGCGACGGGAACGCTGAGGGCAACGGCGATGGGGACGGGGGGGGCGGAGGTAGCGCCAGCAACCTCGCGAGGTGCGAGCGGAATTCCCAAACGCCCCCGCGCGCTCCAGCACGCAGCCCGCGTCGCACCTGTGCGTAATTACGCCGCCTGCCTCCACGGAAGGCGCGGGTAATATGATAATGAACGCACCCCGCCTCGGGACGCCGAATGCACAGCACTCGCGTGGAAATCGGGATTGGCATATTGGAGATAATGGAGATTTTGTAAGCTTCCAGTTTCAGTATTGAAAGTATGATCACCCAAAAATAATACAAAATAATGTTTGTACAAAAAACATATTTTTTCGTAAGCCATAACCATTTACATAAGCGTGCTCTTTAATGTGGTGAAACCCGTATTTTGAAATGATCTTTCGTTTGGTTTGTATTTAAAATTTGATTTTTATTTCTTAATATTTTATATCAATTCATTTATTTTTGACCGAATTTACATCGTTCAGCCTTTCGGCTCTACAGATGATTGGAGACTTATTCTAAGCTTGGAAATTAAGAGAGGATAAACTCATCGAGCACCACCAGAACTCACTGGGAGATGATATTAAATGAAGTTATTGATCTGTATTCAAAGGTGGAAAAGCAGTTTAAAAATGAATCAAGAGAATATCTGTTTTCTATTCTCAGGAAGGGAGGGTTATCAATACCGAGGTTGTGAATGGAAGGGCCGGTTATATTAGGAAGGTGGAAGAAGAACTTGTAGGATATGTGTATTATTTGCTCTTTTATTGGTTTTAAGTTGAAATCGGAATGGAGAGTTGCTGACAAACCGTGGGGATTTGGTTGCAATGCGGAGGATTCTATTTTGGAAGACTTGTATATTGTTTATGTGGGAGGTTGCTGAATGACACCAGATCGGGCATGCCTAAAGGAGGAGGAGTCGGAGAATTGGTTTGTGTAGATGCACTTTCTTTTCGGGACTGATGCTATTTTACGGTTTATAATGGGGCGAAGTAGATGAGGTTTCTGATGGGCCTGAATTTCTATGAAGCCTTAAGTTGATGTCATGATGTCTTTCTGAAAAAGATGATAACATGTGAAATAATGGAAATCAAAACACGCAACTTAAAAATTAGTGTGCACGCTGAATATGTTCATAAAAATACTAATAGCTTTACCCTGTACAACTTTTACCTTGTCTCCGTGCTGAGTATGTACGGTTTTCTCTTCTCTTACTCTCTCTAATTTATGTTTACATTTATACGTGTTTCTTCAGTTTCCATTTCTAACGGAAATTTCTCTCTTGAATTTCCGCGTCACATTAATCTGTCTTTCAACTTATCAAATGGAATTCCTCAATAATCTAACCTCTGTGGTCAGCGGTAGGGATGAACATGCCTTGCTCTTTTCACTTTTGGCAACATTCCACCCGCCCTCTCTCCCATGCACTAAACACAGGTTTCTCATTTGTCTCAGCTCCTCGGCAGCACTAGTTTTTTTATTAAAAAATCTCCACGCCCAGAATGTTTTCGTCAATTCGAGAATATTAGGTGTCGTTTTTACAAATGTGTAGCAATTGCCAGATGCTTAATAAACGCTTTGGGAACAGGTACTTTAATGACAGATTTAAAGCTCTGAATAGGCACTAAAAAGTTCCCTTGTAAGGAATTTTATTGAGAAAAAAATATCTCGAGAAAATCATAGTAAATAGTCAGCTATAGTACTTCAAAATAGTAATTCCGAAATGCTGTGTTTTGAACAGGCCATTTTTTAAATAAATTAGCTTTTGATTTAAGAATTGATCTGTAATTAACGAACATACATCAGTTCTAAGTATTGTTTTCTTCAAGCAATTCTCTTATAAAAAGTGCAGCATGACATAATGTTCCCTTATTTCTTAACATTTCTTTATTGTTTTAAGAAAATGGTCTTTGCTTCAGGATGGTAAATGAGGGAGGTCCGGACTTTTAAGAAATCCTGATCCGCCTCCCGCCAATTCCACCGCCCCGTCTCAGCTCTTCACCCTAGTCCCCAACCCGCCATCTTCACAAGCATTGCCTCCGCCTCCGGCTCTTCCTGACCTTCACCCTCTCCTTCACCTCGTCCTCTCATTTCTGTCCCCGCCCCTACCACCAACAGCATCCCCGCCTCCATTTCCACCGCCACCCGACCACCTAAACTGCCGACGCCACAGCCGCTGCGTCGATCTGGCCGGGACACACCAACTCGGCCGCCCTCTCCACACTATCCCCCTTTTCTGTTCAGTCTCCGTCCCCGACTCCATCCCTGGTACTTCCACAGCCCTCGCCCATGCCTCGTCCTGCCCGGGCCCTGCTAACTTCACCGCCCCATTCGCACTATTCCCATTTACTGTTCCCGCCTCACCATAAACATCATCCCCGTCCATGTCACCACACACGTCCACAGACCTCGCCCCCCCCGTCCTGGTCGGGCCCTCGCTTACTCCATCGCACTATTGTCGTTCCCACCGTTTTCTCCATCCCCACTTTCTCTATCATCGTTGCCACTCCCATCTCGCCCTGCTCCCGCCCCTTCCCGTGGCCACGTCACCAGCCCCGCGAGAACGAACGCGCTCCGACTTCTAAGAACGGGGCCGCCCGCCCGCCCGCCAGGCTGGAATGCGTTTGTTTGTCGTCACGAAATAATTACGGAGGAAGCACCGACGGTGGTGCGAGGCGCGGGGTGTGGGGTGTAGGAGAGAGGTCGTGCGCGGGGAACAGCCGACATTGCGCGGGTCTGAACGGAACCTGGAGCGGAGAGATACCTCACACGAACCGACGGTAGCGCGTGTTGGAAAGGAAAAGAGCTACCGACATCAATTTCGTCATTGGCCTCGCCGCGTTCGCCACTTTTTGCTCCCTCGCGCCTGACTCACACGAGGGTTTGACATCGTTCTCGTCGCCTTTGGTACAGGCATTTTACGCCGTTGTTTTTTTGCGACTTCAACCGTCGTACAACGAATTACAGCCAGATAAACGTATGGATGCAAGATGCTGATGACACAGCAATTATTGCATCCTAAGAAGACCCGCTAAAACGATCCGAAAGTTGCAAATACATTTAATCAAATTGCAAAAAGAACTTCAACAATAGCACATCAAAGCTAACGCCTCCAAATCTATACCTACAATCTTCATATTACGGGGGGGAAAATAATACCTTAAAACGCGTGTTTATCTTTAACTAATCTTTACTTTTTTGTACCCTCCTTTTTTATTCTTTACTCTGCTTAAAACGATTGATCATCCCCTTCGTTAAATGTCATTAAAATGAGTTTAAATGAGTTGGTTGGTCAGAAACACAACTAGTAGTACCTTTACTAATATATTAAGCATTAAAATGTATCACTATTGAACATGCTACGGGTTACGGTTCTGGTCCACCAGGTCATTCTACACTCATTAAATGACCTCGTCCTTCCACTTGTATAATCCGCGACCCGTGAGCTCTTGTGTTAGTGTTGGCGCTCCTGACGCCACGCTTCCATCGCCAGCTCCCGCCCTCTCCACAGCCACCGCCGCCGAGAGTGAAAGCGAGGGGAACGCAGCCGGCGGCGGGGGGCGGGGCCGGCTCCCGAGCGCCCGCCCCTCGCGCACGGCACAGCACGACACGGCGCGGCACGGCACGGCACGGCACGGCACGGCGCGGCGCGGCACGGCGCGGCACGGCGCGGTATTCGTTGGATTACAATGACATATGTGTACATATATAATCAGTTATATTGATATCCTTGATTCCACACGTGTTCAATCCTTTTGCTTCTTTGACAAAAATATTCCAGGTTCCTTCCTACCAACCTCACATTATTCGCATACCCAAATAGTACTAAAATGAAGCAATGTGGAAGAGAATGAGGTCACGCAAGCAGCGAAGATTGTTGGTTTTACGCATGGGACACTCGAATCAGTCCAACCCTTCGTATCCATCCACTTCTCCGAATACATCCAATCTTTTGAAACCACTCAGTTCTTCAAATTCATTTAACATTTGGAATCCATCCAATCCTTCGAAGAATATTCACTGCATTCCCTCTGACCGGGAGGTCCTAGGTTCGAGTCCCGACGGTGGTAGGAATTTTTAACACTAGCTTGTTAGGTAGGTCGAATTCAGTCACTGACTGGAAGAGAATTCTAGCGGCTCTGATCGGTAGTTTTCCGTGGTTTCTCCGATCAACACCAGGCGAATGCCCGGGAAGTACACTAACAAACGGGCCACGGACTGCGCGCGATCTTACCTTCCTCATCCGTGTCCTATCCCTTCCCCTTACATACACACACACTTTACACTAACACGCACTACACAACCACACGTGCCGGGAGACCCGTCAAAAGCTAAGAGCTTGTCGCGGCTGAGGCGGTGCCCCGCTGGTGGAGATACCTGGTTGGAGAAAACTCCTCTAGCCAACGGTAGGTCACGCCCTATCTCGCCATTCAACGGGGGAAAGATCACCGCCACCACCCGAGCAAAAACATGTATTACACTTACGGGACTAATGACACTTATAGCTGACGCGCCCGGAATCAATCAATCAATTCCAAAAAATATTCCATCATCAGTGCCCGTTAATTAAAGAACGCTTCTAACTTTAGGATTTAAGAACCAAAGAATTCATTTGTATGCTGCAAAAGAAGCACCACTTCTGTTTTCAAAACCAAGTGTAGCCGTGCAACGCGGAGGGAGCAGTGCCCTCCGCTCACCCGACGGAGGGAAGGAGGAACGACGGGCACCGACGACCGCTTTCCCTCACGACCGCAATTTCCTCCCACCCACCTCCCTCAGGTGTTTAGCTTTTTCAAACACATAATTCCCGGCGCGATCGCGACCGGCGAAAACGAAATAAAACGATTGTTAACGCTCTTCGGGGAGATTCTGCCGATCATGCGCTGGAAACACTAAGTTTCTTTACGAAGAAAACTAAATCACAGTAAATACTTTTAAATACTTATTAGAAGAAGCTTAAATTGAGCAATAAGTCTCAAAGCTACTTTCAATGTAGCAAAATCTCAGTTTTGTTTATAAATAATTCCAAATATTTTAGCGTATTAAAGTTTCGTGTATTTGTCAACATTGATTTATTAATATAACACTAAAACAGTTTATGAATATTAAAAGAGATGTACAAAAAACGTTCTATGTATCTCTCTATATATTCTCTATATATAGTAATTAGGAAACCTTCTTTCGGGTGTTCGTCGCACACGATCCTTTTCCTTCCACCAATCAGAGCAAATAAGGTACGTTCGGCACGTCTTCGTCTCCTAGTAGTCAACTGACCATTCTCTCCGGAACAATCCCAAACATTCGAAAAGAATTCTTGCAAAATGTGTTTTTGTGGAGATTAAATGCAAAAATAAACTTTAAAAAGTACAATATTGATGATAGAGATTCTTTTTCTGAAATGAAATTTCTTTTAAATATAGATAAAAACACCATGTACAATTTTTTTAAAAAAAATCGCGTCGTTTTCTCGTAATTTCTGCTTAACGTTAATACAATATACATTTTCCCCTCAAAACGGCTCCAAATATTTCATTTTTCCCATAGACTCTTAACAAATATACGTTTAACTCTCTGAATTTTCAAAATTTGCAAATGTTCAAAATAATGCGACAAAGTAAGTGATGTTGTAGCATCAGTAGTTTTATGATTAGAAAGTAACTTTTATGAATATTTTTAAGATTAACTTGCATTACACAAATAAATAATTTTTAACATGAAAATACTTTATAATAAGTTATTTTGATTTTAGTAATAAAAGTTAATTAAGAACATCGAACGAATATTCTAAAATAGAGTTAACTAAATTCGTAAATAAAGGAGATAAAAAATCATGTTCTTATATATTTCTAGTTAAAAAGGTTCAAGTTGCCGAATTCGAAATGTAAATTGTTTGTAATGTAATTGTATAAATGTTGGAAAATGTAAAAATAGGATGTGCAGAGGAAGAAGAAAAAAGGTGGCACATATAGAGGAATTCTAAATTATAAGTTGCGTTACTATCGAAATCTATTTTCAAAACTACACTAAGTAAAATGACACCCTCAACGCAAGGAATCTTTTCCTACATTTATTTATATAATTAAAAAGTCTGATATTGAAACGTCGGGTCCTGTTCACTGCGCCTGATAAGTATTGGCTATTGGGAATGCAATGCAGCTCACTGAACCGCTAAGAAATCCTCTCGCCCGAAGCCGTCCGCTTGGCCAGCGCATCTCCGGCCCTCCGAACCGACAGCATCGACGTCGGGGGCGGGAGCGGGGGCGGGCGGGGCAGCGGACGTCCGCAGCCGGGGCGCAAAAGCACCACGACCGATGGCAGCGCCCCCGGCACGTCGGCGGCGGCCGCTGCAATTCCCGGCGATGCACCGTGCGCCGGGTCACCCGCTTGCAATCAGCCGCAAGCCACCGCCAACAGCCGTGTCGACGCCCGCCCGTCCGCTCCACTTCAGCCTGCGCCCTCCTCTGCCCGTCCGCCCACGCTCGCCCCTGCACTGCTCGCCTCCGCCCGACCTCGCTCCGACTCGTCTCCCCAAAAACTCGTCCGCCCCCACTCGCGTCGGCCGGCGGTGTCGCCTCCTCCGACCAGTCCCGTCACCCCCTCCGCTCCCATTCCTCCGTTCTATCTACTCCGTCCTCCCCCTAGACCGTCTCTATCCTCTCCTTCCCCATTGCCACCGACCCCCCCCCCCCCCCACCGTCTCCGTCACCTCCTGCCCATCCTGCGCCACTTCGGCCTGCTCATTTCCAGCCTATTCCTTCCCTCTCCACCTGACTACCAGGCTGCTCCCTCCAACGCCAACCTATTCCCGCCTGTTCCTTCTCGCCTGGAACTACACTCACCTGCCCGCATCTGTCACTACCTCTCCTCGTCTGCCCACTCTTTCCCTCTCCTTCACTTATTCACACTCCTATTCCCGTCTGCTCTACATCCCACCCTCAGCCCCTCCCTCCCTCCCTTCTTCCCTTCTTCCCTTCTTCCCTCCCTCCCTCCCTTCATCCCTCCTTTCTTTCCTTCCACCCTCCCTCCCTTCCTACCTTCCTTCCTCCCTCCCTCCCTCCCTTCCTTCCTGCCTTCCTCCCTCCCTCCCTGCCTTCCTCCCTCCCTCCCTGCCTTCCTCCCTCCCTCCCTCCCTCCCTCCCTCCCTCCTCCCTCCTAGCTTCCTGCGCGTCACGACCCCGCCTCCTAGAACCTTCCTCCGAAGTCCCTACTATTCACCTCGCCTATTCTCCTCGCCCCGTCCCAACACCACTCCCCGCCCGCCCGCCAGCTCCCGTCCGTGCCGGCCCGCCCAGGCGCGTTGGCGACCGCGCCCGTCCGGCGCTGCCTGCCCCGCGCCGCCATTACGTTGGCTGTTGTCGTTGTCGTTGTTCCAGACGTGCCCCGGGGGCACGCGACTTCGCCATGCAGCCCGCGCCGCGCCGCGCCGCGCAATTACTGGAACCGCACGGAAATGCAGTCGCCGATTTCTAATTAACGTTGATACCACGCTAGCCGCCGTAATGAAACGTCTCCTATTGGGGTTATCTTCTGCCTTTACGAACGTGAACTCCGAATGCTATTGTTTCATAAATTACCGCAAGGTTGAGGATGAATACATTTTGTTGCGTAGCCTAATATTGGTAAAACGACAACCATGGGGAAAACTTCAATTAAGTTTGTGATATTCATTCTACTTCTGTTTATTTTGTGAAATATGTTATATTGATTTGCGAGTAATACAAAAATTGTTGCAAAGAGTCGTCAAGAGCTATCATCTTACTAATTGAACACGTGTGAACTGCTGCATTTAAGGAATTTGGACGCGTTTTCGAGTAATGCAGGAGAGTAATGTGTGTTTCATACTCGTCTGCTGTTTTCTTTATATCGTCTGAACTTTGATTATTACATCCCTGAGGGGGTGTTAATTCCATTCCAACAGAAGCACATTCACGGGTTTGTGTCGGTGGTGTCTTATAAAAACCGTACAAAACTGTCATCTTCCATTCCTGTAATAATTAAACTCTTTGAATTGACACACCCGATCAAACCACCCCGATGGGAATTCAAAAGTAGAATGATAAATTGAAATGAAAAGTTTGAAGGAGGCTGATTTTCGACACCAGCTAATTATCAAAGTCGACAAAGATTTGTTTTGGTCGAGTGGTGGTTCTGGTTGATACTTACTCTACATGGCTCATCACCCATGGCTTGGAAAGATGGTTCTATGGGTACGCCGACGTCACGTCAGAGGTGTATTGTCATCTGATAAACATGACACACTTTTAGAATGTACGTCTTTCACTTCTGTTCAACCATCCAATTCACTGTTGAGTATACAATAACTTTCAGTGAATGTCTGTTGCTTCTTGGGACGTGAATGTAGTAAGTAGCGTCGTTGTTCCTGTTATAAACAGCAGTTATCATACGCAACCTATCTTTCACCACACAAACGTGTGTTGGAAACTTTCGTTTTAGTTTCCATTATTAATTTTTTTGTGTGGAATTGCTTTGATGGTTGGCAATTCGTACTTGGAACGAGGTAATTAGTTGATTACGAGAAATGATTGTGCAGCATCTGTGGGTAATAGCTCACAATAATCGTTTCCTTTGGGAAAGTTATTAGTTTTGCTCTGTAAGGGGGAATTATTGCGATTCCCCCTGGCGAATTAATAGCTTTAATTTAATAGGCTTCCTCGCCATTAACTTCCTGCAATTATTGTTTGAAAAATGTAAGTAACATAAGAAAAGCACATTAAAATACGAGGTGTATCAAATTTAAATAATTTTGTATTGTATAAAGTAAACGGAAAAATAAAAAAAAGGAATATATTTTGAATATGAATTTGTTAAGCTTTTTAGGGTGAATTTGATATTGTACTGTTACTGGCACTTCTTGCTTTCGTTAAAGAACAAAAGTATCGAGCGAGAGAGAGACAGAGAGAGAGAGAGACAGAGAGAGAGAAACATAGTCAGGGAAGGAGGGAGAGAGAATGGGAGAGACAAAGCGAGAGAGAGAGAGGGAGACCGCGAGGGAGAGGCAAGGAGAGCAAGTATGACAACATAGCCCTCTCTCTTCTCAGTAGGTTCTGTTACTAATACACTTGTATATATTTCTAAGATTTCATGAACTAAAAAGCAACTCGTACGTCTTTGGGGCACTCATTTCAAAATGCCGGACGAGGTGACGATAGGAACCGAGTTAACATTTCATTCGCATGCCAAATACTCACTTTCTGTCCCAGTTAAAAAGAGTACACCCCCGTTGTTTCATGAGAGGGGAAAGCTTTCGAATGCGGAGCCATTGGTCAATAATAGACCAATCGTGCCCAACGTTCCTAGGGAACAGTAGTAATATTAGCCATTCGGTTGCTCTGAATTTCTGCACGTAACACATAGTTGTCCAAAAGTGTAATGAATTCTTCTCCTGCACGAGTTCATCCGTCCAGTTCTCGTCCCGTTCCGGTCCAGCGGCGCTACACAATCTAGGATCTCCAAGCATGATATTCCCCGTGACTCTGCTACGTGCTAGCAACGCACAGCGGGATCTTGTTCCACCCGTTTGTGAACTCTTGCGAATACACGGAAACAGGAAAGTTTCATTCTGATTTTAGAGTTCAAATGAGTCTTGCCAAAGGGCATGACTGCGAGGATATTAATATTCAGTGGGTTCGTTTTTCATTGTCGACTCTCTCTTTATTAAAATTCAGAAAGAAAAAGATCAAGATTATCGCAGTTTTCGAAGTGTAGTGAAATTATTCTATTTTATGTTAATTAGTGAAAGTCATTTTTAATGCAGTTGTGACGTTAGTTCCCTCACAAACATCCTTAATATCATTAGTTTAAACGGAAATAATTAGGTTATCACCATTTATACTAGAATTCCCCGGACTTTTTCTTCCAAAATCCCGTTTAAATGTTCCATACAAACCCCTTACTTCTTCCTCTATGATAAACAATATACATAATTCTACACAAACAATTGCAAATAAATGCCTTAAAGATAATTTCGTACTCAAATATTTTTGTAAATATATGGATTTTTAATAACCGAAGACGCTTTCGTGTCTGAATAGATGAGTGTCTAATCGTCATAGTTGAGTAATGGTTACAAAATGTTCACCATGTTTTGAAAACTAGACATAACATTTCTCGAGTGCGTGTTGTAGAGAGTATTTTCTCAGGCGATTGAGAATCGTTGTGAACACATAGTTATACCCGTAATTTGAATTTCTAAGGATCCTAACGATCGTAGATACATCAGTCACTGGCTCTTTTTACGATTTCTCAAAATAATATTAATGTGCTTTAAATCTACTAACGGGTTAAAACCTCTTAAATATTTATTAAATTTATATTTAATAATTTTCCAGGTGAGTTTCTCAGGTTTGATTTATTTATCATATAATCTATTTTCATCATTTATTTTCTTTTTACCTTGTATTTCCTTCTCAGATAAATGAAATTGGAGAGGAATTAGTATAAAAATCGAAAAATCATTTCATTAATATAAAACTATTTTGTGTAAATTATTCTTTACTGTTGTACATGAAGATGGACGCGAAAGATTTCTGAAAAGTACTGTTATTTTATCTCTGTGAAATAAATATGAAACCAAAATGCGATTGTCAATAATTTATAAAGGAAGATCGGGTAATAATATACCAATTAAAAAACGCATGGAGTGTGTTTTGTTTTATTCTTTGCTGATGTCCGTTTGCGTGAGCGGTGTACGGGTGCACAGCCTATCGACGCACCTAATCATATGGGTGACGGATTCGAGAGAAGATAATTTATAAAAAGTATTGAATTGTAAGGAATACGTAAATTCTAGAACTCTATTTGTGTATTTACCTTGTTCAATGTGTTTCATATTCATTCTATTTGCACTAATGCTTGCCTTTTCGAATGCAGGTCAGTGATGATTGTCACAAAGCCGGTTCTAATTTTAAAAAAGGCCCTCCGGCTTGGATCCGTAGCGAGCTAGTTAGCCTAGGCAGACGTTCACCCATGCTTGCACATCATTACACGTTTGTTCCAGTAACCCGCACGTATTCAGTGTTTCCGCGAAAACGGAGGGTGTCGCTGCTGCAGCCGGGAGGCGCGTTTGCTCGCCCAGTTAACGCGAGCGCAGAAAGAGCGTGGAGCATCGTCAAATGAACTCATCCCCGCCTCTGCCCCCCAGCTCCTCCATTTCGTCCTCTATCCTCACCTCCGCTTCCGGCCCCTCCCACTCGATCCGCCCCCGCCCCCGCCTTCCAACTGCCTGCGTTGCCGCGAACGGCTCCGCCACCGTCCACCCCCCTTCCACTTCGGCCTCCGCCGTCACCCTCTCCACCACCTCTGACCTCACTTCTGTCCTCATCACACTCCCTTCACCACTTTCTCGTCACCGCTACCACCTTCTCCCCCACCTGCGCCTCAACCTACCTGATATGTTCCCTAATCCTTCTTCTGTACTTTCCCACCACGTCGACTTCGCCCTCACACTCGTCCCCACCTCTGCCTGTGCTCCCTCACACCACTTCTACTTTGCATCTACTCCCTCCCTCACTTTATCCCTACGCTCCCGCTTCTTCAACTCTTTCACCCCTCCTGCTTCTTCCCGGTTCCCAACCACGACCTGCTTCACCCCCACCCCCACCAGCACCGCCCCGCGCCTCGCCCTTACCCCAGGCCCCTCGCGCTCGGGAGGCAGGCACCGGCGCAGAGGAGCACGCCGAGTTCGCGTGCGAGTCGAGATGGCGCGCGCTGCCGGGAAGTGGCCCGGTGCCCGGCGGAGCGGAAGGAGACCAGAGTACGCCTTCTTTTTCGCTTTGTTTCGCGACAAGTTAGTAAAAGGGTGGGGGTGAAAGGGATGTGGTGACAAAAGAATCTTGAACAGCGAGTGGACGGGAGAGTGAAAAAAGGAGTGTTCATATGAAGGGGAGAAAAATCAGAACAGTGAGAGTGACATTTTATAAATTCAATGATATCTGTTTATTTAAGTCAATATTACTGTAAAGTCGTGGTTCTTTCTTTCATAATTAAAACCACTGCACTTCAATTGTTCATTAAAACCACGAAAATACATTGTCACTGAAATATAGCCTAAAATAAATACGTTTTTACAGAATTTATAAAATATCACTTATAACGTTCTGATCTTCACGCATTCATATTGTGTATAAGTATCTCCTTACAATAGTTGAAAACTGAATTGATGTTGACGATGTTGAAAGAATGTTTTGTAGAACGTCAACTGTACCACCTCATTGAATCACCTAAGTGTATCACCTATGTAATTTAATAAATAAATACCTAGTATGTTACAGGGAATTCTGCTCTCGAAACCCTTCAAAACAACACATACAAAAATTCTGTACAGTCAAGCAGCTCTAACCTTCGGGATGGCACATATGTTCATATGAACATTTTTGCTAAGAGTGGCTGATACAATGGCCACTCAAACAGTAACGTTTACTTGTGGGACTCTCTGTATAACATTCCGCGCTTTTTCAAATCAATTATTTTTATTATTATCTTCGTATAGGAGCCAAACTTCGGACGTTCCAAAAATCTTGTAGAATGCGTAAAAGAGTCAGTTTGTAGACTACGGCACAAGAAACTTAACTCTCGTTCAGTCTGGGTGTCACGGATCTACAATGCATCGTTTCCAAGTAATGCACTGTGGTAAAGGGTGTTACGGCGTAATGTTGCCCGGTTTGCTTCTGCCCCTTGTAATCGAAATATGCCATAATACGCAAACTTCTGTATTTCGTCGTAAGTCTGTTTCACGTACCTCTGGGAGGAGCAATTCGATATTCAACAGGAGCAGCGTTACAGAAGTTGGTGCCGATGGAGTATTAAAAACCTTTCGATCTTTCTTCGTGCTTTATTTATAGAACCTGGCCTAGGAAATTCAGGTGGCTAAGGCGAGAGTCCCGCAACTGGTTGAGTTCAACACATCGTGGATTTACAGATTCTGATTTATGCTAGGGTGCTTATAATTTCATAGATTCACTTCGACTGTTTAGAATAGCAATTGTACGTGTTGTGTTGTAGAATTGCATTGTAGTAACTCTTCTTACAGATCGTTTGATCCCTCCAGAATACTCACTAGTGCCTGACGAGTGCAATAAATGAGAATATTACAGGAACTCAAAACGATGATTGTCAGTCTCTCACGTGACCTAATGTTTGTCAAATTTTAAAACTAGCGCAAAGTCGACGCCCAGGTCGGTGCCGAATCTCACTATTCTTTGGGGGAAGATTACCACTACCACCGCCACCATCACCACCACCACGACCACCACCTACTGTGATAAGAACATGCACTTCACTAACAGAACTAGTGACCATAGCATGTTGACACAGTAAAAAACACAAAATAATCAATCAACGTACTTATTTATCAAATATAGTTCTAACACAATATGAATTTAAACACAGAAATTATTTGATACAGGGCATGTCTTAATCAACTTATGAAAATTCTCGTGAATATTCATATTTCAGGGTTTCAGACCACCCACGGAGTATGGATGCACAATTAAAAATCCCAGTGTTACACAACACGATGGAATCAACATTAAGCGCCATTGCCCAGCGAAAGTCTGTGATGTACACACTCTTCGCCATTATGATTCGCCGAGTCCGCCGTTCGCCAAAGATAAACACGCGCCGGTCTGGACGGCGGGCACACAAGAACCCCAGGTAATGAATGCGCCATAAAACGTAATGCGCGCGATCCGAAGTCGTTTTACGTATCGCTCCGCCCCCGAAACAGGTTCTGGCGCAAAAAGTTGTGATCTAAGCTCGAATTCCAGCATAGAGGGTGGTCGGTTTTCAAACACTTGGAAATAGTGTAATGAAATAGACGATAAAACTTAAATTTAGAAACGCATTGGTTGTGGGTTCATGTAATGTTGAATGATAAATGAACTCTACCACTAGAAAGTCTTCGGTATGGTGGCTTACGAAGAAACACACCATGTGATATAAAACTCACTTCACTTATGAAATGATAATAGACCTTACAACTCTATTGCCGTTAACATAAGGCAAGGTTTTTCTTTTAAACGTTACGTTACAACTAACATGATTTTGTGTTTGTCTCTCTTCCTTTTGCACGAGTACTTATTGTCACCAAGTGTGTCAATTGTACATGTAGTTAGCCCTCTGTGAAAAGTTAATATTTAAGAAAAATCTTTTGAGCCTGTGCTTCTCCGGAGCATAAACGAATACGAATTCACGTTTTTCTCCTCTTTTCGAACATATTTCTCGAGTGAGTATGTAATTTATTAATTCCGGGGATTTCAACACTTGTAGCCATTACTCCCGTACGTGTACTGCATGTCATATTCCGGGAGATACCAGTGTTCCTCCCCTTGGTGCAATGTGAGATACGTTACCGACCTAAACGTCGACTCGCTGTTTGTTTTCTTTCCACGTACCTCAGCGGGGCACTGCCGCAGCCGGGGCCAGTTCTATAAGTTTCCGACTCGTGGTCGCGCTGTCCGTGACCGAAAGTTAAGAATTCAAGCATTTGATTGCGATTGATGGGAGGCATGGTACACGGAAAACTATCCAGAGCACCCGGGTCCTATACATTGTGCTTCAGACATGACTGAATTAGGTCAATCTTCGTCACTCATAAAATATTATAGAAGTTAAATTAAATAAAAAAATAATAAATATTGTAAAAGTTAAAAGCCTGCAGACACACACGTGCTGCCAGAATGTTCCGCTCTTTGTCTCAGGGCACCCTTTGTAGACACAACAAGAAACGATCGGGCACATCTTCCTTCCCTCCCGCATTTTTCCACAGCGCATGCACGCCCCCGTCCGGCGACGGGGTCTCGCAGGGGTCAGCCATTACCCGCACGATACGGCTCGGCGTCCCGGCGCCGCTGCGCGGCGCGATGTTCGATTTCAATTTGCGATTCGCCCGCGCGCGCACGCCCCGCTATCAAACACAGTGGGCCGTAACTTTTAAACACAAATATGGAGAAACGAAATAAAACGAATGAGAGTAATATGAAACTAATGGTAGTACAAGAGCACATACTTTCTCGCATTATTTGTACCTATTCACATTTTTTGCAGCATACAATTCAGACAAGTATGATTAATTTCACATGTAAAGTGAACATTCCGAACTAAAGGTCATCAAATAATATCACATCGTGAATGCATTCGAAACTACGATATCATTACAATATATATATATATATATATATATTGAAACCCAGAATATGTGTTTCATTACACTAATTAAATCATTAGTGTAAGAATTCAATAGCTATTCTGGACTGCGCGGTGCGAGCGCCGGGCGCTGCGAGCAGCGGGCAGCCGGCAACGGTCGCCGCCGCCACCGGTGCCCGCCGGGAGGCGAGCGTGAGAACGGCGGGTACAAGCGTGGCAGCGCGCACGTGCAAAAAGTTAGTTAGTTGGATTGAGGCGGCCGCCGCCGAAGGATGTGCCGACGTGCGGCCGGCGAAGTAGAGGTTAACAGAGCGGCGACCAGTGCGGACGTGTAGCGAGGGCTCTCCGCTAGTGAATGGACGCATGTAATACGCGACATAGTTATGTGATTAGGAATCGCAAAGTAATGGACATGTAAACAGAACATTAGAAGTATCAGTATAGTAAAAGATTAGTGTTGGTGAAATAATTGACGTCGCTCTTATTAGTTGGTGCGGAGGGAACATTCTTGAAAGCGTGCGGTACAGAACTGTGACCAGTATACGGAGTAGGCGGGGGTCGTGTAATTAAACCCACTAATGGACAGTGATTCGAGGAAGGTGCGCAGCCGAGGTATCAAGATCCTGTTCGGGGAAGAATTGTTGGAGCATCAGCCGTGGATGATCACCACGCCATCTGCTGCCGACGGCCCGCAGCAGTAGCAGAGGTCGACAACCCTGTCGGCACGAGCGGCTCGACGAACCTCATAGGTATTCAAACGGGGCCCCGAAGGTATGAAAGTTGTATTTTACTCTTAATCTTGGTACCAAGGCGGAGTATAAAAACGGTGTCTGATTATGTAAATAGTAACTTTGATTTAAAATAAATCTTGTCATAATTGTATTTCTATGTATGAATAACTTCCCCAACGTTGCACCGACTTATCCTAGGACCCATTCACGTAAAAGACACCCTCTCTTAGTGTTATATTGCAGTGAAGATACCCGGCACCACCAGGTACGTCACAGCTGGCGCCCGAACAAGTGGATAACGTATAGTTAAGAAATGCGGCCTTAGGAAAGTTGGTGAAATGTTGGAAAATAATGTGCATGTAATTGTTGTATAGTAATGCAGGGTATAGATGAGAAGCAGGCAGTGCAAAGTGTATTATTATAGAGTACAAAAAAAAAATAACAATACATGTGTTAGCAAACACACGCACAAGTCAAGTAAGCATAATGAAATGTTAATAATTACAAAAATGTTGTTGCGTAACTAATTGCGGGCTGACATAGGCAATTATTTGTGAGCATCCAATATATAGTTAATATTGTAGTTACTGAGGTTATGAAGGCTATACATGTACATGTTACAAATAATATAATGTAATAGAATTCCAAATTTTGTAAGACATATTAATAATATTTGAACTGCTTGGCAATTTTTTATAACATGGAAATCAAAGAAATGGGGAAGTAGTAATAATTCTTATGAGAATATAAAGGTGGTTAATAGTGTTGTACAAATTGTGCACAAAATTTTTTTTTGCTGGGAACGTTCACTCAGTAGTGCATTATTTATTGGTGATGGTAAAGTTTGGGGAATTTAATAGAAAAGATACCAGGTTGGGAAACATATAGCAGCATTGTGAATGTATATTGTGAATATTTATATGATACTATTGAGGAAAATTCAGGGAGAAGATATGACATGTAAATGTGAGTGATGATTATGTACATAATATAGCAATAAGTGTGTTGAAAAGTAATTTCAATTAATAAGGGATTTACTATAATTTGAAAGCATTTATGTAATAGTGTTAATAAGTTTATTAGCAGTGTATATGTGTAAATGGTAATAATATATGTGTTGTAAAGAGTATGTTTATGCATTGGTAGGTGAGTGGAGATTTATATGGCTACTGACCTAGTGTTATTGTGTTTTTGGTGGTGAATGAGGGTTGTTCGTCATTAATTAGCAATTGAAACAGGAGTGAATTAAACCATTCGCGAAGAATATACAGTATTGTGGTGGATATAGTGCATTCATAGGTTAACTGTGGTATCGTCGGTAGGTGAGGTAAGTGGAGAATTTGTGCGGTACTTTAGTGCAGTGAGAATCGATCGGACAGCTCAAAGCAACAGAATGGAGGCGCAAAATGTAGTGCTGGTCCGGGAAGAAAAGGCGGATGAAGTAGGGGAAATAGATGTAGGAATCGATAACAGTAGGTCATCGGAAAGTAGGGATAGTGGTATTGGAAGTCGGTTAGACGACACGTCAGGAGATAGCTTCAATAAAGAAATAGAAATCACGTCAACGCCGATGAACCAGGTAGCAGGAAATCCGAATCGGGGGGGTGGAGAAGATACCAATTTAGACATACTACAGATAATAATGATGATGCGGGAAGAACAGAAGAAAGCGGCAGAAGAACAGAAGAAAGCGGCAGAAGAACAGAAGAAAGCGGCAGAAGAACAGAAGAAAGCGGCAGAAGATCAGAAGAAAGCGGCAGAAGATCAGAAGAAAGCGGCAGAAGATCAGAAGAAGTTGATTGAAGAACTGTATGAGAAAGTAGACGAACAGAAATTATTTACAGAGGAGCAGATTAGGAAGTTGGCAGAAGAACAGAGTAGGAAATTAGACGAACAGAAATTATTCACAGAGGAACAGATTAGGAAGCTGGCAGAAGACCTGAATAGGAAAGTAGATACAATAGGGGGGCGAATAGGACGCGCTGAAGAACAAATTGAGTTAACGAAGAATGAGATGACTAAGATCGCGGAGCGGGTAGAAAGTCACGAGCAATGGACCGCCGAAGAATTAGGGAAACAGAAAAAGGAGTTAGAATCCCAAGTAATCAATCTGGGGGGAGAATTAGAGAATAAGCTATATCAGCGATTAGATGATAGAACCGCTATGCAGGACGAGAAAATTGAAAGGATACAATTGGTAGTCAAGGAAGAAATGTTGGAGAACAAGAGGGAATGCAAGGAGAAGGTTGTGTCATTACGAACAGAGATTGAACAAATAAAAGAATGCAAGGCATCCCCAATCGCAGCAAGCGGGACGGTACCATTTACCCCTCCAAGATCACTAAAATTTTCAGGTGACGGGAAAGAGAATCCATGCATATTTATGAAGGCAGCAGAACGACATTTAGATGTTATCAATACTTCGGAAAGGTGTAAAATACAATTATTATATTTAATGTTAGAAGGCAACGCAAGGATATGGGCCGATACATTTGATAAGTTTCCCGAATCAGTAAAGGCATTTAAAGATCGATTCCTTGAGCGGTACTGGAATGAGGAAATTCAAATTAATTTTAAAATTAGCCTGATGAATAATCATTACAACCAGTCCATGGGAAGTTTGCGGGAATACGCAACAAGGCGTATTATGGAATACAAAACGCTATCCCCACCGATGAGCGATCAGGAAATAATATGTGTATTGACGAGACAGTTCCCAGTCACAGTGCAGAATCTTTTACGTAGTGTGCAGCACACCGACCTGGAAAGATTCCAGAATGTGTTAGGAGGGTACGACTTGACGTTCGCAGGCGTACCAAAGAACAGAAATGAAGGGAATGTTAATATGGTTAGATCGGAACGTAACCAGGGGCAAGGGAATGATAGGAGCAATGATTACCAGAGAAACCAACGCGGAAGAGGGGGAGACGGATGGAGACCAGAGCCGGGGAACCAGAGACCGGACTGGAATAGATCTAATTCAAACCGTACGGAGACGCGAGGTGGGGGCGGGAATGCACCCGACCGATTAGCACAGCCTAGCACAAGTAGTGATCAAGGACACTATTTAAACTAATAGAGTCCGCGGTGATAGGTGGCCCCATTGCGGACGCGGAAATCGATGATGTAAACGCGGTCTCCATAAACGCTATGCAGCCGGTAACCTACGATACCCAACCGTGGCGGAGATGTAAGAACTCAGCGGTCAGAATCAGGAAATGTCCCACGATATCGATAGAATGTGAAGGTATAATTAAAGAAGCTTTAGTAGACACAGGGTGCACGACTACAGTAGTATCAGAGGAAATGTATGAGGAGTTAAAAGCAACAGGAAAAGAGATAATGTGTTTGCCTATGAATAGGGCGTATGTGATTGGAGCCACTCAGAAGAAGTCAAGCCCCATCACAAAACAAATCATGTTTCGAGCCAAGATTGGCAACCAAGTATATGAGATGGTGGCCCTGGTAGTCAAAAAATTATTGTATTCGGTAATCATAGGGACGGATTTTCTGGTCGATCACAGAGCATTTATAGATCTAGAACGGCAAGTGGTGGAGCTGGGGAGCCAGGCGATAGGATTCGACTTGGGGATGGACGAAGAACACGAAGCATGTACGGGTGTAGTGGCTGACAATTCATTAGAAAAACGAAGCAAGATAATTGACGAATGGCATAGGAAGTCGATGGAAAGACTGGATAAGCATGGGGAAGAAATGAGAAGAATTACAGAAGAACGGAATAGGAAGCTCATCGGAATATGCGAAAAACCGTATGGGAAAGCGGAGGAACTGGATAGGAAAGATGAGGTGCTAAAATTTCAATTATACCATCAAGTAGATGCTAGGGTAGCGGCAGCAGACAGAAACGAGGGGATGACGAACCAAATCCATAAAGAAGTCAAGACAGCGGAGGGCAAAACGGTGGAGGTCCAAATCGAGGCCGAGGAGGATGTTTATAAAGTGAAAGTGAAAACGGAAGAGTTGAAGTTAATAATGGATGAAGAAGTGGACATGAAAATAGAAGAAATGGAGCGTATAATAGAAGAAGAAATCGTGGAAAATACACGAGGGTGCGAAGAGAAAATAGTACACGAAGAGGTTAAACAGGAAGAAGACGAGAAAATGCCGCCAAGTGTCAAGTATGGGGTGACACCAATTATGCCTCCAAAGTCGATGAAATCTCTGGGAGATGGGACGGAAAACCCTAAGGTAGTTATGCGAGCAGAAGAACGGCACCTAGCATCAAACAACATATTGGAAGGATATAAGGTCCAGTTATTACACTCAATTTTAGAAGAGAACGCCAGGACGTGGGCAGAGAATTTTGGTATATTTCCGGAATTTTTAAAGGTATTTGAAGACAAGATTTCCGTACGAAAACGGAGCGAAGAAACTCAAATAAACATCAAGAGCGACCAGAGGAATAGCCATTACAACTACATCACGGGAAATAGTAGTGGATACAGAATGAAGAGCATTATGGAACCAACAACATTAGTTGCTCCTATAAAATATCAAGGAATTAGTTGCATGTTAACGCAACAGTATCCTGTCACCGTGCAGAGCTTACTGGGCAGAGCAGATCATACCGATTTAGGAAGGGGTTTGAAGATATTGGAGAGGTACGAAGTCACCTTTGCAGACGCCCCAAAGCATGGGAATGAAGGAGATGTAGGCAGGTCCAAAATGGAGCGAAGTCAGGGGCGAGGGAAGAATGATGGTATAGTCAACCATTGGTACAAACGTAGAAGAGGTCGTAGCTGGAAATGGGACGACACTTACCAAGATGTGCCCAACACGCTGGAAGCTATGTCCTACAACTGTGATTTAGGAAATCAATGTCAGCAAAATGGGGATGAACCGTCATACAAGAAACAAAACATAGTAGGACACCACAAGCTTCAAATCGGAAACCTGGTCAACATGTATGGAAAATAGTGAAGTGTAAATAGTGTAATATTAGTGTTAATACAAGTAATCACATGTTAATTCGATTCTAAGTTATAAGTGTATATAGGGCGTCGAGGAATATGCAAAAGAGTGCAACCATCGGCAGTGACGATGTTACTAGTGTGAATTTTGTCCAGAAGCGGGAAAAATTCAAAAAAAGAAAGGGGGGGGTGATGAAACCCAGAATATGTGTTTCATTACACTAATTAAATCATTAGTGTAAGAATTCAATAGCTATTCTGGACTGCGCGGTGCGAGCGCCGGGCGCTGCGAGCAGCGGGCAGCCGGCAACGGTCGCCGCCGCCACCGGTGCCCGCCGGGAGGCGAGCGTGAGAACGGCGGGTACAAGCGTGGCAGCGCGCACGTGCAAAAAGTTAGTTAGTTGGATTGAGGCGGCCGCCGCCGAAGGATGTGCCGACGTGCGGCCGGCGAAGTAGAGGTTAACAGAGCGGCGACCAGTGCGGACGTGTAGCGAGGGCTCTCCGCTAGTGAATGGACGCATGTAATACGCGACATAGTTATGTGATTAGGAATCGCAAAGTAATGGACATGTAAACAGAACATTAGAAGTATCAGTATAGTAAAAGATTAGTGTTGGTGAAATAATTGACGTCGCTCTTATTAGTTGGTGCGGAGGGAACATTCTTGAAAGCGTGCGGTACAGAACTGTGACCAGTATACGGAGTAGGCGGGGGTCGTGTAATTAAACCCACTAATGGACAGTGATTCGAGGAAGGTGCGCAGCCGAGGTATCAAGATCCTGTTCGGGGAAGAATTGTTGGAGCATCAGCCGTGGATGATCACCACGCCATCTGCTGCCGACGGCCCGCAGCAGTAGCAGAGGTCGACAACCCTGTCGGCACGAGCGGCTCGACGAACCTCATAGGTATTCAAACGGGGCCCCGAAGGTATGAAAGTTGTATTTTACTCTTAATCTTGGTACCAAGGCGGAGTATAAAAACGGTGTCTGATTATGTAAATAGTAACTTTGATTTAAAATAAATCTTGTCATAATTGTATTTCTATGTATGAATAACTTCCCCAACGTTGCACCGACTTATCCTAGGACCCATTCACGTAAAAGACACCCTCTCTTAGTGTTATATTGCAGTGAAGATACCCGGCACCACCAGGTACGTCACAATATATATATATATATATATATATATATATATATATATATATATATATATATATATAATTCCTAACTTTAATAAAGGTGAATATTCCATTTTATTAAACACAGAGACATTGTACCATTAGCGTTAAGTAAATAAAGTCACCTTATCTTATCTCAAGTCAGGCAAAAGACATTTTCAGTTCAGAAGGCAAGATAATGTTGTTTAGTTTAGATCCCTCCCTTAGAATGACTCCCTTAGAAAATAAATGTTCTTCTACAGCCTTCTGCGGATGGTCAATTTATTATTGTAAAAATTGCTGTGAACTGTGCTCTATGAATAAAAATACAACCAGTGGAATTGCCAAATGCGAGATGAGTTCCACCAACAATATGGTGCTACAGAGTGTCTTCATCGCCCATGGAAATTGCCAATACGTAGTGTAATTCGTTTAGAGCAGCTCTTTTCGTCTGAGTGAATTACTTGAACGACCATCTTGTTTCGCGGTCCTTCCATTGTCAGCCACTGTCCGGCGCGCCGGCCGGGCGGTCATTCGAGGGCGCAGTTTGGCCGAGGGGCCGCGGGGAGCGCTGATGTTCGGGGCTGCAGATGTTGCAGGGTTCAGCGGAGGGCGAGGGCGGAGGACGAGGGCGGAGACAATGCGAGTCCACGACGGCGCATAGCGGGCGGTGGCGCATTTGCACAGTCTGTGCGTCGTAAACTACAGTTTTATTTTTGGAAAAGTGATTTTAATACGGTTGGTTGTAAGGCAATATCGTAGAGCTGCATTCCGTTACAATAGTTTGAATGAGACCGTTACAAAAAAGTATGCAACCCAGGCACCTTTTTTTTATTTTTCGGTTCGTTTTATCTTTTTTTCCTAACTATTGTTCTTGATTTATTTTAGCATAGGCGATGAACAAAACACTGATGGTATTTATACAATAAGGACTTTTATCTAGGAATTTGCGAGATTCTCTCTAAGCATTTATTAAGAATGCTTCTAGTACACAAATACAGCTATTCTTTGTGTTGAAAACTATTATCGTACTGTTTTCTGAAATTCATATTGAGGTATTCTCAATATCTGCCTCGTTAGAATAGTTTTTACTAAATATATAAAATATATCTAGCAGGTTGTGTAGCCAGATGGACCATGTTTTGTACATCCTTAATACTGAAAAAACGAATGAAGGCAAAACGACTAGCTGTCTGCCTGTGTATCCGTCCGTCCGTCCGTCTATTTGTGAACAACGCTAGCGGCTAAATCATTCAGCTGATTTTCTCCAAAATTAATATTCCCCAATCGATCTGGCTGATATCGCAACCACTTGAATTTGAAACCACTTTGTATGAACTTGGTACTTTGCATGAAACCCTTAGTGCATTTTCATTTTTTTTAAATGGCTCCATCTTTTTTGATTAAATGTTTTTGTTGGATAGCGTAAAAGAACGTTTAAGAGAGAGGAGCAGGTCTCATTTTCTTTGAAAACTGATTTTTTTTAAATTGCAAAAATTCAAAATTTGTTCAACGTCTTCCTACAACTACAATTATAAAGATAGAGATTTTTACCTTACTGAAATCTGTTCCTTAAACATAGATTTTGAAATAAGTTCCTGTACAATTTTTTGAAAATTTGAGTACTCTTGGGTGAAGATACGCGTACGAGATACGAGAAAGAGATACGAGATACGGATACGAGAAAGTACATGCTATTTTAGCACCCCTGGTTTTAAATCGTATCCGAGGATTCAATTTACTTGATCGCGTGCATTTCAGTCACAAGTAAATACCAAAACTTCTTCATAGATTTCCTCCAATTTCAGAGTAGAAAACGTTTCCATTAACAAGAGGTGCAGTGATTGATGTATCCTTGATGCATGACGGTCTACCATACACTTACTCTACCATACACTTAATTCCAAAAATGCTTACCAGGACTGTCAAAGATAAATTGAAAGAAAATATTTATAAGTTTCAACAAACATTTTGAAAAATATTTCCAAGGTTTTACATATTTTTTTCAATAAAATATGTTTTATTTTTTATCTGCAGAACTACATAAATAACTTAACATTATTTATCTTGTTTTCTCGCTAAAATTGGATATATGAACTCACGCACTCAAGAGTAGTAGCTTTTCTAAGCTAATATAAACACCAAACGATTTCATGCAGAAAAATGTTCACTCTCCGTGCTACACACAATAGAAACAACGAAACTCACCCTCTTTTAAAACGACGATGAACGCGCTGTAAACTACTTAATGATCGAAAACAGTACATACTTTAACCTTCGTGTTTCATTGTGAGGCGAAATGAAGTCATAAGCGACGTTTAGTTCCCCTTTGTCCGGTGTCATTGCAACGCGCATTAAACATACATCAAGAGCCTGCACACTCGAAACTCGTCTAACTCTCGCTTGCTTTTGCATTTTCGCGTACTACAGCCATGCGATACTCTACATACAAAATAGTTTCGTTAAACGAACAATTCCCGGCTATGTAATTACGAAAGCCGAAAAAGATTTTTTTGTTGCCTCATGAGTTAGCCGGTGGACAATTTTTTTTAAAAAACCTCTCTTTGGAAGCATTACTCCAAAACACGGTTCACGTACTCGGGAACGACGCCTTTTTCCCTGTAGGAGTTTACTGGAGTGCGTTGTCGTTCGCCTGTGAGGTGTGGGCGTGACGTAAGACAAAACAACGACGCAAGACAGACCGCGGTGTCCGAGCGTGACTTTGCAACACGACTGAAAGCGCCTTAAAATGCTTTCCCGTCTCTGCAGCTTGGAGCTCCTACTTCTATCGCAATGGGGCGAGGTGGAGACCCGCAGGCCACTCCCTGGAGATAGAAGGCGGCTCCATCGCCGCTACACGAGAAAGCCGGCGTATGAGGATTCTCGCCCGCAACAGCTGTGTCGTAGTCATAAATTCTGCGCTGATGATATCAATAATATTAAAAAAACATAAATATTATTTAATGTATTTATGCCACTTTACCGTATGGAGAGGATAAGAATTTGAGTGTTGAAAACAACAAAATACCTGAAACAAATGAAACGATTCAATTAGTAAAAAGAGCAATGCACTGAGAATGAACATAATACAAAGGTCTCAATATGATAATGAATATGATAATCTAATATTTTTATCGAAAATGTTGTTTTGAAAAGATCGATTTCTGTTGTTATATCTTCAAGATACTAAAGGTTTTCAAATCAAACATGTAGAAACCCTATTGAAAACATGGAATCGCATATCAACATTAGGCACCTATAAACTTTCAAACTTCCCTTCTATAAAATTTTTGTCAACGTTCCATAGACTATGCCATTTGGCGACTGCAAGTCCACCACTAAAGCTTCAAAGACGTGTCTATGAAGCTTGCTTCTAAGATATTCCAGATATTTTTGTGCAACGTAACTTATATCAAAGCTAACTCTGGCAAAATATGTATACATAGAAATTACCTCTCGTCTCTACAGATAAAAAGGTTGAAAGCAGAAAACCCTTGGCGTCATGTTTCACTATGAATGTTACTGCCTTGCGAAAGGACAACCTTCCATGAAACACGTGTCATTTTTAAAAAATGACTGATTTCAGGTCAGGTAAAAACGTCTCGAGCAATTCACATTTTCATCCTCAATATTTATAATTTAACATATTATCATAATATCAATTAATAAATATTCAAATAATAAAAGTTATCATTACTACTTCACAGTTCTCTTTGCCAAGATTCTTAGTTTATCTCGAATGTAAACTTGCAGAACTTATTCTTACAGAAGCTTTATTCAAATAAAAGGCTTCAATTAAACACCAGCTGTTATTTAAAAACCGTTTCTTTTCATGAATAACTAAAAATTCAAAAGACAAGATTTTACTTTTCGAATAATTGAATAAGCGTCATTGAAAAAAACGAATGTTTACATGAAATTATCGAATAAATTCTGCATTATAACTCGAATGACGAAAATTTATTAGGTTATTAAAGCATAGAGAGAAGGTAGAGAGGAGAGAGAGTGAGAGAGGCAGACAGAGACAGAGAGAGAGACAGAGAGAGAGAGAGAGAGAGAGAGAGAGAGAGAGAGAATGAAACTAGAAAGTCCAGAATATAATCTTCCTCACGATGTGAGAGTTGTCGAAGAGTATAGCAATGTTATCCACAGTCATTAATTCAAAGCACTGCGGCTCGTTTGTTCTCACGAGTAGCAGCGAAAAATAAGAGTGTGATCAGGTACCGAAGGGGACGTCATCAATGGAACTGGATGTGAAATCCTGTTCGGGATGCAAGGTTGCCAGAGGTGAAGGCCGATGAGAAATTCATGTATTAAATACTTTGTGTTATCCGCGACAAAATGGCACATTAGGTATACAGTTTAAAGTTGAAATCTTTTCGCTAAGAATGTAGAGAGAGTAACACGAGTTTTATCGTGAGAAAGTTGAGGACTTTGTATACGCAAACCTGTTTCAAAATAATAATGATTATATTTTACTTGCAGAATGGTCTCTTTCAATGTTCCAAGAAAATTACATTCTATGCTGTGGACCTCTGAATATTTCTCGTATATTTTTTCGTTTCAAACAATTCAAATTTCGACAGCTGGTAGCCAAAAACCAAATTAAAATCAATCCGTCAAAAACAGCAGCCAAATTATTTTCTCTAAGACCTTACATCCTCACCTCCCTTCCAATTGAATCATGAACGTGCACAATGGCATCCTCATAACAAACTCATGAAATATCTCGCCTTTTCTTAAACACGCAAATCAATTGAAAAAATCACATCGATAATAAAGTAATACAAGCGAAAATTAAATTACACCAACTAAAACCAATAATCAATCGATTATCTAAATTACCACGCAATATTGCCTTAATGTTGTTATATATACGACCACTACTATTATACTCGTATGCATGCCCAGAATGGATCAGCACTGCCACATATAATACCAAAAAAACTCCATGTAAACCAAAATCAGTTCCTCCACATCATCACGAATGCTCCATGGCACATTTCCAACGCATAACTTCATAATGGGTTTCAGTTTGACCCGATAACCATCACATTTTTTATCCACCCATGTCTGCCTAAATATTCCAAACATACCCAAAGTAACCCTTCTAAGACTGTCAAAATCCAATACACAGAACCCGCTTCTAGAATCAATATCTGTTCCATATATATATAAAATCCATTCCTAAATGAATTTTCAGATCTCGACCCAAAGTAGAGATATTATACTCGTATAAATATATTTCTTCTCAGTAGTAATGTAAGTTGTATTTTTTAAAGTATTAGTATTATAAAGATTATTGTAAGTTAATTATAAGTATATATAAGCAACTATAACAAATGTAGAGTGTATTAAATACTGATCTTTGTATTGTTGTATCCAAAAGACAATAAGTAATAAAAACATTTTGAATAACGTTAAAGTCTTAAATAATTATATCTTCAACTCAAAATATCTTAATTAATGGATATGCTAATGAGTTCCTTAACAATTTATTTAATATTTAAATTTACAATTAGCTTAATATTAGTTTTATTTCATTTTCAAAATACAAGAATTATTAATTAAAATATCATTATTTATTTATTTCTCATTTCATTTTGATTCATAACTTTTTAATCCATATATTTTTTCTTTTCAATATCCCCTATTTGTAATGTATTTAAACGTCTTGTTTACGTCATTTTATATTGTTTTGTAATAACTAATTGAACGGAATTGATTAATTTCCAACATTTTATCAGAACCATTATTTCAAAAGACGTAGTACACACTAATTTGAAGAATTATTGTCCACATATTTTCTAATGAACCATCAGACGTTCCTAGTCGCTCTGTTATCATGCATAATTGTTCACATCCCACGCCTACTCCATTAAAATCTTCGGACATTGAAAGAAAACAAACGGGCTTGTTAGCACAACTCGTGGTCATGTCTTTGGACCGGACATACTTCATCATGGATGAACATGTGGATGGAATGAGTGGGACAGTGTGGTTTTGGCAGTGAAGCAGGAACGACTCTCAGAGATCGTATAACATGCAACATTCACGAACCTTGCGGTGAAGGAGGTTAACAATAATGAAGGTCTCTGCGATTTTGTTGGAGTATACCAATGTCACAATCATTAAAGATATTTATGATCAAGGCAATGAAAAAAACTCCCTTCTTATCAAAACAATTAAATGAAAGTAAACCTAGACTCTTCATGTATCCATTTGATTTTAAAATATGATGTTTCTAGCAACTTTGAATTCAGATATGATAGTTTTTCTCTTATTGTGATATCTAGTAAAATATTAGAGATTTTATTTCAACATATAAATGGATAATAATTATCTATTAAAATTCTACTCCTTAACATCATACTATTTTATTGTATAAAATATTTGAAAGAATACAATGTTTAATTGTGAAATGAATATTGTCAGTATAGTGACCGCCAACTATTCACTATAATAAATATTTCCTGAATGACTCTTGAAAATGTTCAAAACTTTGAAACGTGTCAACAGATGAAGAAAACAGAATGAGGGAGTAAGACAGGTCTACGTGAGAGCTGTGGGATGATGGAGACAAGAATGGTGGAAATGGAGTGGACTGGACAGCGAAAACGCAGAAGAGGGTGAAAACAGAGCAAACAGGATGTGAAAGAAGCCTTGGAGGTAAAGAACATCTGTTAAAGGAATTAAAGACAATCTGTACCGGACAATTAAAATACTATAACTGATTTTTCTTTGCAAATAGTTTTATCTCACTGCAGCAAATATTTTCTTATCAGTTCTTGTCAAAAACGCTAATTTTGTTGTGCATCCAGAATTCAACTTGTGTATGGCTTAGTGTAGGGATCACGGAATGAACAAACCGTGTACAAAATACACTTCTCTCCATAGCACGTCAAACAGTTTTTAAGTTAAGGAGACTGTCAGGAAAGGTGACGTAGAACACAAGTGGAGAGAAGGGCCAGCGGCGGGAAAGCAGGGGCGGCGCAGACATCAGGCGATAGCGGTGGGCGACGACGAGTGGGGCCGCGGGGAGGGGTAGAGAGCAGTGGGGCGGGGAGGGGGGCCGTATCTCCAGGGGGCATAAATCGGCGCGCGAGACGTGGCGTTTGCCTAAAAGCAAACGAGCAAATGCGCAATGCAGCATCCCGGGATTTATGCCGCGCGAATTTCCCGGTGCGAAGGTTTTCGCGCGCCGCGCCGCGCCCCGCCACAGCATCCTCCGCGCCCTGCATCTCTATCTCCCACCCGCACTCCACTCCACTTCGCTCCGCGCCACGCCGCGCCGCGCAGGGCAATTGATGCCGGCAGCACGAGCTCTTTGCTATCGGGCTCTTCTTGAATCTCCCTTCGGCCAGCAGCAGCAGCAGCTACCCCGCGCCCGCGCGTGCGGTCGCCCGCTACCAGTTAAGTTATTGCGGTCGTCGATCGTATATCTCGCCCGAGCTTTAATACCGTGAAATATTTTTAGAGCCGTCTCGAAGCGCCACTCTGTAAAACAACGGCCGGGAAATGCACAAAGGCCTCGCAGCATATTACATTCTTTCAGGCCGCTTTGAGGCGGGTTTCGATCGAAGGCCGGAAGACTACTATTGGTCAAGGCCTTCGGAAGGAAGAGATAAATAGGAAATGGTCAACAGGACAGAACGGAACAAATTAAGGGCGTTATGGTGAAAAAAATGAACGAGTGTAAAATCTGATAGTTCTGGAGCAGGTACTATAGAACTTTGCTAAAATCTGTGAGAAGTACGTACTGATGTTTCGGAGCGGTTACGTGCAATCTCTGGTAGCCCTTGAAGAAAGAAATCAAGTCTGTTGCTTGTTTGCCGTTACCAACTGTTTTAATTACACGGGAGCGAACATTTGTTGTTTTCAAAGGTTACGTACAACGTTCCTTGCTATCGTTATTCATAATCTAAAACTATAAGTAGTAAAAGTGATAATTGGTATCACTTGCCAATCACAAAATGGCATGATTTATGATTGAGACCAATATGTTCCAGTAAAAATCATTAACTCTCTTTCATGTATCATATTTTTAATGTAATACAACGTAAACCTCTGAATGAAATAAGTAGAATACCGGTATTTGAGAATAGAGTTCCAAAGATAACAACGCGTGAAAATTAGAGTCTCAGAACCTTGATCTGTCTCGAATTCGGCACACTCGATTCAAGAAATCGATGATTCCTTAATCTCTCATTACGACCTACGTCACAAACACTCGAGCGGCTGCAGACGTCTGACTTCGGCACGAACTCTCCCCTAAGGAAGGTCACGTCCACGCCGTCAGCCTGCGCCTGGAAGTCTCACTCCCTCCAGCCGCCCCACCCCGCCCACCCCCTCGACCGTTGCTTCTCAATGGCGGCAGTTGGGGCTAATGTGGCGGACGAGGGAGCGAGGGCGAGCGGGCAGGCGATGCGAAGCGAAGGAGAATACACAAGGAGGAAACGAGGAGAAGGTGGCAAAAAGGGGCAAAAGGTGGAGTCGAAAAGAATTAGAGGACGAGCAGAAAACGACAGAAGAGTGAAAATGGAGAAGGATAACGTGGAGGCAGTAGAGGTGGGGAAAGGGAAAAGCATGGGAGAGGAGAGAAAAGTACATCAGGGGAGAAATGGAAGATAGATAAGAGGTGGAGAAGACGGGAAAATAAGGTTTGCAAAGAGAAAACGAAGAGAAGGCGTATACTAGAGAGAGGAATGGAGCAGAAGCAAGTGTAGAGAAGGTAGGGATGGAGAGAAGTAAAGTGTAGTCGTAAGAGTAGAAGTAAAGTAGAGTGTCAGTAAAAAATTGTAGCCGAGATGTGGATGGTGATGAGTGTAACAAGCGTGAGAGAAGAAGAGGTAACAAAGCAGCAAGAGGTAAAGAAAGAGATGAAAGAGGAAACAGGAGAGAGAATCGAAATGTGAATGAGCACGGCAGAGAAGGAGATAGAGGGGGATAGGAAAGAAGAGGCTCAGAGAGGAGGGAACACATGAGCACAGAGGAAAGATGAGGGGTAACAAAAGAGAAATGGAGAAAAAGGAATTGACGAGATAAGAGAGACGGCGGGCTAGAGAAGTGAGAGACGATGCGACAAGTAAAAGAGGGGAAAGAGGAACAAGAAAATGAAAATATGTGAGGGAAGAGGAAGATTGTCAGAGAATATGAAAATATGAGGGGGAGACGGTCACTGAAAAGAAAAGAGGGAGAGGAGGGGAAACAAGCGATAGATGGATAAACTGGCGCGAGGAGGGGAAACAAGCCAGAGGAGGGGAAAATAGCGAGAGGATGGGAAACAGGCGAGAGGAGGGGAAACAAGTAAAAGGGGGAAACACGTAAGAGGAGGGGAAGCAAGCGATAGGAGGATAAACTGGCGCGAGGAGGGGAAACAAGCCAGAGGAGGGGAAAATAGCGAGAGGATGGGAAACAGGCGAGAGGAGGGGAAACAAGTAAGAGGGGAAACACGTAAGAGGAGGGGAAACAAGTAAAAGGGGGAAACACGTAAGAGGAGGGGAAGCAAGCGGGTAGAGGGGAAAATAGCGAGAGGAGAGGAAACAAGCGAGAGGAGGGGAAACACATAAGACGGGGAAACACGCGGGTGGAGGGGAGAGACAAGCAGGAGAAAGCGAAACCGGCGGCGGGATGACGTGGGGCGACGGGTGACTTGCGTTCGGCAAGCCGAGCGGAGCGGGGCGGGGCGGGGCGCGGCGGGGAGGCGTTTCGCGTGTTTGCGTCGGGACTTGTTTGCCGGAGACGCTATTGATATTTAAATCACGAGGAAGCGGGAGATGGATGGCGCCCGCGCTTCCTGTTTGCTGCGCACAATACGCAGCGCGGTCGCCCCGCGCGGGGCGTCCGGGCGAGGGTCCCGCCCGCGCCGCAACCTCAGACGACAAAGGAATGTCTTGTTCGAGTCTCTTCCCGCCCGTGAACGAGACCTCGGCGCGGAGGGGCGCACCCCATCGACGCACGCGCGCTCTCATTTTGGATGTAATTTGTAAGTAAAAGGAAGAAATGTGCAGGAATATTCTTGTCATTCTCTGGGAATGTCGAGGGGTGACACGTCATCATTTGCGAAAAATGGTAAGTTTTGTTGCTTATTTCATTCTTGGACGGTTTCGTCTCTCTGGGTTGGGGTAACAATGGTTATTGTGAACCTTTGTGGGTGACAGCGTATCTGAAGATGGTTTTCGGATGAGGAAATTTTCAATTAACTAATATTGACAATAGATTAGGACTAGATACAAAATTAGATTGCTTTTAACATCATTAAAAAATACAGAATGGTTTCAGCATTTTCTCAGGAGAATGAATACAGACTTTGTACTGCATTAAAATACACACATGTAAAATATTATAGTCGTGTATGAGCTGCAGTTTTATTACATAATTTGATGAAGTATCAAAAGATTTCCTATGAGAAATAATGAGAGATACTTATAAATTTAAAGAACAAAAAATCTCCAGGTAGCGATGGACTGAATATAGAATTATTCAAGTATGCACCTTCACAAATCAAACTTAGGTTTCTCTTCATACTAAATATATGTTGGAATACATATCAAATCCCAGAAGAATGGAAGAAAGCCATTATACACCCAATATTTAAGAAAGGAAATAGACAAGACTGTAGCAATTACAGAGGAATTAGCCTATTAAACTCTGCCTACAAAATCTATGCAAAGATAATTACTAGGAGATTAAATAAAATAAGTAATAACCTACTTTCGGAATTCCAAAATGGATTCCGAAAGGGACGTTCATGCGCAGATAGCATACTTATTGTACAACAATTGATCGAGAAAAGACGCGAATATAATCTTCCTACCTATATCCTGTTCATAGATTTTGAAAAGGCCTTTGACAAAGTCTCTCGGAATAAGTTATGGAGTATTATGCGTAATAGTGGATACCCTAACCACATCATAGAAACCATCAAAAGCTTATATTTTAAAACCACTATCAGTATTGACAAAGGAACAGCGAACAACCTAACTGAATACACAAACCAAGGAGTCAAACAAGGGTGCCCGATGTCCCCGACCCTCTTTAATATATATATCGATCATATTATTCAAGAATGGCAAAGTAAACTAACCACACATTTTAAAATAAGCAATACAATTTTAAACACTACTCTTTTTGCAGATGACCAGGCCATTTTTAGTACTTCAGAAGACGACCTACAGAGAGCTGCCCATTACCTCGAGTTAACAGGGAAAAATTATAACTTGAAGATATCAACCTCTAAAACGAAAACAATGGCATTCCAGGGGAAAAACCATATCAGATGTAAAGTAGTGATAAACGAAAAAAGTATTGAACAAGTAAACAACTTTAATTATTTAGGATTTAACATCTCATACTGCGACAAAGAAGATATAAACATAAAGATCCAAAAATTCCAGAAATTGTGCAGTACTATACGCAGAGCACTAAGACAAAAGACCAGACAAGACACCCAACTAAAATTTTACAAAACTATGGCAGTCCCAATGCTAACTTATGGATGCGAAAACTGGACAGTCAATAGGTCAGACAGAAGAAAGATCGAAGCGGCAGAAATGAGATTCCTGAGACCATTAGCAGGATATACACTACTAGATCACAAGAGAAATGAAGACATCAGAGGTGAACTACAGATCTCCAGCATACTGGAGAAGATCGACTCAACGAGGAAGAACTGGTTCGAACACCTAACCAGAATGCCACCAGAACGGCTTCCCAAGACTATCCTCGAATACAAACCAAAGGGGAAACGATCCAGAGGCAGACCCCACACAAGATGGAAAGAGACTCTTGAGAGCGGAACGGGCCACTAGGCCCAAACCCTGTTGCTGATGATGATGATGAGAAATAACTTGGGGTTTTCCACTATGATGTCAGGGGTAATTTCTTCATTTTTTTAGATTCTACAGAAAACGTTTCTTTTGTACGAAAGTCTACGAAACTCTTGCAGTTAGTTGATGACTGAATGTCTCTAATCCGTCATTACTTTTGACGCCTCATATCGTGGCAGTACTAACCGGTACTTGATTAAGATTGACATTTAATTTTAAAATTGTATTAAGAAATTAGGGAAGAGAGAGATAAATATGTATTGTACTAGCACAATCAAACATTTTACCACATAACTTGCTGCAGAATGATATGTATATGACAACTGTGTGTGACAACATTTAAGTTTAAGGCAATATAAACATGTATTAGTAGTGAAATGAATGAATGATATCATTATGTCAATACTTACTCAATCCAAATCACTATTTGGTGTTAGTTCCTTACGGTAAGAGCGACGTATGTAGAAGTATGTAATCAAAAGAAGAACCGAATTGCAAATAGCGTGGCTTTAAGAAAGGAAAGTTGTAAGTGCGGTCGAGTCGATTTCCTGGCGTTACAATTGCAATGAAACCGACGACGTAAGGGAAGGACCCACTAGGTGTGAGAAAGGAGGAGGAAGGGAGAGGGAAGAACACGAAAAGGGGGAGGAGGGGAGGACAGTGTGTGAGGGTTCCTCGCACTCTTGTGGCTTTCTTCCGCATACGAAGCGGGCGCCCCACATCCTCTAGGGTGCAGCTCATGGCCCCTGCGCATAGGCAACCCGCTACGCACCTCTCGCTCTCACATGGGAGGCGTGTTGCGAAAACCTACAGCTTCCAAGCTCCTTCTGCAAGTACGTCAAACATGTGTTTCTCCATTCACGACTTTCAATTGTCATTTTGTGATTTGTACATTCAAATCCGATTTTTTTAATCTCGTAGCTTTCAGATGTTGTTACAATGACGAGCACGATAGTCTATTACGGTGCAAGGCATTTAAATTTACTCAAATCACGAAGTAAACAAAAGTTACAATTACTCGTCCTTTTTAATGTATTCACATTTCTATCCACGGTAATATTTACTTCGTAGTTTCTAGCAAGAATTACAGCTAATGACCATGATGCTCCCTGTTCCGAGAATAATTTCAAATGTAATAAGCGCCTGTACGTTTCCAAAGCACAATATTCAGAAAAGCCACACTTATTACATCGTTGTTTTTTTAATTTCAACATTATAATCCCTGACTCTATATTCATTTCGTAGCTTTCAGTTGTTGCAACGGCTGTCGCGGCTACTTGTGATGGTAAAAGGGAATGCTGCGTCACGAAAAACAGAAATGTCAAATTCCGTCGTCCTCTTTGTAATTTACATATCTCTCGACCCTACGCTTATCTCACTCTTTTTCATTGTTATAGCAGAGGTTAGTTGTGCGTTTTGCTGTACCATTGCATAAGAATATGAAATGCACGTTCACAATGCAAGTAAGCCAGAAGTGTCACAATTTATTATCCTCGTAAAGCATTTGTCGGTGAATGAAAAAACGTCAATTACGATCATTCCACCAGCGGTTAATCCATGTCTATACAGTAACACCAGAAGAGTCACTTAAATACATCTAAGGTCGACTGATTTATAGGCCAATCTGCATATTAGTGTTTTCTTCTATAATATTTTCGCTCGTCAATCCATTAGTATTTTGTTTACCATTTGCCCGTCCCTTCTCGTGAAACGAATCATCAAAGAAATAAGCAATGCATGTTAAAAGATAGTGAGTACTATAATTCTCTCTCTTTCCACAAGAGGTCCCGCACGGAGTGTTCAACAGACATTGGAACGTTGCCAACCACCAGGAAGATAGGAGCTTTGTTTCTCCCCATGAATACATTAGCTAGTAGCAGATAAGAGCAACCATTTTGATTTCCAAACAAAACGCATGAATAGCGTTGTAAATAATCTCTCTTCACACCATCCCTAAAGGTTTGCCTTTTTCTGGATTCTGCGAAACAGAAAGCAACTTATCCAATTCATGAATATTTTCTCTTTCCATTTTTGCTAGTGCAGTACTTTGCGTTCTGCTGAGCATTCAAGAGTTCTTCTGTACATACAATGCAGCAACGAAGTAGTGATTCTTTTACGTGTTAGCCCTAAATGTAAAGTAATAGTCAAACTGACTATATGGATATTGGTGTACACAGACTGTAAAACGAAAATGGAATATTAAGAAAGATGTCGATCCAACGATTACACACGTTTTCATTATCTACTTTATACAATTCTTCGCCCCTATTAGAGGACTGTGATTAATATGAAATGACTTAATTAAATTGACTGAACTGAATATTACTGAATTGAATTACTTTCAAGTTCATTAACTGAGTACGAATTGATTAAATGCTGCAAATATTGACAAAACTAGCTCTGAAATTTGCTATATGTTATATCCGTAAATGTGGTGATTTCTCCCATGAAGAACCTAAGCAGCTGCAGGAATTTCCCTCTCTACGTATATCTTGGACAATCCATGGCCCCAGCTGCGATGACTTCCAAGTTCTCGAGTGGCCTCTATACGTGTGTGTAAGTGTAGAGTGTAGTACATGCAAGGTTTGCGGGGTTTTCCCCAACCAGGCATTTACTACCAACGGGACACTGCCCCAGCCAGGACACGCTCTAAGCTTCCGACCGGTCTCCCGGCATGTGTGGCAATATAGTGCTTGTTCGTGTAAGCGTGTGTATGGGCGAGGATAGGACAAGGAAGGGGAAGGAAAGACCGCGCGCGGTTCGTTACCAGTTTGTTTAGGTACTACTCCAGCATTCGCCTGGCGTTTATCGTAAAAACCACAGAAAACTACCGATCAAAGCACCTCTTCTTTGCCTCAGATCCCCTGTCTGCTCATGTGGTGTTGTGCCAGAGCACCACCGAACATGGGATTCCAAAGGACTCCGTTGTACGCGTAAGAGTATATATATAAGGATGAGGATAGGGCAAGGAAGAGGAAGGAAAGATTGTGCGCAGTCGCCTTTGATATGACACTGATCCGGCATTTGCATGGCGTTGATCGTAGTAACCACGGGAATCTACTGATCAGAGTCGGCTCGCCGCTAGAATTCTCCTCTTCCTCGGAGAGGAAGTGTCTTCCGTATCTGCTCGTGTGGTGTTGTGCCAGTGTGGTGGTGTGCCACCGGAAGTGGGATTCCGAAGCACTCCGTTATACGTGTAAGCGTATATAAGGATGAGGATAGGGCAAGGAAGAGGAAGGAAAGATCGCGCGTGGTCCGGGCCTGTTTGTTTAGGTACTGCTCCGGCATTCGCCCGGCGTTTATTGTAGAAACCACGGATACCTACTGATCAGAGTCGGCTCGCCGCTAGAATTCTCCTCTTCATCGGAGCCCGTGTCTGCCCGTGTGTTGTTGTGCCACCGAACGTGGGATTCCGAAGCACTCCCCTCCGTGCGCGCGTACGTGCTTCTCTGACGCGCGCGAGCGGCGGGCGAGGGGCCGAGCGACTCCCCGGAGGGTGAAATGTTCCACAAGCTTCCGCTTCTTTTCTTCCGAATTTTACACAACGTTAACGCCACTGAGAAGGGAAGGAGCTACGAGGGGAGCGAGATTCTAAATCACAAAAATGATATTACGCTCTTCTTGTGCTGGAGAACTACTTGTCAATAGAGCTGTTGCCGGTTCGAGCATTTGTGAATTAGTTGTAACTGAAATCTACTACGACACTTCTTTACGTGTGATAGAAACAAATAACAGATAATGCTACAATGGTCTTCCGGCGATTTTTTAAAGGTTCTGAAAGCACACTAGACATTTTTGTAGTCTAAAACACAGAGTCCGTTCACAAAAAGGGCATACCTAAAAATTTGTAATTTTTCAGGAGAAACGTTTTGAGTCCATCGCTTTGCTATTAACATTTTTTTATTCTAAATCCGGGCTCTGTTGAAAACTGCAAAATTTTTACTAGCGAAAATATTCTTTTCTCCGAGATGTTTTTTCAGTAAGTAACGAATTGGCGAGTTTTGAGACATGCCACCTTTCTTCAAATTGACATTATATAGTCAATGTCTCTGTAACCGAAGCCCATGCTGATATGGGTGCGAATATTGTGACTGCACTGTAGCTGTATGTATGCCCATCTAAGTGTGAATACGATGAGAATATAACAGTTAATAGCGCCATGGATTAAAGCGTAGAGAGAGAAAGTATAGAACTTCAACAAGCACAAAACGATTGTTGCCATTGTTTTTAACGAGTAATTATTTCACAAATTTGTGCACCTACAGGAGCTAAAATGAGGCCTAATTTTTGAAATGTTCTCCTAACTGACGAAGTTCGGAGAAATATTAATTGCAGAGTAGTCTCGCCCCCTTTATCCATTCTTAGAGTATTCAAAAAACGTATCCCAATCTGCAAATGCTATGGTTCTTTCTTCATAATTTCGAAAGCGTGTGCGCGCGCGCGCGTGCGTGTGTGTGTGTATGTGTGTGTGTGTGTGTGTGTGTGTGTGTGTGTGTGAGAGAGAGAGAGAGAGGGAGGGAGGGAGGGAGGGAGGGAGAGGGAAAGTTATCAGTTAAATAGTTATTCCTTAACTTAACGACTTCTATTCAATTTCATGTAAGAACCTAAACAGTTATGTTTTAGAAATAGATTATTCTGAATTATTTTTCTCATTCTTCAATAATTTTCTTATCGATGTTACACATTCACTTCATTAACTTGTATTTCGATAGATAAAATTAGCAATTTCTTGCTCCATCTGCAAGTAGATAATACAATCACAAGAAATAAGATATATGAAGTCGTTTGCGACAAAACGTGATTACACTCGTGTGTCTCCAGCAGAGATAACACAACTGAAAATACTTTTAAACACATCACACGTGCACACCAGGAAACACGACCAAGGACGCGACCACGGATCCGGTTTTCATGAAGACATAAATTTAAGAAGCCCACAAATCGCTATCAGTGGCTGTGCATGCCGAAACCAGTCCTCAATTAGCCGATAGATTTGCATAACGACGGGACCACAGTCGATCTCGTGAACGATTTGTATCGCGCCGCTGAAGTGGAACGCATGCACGCAGTTAAAGCGGCAACCTCCGCGTTACATTGCTCTACACAATGGCGCGACAGCTGCCTGATCGCCAATACCGTATGGTGCCATCTTGTGAGAGCCTGGAGATTTTGGTCCGGGGCGACTAGGGGACGGGAAGGGGGCGGAAATTGTCAGTGGATAATAAGTCGAAATTGACATTTTAAGAATAAGAAATTAAGGCATATGCCTATTTTGTTACCTATAGAGAAATGTGGGAGATAAGTGCAGACGATAATGAATCAAGACTACTTAAAACAATGAATAATGTCGAAAGGGTCCTAAAATAATGGTTGATGCCCAATTTCATGTCTCCATGCCTAGAAGTACCTACTAAACCCGATTTTAGAGTTAAAATTACTTTCTTTTAATTCTACTAGGCAGTGATGCGCGGAAACGCATTTGAATTTGAGTTAACAATGAAATAATAATCATTCTCAGTTTATGATGATCAATTAATGTGTTTCAGATCAACGTTTTAAATAATTTTCGATTTGAATATTTCAATAAGATATGCAAGTTGTTTTCAACCTTTAAAAAGTTCAGTTAAAGAAGGAATAGCCTACTATTGGAATATTTAGAGATTATATAACCATACAATTTAACCATAAAATATAACCATATAATATATTATGCTGCTAATATTATGAAAACGACTAACATGTGATGATAAAAGAATAGTCATCCTTAACAATGTAAAAATATCTGCATTCTCGTAATATTGGAAAAAGGTCAACCTGATAAATTTGTCGTCTTATTTAGTAGATGCATGCAGGCCCAAACCATACAATATATTTCCAATTTAATCGCTTCGTACATAGTTTTCCGAAATTCCCTTACTTATCACTCACCGAAGTTGAAGATCAATAGATGACGGCCATCGCCGATTTGACCCAATTGCGCCAAATAGCCGCGACTCACCTGGAAAAGGAACAAAGCTCGAGTGAGATAGGAACCATTTCTACGCATGACATCACACTACAAACAATGAACGAGATTGTGAGCGATATCGGGTTGCCGTCAAGAGTTAGGCTCGCCGCACAGCCCGACACAGCCCAAGAGGAACCGGTCGTAGGAGGTCTACTCCCCGACAGGTTAACCCGGATGTTGCAACTCGGCGAGGAAATTTCTGGGCCGGAATTCCGTATCCATCTGGGATGCTTGTCTGGCCTTATCACTTATTATTGATTTTCAATAAAGGAAATATTAAAAGAATCATTGAGATTTGTCTTAGACTTACGTGCACTACAAGGTGCGTGAGAAAAGTAATGAGACTGGTAACACTGCGGGCGATCTGGTAACGTTGTGTCTAACGGCCTGTGCTAGACCGATTTGTTTATCCCTTCCACATCCTCAGTCCGAGTTACAACTCCGTACAAATAACACATTATTTTTGACAGCGCCATCAGTGAAGTTGTGTTTTTGTTGTGTGTTAGAGAAATGGAGCATCGGAATTTAGAGCAACGTTGTGCAATAAAGTTTTGTGTTAAACTTGGTGAATCCGCGAGTGTGACTTTTGAAAAGTTGAAATAGGCCTATGGGGAACATTGCTTATCAAGGGTACAAGTTTTTCGCTGGCACAAATCATTTTTGGAAGGTCGAGAACACGTTGAAGATGACCCTCGCTCAGGGAGACCTTCAACTTCAAAAACTGACGAAAACGTTGAAAGTGTGAGGGCTCTTGTGAGATCAGACCGCCGTTTAACAATAAGGATGATCAGTGAACAGTTAAATTTAAACACTTTCACCGTACATCAAATTTTGGCAGACGATTTGAACATGCGAAAGATTTGTGCCAAAATGGTGCCGAAAAACCTCACAACTGGACAGAAGGACAATCGAAAAAACGTGTGCGCTGATCTTCTTGAGAGGATTGCCAATGACCAAGAATTCTTCAATTGTGTGATCACAGGTGATGAATCGTGGATTTTTGAGTACGATCCTGAAAAGAAGCGGCAAAGCGAAGAGTGTCACACTCCGTCATCTCGGCCGAAGAAATGTCGAATGAGCAAATCGAAGATCAAGACCATGCTGATTTGTTTTTTTGACAGTAAGGGAATCGTGCACAAAGAATTTGTTCCACCAGGACAAACTGTCAACCAAGTGTTTTATAAAAGTGTCCTTGAAAGGCTCAGGAAAAGAGTGATTTGTGTGAGACCACACATTGCTGACAAGTGGATGCTTCATCATGACAATGCCCCGTGTCACACGGCCATTTCCATCAGTGAATTTTTGACCTCAAAACTCATTACTGTTGTTCCTCAACCCCCATATTCACCTGATTTGAGTCCTTGTGACTTTTTCCTTTTCCCTAAATTGAAACATGTCCTAAAAGGACGTCATTTTGGAACTCTGGAGAACATTCAAAAGACCGTGACCGACCAGTTAAAAGCCATTCCAGTTGAAGACTTCCAGCGCTGCTACAAAGAGTGGGAACAACGACTCCGCCGGTGTATAGCTGCCCAAGGGAACTACTTTGAAGGGGATCATATTGTTGTTTGAAAAAAATAAAAAATTTAGTTAGTATAAAATCAGTCTCATTACTTTTCTAACACACCTTGAATATTATCATGTTAATCGTATGTCGGGAGCTCAGTGTTTGTCCCGTCTGGGGTGGTGCCCCACTGGAGGAAATACCTGTACGGAGAAAACTCGCAAAGCGACATGTAGGTCGGTACCGGATATCTTGGTCAAGCGAGAGGAAATAGTGCAACTCCATGTTTATAAAATGCACTACACTTACGGGACTCAGGACAACGTGGTTAACGCACCCGAAAACACTAAACACTTATTCCTTGTTATCTTATCATTGATCTACTATCAAAATATTCCAATCAAGGCAGTTAAGGAGCCGTAACTATCAGCTAATTGGTTCGGACATGTATTCACTCACTTGCCTCAGTCGAAAGAACTTGAAATCACGTTTTTAGGTGACGCACCCATTCTTTTGCCGATGACGCAAAGCAAACCAATACTGACAACAATAACCTTCTCTCCAGCAGCATTGAGAGTGACCACATGTAAAAGCTTTCAGGACACTGTGACATATTGTTTTAAAGCTATCAAAATTCATTGTTGTTTGAATTATCCGTGACACTTAAAAACATATCTGCAATTTGGGTAATACTTTATTTACAATATGCATCTAGAAATGCTAGACAAATACTAGTAAATCACAGTTTACTACATCGTACATGATATATATCCGAGAATCTCTCTATTTAGTTGATTCGTCTTTACAATTAACACTCATAGACAATGTTTAAACAGTACTTCATTCCTTAACAAATGCCAGTGATTACGCCACGAGTGAATGCACGCAAGTCAGAAGTGAGCACGTTCTCTAATGTTCGGGGTATCGTAAATGACCAGGACAGCCTAGTAAATGCTGACTTCGACCGCGGAAGCCTACGCTCTCATTGTAAATGACATTTGTATGGGATACAAGTTAAATGAATCTCTTATCGCGAATTCTTAGTAAATTGAAAAACGTCTGGAAATCGTTATGTCATTTACTCTACTCATTTTTACATAAACTGTATTCAAATCTATCAGAGAAAACACTGCGTTAGATAAAATAACATAAAACACTCAAATGGTATTTTATCTGGATGATTGCAACGACTGAATTACTGTAACAGTTAATGAAGTCGCCACCGCAGCTCTTCCACCGCAAAACGATCAACGCAATATTGCCACAGTTGCAGGCGGCGTGCAGCGGTCGTGTTGGAAATCTATCAAGCCAGGCGCATATCATGCTGATGCACAATCATTCTGAGTCATCCAAAATAGGCGACCAACGAGTTACATTTGGGCACATTTGACGTCTAAAAAGCAGTAGATTGTTTGAAAAATGTTTGGAGCAAATGAAATATTCGATTACTTACTGAAGTAATCTGCCGCGGAGGCAGACAAAATTCAATTGTTTTTACTTTAGTATTGGAAGCACCTCATTGGACATTGTCTCTTTAAATTGTTTGCTTGAGAAGAAGAAAGTTCATTTTCATTAAATCTTTACAAACCTTTAAAACTGCAACAGTTTAAATATATTTTTGCGTTTGTTCCAAACTTTCAACATTAAGGCTAGAGATGTCTTTCTCAATTCAATGTATCCTTCAACTTTCGATTCACCTGCACTTTGTTTTTAAAAAAGTATGTAGTGTTATACAACAATACTAAGAGGAAAAAACTTGGATATGTCGAGAATTTCCATTAGTTTTATTTATAAATGATTCGAACATTTTTAAACGTTATGTTTCCTATGTAATTCGTATTTAAAGATCACTAAAAAACTACCATGAGCAGATTTGGTAACATATGTTGCCTTTACAACTCGATGCCTCCCTTTACAGAGAATTAATGACAACCGAAATCTCACAGTTGTTTGTATTTTTAAATTACATATTTTTGGCATTTCATTCTTATCTAACTGTTGCTGTAAAATATCCATTAAAGCACATATAAACCTACAAAGATAACACTTTTCGCTTTCCATTTTTTTGTAAATTGGAAAACATCACTTCAAAGTCGGATTATTATGGTTCTATACGCCCGATAAATTCTCGTTTTATTTTTCCTTGCTTTCAAAATTCGAATGTTCGCTTACAGGTGCCGCCAGTGCAAAGAGAAGCGCAACGTCAGTGCTATTCATTCTATGATTTAAAAAGAGTGGCACTTAGGTAACGAGCTGGACGGAGAGGAGACACTGTCTTCCAATACGAAGCTTCGTTACCACTTAATGTGTTAGGTATTGGAGCATCCGATTGGATGTCAATGTCCCCTCTCCTTTCAGCCCGTGACTTTGAAGTGCCACTATGTTTAAATCGGAGAATACCTCATTGCTGCCTGGGCGATTTTGAGCCCTGCCCCTCCTTATATTATAGATGTGTCCCTCTGCTTGCTGAGGCAGCCCATTGTGCTGGAAGGGGAGGGGAGCAGTCGCCGAATAGTTCGCCTTTTGGGCATTTTAGCTAAATTTATTTTATCGTCTCGTCGTCAGCATAGTTGGTATTTATCGTGACTATCTCAACAGTTCTGCAAGAAATTATATTTTTTAACTGTTGGCAAATCAATTATTGTGGTCCACACGAGCATCTTTAGAAAAAATAATATCAACAAAACAAACGAAATAGTTATCAAATTATTAGAAACAATTTAGCAAAAAATCCCAAAAAACACCACTGGTCACCATCACATCGAACGCTGAGGAGGGTTAAGATAACAAATCAAAAGAAGCCGTCTTCACATCTGTTGTAAAGGGAAGCTGGCAAAAAAGACGAACTTCGGAAACCTGTTTATTCATTTACTTTTTTTATTTTCTCGTATACGTACGTATATACGGAGTAATATACGTAATACAGAGAAAGTTATGTAAACGGAAACTCGATCGCGAGATTTCAAAGGAAATACACATTTCACATAAAAAACCGTATGTAACATTCTATGAAGTGCAATCTGTTTACGTCTGGAATCCCTACCTTAGCTTTCATAGTATACAAGTTACAAGTTGAAAAATGAAGGAAGGAAGCAACAAGCGTCTTTCTGGCCGATCGGTTCTAGTCTAGTGAAAATCCAGTCACCCGGGTGATCGGGAGCAGTCCGGCGCCAATCCTTCCAAGCGGGCAGAGCTGGCGCGGGCTGACAGCGGCGCTTGCACCGGCGACCGGCGAATCGATCAGCGCGCGCGCTCTCGCGAGCGCCGGGCCGTCGCGGAGCGTTTAACGCGCGAGGGCGGCAATGCGCGCCGGCGGCGGGGCCTCCGCCCGCGCACCTGGCGCCCGCCGCGGGCAATCGCTGCGTCCGTCCGGCCGCAGCCCGCGGGAGCGCGGGGTGGGGGTGGGGGCGCCGCGATTGGAAAAGCCAGCGCTTAATGATACTGTCATCCGCACGCGACGCGCTGAGGTCGCGCTGAGGGTTTCAATCGGCGGCGCGCGACCGCCGCGTCGGGCGGCGCGGGCGGCGGATGGACTGCGGTGCGGCTGCAAGTGCACTTCCGCCCCCTCCGCGCCCTCCCAGCTTCCCCGCGCGCCTGTTTACCTTCCTCTCTCTGTATCTATCTTTCTCTATCTTCCTCCCCTCCCTCCCTTTCCCTCCCTCTCTCTCCCTTGCCCTCCCTCTCTCCCCCTCTCTCTCTATATATCTCCCTCCCTCTCTATCTCTCTCCCTCCATCTCTCTATCTCTCTCCCTCTCCCTCTCACTCTATCTCTCTCCCTCTCTCTCTCTCCCTCTCTCTCTCCCTCTCCCTCTCTCTCTCCCTCTCTCTCTATCTCTCTCCCTCTCTCTCTATCTCTCTCCCTCTCTCTATCTCTCTCCCTCTCTCTCTATCTCTCTCCCTCTCACTTGTGAATCTCCTATCCCTGTGCCTTGCACCTCCGTATCTCCACCTCTTCGACCCTCTAATTTTCCTATCATATTCTTCTCTAAAAATCTGTATTATTGCATTCCCTCTCCTCCTTGTACCCCTCTCCTCCATCACTACTTTGCACTTCCTCTCCCTCCCTTGCACCTGCTCGAACGTACTTTCGCTCCTCACTCATTCGTTTCCTTTTCTACCTGCTTTCTCATGTTCTGTCTATTTCATTCTTCTCTCTCCCCTTTCCACTTGCTCCCTCAACCTTGAATCCCCTTACTCCCATACACCCACACATCCTACTTTATTTTATTTTTGTTTTATAGTTTTAGTTCGTGGGTAGACCACTGTTTGAGAACGTCCAAAAACATGATTATTATTATAATAATGACTTCATAGTTCCACATACGTTTTGTTTTCATTATTCTTCAATGATAAAATATTATCATGAGACTTGTGTGCAACAGTATGTAAATTTTTGTACACATCATATAGGCTGCTTTTAAAAACATCAATGGGGAGGCACCAGTAGGTGCCTAAGGCTACTGAGGGAAGCGTTGATTTTAGTAAACAGGCAAACTTTTATTTAAAATATTGCTCTTCGCGAAATAAAAACATTGTTAGAAGCAAATATAATAATTTGACGGCGTATGAATAACATTATTCCTGTCTTTGATACGCTTCAGACAAAGCCAGAGGTAAAGAAAGTCGAAGGGGCGTGATTCACCTACTTTGTCGGGTTCTGAACTCTAATGTTTAATCGTTCAAGAAAATACGTTCGTGTTATTTGAAACTAAGCACGAAAAATATTTATTATTGCAACGAAAGTTCGCATATTAATTTTACTAATTTTTAAATGGCTGAATATGTTCGTGAAAATATATATGTTACATTTTGTACGAAATGCACAAATGAATTCGTGATTAAGTAAGGTAATTGCTCATTTTTTACAACACCTCACGGGACCATCCATTTTTCTAAAAAAATCTATATACATACTTTCACATAAATTAAAAGAAATAAACTAAGATGACGTAGTTAAAATAACTTCATTCCTAACAAAAATACTTCAATATCAATAACGTATTGATATCGTCACCCCCTCTCCACTCAGTTACCCCCCTTCCTCCATGCGCCCCTTCTCCCTATCCCCTTTTCCGTCATACCTCTTCCCCCCTTTTCATTCCACCCCCTCCCGTCCGCCCCACTTGCACCCACTCCCAACCCTCTGCGCTATGACAAGTCTCTTATCGTTGCATTTCGGTGATGATTGTTATCAACTTCCTGTCATGTTCACGAGGGGCTGAGGGTGAGGGAATGGAATCGAATGTTCGTTCCAGTTATTAAAATATTTTCAATATTTGAAATGCTTGTCGTTTTGTTCTGCAATTTAGCCGTTGGGAGTGTGAGTAGATGGAATGTAATGACCGATGTAATTTTAATGGTCAGCGAATAAAATAAAATTCAATTCTGTATTGCCAAGAACGCTATTAAAGAATATTAATATTATAAATGTATTTTCTTACGGAATCTGCATTAAAATTATATAATTGATTGCCTCTATTTCTATTCAAACCTAGCGCAAATGTATTTTTTTTAGTTCGATACTTTTAAACTAAGAAACGGTTTTGGCATTAAACAGAATTATTTTTTGCTCTGTTTCACGGAAGTGATTTGTTAGTCCCAGCAGTGCGAATAATATTTGCCAAGTCAGGCGGAATTAACTAGAATTTAAAATGCGACTAAAAATATCCATAACTTCAATAAAGATAGAAAGGAAAGTTCGTACATTCTGCAAGAGCTAATGATTAGCTTTAGATCTGATTGAAGGCTCTCAATTTTAGTACAGAATTTTGAGAGTATTCGCATTGTTATACTGAAATTATGAAGAACCTATTCATTCAAAAGTGAAATAATTTAACTTATTTAATGCAGGCCATATAATTATGACATGATGTTGTATAATATACCTTGAAAAGCTAAAAATAGCAAAGGCATCCATGCGTTCGTAGGCTTCCGCGGCCGGAGTGAATACATTCTTGGTTATCCGGGATGAGCCGCGTCTATGTCAATTGAACTGACGTTTTGGCCATATTGCTTTGGCCTTCTTCAGAGCAAAACTCTTGGCTGCATGCAGTATAGCTCTGAAGAAGGCCACAGCAAAATGGCGGAAACGTCAGTTCCATTGACCGAGACGCGGCTCATCCCGGATAGCCAAGAATGTAAAGGCATCCATGGCACAGCACGCCGTGAAGTTTCGGTTACAGTTATCGCATCTTCTGACAGTACTCAGCGCCTCAAATAAACCTATCCTCAAAGTGATCTGGATATGTATTTTACATCAACCGCCAGCAGACGCAATTCTCCACATAAATCGAAGAATTATGTCCTACTAATATAAGGACCACATACAGTTTGGAACGTCAAATAAGTGTTCTGGCAAGCCTGACGTTATACATAAATCAGAGGCCGCAGAAACGACTAGTTCCAGAATCACACAAATTCCCCACGTAAGGACGTGTCGGGCCGGAGGATAAATGAGTGTGGAGAGAGGCAGCGAAGGGCCGGGAAAGGGCGTCGAGGCCCTCTGGCTGGCCGGAGGCGAAAATTGCTCCCCACCCCCGACCCTGAGCGAAGAGACGAGAGAAAAACCCAACGGATTACAGTCCTGTCGCGTCCCAGTAAGTTAATTGCCGCTGGCCCGGAAATTCTAACTGGTTTTCGTTATTTAATTAATGTTGTCCACTACCAACACGAATGAATACGAACTCGTTGCGAAGTTTGCCGCCCTCCGTTCGTTGCGACCGGCATAGTCCTGCAAATTTGTATTAACACCGTAACCCGTACAGTGTAACGTGAATGGCACTGCTTAGAGAACTTTACAATCGTTCAGAATATCTGTTGGATACAAACGGTAAAAATGTCGACGTTCACAGTGATAGAAAACAACATGTGTAATATGCTCGCGTTTAAAATGAAATTAAAGGTAATTAATAAACAGCCTAGCTGAAATGTTCAAAAAAGGAGATTGGTGTAACGAGAAACTCTGTGTCAAAAGAGGCAACTTGAAAGGAATATAATGTATTATTTATCATATAGGTATCATTGATAAATATATATTTTTATTATTATTACGATGATTATTATTATTATTATTATTATTATTATTATTATTATTATTATTATTATTATTATTAAGATTATTACTATTAAGACTATCATTATTATTATTATTATTATTATTATTATTATTTATATTATTATTATTATTATCAAATCATCGGCATACAAGTGAAACTTGCCAAGTACAAAAACAATATTTTGGGACTAAACAAGTTGAAGTTAATGCTGTTAAATTTGTGTTTAAAATACGTTTTCGTAGTTAGGAGCTAAAACCTTTTTTATACACACATATACAAATAAAATATAGGTTGTAGGAATCCAAAAAAATTAGGTTAAAAAATGGATTAATCCTGAACATTGTCACAAATCTCTAACTTACCTTAATGAGGAAGTAATGATTAACTTAGTGCGTCTATAATCCAGACATTTCAGTAATCGAAACTAATGTTTACTGGTAATATAAGATCGTAAGGATCACATCAGTAAACTTGAATTTGAGTTTAAAAATAGCTCAGTATGTGTGGTTAACAATATGTATCTCATAAGTGTTGAATAGGTATCCCCCTTCTGATGTTAGACCTCTGTTATTTTCTACATAACTAAAGTTCGTCAAAATAATTCAAAAGAATCAATTAAGTGTAAACCCATGAAAACATTAAAAAAATATAGAAAATATCTATAAAACGATGTCCCTTCGAATGTCACCAGTTCAGAAAACTGGACCATAAATATGTTGGATAAAAGAAGCCAACAAGCAAAAAGGATTATCCTTCTCTGACGAATGAGATGAAATTTCGAGTGAAGAATCATGACGAAAGTCTCAGAGAAAAATCAATTGTCGACAAACAGATTAAACAAAGAAAAATGACGAATATTCCTCTCCGACTAGGTGACGCTGCCTGGAAGCTGCCGACATTTCTACCATTTTGTGGTAGTCTTCAAGACTAAATTTCGCCAGGATGATGAGAGCTCGGGTTTATTCCTGCAAGGGAGGCTGTGTAGTAGGTAATCAGACTGAATTACGACAACATGGTTGAAACGTCATCATTGACTGCAACGCGGCTTCACAAGGTTATCATTCGCATAACTGGACACGGAAGCCTTCGACATCAAAGAAGAATGACATCATTTATCACAAGAATGGGTAGAACTCATTACCGATCGTTTCACAAATGTTCCCATGTACTTTTTAATGTTTTGGGTTAGGTGAGAATTCAAACAGGGGCTGGCTATTAGACTGCTATGAGAAAGGTGAATAAAAATTGTGATGATGAAAAGCAGAATATGGATCAGAAAAATAAGAATACGAAGAGGGGAAGTAGAAGCAGATGACACACGGACCAGTAAAGGTGGCACAGGGCAGCAACTGATGTCACTATAGTGCTTTTGACCGGCAGGTGTTAGGTTCGAGTCCCGACAGCGCAGGATTTTTCACACTACCTAGACAGCTAAGTCGCATTCAGCCGCTGCCAGGAGGAGAATTCTAGCGGCCGGCTACCCTCATCCGTAGTTTTCCGTAGTTTCTTCGATCAACACCAGGCGAATGCTCGGGCACTACCGCAACAAACGGATCACGGACCGCGCGCCATCTTTTCTTTCTCGTTCTTGTCCTATCCTCGCCTCTTACTTACACATACACTTATGTACATTATTCTATCACACAAGGTTGTGATCTTAGAGCTGGTCCCGGTTTGCTCCGGGGATACCTGGTTGGGGAAAACCCCGCTTGTTGACAGGAAGGTTGGCGCCGGCTCTTGCCATCTAACCGGGGTAGATAACCATCGCTTCCCGACGGAAGAAAAACATACACTACACTTAATTCAACAGTTGACGCGCCCGGAATCACTAATCAGGCAATCAAACTACGCATAGGAAGGACTTACATGCTGAGTAGAACGAAGCCTTTCTGGCGGTGCATGGTGGTCAATCCCGACCACCGATTTCTTAACAAGTCCCAAAAAGAAACGCGTGCGCAAGACAAGTTGCTCTCTGCCGTTGGACCAAAAAAGAAACTTCTCTTCGCCTTTCTCGTCGCGTCTCTTCGCGTCATTTCGTCCAATACGTTAATTGCAAGGTAAAGAAACAATTTCCAGTGTGACTCGCCAATGTTAATTATATTGCACAGTCTCAAAGGATGCTAATGAAACAGTAAACATTAGCTTGCAGAGGGTAATGACAAACGCGCAGACTGGGAAATTCAGCGTTTCAGTAGGGCTTTCAGGGGTCCTCATGGGTCCTCAATTGGGTAGTGTGCATTTGATGTAATTAAGATTCTTCTTTGATGTGAACTGTTTACGCATACGAGTACAACAAATAAAAATAGCCGGTCATACGTACATTAATACAGATTGGTAGATTCATCTGAAAACAATGACATTTGTTAAGAGTTCCATTTAAACTACCCTCTGCTTAGGCCACATATCGAACGAGACATTGGTATTCAAGCACAGGTAATTGATACTTCCCTTGGCAGTTACAAAATGATGATGATGATACACGGAGGTTTTTCACACTCAAAACCATGACCTACACGGGATTTGAACCCACAACTACCGATTTGTCGATGGCGCAACAGCATAATCAGGTCGGCTTAATATAGACCGTCAATTAAATTACAAATATGTACTATTGAGTGCATTCATGATGACTATATTTACTTAGTACATTAATAATATTTAAAAATCGTTTTATTATTGGTTCATTATTTCCTAACTTCTTTACATTTTAGCAATTCTTAAATACTTCATTATTAATACAGGTCAAACTATTTTAGTTTGAACTCAACCGCTCAAATTATTTATTGTTATTATAGAAATATGTTTTAATGTCTAGATCAGAATAAAATTCTAATGTTCAATGTTTTAAGATTTGTTTCGCGCAGCGAGCTGGATTCATGCAAATACCACTACGAATAAAAAAATCCTTCCGTATAAATCATGAATTGAAACGCCACCAAAATTGGTCCAATGTATAAATCGTACAAAATCTACTATTTTTCGTCAAGAAAAGTCAATGAGTTCCTTCCAAAATAAGGGAACCACAAAGAATTTCGCAGCCCAAGGTATTAGTTCTTCATATCGCTGAATGCGAATGTGATTTGAATTTATCAACGAAGAATACGGATTCAATTATTTAGGATATTTTTTGGAGAATTCACAATCAAATGGTAACTTTAACGTATAAATGAGTCATTTTATATTGAAAAAAACAACAACGTGTTATGGACAGTCACAAAAGATTGTGTAATTTTGCTGAGAAATGTTTCAGTACTGAACAGCAGTTGGCACACTAATTCTGTTCCATACCGCACAGAACCTTGTACTGATGGTAAATCGAAATAGTAATGGAGTAGAAATATCTCCTACCAGAAGGATATACTATTGTTTAATACAACAACGATAACCTTCCACATGTGGAATGATGGAATTGTGATGTGAATACCTAATGAAACACTGCATCAGCGTGAATGCGCTGTTCGAAACTGGTGAGATTTAGGAACGACAAAATTAGAAAATGAGTCAAAACCCCGTCCCTTTGAGGTCGGTGCACTAAAGGAATTATTTATTTCTCATATTACAAGGAAAATGATGTTGCGCGCTCTCTATATATTCAATAGGCCAGAACTTCCAACAGGGGGTGTTTTCAACCAAGACACAAAAATGGTCCCAAAGTAGATATCGTTTTGTAATCTGAAACATCTCCCCAACGACAGGCCATGTGTTGCCCACGCAACAAAGGCTTCTACACCCAACATCCCAGCTTCACCATCTGCGTCCGTCTGGGCGCCAATGGACACTGGGCAGATGTTGCCAAGGCGTTCTCCATTGCCTACTTGCGTATGCAGATTTATGCCCAAAAGAAGCCAAATTAACTCGAGAAGCCCTCCGTTTAAGAGGAAAAAGCCTCACAGAAAGTGTAATCTAATTAACGAAGCCTCTGTCATTTGGGTACGAGGCGAGATCGTGTGTAAGGGAAGGGGTAGAGAGGGGAAGAGACTGAAAGTTTCACCAACACAAGAGCGTCGCGTTGGCAATATTCATTAAACCGTATCGCAAAAAGGAAAGTTTGATAACTTTGCGTTCCTTTTGTTTCTTCTTTCTCGCTGCAGAATTGCTGAGGAAGCAACATTAGAAAATTTGAAGTTTCGGCATCGTCCTAACGCTTGGGTTAACCTCAGAAGAAAAGGCACGTGTTCGGGATACTATAGCGACCTACTTTTATGGCAGCAACGACGAGACGACATTTGCAGCTTTAAACAGCCGGGCGACGGAGTCAAGAACCTGGGAAATATTCTCAGGACGTAATTTCCAGATATAACCTCTTATCGCAAATGGTCACTCAGGACCGAAAATCTTCAGCATCATCTCACATAATTGGACGATTCAACTACCTATACAACCGGAAATTTCTGAACATGCAGCTAAGCAACAGCTCATCTGAGTTTAATATCTGATCAGAGAAGTGTAAAAAAATATCGATTAAAACTTTTTTCCCGGTTTGGGAATTAACCACTCTCGCGCAGACGTATAAACGATGAAAGTCAATGCGAGAAAGATATAAACCAGTGAGTAAAAATGCTGCAGAGAGGATGCTCGTGCTATCAAATCAGCACTTGCGTCGTGCATATATTAACTCAAAACGGCTGCCGCTTACATCATCCGCCTCGAGTATCTCGGGGAGGCATCTGCAGGCGTTCCGCTGGAGGTGGCCGTGAGAATATCGCATTCATTAGGCGCGCAGAGGGTGGGAAAGGACGCGGAAGGCAGTGGTCGTGACCTTTGTTCAAGGTCACGCCCCCCGCCCACGAGAATTTGAAGTTGCCGAGTGCAGTTTGAGTAAGTTACGGTGAATTTACGCGAGTTGGATTATTATGATATAGTTAAACATCGATTTATTGAATTTGAATGTGTAAAGAAAAATATTGAGATACTGATTACTAAAAATTACTCAGTCCGGTCCGAGTTAATAGCTTATTTAAAGAAAAAGTTATTAGGATTGGAAACGGCATGTAACGTCGCAATTCGAAGAACTTGAGTTACCATCGACGAGTTCGATTTACTTTGGAATTCGAGTTATCTGAATGTCAAGTTATAGGATTAAATGCTCCCCGTTTATTTCACTTCGATCCGAGTAAGCGAGCATTGACTTTATCCTGAGTCATGTTCTTCAAATATATCTTCAAACACGCAAACACACCCACACACACAAACACACACATACACACAAACACACGCACATGTTCACAGTTCATATAATCAACGAAGACTCTGAAGAAAACTATAAAAATGAAAGTGAAATGTAATTGTAGTGTCATATTATTTTTATTTAAATGAATTAGCGTAAACCATACAATTTAATTTTGTTACATTTTCCAATATAGAACTCACCATATTCAAATTGCTGAATATAATATTAATTAAATTCCAATACCACTAGGTGATGTAATTAAAATATAACAAAAAACTACGGGATTACTTTAGTTACGTTGATAAAATGTCCCTATAAAATCAAAATGGTAAGTAATTGTTCTTATTAAACATAAAGCTGTGTGTGGGGTTCCATCATAAAAAAATCTATATACTACATCAAATTGTCATCCAATTCGCAAAGAAAATACCAAACAAAACTACCCCAATAAAACAGCACGATTTTCTGAGCGAAACAACTCTTTTGAACGTAACAAGATTCCGCCATTTTTCGGTGCTTCGAAGAACAGCGCCCAATAAACTTGACTGCAGCCACATCGCGTATGCGCCGCTCTCCACAAGCACATCCTCTCAACCAGAGATCCGCGCAGGAAAAATGAGCAGGGAAAATGGTGATACCTTCGCCCGGCCTTAACATAGTGGTGATCAGTCAAAGACCGCATGCGTCTGCAAAACAGTATACTTTTAACGTCCCTTAATGATTTACATATTTACATCAATAACCCACCCAAGTAATCTTACTATGAAATAACGTTTAATGCGATTGAAGATGCAATATAAATCATGTATAACAAATACTTCATTTTCACCGTTGAGAAGATTTGGCATAGTGATGATCGCTTCAGTCGAAGTCTGCAAGGAACTACAATATTCAATTTTGTACGACTCTTGCAAATTATTCGTATCAATAAACTAAGGGCAAATAATTCCCTTAATATAAAGTGAAACTGAGGGCGGATGAAGTTACAACACGACTAAATGTTGGCTTATATAATAATAAATACTACATAATCTTCACCGTATTCGACGACTCGCTGTCGTATGAGGGCATGAATACAAAACAACAAATTATTGTGATGGAAGTAAAAATAAATAAGGAAATGTCTCTTATTTCATAAATACAAAATTATTACAAAAAACAAAGGTTTCAAAGCTGGCGAAGAATTAGTAAACTGATGTCTAATGAGTGTATCCGTTCACCAACACCTTTCAAATCTGCCTAGCCTTTCAATAAGGATTCCCAATTTGAACTCGGCTTGAGAAAAGAATTGCAACGGCGGCGACGGGACATCTAAAGACACGTAGTGTAATGGAAGCTCATTGGAAGCGGAGTCCATTCCTTTGAACCAACGACTCTCTCACCACCACGCACTTCTCCGTCTTCTCCTCTGCCAGCACTTCCACCCCAACATCCCACTCCGTCTCCACCCGCTTCCTCATTTTTACCCCCTCCTCCGCATTTGACTGCAATCACGCCTTCGCCTCCATCCACAACCCTCGTGTAACGTTTCAGATTCAATTGAACGATATTGTACGTCATGTATAATATTGTTAATATTTTACGTGTATTACTACAGCAACGTTGTTTATCTGAAAAAAAAAACAGTTTGATGAGAGTGGTTGATGAAGTGTGACAATATTGTGGGATGCTAAAAGGCAATAATACTGAAACAAGATTTTGAATGTATCGGTAAATATACGAAGTGCGTAGTTATAAAAATCATTGTGAAAGAAATTTCCTGAAGTAATATTGAACGTAGTTTGAAAGCTCAGGTATTGACCTGTGAAACGTTACACCCGCCACCGATTCAACTCTCTACTGTGCCTCAACCATCACCACCTCCGCGTCCGATTCATTCTCGTCACCGTCCCCGCTTTCACTGATGCCTTCGCCTCTACCTCCCCAAAGAAATTGATTTAGCATCTAATTAACAGCGAATCTCCAGAGAAGGGATCCGAAGAATATCACTCTCCCGGCGTCTCTCCTCTCAGATACAAGATTACTTCCCGTCCCGACACCGCATCCCTCACCGACCCTCACTCCCGTCTCCCCTCTCCCCTCTCCCCTCCCTCCTCCTCTGGCGATGCCTTTCAGCCGTAAAGTGTGCGGCGAAAGTTAGCGAAAATTACGGCAAATTACATAACCGCTAATTATATTTAAGAAGATAATTCTTTTGTGAGAGAACTAGTTCAAACTGCTTACAAGAGGGTATATAATCCGGTTTTCCTTCGCACCTTGATCTGATTAAATGTAGTATGAGATAACGGAATATTAGCCTTGGAACAAGGGTGGCGTGCTTCTGGTTTGTACGGTCATTTACAACGAAGATTAGATACCATCTACGAAGACATGCTTCATAAACTGTATAGTCTAGGTAAGTCTTTTTTAACACACTAGTGCGAGAATATTCCTCGTGTCCTTCCAAAGCAAAGAGAGAAGCTTTTCTTTTCCTTTTTCCAAATTAAAAGGACCCATGGAAAATTCTTCTGAGATCACATAGTTTTCGTAGCCAACTACCCAAATACCGTCCGATAACGGAACACACGAACAATCAATAGGTACACTCGGATTTCGAAACATGAAAGCATATTTTTCCTGGGAATGTGACAAATTGGTTAACCTTAGAGAGAAATTCTTTCGAAGCACATATAACTTTATAAGTTCACAAATGGAGCGAAAGATCTAACAGTAGCACACCGCTAAAGCAACTATCTGATGATAGATACGTAAGATGAAATGATAATAACGAGTCTGAAGAGATTCAGCATCATGTTTTCTCGTTAGTTTAATTCTCCACAAGTGAAATACGTGTCAGAAGTCAATCGCAACGTGCTTTTGTGTGGGTCACCAGCTCCAAGAAGCAACCACTGTAACAATCAATTCGAGGATTGTCATAGGCGTGACGTCACCTCTAGTACAAGAGGAGCAGCGAGAGCCTGGACGGAGATATTTGGTACTACAATTCGGGAAGTTGACAACCTGATTGGGGAAGTGTTTAGAGCACGAGCCTAGAGTGATGTATCTACTCTTTAAGTCATAGTATCTGGTTTTATTTACTCATTTGGAGAGAGGAGAGCTGCGCTGAAATTAGGAATGTAGACTGGGTTTGAAGACTGTTCTGCATTGGCTGTTTTCTGCAATGCAATTTTTGAACTGACTTGTTATGGTATACGTTGATCTGAGTTATTATAAACCAATCTTCAATAAACTGTTGTTGTTTACATTGGAGTACCGGTTATTTCTCTATACATCTGATTCATACGCTATCGAATCCCAACAATATTGCTTCATAACAATTCCTAAGGGTTCGTACGAATAAAAGACAATGCCTGTAGCACCAAGCTATGTCACATAGAAAACGGTTGAATTTCGCGAGAGATTCCTGGGCGCAGATCCGGAAAGTGCGCTGAAGGGCGGCGTCGATGGCAGGCCTCGGCGCTTGGGGTGCATTCCTCGTCGAATAACGGTCAGCGCACCCGGGGCCCGGAAATAAAAGGGCTGGCTCGAGGGGACGTCCCTCCGTCGCGCCGAGATCAGAGCAGCACGTCGATCTTATTAATTCCCAGGGACGTCTTAATCGCGGCCCGGAGGCCCCTCTGCCTCCCTTTTTATTGTTATTCGTCGCCGTTGCCCCTCCGTCGCGGCGGACGGTTTATCGGGAGAGGCGAAGGCGAGAGGCTGGGCGGGAGGGCATTACGGAGGAAGTGATAGCAGCGAAGCCGTGGGGATGACATGATGGAGACAGTAGTGACAGCGTTTTCATAAAGGAAGGCCATAGTGATGGCTGTAGACAGGGATGAGTTATGATGAGATCATTGCGATGGTTATTATGGTGGTGATGATTGTGGTAGTTGTGTTGCTGGTGATCATCATAATGGGAGTGATTGTGATGATTTGTGATGGAGAATGAGATGACGGCGATGGTAATAGTGCTTATGACTGCGAAATTGAATGGCGAATGTGATATTGGTAGTGTAGAGAGTGTGTCGCGTAGATACAAATAAGAAGGAGAAGGGAAGGACAAGAGGACAGATCGGATGTGTGCAAGAGAGAAAAGAACAGGGGACGCAGTGTGGTGGTTAAGCATAGAAAATGTCATCAGATATCGTACGTAATATTAAATGTCATCCTCGACATCATTAATATCAAACATGTTTCGTGCGTTAAGCATTGTTTTCGTCTAAAGCAGTTACGTCTCTCCATCCTCATCCAGTTTCCCAATATTCCTTTACGGTTAACTGCTATTCCGATGCTCACACCGTCACAGCTAGAAAGGCAGTTTTGCTTGGTTCATTCGCGAAAAATCGTTTTTTAAATTCCTTTAATACATTTATAGTAGTAAAGCCCAGAGAGGAAACAAACGAAAACAAATGAAGAGCGGCGATGGAGATGGACAACGCGGCGGGCGAGGAAATACGAAACGACGAGACCGTGTTATTTCCATCCAAATGTCACTTCATTGTCACTACTACTTATCTGATTGATGTCACTGTTCGACAGCACCAAAAGTTTATAACTAAGCAAAGTTTTGATTAGCAGTTTTCATTTTTGTTACTCTGTAAAAAATGAAGCTTCTGCGTTGTTACAGGATCTTCTGGTTAGTGAGAATGTTGAAACAACTAGAACACTTTACGATGCAAGGTCATTAAAAGCAGAGTTGAAATGATCAAATATAAAGTACGAATAAAGGGAGTTTAAAGAAGCGAATAAAAATGTTTATTGAGCATTGCTACAGCAACTAATTTCGTTGGTTCTTTGATACTTAAATATGAAAATTGAGATGTGAAATTTTAAGACGTTAGGAGCAAGAGTAACAACTGACAAAAACTGTTACCAAAGAAAACATTTCAATCTCGGGATGAAAAAAAAAGGCTAATCCATACGAAAGAAATGTCAGTTTGAGAAATTAGATCGTATCTCCGTGATCGCTGGTAAAATTTATTATTTTTAATATTCAATACTATATTATTATTTTAACATACATATGACTATTATCCAATGCGTGCATAAATTATCAAGAAAACCACACAGTCTCTGCCTTTGTGAGAGGTATCTATGATTTTGTTAGATATCCAAGAACTTGGGAATTATCCAAAGACATCTTTATTGTTACTTTCAATGCGCGAAGAAATCCTAAAAAAACATTAAGCCTTGGGGTAAAGGCGATGCGTCTACGATTTCGTTATATTTCCACTTCGTGTGAGGATTCCATGTACGTTTCCGAGGAAGATGCCGCTCGCAATTAAATCTTTGCCATTCACGTGTTGCGTTGTGGAAAAGCAACTTTCTTAATATGTTACGTTAAGAAGTGTTGTAGTGTATCTAAAATATACTAAGATACTGCAGTATTCGTGAGATTTTGTTAATTGTTCTGCAGTGTTATGGGAATGTATCTAGTTTAATCAGCCACATATTTTTCTCCTGAAGACCAATAAATAATATCATATTTTCACATAATAACGAAAGGTATGTTTTTTAATATCAATAAGAAAAGGTAATTATGAATATTTTCTCTAAACAGTATGGTTCAACAAGACCCAAACAGCTGCTGACAACATATTGATAGAATTTCTTGCATCAGTTTACCCAAACAAATGCTAAAATTTAAACCTAAATGGCAAGAGAGATGACAGACGTAGCAGAGAATGACAGAGGTAATCTGCAGACGAAACAGTTTGTGAGTCTACTGTCTCAAATGAAGAAGATATCTGCAGTTCCATATGCTTGATAACATACATTTTCACTTTAAAAATTTAGAAAATTATTAAACTCTGCCGCTAAGAGCACAGTTGGTTAGAACGCGTAATTCGGTAACTACCAATGCTCCACGAAGAACCGCCCCCCTCCCTCCTGATGAAAAGCGTAAGGCGCCTCCGGGTAGTTCACAGAAGACGCGTAAAAGCGAAATCACGCGCCATCGTCTGGGGGGGGGGGGGGCTGTAACCCCGCGCCCGCATGGGAGGCCGGGCCGTTGTCGCGGAGTGCCCGCGAGGTGGGGTCAGGCAGCGCCGAGAAGAAGATGGAGACGGATGAGGGGCCCGGGGTTATCTCCGCGCGGGAAGTTACGAGCCGGCGCGCGCGAGTGGGACGGCGTCGGCGGGCGCCTGCGCTGACGAGGGCGGCGGGACTGAAAGGACGATGGCGATGACGATGAGCGGATTCTAGATGGTATTGGACACAGGTCGCCAACTTGAGAGGGACGGTGAATGAGAAGACGTAAATGATATCTTCACAGAGGTGGATTTGCCAAGTAATTGCCCTGAGGAGAAGATAGAACTGTCGATATACATTTACATTATTTTCTTATATTTATATTGTTTTGTAGTTATTTATGCTTAATTGACAACCTACGTTTACAATCTGGTGACGTTTGCGTCCAGTGTGTTTGAGTATATAGAGGTTGTGCGTAAATAGACAATTGGAATCAAGACGAGGAAATTGAAAACATTTTCCCCAAAGAATGTTGTCAAAAATGTATAGAAAGAGAAAATGTTGGGAGCATTAAAGGAAGATGTACTTGTCCTCCAAACTGTGGGCAACAAATTCACATATTGGCGTGGAATGGAAGAAAAAAGATAACAAATCGACATAAAAAAATCAGCAAAACATAAACATCAGCGTAACACAAGCACTAAAAATTCCACGGAATGAAATTGGAATAATATGCGCACAAACCTTTATTGGAAAAACAAGGAAAATATTAAATTACTGTCACTCAGTTATTGCCTTTCAGTTTATCTAGTATTGTCTGAATTTATAATTGATTTCATGATATAAAAATATTTAGATAAAATCTCTTTCGAGGACATAGAGATATTGAATTCTGATGCGGTAACTGGTTGAACACATATTGATCTCTCGTCTAGTATTGAGAGTAGAGAGGCTGCGTGGCCGGCGCTAGGAGCAGCCCAACCAGAGCGGGTGAGGAGGGGGCAAGGGCTGGAGGCCGCTGCTCCGAGAAAACGGCGCGGCGCCGGGCGCTCTTTTTATTACGCCCCTTGTTTCTCCGCCACAATAAAGCGAGAGGCCGATGAGCGCAGGCGTCGTAAACCCCTGGAGAGAGCGAGGAGCTGCGAGCGGCCCCGCCCTGCCGTCCCCGCTCACAACCCCTCGCGCTCGCCCGTGCCCGAGCGCCCGCCCCCATCCCCGCCCCCGCCCTCGTCACATTCTCGCCCGTGCTCAAGTCCACGCCCAAATCCACACACACGCCCCACACCCACGTCTCAACACACACGCCCCCACACCCACACCTCAACACCCACGCCCCCACATCCACGCCCACACACCCACGCCCTCACACCCACACATCCACGCCCACACACCCACACATCCACGCCCACACATCCACGCCCACACACCCACACATCCACGCCCACACACCCACACATCCACGCCCACACACCCACACATCCACGCCCACACACCCACACATCCACGCCCACACACCCACACATCCACGCCCACACACCCACACATCCACGCCCACACACCCACACATCCACGCCCACACACCCACACATCCACGCCCACACACCCACACATCCACGCCCACACACCCACACGTCCACGCCCACACACCCACACACCACACCCACGCCCACACACCCACGCCCACATACCCACGCCCACACACCCACACACCCACGCCCACACACCCCCGCCCACACCCCCCCGCCCACACACCCCCGCCTACACCCCCTGCCCACACACCCCCGCCCACACACCCCCGCCTAAACCCCCCGCCCACACACCCCCGCCCACACACCCCCGCCCACACACCCACGCCCACACACCCACGCCCACACACCCACGCCCACACACCCACGCCCACACACCCACGCCCACACACCCACGTCCACACACCCCCGCCCACACACCCCCGCCCACACACCCGCGTCACCCTCTTACTAGCCCACACCCCACCTGCCCTTGCTGCCTCCACTTGCTGTCTGCCGCAATGTAGATCTAGGCCTCCCCCACCAACACAAGTTCCTCCCAGGCGCCCGTCCGCACCTGCACCCTCCGCTGCCGTCAGCTACAGCCTCTCCACCCTTTCCTCTTCCAATGACGCCCACGGCACCGCCGACTGCCGCTCACGCTGCACACTCTGAATCCGTTCGTTCCACGTTCTCCCTCACACTTCGTGAATTTCGGTCCTCTGTCTCGCCACCGCCACAGCAGCCTCTGCATCCGCCCCACGCCACCCGTCACCCAGCGCACACGTCGCTTCTGGCGCCTTCTGCCGTGGGGCTACTCCAAATTTTCGTTCGAATTCCCTACTTCTCTCATTTCCACCCTCTGTTCTGGCATCCTCATTTGCTCTGCTGCCTTCACCATCTTCTACAAATGGCTGCTGCCCCCCGCCCCAACTTAAATCCTGCACTGCTCCATCTGCCAGTTTGCGATCTTCAACCTCCCTTCATGCCACCCCAAAGCAACAACATCCTTATATTGCTTTTGTTTCAGCCCCATTCCTCTGTACCTCACTCTCGCTCCGGCAATTTGAGCCCTCCTCCGTTTCCGAGCCTCACTCCGGACGTGCACACGCAGACACCATTCAATCCTCGCGCCCACTCACCGCTCTTCCATCTCGTCCTGCACGGGGCTTGGAGGCGAAGGATCAGCGCGTGCAAGGGCAGACGTTGGTGGGGTAGCAGATCGTTCTGAGTGTGCAAGTGGGGACTTGGGCAAGAGCATTCGGGAGATGAGACAATGTTGCGTGGTCGATAGGAGGTAAGAGCGTGGGAGCGGTGGGGCGGGGACGGAGTAGCGGGATGTCGCAACTACTAGGGATGGTGTTGGGGGCGTGGCGGGGAGTGGATATGTGACAGGCGAGGTGGGGACGGTATGGCAAAAAACATGGTGCTGCATGTGAGGAGAGGTGGGGTGCAAGTGCGAAAATCAGATGTGGAAACGGAATGTCGGGGAAAGCGTATGGGAAGGGGTGACAGCAGATGAAATGGCGCGTACTGCATATGGGAAGAGGTGAGTGGGGATCGGAATGTCGGAGGCTACATGTCGAGAGAGGATAGGCGAGATCTAAATAGAGGGGATAGCTTGGGGCTGTAAAGAGAGAACGGGGTGGCGTAGAGAGGACGGCATAGCGGACACAGAGAGGACGCCGCCGCATGGCGGTGTGGAAAGGACAGGCGAGGAAAGCACGGTATGGCGACGAACGTGAAGCTGCATGTGGGGAGATGGTAGAGGTGAGGTGCATGTAGGAAAATGTGATGTGGGAACGAAATGTCGAGGAATACATGTGGGATGGGGGGAGGCGCAGTCGGGGACTGCATTTGGGGAGAATTGAGACGGGACCTGAAATGCGGGGACAGCGTGGGACTGTAAAACGAGGACGGGATAGCGTAGAGGGGACGGCATGGCGGACACAGCGAGGACGACGTTGCACGGTGGTGAGGAACGGACAGACGAGGAAGGGACGTTGAGGATTCACCCTCCTCCTATGCGCTTCTCTCGCACACGTCTGAAGATCCGATGCGACTGTGAACGACCCCGCGTCGTCGTCAAACAAAATCCAATTCCCACGTCTTATGTTTCCCGATGTCAACTGTAAAAGGGTTTATCTGCGCCAATACTTTCTTGATTAGTTCTGTCGTCGAGATATCTGCACCAGCATCAGCTGGAGCATGATCTCATTTGATGGGCAGTACATTTATGTCATCTTTTATTACCCGCCTTTAAGGAGACGAAAAAAACAAGGCTCACAACCAAACAAATATAAGGAGAACTGAAAATATTTTAAGAGGGATCAATACGAAATAAGGAATGAAGCGACAGTAGATATTTTATAACACACAGTTTGCTCTCCCAGAAATACATTTTTATATTCTTCCTAATTATTGGTGCGTTCTTTGAAAGAATACCTTAAATTTACTTTGAAATAACGTGAAAAAATGACATATTGAAAGAATACCTGTTAACAAGGTGTAACATGTTGAGAGTCACGTGAAGATGGTAGAATACTATCTTGTGAACAAAGTCATGTGCTTTTTAATATGTAATTTACTTTACCACGTTACTTGGTTTGAGCTTTATATATCACTGATGGAGAAATAATCCCTCAGACATGTCTCGTTAATATTTAATACCTTCATTAGGGAAGATTACTTCTTTCTCCATCACTTTAAAAAATACGGGAAAACGTAAAGTCATAAGCCTCTTGTCTCTTCCATGAGTACGACACTGCTCATTCAAATACACACACGAACACGCACACGCGCGCGCGTGCACACACACATACGCACACACACGCGGACGCACACCGGCTTAGGTGGCTCAGGGCATCAACTGATGTCAAGGCAGTGTCGCTGACCAGGTTCTAGGATTCAAACCCCGACGGAGATAGGATTTTCGACTCCAGCTACATAGCTGAGTCGAATTCATCCGCTGTCTGGAGAATTCTAGTAGCTCTCTGTTATGATCGGAAGTCTTCCGTGGTGTCTCCGGCCAAGACCAGGCGAATGCCGGGGCAGTACTCTGACAAAAGACCCGGGGACGCGACCTTTACTTCCTTTTCTTTGTCCTATCCTCTCCCCTTACTTACACATACACACTGAGATTCATTACAGTATCACACATGTCGAGATGTCAGCCGGGAACTTAGAGCGAGGCACGGCTAGGGCGGTGATCTACTACTTGGGAGATATTTGTGTAGGTCAAACCTGCAAGTTGACGAGTAGGTCGTTGCCGGACCTCGCCAACCAGAGGGGGGAAATCGTCGCCCCCTTACGCGATAATAACATGCACTACACTTACGGGAATAATGGCCTTATCCTTTTACTTTTCCAGAATCAATAATCAGAAAAAAACGCTTGACTAAAATAATTCAGTATTGCGAACTTCTCTTTTTCTAAAATGTTTACAAAAAGAATTACTGAAGTCGTAGGTTTCCGCGGCCAGAGTCATGTGGGTGATTTGGGCTGACCGCAACACAGTCTTTGACGCGGCGTCACCCGGACAGCCCAGATCACCCACAAAGAATGACTGTCTTCAGAGCTCCATTCGAGCAGGAAGATATCAAAGACTCTGTCAATGAAGCACGAATCGCGTGTTTCACGGTGAGTTCTGTGCCCGCGTGTTTGCAATAGCTGTGAACGCACGTTTCATCGTGTATGCGGGCGCTCCGACTCGACAGCAGGGCACACGAACGCTTCAAAGCACCGGACTAGTTTCTCCGGCGACATGTTAATATGATTCCGCGATGACGCAACAACATAACGCTCCCTCTTTAATGGTGGGATACCGTTTCCCTTTCATGTAATCTCTTCAGAAACAAAGCATTCTTGTTACGTCGCAAAAATTGGTGTTATCCAAAGAAAAAGTGTGAAAATTAAGCTATTATTTTTACTATTATTAATAACAACGATAACAGTAATAATAATTAGAACTCCAATGTATTCATCAACATCATTGCCATAATCGATTTCGTGTGTTTGCATAGCCACTTTACTGATATTTTCAATACGCACCTTGCAAGAGAATTAATGAATATGTAAGGATGATTTTCGAAAGTATAAAATATGTACAGCATGCACAGTAGGGAAATTAGAAACCAATACCTTCTCAACTGAGGAGGTAGAGAAAGCTCACGCACAATTATGATCAGTTTTCCAGCTATCGTTCAATCAAGACGTAACGTAGAAAATCTATATTAATATGTTTTGATTTTATTCAACTAAGTATGAAGCACGAAGAATTAATTCCTGTATGAATAATTTGTATCATCCATCATACATGAATCATCATGAATGAACTTGTATGATCATAAAAAAATGTTTCGATAAAAAATGGCACCGATATAGGTTTAATTTAATGAACTGGCATGAACACGATACTTTTTATTTGTCACATTTGAAAAAATAAAATTGAATTTCCGTCTACTTCGTCACATGCGTGTTTTTGAATTAAACACGTGAGAACTAGAATATAAGAAATGAAATGAAAAGAATCAGTAAGATAATTGATTTCGAGAACAGCAAGATAACTTCAGGAACTCGCATTTAATAATTAATCTTTGCATAAAAGCTTCAAGGCACCAAGAAAGGATACAATTAACAACTTGTTCAGAAGTATCTTACTGGCATTGTAATCCGAAGATCCTGGAGGAAACACCGCAATAGAATCGAGAAAATTGTACCAGCAAATCTCTTCTAATTAGTACAAGTCGTTGCTGTTTCTCATATCTGCTTCGTCTTGAGCAAACCGAGGTCGACATCGAGTCAACTTCTTTTCCTCCACTTGCTCTGCTCGCTCTTGAACAAACAAAACAGCATCGCCAGGGACGCGAGTCGGTGCCCGAGTAAGGAAAGAAGCAATTAAGAATCAGCAAGCCAGCAAGAGGAAAGCAATGCTTCAACTCTTAGTGGTTGAACATGTAGAAGGAGTCACCTTCAATTGTCCCCATCAGCGTGAACATGACCGTCATGACCCTCTCGAGAATCTAAATCATCATCACATCTTATCAAGACCCAGTTTGAGTTGGACAGTAAGGCGAATGAAAAATAATAAAACCGCGAAGGATGCTAAATAATCGATGTGGAGCCATAAATCTACATTTTCGATTCAAAGTCTTGCATTTCGTTATGCTTAGGGCAAAAGGATTCGTGATATTGTCTTAAAAGCGATAGTTATTACTAGCTGAATGCGGCGTTGCTGACGCATTAAAATATTTTTAAATGCCGGAAATTTCAACTATGCAAATTCTATCAAATTCTTTCAAATATCAAATTACTTTAAACATATAGTTGTATGTTTTTTTATCCTCAAAATAATATATTGCGAATTAAACTAAATGATAAAAAATACAAAATAAAGTCCAACAAAAAAAAATTTAAAACACAAAATAGACGCAACTCTTTTTTCGGGTTACGGCCACTATTGACTATAAAATGCGGTGGTGCAGAACCTAACGCCAGCGCTTTCAGTAGAGTTATTCTGAACACATCCTTGTAGTGTAAATTCCGGTGGCTTATTAAAGAAAAATTGTACCTTGGCAAACTCCTATTGTAGAGCATGTCGTTCAGTTCTTGTAGATGTATATTAGAATATAATTTTGAAGTCGAAATTATTCTACTAAAGAAGAGTACCTCATTAGCACTATCGTATAGGCTGCCCATAACAAAATTATCTTATAAAATGATAATTATCGTACGGGGTGGCAACGTTGACGACGAACTTTTTCTTTCCGAGCGATCCACGCTTTACAGCACGTACGTACTGTAAACAGCATCGCCGAGCAACACAGCGACAGAAACCTGTGTCATTTCATCGCCTCATTGGCGTCACATTTATCTGTCATCACAGCTACGAGCAACCACCGCTAGTTCGCAGCGCTAAAACACACAAAACCACTTTATACAGTTTGTTAGAATTTTCTGGACGGATCCGCGATCAAATCATTAGTTACCCAGCAAGAGATAGTGACTCATCGAATGACCGCATTTTACTCGATTGATGGGCGGGAAGTGGTCTGTGTATGACGGACGAACACAGGTTACTCGAATATTAAGGGTTTGGGACAGTCGGTAGACATTTACATTTCAAGAATCGCCTACATTCTGGAATTGGAACCTTATTGAAGTGGCTGGTGCACGAGGACGGGGTAAGTGCAACGAGGACTCAGGGTAGACGGCAGCAAGGGACAAGGGTTTGTCATCGAAGAAGATGCCGAGAGCCACAGTTTCACATGCGACGTCAGTGCGACGCCTTAGTGCTCCGCCTGCCGCTCCCCGCCTTTCGCCCCGCCGTGCGCTCCCACCCTTCGCTCCTCACCCTTTACCCCCTGCACTTCACCCCCTGTCCTACGCCCCCTCCCTACGCCCCCTCCCCTCACCCCCCGCCCTTCACCCCCTCCCTTCTCTCCCCGCCCTTCGCCCCCGCCCTTCGCCCCCCGCCCTTCGCCTCCCGCCCTTCGCCCCCCACCCTTCGCCCCCCACCCTTCACCCCGGTCCTTCTCCCCCGCCGTTCGCTACCCGCCCCCGCAGTCCTCGCGTCCGGCCTCTCCTGAGAGCGCTGGCTGAGAGGCTGGCGGCGCGGAGATAGAAGCGTCAAATTAATCCGAGTCGCCTTTGTGAGGCAGCTTTCGGGGGCGGGACACGCGCGCTGCGTGGACTGTTTGGTGCCGCCCTCCTCGCCATTTCCATCGGCCGGGCTTATTGCCCGCGTCGCCTTCCCTGCCGCCTGACCTCCGTCCTCTTCGGCGTCTCTATCTTCTGTGCCGTTCATTCTGTCAACATGGCACAAACGCGCTATTAACGCCTCGGAAGTACTGTTTGGAAATGTTTGCAATCACTTCTTTTTTTCTATCAATTCACTTAATTCTTCCGCAATTTACGATTAGTCTAGTTATTATTCTTTGTTCATTCCATACTACTCGTATTTACTAATTAATAGTATTTTGCTATATAAAAACTATTACAAATCTGTGAATTTCATTACCTGTTATTTATTTTCTCTCTAGTCTAAGCTTCGCTCAAACAACTATCCAGTACAATACAGTTCTATCCAGTTCAAATGCATTGACAAGCACAACTACATTTGGGACCAGAATGGCGGGTCGCTGTGCTCTACATTCACAGAGAGGCTGGGTGTGGGCGGCCCAGTGATAAAATTTATCGTGTAAATAACATACGAATGAGTACCGTATACTTGTTTACGATTCCACAATCCAATTCATAATCTCCAACAAATATTACACAGTTCAATAACATTAATTAACAATGTTATCTCGTCACAACAAAGCTTATTACGAATCTAAAAAATTACATGAAATTCAATTTCAATTATTCTCTTTGAATGGATACAGAGGGTAATTTTATTCCCAAAATCAAAGAGTGAAAATAAATTATTATTAGATACATGAAAATTGATTTGTACATCGCTAGTATTAGCCATAGAAATCAGATTATCACTCTTCATAATGGAGTGAAAGGAGAAACTTTTGTGGAAATGAGAATTAAGAAGGAAACCACGTACTGCACTAAAACACGACCAACACAGTAAAAATTTCCTAAAAATGTTGGATGAGATGATTCAGTTCGTTTTGATATAATTTACCATTATAACAGTAGATTTTAATACAAGAAAAGGCAGAAAAAATTATAAGAATTGTTATTTGCGCCGATTTCATATAAGGGATGACGTCGCTCTCCACGTAAAGTCTCCGTCATCGAAGTTCATTTATTTGAGACGTGCTATCGATTACGTCGAAGAAATCAACTTCCGATTCCGAACAAAGAAAATAACTACCGATTCAGACTATATATTGTCAACGAACATTTCACTGACGTCTGCAACAAGTTGCTTGAAAAGCAATGACAAATGATTGCTTGACAATAATTTTATCTACAGCATAATTCCTTATTTCGTAATATTATTCAGGCTTCGCGAAATGTCGAAAAGGCAGGAAAGAAACATGAATTTCCCAATTGATGGAACATATTACACCATTCAATGTTTGTTCTCGTGTTGAAAAATATATTTAACTCTGGTGGTGAAGGGAGAGGTCATACCTTGGACTGTCTAGAAAATAAAGCATTCAGAAAGCCATTACTGATAACGAAAATGTCCACTTACGAAGAGCCACCGACGTAACTTTGAGCGCATAGCATTAAGAGCAATAAAACAACAAGACATAAATCACAATGTCATCAAAGTCATCATTCGTAAATTTATAACTGCTCATGAGTAATGGTACACAAGCGTATCAGAAAAAAAGAAGTGAAATCTAACAGCTGGACAATCAGAATTGTTGGATGTTCTGGTTTGAAGCACCGCCTCTTGTTGTGAGGTATATTATTTAACCCAGTAAAAGGTGTAGAGAGATGCCATGCCTTACTATCTCGAGAAGAAAGCGTGCAGAGAGTCATCAGAGATAAAGTGCACGCTTATAAATACCCCGGACGTAACTTTAAGCGTGTGCGAGGCGCCGTGAAGATTTCATCTTAATCTACCGGAAGAGCTTCGTAAAGGGACTTTCATTCTTTCCCTTACCGCCTTCTCTTGTCCCCAACAGACCATGTCAACCCCTCAGTGAGAAGAGGTTCAAGCACTCTCTGCTTTCTTTCACACAAGGAGAAGGCTTGGATATTTTTTCCAAAAAGGAATTTTTGTGGAGTACGAATATATTGGATGACAAGGCAAAGCAACGAAAAATTTCCTCGCAATTCAGTGTGTTACGTCCGTTCCTTTGCCCGATTAACGAGAATATAATTTACATTTCGAGAACTTTTAATGGTTTCCCCCATGGTAACAATTACTCGTGTAAACTTTTTTTGTTATTTACGGTCGCATCGACATCTAGACCATTAGCGACCACTATTGCATGCAACAGAATGGAAATTATGAAGAGGACATGATATGGAGATGATAGGGAATGAAAGGGCGAACACAAATACAACCATGCCCGAGGTGGGAATTGAACCTGCGATCCTTCGGTCCGAGATCGCTACGGCGTAACTGTCTTAACGATCTCGGCCATCCGGAACGGCACTGTTATCATATATTTTGTAAACGACTGATTTTAACCGCATGTTTCACCATAGTAAAAAAATCACTGGTTTCTCAAGCACCTAAATTCGTGCGTGTTAAACTTGATGTTCGCAGTGAAGCACTTTATATTGCCGAAGGAACGTCAAAAATTAGAAATTTGGACCGTTCTCATTCCCATGACTTGGAATAATCTAATACACCAGAACGTAAGCTTGACATTCGATTCCAAGTGAATTATCGCATTACATTGGAATAGAAACGACGAAGAGAGAAGTTTCCCGACAACTGCTATTTCCGTGAAATGGAGGCCAATCGCAAACCTTATCTCCCCTTTCTTTCAACAAGACGTCAACTACCATTTTCCGCACTCATTCCACTTGAATCCGTAATCAATTTCTCCGGCAGTTCCACGGAGCCGTTTCCATCAACCCCTCCGCAACGGCTGCACTTCACAGTACTTATTCTCATAACACTTCCGAGTTCAGTCATTCTTCCACAGCCCCGGCCTCCGAGTCGCTCATTATCATTCGTGTTTCAGCCCCCGCCCTCGTGGCTGGTCGCGTCTCCACGCGAACAAATCTCCGCGACCTCCCCGAATGCAACCGCAGAGCACTGTGGGCCGAGGGGACAAACAGCGGACAAATATGGCATTCAAATATCTTATAGCTCTGCATTTATTCTTACGGAATATGTAATTCACGTTTATAATATACAAGGTTTAATATTTAAATAATTCATGTTATAAAACGGACGTTCATGTAAATCAAATTAGTAAATCTTCCGTTGGGACGAATTTTAAACACGCAAGTAACCAAGGCTTGCAAATGTCTTCAAGAGAAAATTTCAGCTAAATTCATAGTTTCGAGATTCTCGGGAGCGGAGACTCCAGCTAAAGAGCTGAGTCCAGATCGACCACTCTCTGAAGCAGAGAACTCTAGATCGTGGCTGGTAGAAGGCATTATGTCTCTGGTGGCCTTCTGACAATTCCAGACAGATGAACAATTTTTTTAGTGTAAGTACTTTTTGCGTAATTTTGAGTGAACTTGTGACAACTTTTCACAAAGGAATAAACAATTTTTTCTCAAGTATGTCTCAAAATGGTTGCTGTAGGAAAAGACGAGCATAATAAAGAATTCTTTGTTACAAGAACCATTTTCGTTACGTTTGAATTTTCAAAAATTGAAGCTATATGTTAGCAAGCGTTTTACACTACAACTGCCAAAAAAACAGAAATAATCGTATGAAATCTCCCACCTGCAACCTCCTTTTCGTCTTGTGCATGCTAGAATCAAGTTAACAGGACAATTGAATCGTTTATTTCAGAAACCCACCAAACGCCAAAATCTAAAACACGCATTAGCGGCGGATTATTGCCCCAAGAAGATAAGACACATATGTATATAGACACATATATCAACTGATTTAATAAATAAAGTAATCTTGAAATCTGAAAATTTGGGAGACATTTTGTCAGTTAAAAAAAATGGAATTTGGCGTTTGACGGGTTTCTGAAATAAACTATTCAACTGTGAAAAACCGAATTGTGCGCGCTTTTGCGACTTTCAAACCACCGTGCGTCGGTCGGCGGCCTGCGCTGCGGCGTGAGTGGCGGAGTGCGGGGGGGGCGCACTAATTACTTCCCGTGCGTATCTCGCTGGCGCCCCTTAGCGCAGGCTAATAAAAGTGTACACGCGACGGCGGCGGCGCGGATCCCGACTCCTTAGGCCGCGATTGGAGCCACGCTGCCTTTGCGATGGCTGAAGGCGAAGGAACTTTCGAGATTAAACAAACGCCCCACAATAGAAAACACTTTTATGGCTCCACTCATTTCTGCACCATTTAGCGCGCAATTCCCTCGCCGAGATTTGAGGAAGGGGTTAAGAATATCAAGGGTTATTAGTGCGAGGGGGGAAGGATTTGGGGGACGGGTTCCGAATCGTGATGCGGTTCCGGAAGGGAGAAAGGAAAAAGAAAATAAAGAACCACGAGGAGAAGGAGGAAGAAGATAAAAATAAACCAAAGATGTCGGTATTGAGGAAATGAATAAAGGGGAAGTGGATATAACAGTAGAGAACAAATCAGATAAGATGACGAAGAACATAGCGATGAAAATGAAGGAGGACAGGGACCACATGCAAATTAAGAGGGGAACGGCGAGGAATGAAGATAGAGTAAACGTGGGCACAAAGAAAGAAGGTTGAGGATGTGGACGCCTAGAGATGCAAAAGTACGCAAATTATTTCGAAAAGGAACGAGAAGGATGAGGTGAAGACGGAAGATCTTGAAATAGAGAAGAGGGTGATTAAGTAGAGTACGAGGACATCGTTGGGAGACGATGCAAAGAAGGAGAAGAAATTGTGACGGAAGAAAATGGAAAATAAATTTGTAAACGACGTCAGGAAAGAAAGAAGTGTCGAACAAGTCCGCGAATACGGGAATTGGGGAAACATGAGTTGAAGACGGTTACGACAACGAACGTTATGAAGATAAAAATATGTATAAGAGAGGCTTGAGCCAGCGGCGGAGAAGAAAGGAGAATAAGTGAAAAGTTTGCGGAAATACAGTATGCTGGCGGATAAAATCAAAGAGCACCAGAAGTATGTTTGGAAAGAGAAGAAGGTGTCTGAGAGGGTTTAATGGAAGGGAACAAAGAAGGATCAAAATAAGTGAGGAGAGGAGAGGAAATGTATAAAGGGGAAGTGGAGTAGAGAACAAAGTAGACAAGAAGATGAAGAACGCAGAGAAGGGAATGAAGGAGAGGGACCATGTGAAAAATGAGCAGAAACGGGCGAGAAACGAGTGTACGTAGGCGCAAAGAATTAATGAAGACGAAGTTAAAGGAAGGCAGGGAAGAGGGGAAAGAGATGGCAAAGGTTAAGAACAAAACTGAGAAATATAACTAGGCAGAGAAGGAGGAAGGAGTGCTGCGAGGGGAGATCCGGCGATAGGGCAAATGAAGAGCGCGCCTCTTCATTTGTATGCCTTCTGCGCGGCGCGCATGCGTCTTAGGACTGTCACTTGGGCCACAGCCACCCGAGACAAAAGAGCGCCTCCCCGTCCCCCGCGTAATGATACGTGCGCCTCGCGGAGGCCCCGGGGCCCGCAGGCACGCTGTGCGGGTGGCGGCGCCGAGGCCGGCGGATGCCCCGGGCGCTGCAGCCGGGGGGAAGCGAACTCTATAAATATGGATGTGCGAAGGGCTCGTGAAGGTGTTAAGGTGGGGAAAGCGCCGAGGGAAGAGTTGCTAAACTGAGAACATAATTAGGAAACAAAAGAACGAGTCACTTGATTGATTGTTGTGTGTTTCCGGACGCGTCAAAGTCACTTGTTCAGTGAATTATAGTCCGGGAGGGGAAGGTGGTTTTGGCTTGTCGGCACCTGAGACCGACCGACTCATCGGTGATTTCTCTCTCTAGGACCTACCGCTTGCGAAGCGTCCACCCCTCCACCCTTCACCGGGACTTGAACCTCAAGACCTTCCGATCAGAGGGACTGCAAGAGAAACACTTGTCCCACAACTACCTCGTCCGCTAAAAAGTCCAACTAGAAATAAAACATTGGGATAGAAATGGACTTTAAATAGCGCTGATTATTAGATACCAACGTCAGAGTTAAGAGACAAATATTTTAAGAAACAATAGCAGTATAACGAAGGGAGAGGCAAATGTAAAGACATTCAAAAATGACCATTACTATGGTGGTTGTTTCTTAAACGGTTTCTACTATAATTCGACTAGTAAGCGGCGGCCAAGCCGGTGAGGATCGGAAGCGCCTCGGCTCTGCCCTCCCCGCCACCTTAACAGTTCGCAGTGAAATGTTAGCCATAACATGGATACATTCTAGTTTTTATTTAACCTAATATTTTCCTCTTAACTGTACTTACGGGTCGTGCTAAATACTTTGGATTAATTATGACAATACATACAATGAATTTATACTATAAGTTATTTTACTAAGAACTACAATTTACAGTGACAGGGAGATATAATAATTTAAAAATATAATTGAATGTCAATACAAATCTGGCTCTTAAATAATTTACATGTAGTGTTTTACCCTATGTGAATCTTTAACCAGCTAAAGGAAATACAATGTGAGATTTTCGGCAACTCAAGAACAAGCTGTGAGGAATGTATACATTTATATTTATTTTGAAAACCTAATGGAACATATAGATAGATAGATAGATAGATAGATAGATAGATAGATAGATAGATAGATAGATAGATAGATAGATAGATAGATAGATAGATAGATAGATAGATAGATAGATAGATAGATAGATAGATAGATAGATAGATAGATAGATAGATAGATAGATTTATTAAAGTTCGCTTTGAGCTAATGCTCGGTGGCAAACATGATAACAATTAAAATTAGAATTACTAAACATTTTTAACATTTACAATTGGGTTTACTATTAGAATTAGGGGGTCGATATATACCAATTATTGTACTATGTACAGTTGAGTCTAGTTGGGGGAGATGGTCAATTTCGGAGATGTCATTTGTTTCACGATCGGAGTGCGGCCGCCTTCTGAGCAATTTATGTGGCCGGGAGTGCGGCTAGCGGCGGTATGTGTCGGCAATGCCTAGGTTTGGCGGCACCCACCAGTTAAAGATGACGGTGCACCACCGCCCCCAAGGGAGACTACTCGTTCACACCGCCACGCTCCTTACCACTTGCACTTCCAGTCACCCGCACTCCTGCCGCAGGTTGTCTGGTTACTGGAGGGGGTTCTCAAATCAAGTACACGACGACACGCGCACGTGCAGACGACAGGAATTCAATGACGGACGCAAGCTAGCAGCGGTATGTGTCGACAGAGCAACGGCCTGTCAATGAGCATGGCAGGGAGACAGAACCATTCAAGGTTTGGCGGCACCCACCAGTTTCAGATGGCCTGCCTCCCCCTGAGCAAGCCAACTCGCCCCCACCGCCAGCCTACACAGCAAGCCTCGCCCCCACAGCAAGCCTCCGACCGCCCACCCGCAGCCCACCGTGAGTGTATGTGTGTGTGTGTGTGGGGGGGGAGGCAAGCTGACCTGGCCACCTCTCAGCCGTGCGGCGGGAAGCAAATCCCACGACCCGCTTCCACCCCTTAGACCGACGACCCGGTGGGATGGGATCTTCTCCCTAGCCGCTGCTGTTGCTGATTAAAGGCGCGCCCGCCAACGTAGTGTTTGTTGTCAACAATTGCGCAAGCCAAGTGTTTAACAAGGTGTAGGGATTGTTGTTTCTCACGGTGAGCGTCAGTGTAGTAGTCATTCTTGAACATGAACAAAGATTCCGCGTTAGTATTACTAAGAGATGCGAGTAAACGTGCAACAAACATTCCTAGAATTAGCCGTATGCATACTGAACAAGCCAAGAAGAAACAGTTGTTACATTTAAGAGGTTTTCAATTCAAGGGCATATGCGGAATTAGAGCCAGTTACCGGAGCAGAACGGGGCAAACGAGCCGCCGGTGATCATTAGAGCGTCTTGAGGCGGCAACTCGAGCCCAGAGCCAACTAACGACCTCTGCCGCAGAGCGGATGTCGGAATGGGCGCCGCCCCAGCAGACCGGGCTCACGGCCGCCTCCACACCGACTCGCTCGCCTCCGCCCACGCCCTCGCGCGCGCCCCTTCGCCCAATAGGCCTTAGGCCCGCTTCACACGGCGCGGCCGCCGCGCGCTTCGTTCAAGGAGCATAGCTCTTCCGACGCAGCCACCGCCGGAGCCACCGCCGGAGCCATGGCCGCACCGCCGCCCGCCGTGGAAGGGGGTGGGGTCTGGAGGGGTAGGTTTCGCCGACCCTCCGGCGACGACGAACAAAGGGACCCGAGCAGGTAGAACGCCGCGACCGGCGGCACAGTGAGAAGGCTCCCATTTAAAGCTGTGTTCTGCTAGCGGTGGCGCGCGGCCCCTCGTGCGCTTCTGGTGGCCGGAGCTCGGCGTCTGCTGCCGCAGCAGCCGCCACCCGCTGCACGTGGGAAGGCCTCCATTCAAACCAATGCTCTGCTACGCGGCCCGCTGCTGCGTGGCGCGCCACCCGCTTCACGTGGGAAGGGGCCCTTAGGCCTATTGCCCACACCGCCACAGAAGCGCTCGAACGTCAATCATCAGGGCTCTTCGCCGACGACGGACAAAGGGTCCGAAACAGGTACTTGCTGCGGTCCCTTTGTCCGTCGTCGCCGGAGGGTCGGCGAAGAGCCCTGATGATTGACGTGCGCGCGCTTCTGCCGCGGCGTGGGCAATAGGCCTAAGGGGCGACCCGGGGCTGTCAGGTCAGACCGTTCGCCTCCCCCTCTGAGTATCCGGGTTCAAATTCCGTTCGATCCTCGAGGAATTTAGTGGTGCATAAAAAAGATTGATTAGTGATTCCGTGGGCGTCAACAGGTCGGTAGTAGAAAAAGTGTGGTGCATGTTTTCGTAGCGGGAGATGCTGGTGGATGGCGAGATTCAGTGCCGACCTACCCATCAGCTAGCGAGTGTTTCCCCATTAAGATGTCTCCAACCAGTGTGCCAACACCACAGCCGAAACAAGGTCTAAATCCCAATTGGTCTACCGACATGTATGGTAGAGTAGTGCATGTAAGTGTGTGTGTGTGTGTGTGTGTGTGTAAGAAAAGGGTCAGGATAGAACAAGGAAGAGGAAGGAAAGATCGCGCGAAGTTCACGGCCCGTTTGTTAGGATACTGCTAACGATACTGCTAGGATACTGCCGGGCGCTAGAATTTCCCTCCAGAGCTGAATTGGGCATAGCTCTATTGCTACTTTTGAAAATCCTGCCACCGTCGTGACTCGAACCCTAAGACCTCCCGGTCAGAGACACTGCAGTGACATCAATAGATGCGCTGAATCACCTAAGTCGATTTTAAATAAAGAGCGTTCACATTTATGCTTTCTCTACGTTCTCTAGTTTACATTGCATTTCATTGCACTGTTACTTTATTATCTGCAAATAATATTGCTAATATCCATCTATCCATCCATCCTACCTTTCATTAAAAAACAACATTCATTGCAGGAATTCACTGCCCTCGTTTCAATCTGACCATTTTATATGACAACTACATTTTTTAGTTATAGATATGCCAGAGTAAGTTGCCGAGTGCATGACAGCTAGTATGAACGCATGTTCGATTCCGGGTGTGAGTACCACACATTTGCTTTAGGAGTTAAACATCAGTGAGTATGTCGTCCTTCCGACGATAGTGTCAGCTAGCCGACTGCTATCGGGTTTTCCCGCGATTGCTCTCAGGGACTGGCCGGAGTAGCACCATAAATATCGGGCCATGGCTTGTGCATGATACTTTCTTCCCCATCACGTCCTCTGATTCCTAATTATCTTTTACTCTATCCCAATGACAAACGAAAATCTGCAACAAGCTTATGAGATCCGTGCTGTATCTGACGTACTTCCAGTTCTTTGGGGAACTCTTCGTGTTCCCTGGTGAATTAATCGATAAAAGTTCCACAACACTGACACTCTTTTGAGGTTATTTACTTAACGGGAAAATGAGTTTAGATAACTCAGATCTCTGATTTTCTTGACAATATTGACATGAATAATTATTCGGGATACATAGTGGTTTGGCAATGCCTTCCAAGAGGAAAGCGGGAAGAAGAAAATATCAATATTTGAATCGATTTTTTGACTTAGTTTCAGTTAATACTTCCTGTACTATGTATTAATGTGTGCATCGGGGCCCTCTCTGTGCCTCTGGGATTGTTTAATCAAAGAGGTGGAGCGAGGGCTTCGTTGCTGTAACCATTGATCCCCCCGCGCGCCCATTCGCTGCGTGCAGAAATGCAAGGCTTCGCGCCACTTCACCTCCGCGCTCACTTTCGCTTATGAAAACTTTCACGAGTTTGTTGGGAAACCGCAGCTCGTGCACCGGAGCTTGAAGCGCGGGCATGGGCGAGGGCGAGGGGGAGGGCGAGGGGTAGGGGGAGGGGAGGAGGCGGGCGAGGGCGAGGGCAAGGGCGAGGGGGCGGGCGAGGGCGCGGGGGCAGGTGAGGGCGAGGGGGCAGGTGAGGGCGAGGGTGGGGGTGGGAGTGGGGCGTGAGCGAGAGTGGGCGTTGGCAAGGACGTGGGTGGGAGAGAGGATTAGGAGGTGAGTGAAGAAGTGGGCGAGGGCGCGGGTAGGGCACACGCTAGGGCGCGGGCGAGGGGGCGGGTGCGGGCGAGGGCGCGAGGAGTGGAAGTTGAGGAGGGCAAATTACTTTTACCCTGGCAATTTAAAGAGAAAAAGAAGAAATAGAAGCAAAGAAAGATCAAATAAAGCAAGCGATTGTTCTAGAGAGATATAGGGAGAAGTAAAATGAGATTGATGAAAGGGGAGTAATGAAAGAGGAATAATAGGGAAGGAATAAGAGGAAAACGAGGATGTAAGAAAAATTTCAGGAGTAAAATGGAAATAAAAGTGCAGGGGAATCATCAAGGAGGTGGGAAATGGACAGAGAAAAATAAGAAGTACAAGGGAAAGAGAAAAGAAACAAACACAAATGGAAGATATGAGAGATATAGGAGATGTAAATGTCTGAAAATGTGGACGAGATAAAGTAAACCAGAGAGAAAGGGAAGAATGTGAGGTATCAAGGTGAACCATAGGCGTTAAGTCGTCGAGTGAACAAGTGCAATAACACATACTAATAAAAGTGAATTCAATGGCATGTACCCGAGATCAATACCAAAAAAAGTAGTGTATGAGTAGATACGAATTTTTTACAAGCTGTTATTCAGAATTGTCTCAGTGACCTTGCAAAGTTTGGTAAAGAATAATACAACACAAATGCCGAAAATAAATTATTTAAATAATATGTTGACAGATGCACTATGATCATTATTTTTCACCTGTTAAGCGCAGATTGGTTTCCTATAGGTTCCACCAAAGGCCTGTAGAGGTGCAGCAGAACTAGTACCTAATAAATTCACTAGAGGCCAGTAGCAGTGAATACGATAAAAAATAATCTAATGGCAATGTACTGTAAAATAAAATGAAAGAAAATTACAGTATTTTAAAAATCTGAATCGATTACATTAAAAATAATAATCTTACATACCGTGGTTTAAGTAAAATTGATCTTTTTCCTCTTTCACAAGGATTGGATATGAAGAAAACCCGCGCCACGCCGGGTATTTTGCTAGCACTGACTAAAACAGGGAGTGGAGCGGGCGTCGCAACCAGATCGGAACGGCGGTGGGCGCGGGGCTGCGAACCCGCGCCCGCCGCCAGCGCCGCCTGGCGTCGCGCTTGGCGCGGCTCCCAGCGCTCAGCTGAGCCGCACACAGAGGTAATCGCTTCTGAGCCGCACCGGCACGGAACACATCTCCGCATCTTTGTCTTCAAAGGCTTCGTGTCTTCAGCCGAACCTCAGCAGCTTCTCCCAGACGACGAGAACAACATCTTTCCTCCTAAACCTTAGTCCTTTCCCGTTGGCTGCATGTGAAAGCACATTATCCACCCGATCCCCTGAACATTTCTTCGTATCAAAATCAATGTGCACATTTTCGTATATTTTACGTATCTAAGACCTTCTGTTTGCTTAAGCCACGTCATATATATATATATATATATATATATATATATATATATATATATATATTGCTTAAGCCACGTCAATTTTCAAATAACTTTGTTACTTGCATCAATATTAATCTTCCTATTGTCTAAAACTGCCAGATTCACTGTTTCACCTGAATGTTTTTCTCTAGAACGTTCGTTCCCTGTAACGTTAGCAGTAAAGTTACCATGGGCAGTTGGTATGAAAAGTTATACGTCATATAACGTTCTATTCACGTTTTGCTTTGACTGAATTTATTCTTTATTTGCTGGTCATAGCATTACATACTACATTATTAAATCATGTGATCTATAATGTTTTCCGAACCCCATTACACCTGAATATACGAGTAAATGTAAGAAAATTTGGCAAGAAAACAGTGAATCTGGCAGTTTTAGACAATAAAAAGATTAATATTGATGCAGGTAAGAAAGTTATTTGAAAATTAACTGATCATTAACAACACACGAAAATTAACTGAGCAGTGACGAATTAAGTGTACTTTGTTTTCAAAAACTGTAAATAATCAACTCTATCACAAGTATAACTAAGGGACTGTAAAAATTAGCATTGCTTACTTCCGAAACTCAGAAGAGCACATATACAAAATGATACCAATCGTAACAATGGTTGAACAATAGGAATGTCGTAACATTGTAAACTACCTTGGCGTGACTCACTTTCTTCCAAAACTTACTCCACGTAACAAACGTAATTATCTCCACGTGGTACAGGCGAGCGCATCAGAATGGAACAGAATTCCTTTGTCTTTGTCTTAAAGTAGTACGGTTTTTCGCCTGTCTGCAAATAAATGGAAAGCTTTCCTTTTATTATATTACATCTTTGTCGGACTCACTTTTAGCCTTTAGGTAAGAAAATGTGTAAATTGTAAAAACGTTATGTTACTTTCGCAACGGTATTTCATAATGAGCTGAATACGAACATGAGAAAAAATCGAGACCTCAGTCACCAGTAAAAAATAAGTGCATCGAAATCTTCTCCAGGAAAGTTAATTTTTACTTTTTCTGGCGGTAACGTTGTACGCATGCTGCGAAATGATTTTCGCTGAATTTTTATTTCGATTTTTGTGGAAATTTACTGATAATTGATGGATGAAAACAGTGATTTGACGTACAGGCAATTTTGCGTGCAGTTGCGCGATGGGAAGCGAGTTTGTAATTTTGGAGAAAAGAGCTATTAAAAAATGACACTTCCCATGCACGAAGCTATCAACGTACAGAACCTCTAAGTTTTCATAATAGTGTTTTGAATTGAGTTGAAACCTATTTTTCATACATATTTGACCATGATTCCCCATTTAATTCATATTTTAGTGTGGAAAACTCAACTATGCCACAACTACATGACGACCACACCCTTTCATTGACAGCAATTCTCCCGAGTAATGTACGGCACCGACTACTGAATGAATCTCTAAGCCTATACGCCACTTAGAACGGTTGTAATGTCATACTTCCCGTTAATAGAAAAAAACCTTAATTTATGACGCTACTTCTATATCAAGATATAACAACAGGTTTACTCTCACCTTTTGTTAATGCACTGGAGCATAAATCCTTCGATTCATACCTCCCTATTTACACAACAGTTGTGAAACACTATATATCAAACAAACGTGAAACATGCATTCCAAAGTCCGTCCATCTGAGGTATATTCCCACTAAACTTTGCTCAGATAATAATCCTGGGCAATTCAGTGCCGCGGGCTTCGCAGGCTAAACAGGTTTGCCGAGGAGATAACCAACTCTCGTGTCAACACCGAGTGCGCAGGTAGATTAGCGGCCGCAACCCCGGCGACCCGGCGCTAAAGCGGAATCAGAGCCGTCGACAGCGGAGGCCGCAAGGGGCGAGGCAGGGCGAGTCTGCACCGGGCGGAGAGGCGACCCAGTACGGGTAGTTGTTGGGGAGAAAGAGAATGACAGAGGAAGCGGTAGAGGAGTAATCGGAGAAAGAAAGGCAACGGAATTCGAGTCTTAATTTGGAAGGAAGAGGAAACGGCGCACGAGAAACAGAAGTTCAAACGAAACGGGGACGAGTCGACGGCAAGAGAGACGGGACTGAATGATGCGAGGGAAAGTAGGAAGAGAGGTGGGACAGGAATAATACAGGAGGGAGAGGAGGAGAAGGGATGTTCGAAGCGAAGTGGAGACGGGGTGGGGTGAGGCGAAAGAATAGGATGATAGTGATGAAGTGGAGGTGGAGTGGAAACGGAGAAAGAAGAGAAGGATAGTACGTTGGTGCAACGGTACTGGAGAAAGGACCGAATACGTGGCTAGTTGCATTCCAAGGAGAAATCGAACAATAAGAGGAAATAAACGATAGGGGGAGGATACGCAGATGTGATGGAAGTGGTAAAGGAGGGGGTGGCGACGAAGATTGATCTGAAAGAGAAGAGGCAGAGATAACGATAGTGATAACGGTAAAGGAAAAGGCAGCGGTAAGTAATGAAGTTGGCGGCAAAGGCAGATTGGAGAATAGGAAGTAACGCGAGAGATGATACGGAAACAGCGATGTAATAAGACAAGTAGAAACAACTTGATGGTCGTTGCAATAGCTCTTATGGTTGTGGCGGAGAAGAAGAAGAAGAAGAAGAAGAAGAAGAAGAAGAAGAAGAAGAAGGAGAATGCTTCTAAGGAAGAGAAGGGAACTACCTGAAGGATTATAAAAAAAGGATGTGGGCGAGAAAGACACTGTGGTGGAAGAGTAGATTGGAAATTTAAAAAAAAAACTATGGATAGAAAAAGAAAAATGTGATGGAGAAAGAACAGAAAACGGAAAGAGGATGTTGAGAAAGAAGTAAAGGTGGAAGAACAAACTGTGTAGATGGAACAGGAAACGGAAGGAGGAGAGTGAGGAACAATTACCTGAGCCGAAGGAAGGAAAAGAGGACGGAAAAGAAGTAGGGTAGAGGAGGAATGAGCGGTGGAAGGCAGACGCAAGTGCGCCGGGGGGAGGGGAAGGGCGAGTCGCTGGGAGGGGCGGCGCAGGTACACGGGAGGGACAAGCGGCGCGGAGGAGCTGCGGATCGACAGGGCGGAGGGCGGCGCTTGCTCAAGTTGTCGGTTCGTTAGAGGGCTAATTAAGCGAATCCCAAGACGGGGCAGGCCGTCTCGGCCAACTCGGCAGGCACAACAGCGGCCAAGCGGCGCGCGGGTCAAGCGGTCGAGGACGGGAGGACGGGAGGACGCTCTCCACGGCGATCGCTGCTCGGGACTCTCACCGGTCGAACGGGAAAAGGCGGCGGCTGTTAAGTCATAAATCCGCAACATCATGCCCAAACTACATCTCAACGTGATCATCGGACTGAAGGGAACATAAATACGTGTTCGAAAGAATTAAACAGCTGGTAGATGCTAAATGCCTAAACATCCGCAAATCAGTTAGAGCTGGTAGTGACAATGAACGTGGCATCTGTCGTATTCAGTAGAGCTAATCGCAAGTAGGCCTTATCTCAATCCACGTTTCGACCATCACATCGTCGTTTTCTTCATATTGGAGTACTCCAGAGCCCTGAAAATTACTACGATTTAAACGTAGGCGTAATCCAATTAAGGTTCCATAAAAGTACCTACAATTAATCAGAAACCCGGCATCAACATACGTGTACATAATGGTTCAAACAAGCGGACATCCCCACTTCCACAAAAACAACTTACACGAACTTTTCGAACCAGTGCAATAAATATATGCGTTGTCATTGTCAACAATATTATTTATTAAAATAGCATCTTTCGAAGGCTTAGCCATCATCATCAGTTTTCTGCTGTATGGAAGCCACAAAAACGACTACCGTTTCGGCTTCCATACAGCAGAAAACTGATAATGATGGCTAAGCCATCGGGAGCTGCTATTTTAATAAAAAATATTGTTGGCAATGAGGACGCATATAATTATTTCATTGTAAATGCCATCGAAAACTCACCACAATACCTATTTTCTAAGCAGACCCTCAGTCACTGTTCAGTGGCTCTCCAAACACTCCACAGGCATTCCACACCCTCTCCAGCCCATCTCCGCCGCGTGCAGTCGTGCTCCGTTCGCCGCCTGTGGCGGGGCGCGCGGCTTTCTATTCGCCGTGGAGGCGGAGGCGTTTGCGGCCGCCAACGACCCTCCCGCGGGGCTTCAGCTGCTTCAGCCGCCTCTTCCGCCTCCGCCTCCGCCTCCGCCGCCGAGAGCGGCTCCCGGGCGCCGAGGGCCCGCGCCCCAGCGAGCGCTCGAGAGCCTGCCGACGGCGCTCGGCCTATGCGGGTAATGGAGGGGGCGCACGGGGGTGAATGGGATGGAGATGGTGGATGTGACGTGACGGAAGTGGTGGATGTATCGGGGCGGAGGTAATGGATGTGACGTGATGGAGGTAATGGATGTGACGAGGTGGTGACATGACAGAAGTGGTGGTAGTGACGTGCCGGAGGTGGTGGATGTGACGTGACGGAGGTGGTGGATATATCGAGGCGGAGGTAATGGATATGACGTGATGGAGGTAGCGGATGTGACGAGATGGTGGTGACATGACAGAAGTGGTGGTAGGGACGTGCCGGAGGTAGTGGTGGTGACATGACGGAGGTGGTGGATGTGACGTGATGGAGTTGTAGGATTTGATATGACGGAAGTGATAGAGGTGACATGACAGAGGTGACGTGACTGAAGTAGTGGGCATGGCGTGAATGGAGGTGGTGAATGTGTCGTGATGGAGATGGTAGATGTGACGTGACGGAGGTGGTAAATGTGTCGTGATGGAGATTTTGGACGTGACGTGGCGGATGTGACGTGTAATGGAGGTAGGAGGTTACGTGACGAATGTAGTGGAGGTGACGTGATGGATGTGAGGTGAAATTGACGAGACGGAGCTGGTGGAGGGTACGTGACGGGGATGGTGGACCTGCCGCAACGGAGGTGGGGGACGTGGCGTGATGGCGGCAGTGACAAATGTAATTGTGAGGTATGTGTCAGAGGTGACGTAGGTGAGAAGATTGCGGAGGTATTGGATGTGACTTAAGTAACACATAACACAATTTTGAATTGGAGATAGAGATGACGGATGTGACGAAATTTATGATGACGGACGTGCAGGAGGGAAGAAGGTGGGATGGGTTATACACGGCTGCGGAGAAGTCATTAATGGGGGGCAGAAATGGCAGTAGGTACAGCGGTGGAATTTGAAGAGGTAACGAATCTTCATTTTCATGAGATATCATATATCATTTACCTGAATTAATGAAACAAGCGAACTGCATATCCCTGCAATATATTATTTTATTAGTTACTGACTATATGTCATGAAAAAACAAAATACAAAGGCATTTATTCGTTTATTATTAGTTTCTGTGAAATTACTCATAATTAGATTTATATTAGATTAGGTTTATTAATAATTCTGCAATTACGTTTGACAACTTGGTGGCAGAATACACTAACTTAACATTACATAATTACATTTCTAGTAATTTGTATATTTTAGAGAATTATTATGGAGAATGTAATGTTTATGACTGTTGATGTTAATAACAAAAATGATTTTTAAACCGTAACAATGCATGGAGACAGAAAACGAAACATATTAAATTGAATCACGCTTTAAGAGATAAACGATGGAAACAAATATTTAATACAGAAGTAGATGCCGGAAGGTATAATTAGGAGGGAGAAGGAAGGGCGAAAGAAGGAGAAAGAGTTGAAATATAAATGCATGAAAGAACCGAAAAAAGAACAATAAGATGAAGTAAAAAACGAACAGTTGAAAGGTAGAACGAGAGAAAAGGAATAACGAGAGGAAGAAAGGTGAAACAAAACAAGAAAAGAACGAATTAATGAAAGAAATAAAAGAAAGGAAGAGTGCAAAAAATAAAGTAATAAACACAAATAGCTTGAAACGCCCATTTAGAGAATCACAGTCGCGGGAAAGCAAGAAATTTGCGGAAAAAAGCACACACACACACACACACACAAAACGAAGCACGACGTAGAGAACGACCCTCAAACGGCACAGAAGGCACGTGAGCGCCTCACCAGGTCATTAGGCCTGTTGCGGGGCCCAGCGGCTCCCGAGAGAGTGGCCCGGCCACAGTTGCCCTCAAAAGAGTTCCCCGCAAGTACAGGCCCTCTGACCCTCTGACCTTTGAGGGCGTCAGGCGCAGGAGCCACGCGAACCCTTTGGGCCGCCCTTGCCTTCCCCCCCCCCCCAACCTCGTCCGATCTTTTCGCCCGCACCGTCTCATCTTGTTGGCGGCAGAGCCCTCGCGTTTTCTTTGATACCGTTCCGGATCAGGTTAATTAAAACCTATCGAACACGCCAATAGCCTGCTTGCTTCGCGGTCAGGGGAGATAGCAGATCGCGGCGTCGAGGAAAAAGTTCCGCGGTATTCACCTCGGGATTTTAGGAATAAGGAAATGTACGTGTGATCCGGATTACTCCTAGTATTAAGCAATTCCATCACCATAAAAAGTTTCGAGGAGGTATTTTCCATTTTCAATCGAATATTGAATTCATCGTTTTCTTTGGAATGCATTGCATCTGTTATAATTAATTTGCAAGATGGTGTTTCTATCCATGGTTTTGGAGAAACTGAATAACACGTTTTGCTAGGACACATATTTTGGAGAATGAACTTGAATCTTACATAACACAAGGTAATAATGCATATTTCTTTCAATTTTGTTAAATAAAAGGTATCAGATAAATTTGTTCAGACAGAGTACATCAATTACCGGACTAATCGCGCTTAATGGGTCAGGAAAAGTTATTAGTTGAGTAGAAAAATTCCCTTCACTCATCCACTATCAAAACTCCTACCCAGCGTTAAAGTTCCTCCCATATCAAGATCAAAATTTTCTAATCGTAGGGATATTAAAAAGAAATTTACGGTATGAAGGATTGTTGCGTTCGTTTCACATCAGCTAGGGCAAATAACAGTAGATTTATTTTCTAGAGCAGATTGACACTACCATTACAACACGGAGCTCTATAGTACTCATTCCATGAAATCAACCTTCGTGTTACTACAATTGTGGGTGAATAAAAAAAATACAGCTATTTCTTTCACCTTTTCACATACAAATCTGCAAATATAAACCCTGCTTCCGCTGGCTAAATAAACATACAATGTAATCCCACCACAGAAATGTCCACAACGATACAAAGTTAATCCTGATAACGGCGACCAACATATTGCCCTCGGGACCTGAAACTTTACGCAAGCACGGACACACGTAATTATTCTGTGTCAACTCCGTTGGTACGTCGCATACTCGAGAGCGTAACTGCAATAAAAGCAATATTTCAAACTTGGAAATTCCTGATAATGGAACCAGGAAAGAAGTTTCGTGCCGGAGAAATTTGTTGAAATCCATATTTTGCTAACTAGGAACAGAATAAGATGTAAGCTCTCTAACAATGTCTTGAAATTTCATAAGATCTTTCACTTTTCCTTCCGTAAACGTTGTATGCTTGTAGCCGGGCGTCTGATATATTATTTTCAACGGAATTTGTTAATTCAAACAAGTAACTTAATGAGCAAAGAATTAATCAAAACGTCCTACCGACGAACTTGTTTATTAAAAAACCCATTTTCAGTTTTGATATACGAACACACGGCTACAGAAGAAGGTGTTAGATGACCTGCATCCTGGAAACCTTGATTTTACGCTAGTTTCATTCTGAGAATTTTCTAATATTAACTTAACTCATTTACTTGAAGTCATTTTCTGAACCAACTAGGAATTGCTTTCAATGAACTCGCATTTCATTACACAAATATCGCAAGTACATTTCACTCTCTTCATATTTGACCCTTCGTAATATAAGTCCTAAAGACCCCAAAGAAAAAGTATTTCGGTATTTACGTCAATTACTTGAAGAGGCTCAGGATCCGGGATGTGTTGCCTATGATGCTTAAAGCTGAATTGATGATTATTTATATCACAATTCAGCGACTCGCAAACCTTTACGGCGTGAATACAAGTATGTATATATGTTCGGATGTAAGGTAGCAGACCTGACGCTGAAAACTGTGCAGCTTCTGGCTGTGCAAGAGTAAACAATTATTTCGTTAGGTGTCCAGAAAGACTGATGAAGTACAAGTATTATAAAAATGCTCCGATTTGGACTGCAAAATGCAAATATTTGGTTGTGTTATTCCGCCCAATCGCATACTGTGACACTGCCTGAATTCTCATACTGCGTCAGTACTTACACACCGCTGACGCCAAGCGACGAAGGAGAAGGCACTCTGTACTCACTTGTGCCGTTTCAGATCAGACAATTTTGGCACCTCCAAACTTGACAGCAGCATTTTACCTACCGCAGACCACCAGTACGATAAAATAAACCAATCCCAAACAATTTACAAAAGCGTGAAATGTAATATTGACTATTGCCTGTTCAATGTAGTATTTATCCACTGTTTGTTGAGGCCTAACATGTAATTTATATTAATAAACAATTCAACTATTAATCGTACAAAACCATAATTCTTGGCAAATCATTAATGATAAAAACCGTCATCAGATATTTCACGTTTTTTTCAGTTGCTGTGACGCCACGTTTTTTCACATGGCGCATGAATTACTTAACGGAAATAATAAGGTCACAAAATCAATTACTAAACCCTCTGGCTTTTAATCAAAAAACAATCGATTCCAAAGTGAAAGGCGCGGAGTAGGACGTTAACATCAAAGAGAGAACAATTTTTGAGCGATACTGCGCTGGAAGCAATCAGCTACGAAAAATGAATAAAATTATTAATTTTTTCGATTCGCTTGACATTCGGAAAATTAATTTAGAGAATGGCTCTCGTCTTTCATGAAGCAAAATGAGCCTCATTATCGATGCCAGAAAAAAATTAATTTTTCCTGCATTTTCAGGCGTGATATAACATAAAACAGATTTAAATTAGCAGGCTGTTAAATCATGACGTGATTGTTGGTCGTTCCTATTTTATGAAATCACAAAATACGAAAAATCACTTCAAACGAACAATGAATAAATATACAAAAACTACAAACAGTCTACTCAGTGCTGAGTTTCAGCGTTGACAGATTCGTGCGGCAGTGCGAATTTTCACCTCGCCCCTTGTGAGAGGATTGATTAAAAGTAAACTTGGTTTTGGGTAAAACTTTTTTTTTAGTTAATTTGATGAAAGATTATCATTGATTACTTGATCTTCTCTGGCAAACACTGAGGTAATTCCAAGCAATTTTTTTCTACCTCAGATTCCAATTATTCATTGTCCGTATATCGAGTGGCAATTATACTTTATTGTTATGGATATCTTTTGCAGTATAATTATAAGATCGGATGAATAAAAGTTATTTATGATGCGAGTGGTAACAGTGGCATTTTATTTTGCGAGTAGGAAATGTTCTGACATGAGGCCGATAGTCCGAGTGGCGAAATCTTACGAACATAGTAAAATCACTTTTAGCACGTGTGTCAAACATTATTTTTATCTCCCTTAGAGACAGTCATTTTATTTTAATTCAATCATACAGATCACTATGTTAAGGTCCGTAGCAGTAGCTGATGCGATCAGACGAAAGTATTTTGTTTTCTTTTTTTAAGATCGATTTTTAACAACTAAGGTCATTTTGTTTTCTTTGTTGCATTCACAGTTTCATTTCAATATTTTAGAATCATTCACTTTTGGTACTAGGGCTAAAAATTGAGCATGCTTTGCATGGCGTAAAATAACCCCTTTTACTAAGGTCTTTCTGAGAAAGAAATTAAGTACTGTGACATACTAGGGACAAATAGGAATATATTGACATCTAAAATACTTATGAAATGTCAATAGAAAGTTCAAGCACAATTTAATGCAACATGTAGTAATTGGGTAATCTATGTTCGTCTGTTGGTCGAATAATTCTATTTTTAACGGTAATAAATAAATATTAAATTACTTCTCAAACTGTTAAAAAAGCCGAAGACTCCACACTAAACGTTTTATCATCATTTTCTTCTAATGAAAAGAACGCATCGTGCTTACAGTTAGAATGTTTTAAATCTTGTTACTCTTCTCTCTTTTTAATTAATTAATATTTTTCACTAGTGGATAAATTATACAAGGGTCTTAAACAAAAACATTAGTGATTTTCTTATGAAAATATTACTGCAACTCAGGAAAACAAACCGTTCTTCTATAAAAGTTCGGAGCTAATTATCACAAAATTAAGTGACTTGCAGTTCCCCTACAAATATAAATACTGCCTCTGCGGGAATTAAGGATAATGATAATTGTCACTATTTATAAAGGAAATACGCATCTAAAACAAAAATCTTGAGCAATAATAAATACGGAAGTACTCAACTTTATTTCAAATTTTAGTTTCTCCTAACCATCAAGTACGGTTTTGCGGTTTTATAATATTTTGTTTCTAAGAAAATGATCATTTACAAACGTTTGTAGTAAACAGTTTGTGATTTAGCACTCGGTTCCTCGAACTCCGTTCTTCCTTGTCGGACCGATGCGTCTTCCTTGGCAAAACAGCAGGTTCTTGTGCCAAGTCAGTGCTCGTCACTCATGAATATTCTGCATTCATTTGCGCATCATAACCATCAACACCGCAAACGGCATTACAACGCCGATTTGGAAATGCATTCAGCATTAAAACTGAAAATTTTATTTTATCTTGTTCTTTATAATATTCGCCGTTTTCGGCATACATTATGATGTATACATATTCAACGTCTATGTTCTTATTCTAAGAGGATAGTAAGAAGTCTCTTGACTAAAACCTGTGGAATAATATATTGAAATTTCCCCAACCTCTACTAATCTTGTGAATCGATTTCAAATCATTATTTTTACAATTCTATATTTGTCAAGCATTCATGTAGTCATGATATTGTGCATTCAATAGACGTTGAAACTCACAAAAAAACGTAAGAATCCCTGAAAAATACACCATCTGTCTTTGTCCTTCACAATTTTCTCGCAAATAGAAATGAGGTTCGAGAAAGAAATTAATATAACACAATAGTTGACAATTGTGAATTCTGGTCTAGAATGGTATGAAAAAGCGCTCCAAATGGATAGTGAATGGTTGTCAAGAAAGATGACGGAAAATATCTCGGAAAAGAGGGAGATTTGTGAAGTAACGACAATATAGCACATGAAGCTAGGACTTGCCGTTGTCAGCGAGAAAATGCAAGAGAATGGTGGAACAGACCGACAAACCAGATATGCTGGCGGGTTTTAAACAATAAATGCTTTTTGTAGGTTTTATTCGGATTTTTTGAACAAAAAATTAAAACTTAATAAGTCTAAAAATGCCCTTAATGAGTTTAAAACAGACTAATAATAACAACAACAACAACAACAATAATAATAATAATAATAACAACAATAATAATAACAACAACAACAATAATAATAATAAAAGTGGCTCAATCTTTTGTTATTAAATTCTCTAGTCATATATGATTTATATAAATGTCCTTGGTATGCAAAAGGTTATAAATAAACAATAGGATAAAACTTTGAAGACTGTCTCCCAAATAATAAAATAAAACGTTTAATATGATTTAAGGTTACTCTGAAACGTTGGCTTGAATATGATATATGTTCAATAGTGTATTTAGAATTCTTCTGTTTTGGCCCAAAAAGAAAATTCAAATTTTAGCGTTTTTATGTATTATACGAGACGAGGAAATGCAGAGAAAAACCGTCTCGGATCATTTGCCGTCCTCGAGTTCCGCAATGTCACTTGGGAAGGTGTTCAGCTGCGAGAGAAAGGCTCTTGAGGCGCGAGAAGAATGGGAAGTGAATGTTGTGACGCAGTCCATTCAACACTTCCCACCAAATCGTTAGGATTCAATGAGCTGTTAACTTTCGAGAGTCGTGAGCTGTATTTGATTGACCTTGCACTACACAAGACCTGTTGAGCGTTCCAATATACACCTCAAATAGTTTCTCGTCCCGGAATACTCACTGAATGGTAGTATCATTATGAGTTTTCTGTTTTGAAACACTAGGAGCAACAAAATTAAATGACCCCATGAGACTAATATTGAATATCTTCGAAAATGAATGCAAAATCCAAAACGTTCTGAATCCGACCAAATATCAAATTCCATTTTTAATAATAATAAATAATAATAACGATAATAAAATAAGGAGACGGAAGGCGGCTCTAACGGAATATCTGTAAGAGAATTTCGGGAATGGTTTATTTTGGTTATAATTTATGATATGATGAGAATGAAATACAAAATTCTTATTGTAAATCCAAACAAGTTATTGATTGATTCATTAGAAAAAATATATATGCAATAGCATTTAAACGAAATATATTTCATTAGACACGGAAGCGCACGTAAGATATTCAAATTATTCGCCAAAGAAGACTTGACCTTTTCTTCGCCGCCGCCACCTACGCACTGCAGTACTAAAGCATGTCGTCCTTACAGCGCCCGTGACAGCTCCTACTGACACGATCCGCCCATCTCTTTTCCTGCTTCAAAGCTCCTCTGCCACTTCGGTACCCACTGCTGTTGTACTGCCCCGCCATTCTCTCGCTACCGCCCTAGGCCCCTGCCATAGCACGAAACTTACTTTTTTCTTTTCACGAACAGCTAAATCATAAGGATAAGTAAAACACGTGTGGAAAGGGCGTATTTAATTCAGTGGAAGTACTTCAGTAATGGTTACGAGAGAGAAGAATCTGTATTTTTATGTGAAATGCGTTGGATGGACGCTGTACTCAAAAATATTTAATTCCCCGTGCAGTGGTTTCCAGCTATATGTGCTGTGAAATTACTGGACGCGCAGCAAAAATAATGTAACAAGGAAAACATGGACACGAAGACTTTGAGACTGGGTCCGCTATTAAATTGCAAGCTCATCAACAAAATGTGGTGTCAATTGAGAATATCAAAGCCTCGTCCTCGACACAGAAATGCAAGATCGAAGAGAATAAAAAAGCTCTTATGAAATAAACGATTCTTTAGTTCATATAATCTACTAAACATACCTTAACACGCACAAGTTTTAGGATCACCACGCAGTATTCAGCGCATTTTGCACTTTCTATTTCCCCATTTTCTTAAGTGTTTCAACAAAATTAATTTTGCAATGGGTGCGTGCAAAACATATTTGCTAATGGTACTCCAGTAGCTGCCGCCACTCTACCTGCCCCAAAATCCACGATCTCAGTCTCCCTCTACCCCATACACGTGAACACCGGAATCTATTGCTGCGTCAAATGTCCGCGCACATCTCAGACGCCACAGACACATTCTCTGGCTCCGCCTCACCTTGACATTATCAGTCACCGCCGCACCTGCTTCAACGTTCTGCTTCAGCATTTGTGATCAACCAAACACTCCCCATCCTCTCTCTCCCGCTTCTACTGCCGCTTTCCAGATTCTGCTCTCGTGATGGAAGGCATGAAATCGCAATGAATTGCTTCTCATGCACCCATCGTCTTCCTGAAGCTACCCACTCCCACACACAATCACCGCCGCGTCAGATTCCAATCAATCCGTAACACGTAACAGCCAACAATTGGCAATCAAGCGCCAAGTCCCGCTCGTACCTGAAACGCTCGCTCTACGAGTAAACCGATATTTTTGTAAACCCATTTATCCAATACGTACACAGAACCTAATATAATTCAGTTCTCTTGAATTTTCTTGTTAATATCAAGCGCGCAGCTGCTTAAGTAGCTCAGAGTATAAACTGATGTCACTGATGTACTTCAGATCGAAAGGACATAAAGTTCAAGCCGTGGCGGTAACAGAATTTTCTACACTAGCTTGTCAGCTAGGTGCAGTTCAGCTGATGTCTGGAGGAGATTTCTAGCGAGCAGCTGCTCTGGTCGATAGTTTTCCGTGTTTTTTTCCATCAACACCAGGTGAATGCCAGATCAGTACTCTACCAATTCTACCTACTCTACCGGGTCTCGGACCTCACGCGAGCTTTCCTCCCTATTTCTTGTTCTATTCTCACCCCTTAATTACAAGCACTACACAATCGTCGGGAGCACAGAACTCGTCCCGGTGCCAGGTTTGTGGGAGATACGTGGTTGAGGAAAAACCGCGCAAGCCGACGTAAGGCAGCTCCGTTTCTAGCCATCTACCGGGGGAGTATCAGCCCCACCTCACGCAATAAAGCCTTACTACAGTTGCGGGGATAATGACCTTAGCAGTTGGGGCGCCCGGAATCACTGATTGAACAATCAGTCAATCCAGGTCGACAAGCGACCGCCCCCCTGCCGTACCGTACCGTACCGTGCCACGCCATGCTGTGTCGTGCCGTGCCGTGCCGCGTCGCGCCGTGCGGCTTCCAAGTTCCGTCAAAGGCCCGGTGGCTCCTCGCGAGGCGACGCACGTCGGTGCGAGGCCTGAGCCGCAACGCGAAGCCACGTCAATGACGGACCCAGGCCCGGTGCCACAGTCCGCGCCTCACACGCAACGAAGGTCGTTCACCCTAACACAACAGAACAGTCTACGAATTGAATTGAATTGAATTGAATTGAATTGAATTTGTCTTATTTTACGTGGCGAGACTCGGGCCATCAGGCCCGCTCTTCCATCTGACCACGCAAATTTCATCAACTAGCAGAGAAAGGAGGTATTTCTTGGGCGAGAAACAGGCGATTTGAATTTAGCTCAGAGGCGTCATTTAGGCTTGAGGATCTTTTACATGCAAGTAAATCTACTAACATGGGACAGCCGGCTTTACTTCCCCTCCGAAGGAAGGCGTACGAAGGATTTTGTCGCCCTAAAAATCCACGGCTTCGATCGCGAGCTTGGGTATAACAGTCCGGTACGCTAACCGTCACACCATCGCCGCCGCTGCCGATGCCGCTGCCGAAACCGATGTTCGATTTCGTTCACTCGCCTACGTCGAATTCAGCCGCTGCCCGGAGGTCGATTCTAGCAAACGGCTGCTCTGATCGGTAGTTTGCCGTGTTTTTTCCGATCAACACCAGGCGAATGCCCGGGCAGTACCCTAACAAACGGGCCGCGGACTGCGCACGATCTTTCTTTCCACTTCCTTGTCCAATTCGCACCTCTTATTTACACACTTACATGCACTACAGTACCATTCATGTTGGGAAACTAATCAGTTGCTTAGACCTTTCCCGGCTGGGGCAGTGTGTCGTTAGGGGAGATATCTGGAGGAAGAAATTTCCCGAAAACTGACTTTCGACACCGAATCTACCATCCAAAGGATAAGGAATTACAACCACCTCCCAGGATAAAACATTCATTACACTGATGACCACCGCTGTTGATATGCCCTTATACATCAGTCAATCGTTGATGCACATATAAAGTAAAAACACTCTTCCCACGCAGAGGACCTGCCTTTCGCATACATCTGAACTTCATTTTGCCGAACGGTTGGGCGTGGGCGGCACCTCAACGTTAGGTGCCAATTCGATGTCAACAATGACTGACAGATGAAGTCGGGTGGCGAAGTCCATGCTAGTTCCCGACAACTTCTGCACGTCTCACAGGGAAGGTTGTTAATTCCAGGGCACCATTCGAAGCAGATTACAAGAATCCACGTTTCATTATTGGATGCAATTGTCTTGCATTAAGTTATAACAGTATATTTATCTTTTGTTTCTAAATGTGTAGGCTGCAGGGATGTTGGCGTTGATTTTGATGCGTAAATCGGTCTTTGTGTACCGTTACCTCTAATAGTGTGGGGATGGATGTGGGTAAATTAATTTAGCCTCTTTGGGCGCTTAAAAGGCGAAGGATTTAATATTGAGGCTCATTAATAACGAGGCTCATTAATATGTCCTCATATTCTTAGCGCACGCATCTCGAATTTTATACATGAAAAATCTACCGTGTTTGGCTGGAATCGAACCTGTGAACGATGAAGAATGCAAGTTTACCGGAGCTTAATAGATATGACAATAGATGTATGATGAAAGTAGATTTGTTACCAAAATTCAAATGCATAATTCAAATAAGTTAAAAGAAGGAATTGAGCGAAAATTTAGATTTGAAAAAAGTTGTCATCAGGACTCAATTTGTGCGTAAAAAATGATAGATCGTAAAGCAAATGAACTTCGTTAGCGAACAATACAACACTAATAAAATCAAAAATCAATGGTTAGTGAAGGCAGAAAAACAGTCCTTTACTTGCAACGGACGCGCCACTTTGCATACATCTGAACTAGAGGTTTGGCGTGCGTTTGGACTTGGGAAGCAACTGAATGTTAAACGCGAATGCGGTGCCAACAATGACAAAACCGCGTGGCCCAGCACTTCCACACTTCACTCGCAGCAAAGGTCGTTAACCCCAGGGCATGGCCCGAGGCGGATATCAAAGGAAGAGATTGGAAAGAGTAATCTGAAGAGAAAAAGAAAGTAAATATAATGTTTTACTGATACGTTATTGCTTCTTATTGCCGTCGAGAATCAAAGATCGGTATACATTACATAACTCATTTGGATCAAGTGGGTCGTGGTTACGAGGGAAATATGAAAGCAGTTCAAAGATACATGTTCTCTTAGGAAGATAATTATGAAAGGGAATAATAGGAAGAAAGTGTAAAAAGACAAACTGAGTCAAGTTAACATCTAGTTAATTCATAAATAATTAAATCTGAATCGAAAATAAAATCGTATATGTTCCACGGGCGTTACGTGATTCTATCGATCGAGCACTAAAGGCCCTCGGGCTTGCTGCCACCGCTCGATTATTAGAACCCATATAGCGCCCTTGGTGCTATATATTAAAATGTAATAATTATTAAAATGTTGGTCCGTCACGCTGTACACCAACGCCCATCGGAAGCAAAGAGCGCCTTTCCGCTAACAGAACAAGCGTCAGGAACGAGGAGACGACATTCAATACCGCAGGGAGAATGGAAGAGGCAGCTGGTCACAGCTGTGTACATAGGATTTCCCACCATAAAAATGGTTCGCTCGCGTGAGAATATAGGTATTTATGAATAAAAATCTGTCAGTTAAGAAACAGTCAATTCATTTGACTACTCTGAATTCGGCTCTAACTGCGCCGACCAGTACCCCTTTGAGATCCTCAATATCATACTGTTACATATATTAACCATTTCATGTAGGTTCATTTAATATTTGATCATTCAGAACTGCATAACTAGTAGCAAAATATTTACTCTAAATTATTCTTAGTTTAGACGTTTCCGACCTACGTTCGTGAAGTTTTACGTTGGTAGAAATGAGGGTAACAAATGAGTATTGTTGATGAGCTGCAGCGAATATAGTTTGATGTCATCTACAGCTAAGAAAATGTACCGTAAAAGTTCAGAACATACAATAATAATAATAATAATAATAATAATAATAATAATAATAATAATAGTTATTATTATTATTATTATTATTATTATTATTATTACTGTGTACTGGATGCTATATATATATATCAGGAGTTGTAACCCCCAAAGTTGAAGTCTAAGTTGATATAAGAAATCGGATACTGACCCTCAGTAGTACTGATTTTGAATAAAAATTGTTCTTGCAGATTCAGAGATTTGTGTTAAATCAATTGTAGAAGAAAGAAGTCTTTAGCGCCACCCACACTCTGAGGCAGAGAGATGACAATCAATTTGCTTATCGGTGGAGGTGAATGTGATTTCGAAACATCGAAAAACGAGTGGCATTCGCACAGCGCTTTCCGCGAGTGCAGCCGGCGGGGAGGAATGACCCGGGGTGGCCTTTTTGGACGCGAGCGCCTGGATCGCCCCCGTGCGGTGGGTGTCACCGCGGCCCGGGCGCGAACCCACGCCCGCCGCGGGGCCCGTTACCCCGGGGGCGGGGCGGGGCGGGGCGGGCGCTGGCACGCGAGCGGGAGCGGGCGCCGCCCAGCGCCTACCAACGCCGCCGCGCGAGGACATAAACAACGCCTCCGGGCGGCGCGACACAATGGCATTTGAAAGCGCGCCCGTCGCCCCGCGTGCGGCGGAGGTGGCGCCGCGCCGCGCCGGACCTGCCGAGGTATGTGGTGGCGGAGGTCGCGCAGGTGGACGTGGAGATGGGAGGCACTGGAAGTAATGAAAGCGGCGGAGGCTGTGCTTGCGATGGACGCGGCATTTGTGATGGACGCGGGATTGGTAATGGACGCGGGATTGGTAATGGACGCGGGATTGGTAATGGACGCGGGATTGGTAATGGACGCGGGATTGGTAATGGACGCGGGATTGGTAATGGACGCGGGATTGGTAATGGACGCGGGATTGGTAATGGACGCGGGATTGGTAATGGACGCGGGATTGGTAATGGACGCGGGATTGGTAATGGACGCGGGATTGGTAATGGACGCGGGATTGGTAATGGACGCGGGATTGGTAATGGACGCGGGATTGGTAATGGACGCGGGATTGGTAATGGACGCGGGATTGGTAATGGACGCGGGATTGGTAATGGACGCGGGATTGGTAATGGACGCGGGATTGGTAATGGACGCGGGATTGGTAATGGACGCGGGATTGGTAATGGACGCGGGATTGGTAATGGACGCGGGATTGGTAATGGACGCGGGATTGGTAATGGACGCGGGATTGGTGATGGACGCGGGATTGGTGATGGACGCGGGATTGGTGATGGAAGCGGGATTGGTGATGGAAGCGGGATTGGTGATGGAAGCGGGATTGGTGATGGAAGCGGGATTGGTGATGGAAGCGGGATTGGTGATGGAAGCGGGATTGGTGATGGAAGCGGGATTGGTGATGGAAGCGGGATTGGTGATGGAAACGGGATTGGTGATGGAAGTAGATTTGTTAATGGAGGTAAAGGAGGGCGTTAATGATATTGGCGGTTGGATAATGGAAGCGAAGGAGGTGATATTGGTTATAGTTGGTTGAGTTGACCGAGACGATATAGACGGTGGAGGTGATGAAGGAAGTGCAAGTGCTGAGAGAACCTTCGGCGGGAAGGTGATGGCGGCGATAGTAGTAACAAACGTGCTGTTTGCATGATTGGGGTCACTGGTGGAGTAGAAAGTAGTCGTACATCAGATGGCACTAGAGATGTGGCGATTGTCAGGAGAGATGTGGTAGGATTGTATTGGAATCGACAACGGTGTGTTTCATTGGTTACGCGCTTGATTTTCTATACTTGGCGAATGAAAGAATTTGATGAAACATTTTCATCCTTCTAGGATGTTAAGGAGTAGTACAGGGAGTTTTGACAAATTGATAGCGATTCCGGTTAGAGTAATTTCACCCAGAATTACTCATATTATTGTAGGAGAGTAAGACGAAAGCTTTAAAGAAAATACTGACATCACTGTTACCGTTAATATTTCACTTACTGTGAAGTAAAATTGTTTGATTTGTCAACCATTTACTACTGGTGACTGATGGTTAACTAAATAAATCTCACATTAATTATTTGAAAACAAATTGAAAAATTATGAAGATCCTTGGGCAAATGAATTATTTTCAAAAACAAGTGTCAACTGTACTATAAACACAACACGAATGACACCAGAAATATAAGGGAAGCATCATCACACCCCTTGCTCTTGGAAGTAAATATTGGAAAAGTAGAAAATGAGCGGGCCACATATCTATATAAAGACTTAAGAACGACCTGTGGTAAGTCAAGCTACGTCCAGAGCGGTTATTGTGGCAGTACTGGCGGCAGTGGGTGCGGCTGGCGTTGTGCGCCAGAAGCCGTTGCGGGGGGAAAGGAGGGGCGAGGGGAAGGCCGTGACCCGCACGGCGCAGGAGCTGGGCGGGGCAGCGACAGCGGAGGCGGCGGCGGCATGAGAGGTTGTAACGGCGATGGCAGCGGCAGTGAAGGCGGTCGTGGTAACGACAGTAGTGGCGGCGGCGGTGATGGTGTTGCCGCGACTGGTGTTCGAGGCGGGGATGATGGCAGTGATGGCAGTGGTAATGTCGGTGGCGGTGGTGGCGTCGGCTGTTGAAGAGCGCTAGGGGCAGGGGTAGTGGAGGAGACAACAACAGAAGTTGTAGCAGATGCAGAGGCAGCGGTGGAGGTGAAATAGGTGGATGCGACGGCGGTGGGCGGTGAGCAGAGGGCAGAGGGCAGAGGGCAGAGGGCAGAGGGCAGAGGGCAGAGGGCAGAGGGCAGAGGGCAGAGGGCAGAGGGCAGAGGGCGACGGGCGACGGGCGACGGGCGACGGGCGACGGGCGACGGGTGCCACTAGAGGTTGGGCGCAGCGAACTGAAGGACGAATACCTCACTTGAGGTTGAAAGCGCTGTGTGGCCGTCGACCACCTGTTGGTGGAAGTGGCATTTAAATTCACTAGACATTCTCGTTTTGGTAATTCGAGACTAATTCGTGCTCATAATGGGGTGTACTGCTGCTTGCTTTTCGTGAGGCAAGAACGACTCGTAGCTCATCCCCCCTTTAGAGAAAATTTTACGTTTTCTGGAAAATGATCACAAACACTCAAAGTAAGCGTTGATATTTGCATTAGACATTCCAAATAACTGAAGGTTAAAGATGAAATTGTCATTTTTACCGATTCATTTTCGTTTCATTTGTAACTAAATCAGTTAGAAATAATCTATTCTCCAACGACAAATAAATTAATGATTCAAACAAAAAAATGAGTTCTATTTCTTGTTTTGTGAAAGAACACATATAATTTTAAATACGTCAATTGAAGGATTTTATTTTCTAGTCATGACTTTCTGTTAATGTTTTCAATCATTCGAAGATAATTTTTCGTTATATTACAAGAGGTAATTTCTTAATGACAATGTTTTAAAAATAAATGCAGTATAAATTAAAATCGTGACTTGGAGGTAAAAAATACGTTTGAATGAATCAACCCGCAGTTAATCCGGGTAGTGCTACAATTCACCGGCTGATTTACATTGTAAGAATGTGTCCCGTTGGAAGTGGTAATCTACTGAACCAACTATTCAATACAGGATCTTGCATACATTACTTCAAAATTATTCAAATAGGTATGTTAAAATCTAATTTAAATATGTTAGCATCAGCAACAGTTGTTAATAAGAAGATTCATTACACAAGCAAGAAAGGTTTAATTAATATACATTCTTGTGCATTTAGTCAACTGTATCATTATACTCACGTGACATCGATTGTGTGGTAATTTGCAATGATTTATATAAATCGAAACAAAAATCATCTTTGCGTGTTATTATCTTTTATTATGAAACTGAAATGAATCAAGTAATAACTTTATTTTATTTATAGTATTTAATATTTTGTCTTGTGGGTTTAGTCTATCATACAATCCACTTTAATGTCATCACTGTTCGAAAAAGTATCATGAAAAATCTGACAGTTGGTTAGCCTCAAAAATTCATCTTCTCTTCTATCATAACTTCAGACGTTTTCAAATTATGTAAGCTCATCTAGTTCACCCACAAGCTGAAAGGCTTAGGCAACTACACATTTCAGCTCTTAGTCTTATTTATATCAGGACGCTTCAAGCACATCGAAATGCACGCCGTGAGTCGGTCTGCTCGCCTATTACGAAAATCAATTTCGCGCCCGCATTCTTGAGCGTCGAGGACGGCAAGCGAGCGAGCGATCGATCGATCGATCGAGAGAGAGAGAGAGAGAGAGAGAGAGAGAGAGAGAGAGAGTGGGTGAGAAAGACAAAGGAATTGAACACAACCTGAAGTCAACGTCGGAAGTGGCAATGGTGACGCACGTAAATGCGCAGACGGAAATATGCAGCATAAATGAGCTGATGCTGACAGAAAGGGATGCTCCTCCACAAGTGGTAATGATACTCGTGTTACCGGCAGTAAGTCCTCAAAAGAGACTCCGTTTCAAATGTTGAAGCAAAAAGAATTATTTTAAACTTGGTGAAAGGTGAAATACGACTATCCAAATTTAGTAAGGTTGAAAGAAGGAAAATAATGTTGCAGAAGGTTGTGAATGAGTGTAATGGTTTTGAATTTGACAGACTGTACCATTAGCACAAGTGTATGGGGGAGAAAGAGCGGGAACCAAGTGCAAAGTACAGCTATAGGGGCGATATACAAGTCGTCATAAGACAGTGTATCTGTTGAGTCAAATTTTACAATTTATTAATGATGAGGTAGGGAGTAAACATTGAGATGGAGACGCACGAGATGTTAGATAGTAGCGAATGCAAATTTGTGCTTTCCGAACAATGTTAGGAAGGGACTATGATAATTATAGTTGTAATGTTGGTGATGATGTTGATATTGTTAGTGTTGTGATGCTGATAACAGTTTTGCTCGTGATGAAAATGGTGGTGACGATGAAGGTAATGGGGATGTTGGTTATAGCGATGAGGTTGCCGGTTGCGATGAGGCCAGTGACGTTCAGGGCGGTGACGATGAGGCTGTTGACGGTGAGGCCGATGAGGTGAGGCTGGTGATGGTCAGGTCGGTGACGGTGAGGTCGGTTAGGTAAGGCTGGAGACGGTGAGGTGGGGCTGGTGATGGCGAGGTCGGTGACGGTGAGGCCGCTAAAAGTGAGGCCAGTGACGGTGGGGGGTGAGACTTGTGAGGGTGATTTGGGCGCATCGTGAGCGGGCCCCAACGCGAAGGCGGAAAGAAGAGACGGCGAGGTTCCTAGTGATTTCATCGACGAAGGCGGAAGCGAAGGCGAGCGCTCGCAGTGTCGGTGGCTGGGGCTCCGCCCCACGTTCACAGCGAATGGCCTTCCTCCAGCGCGCGCCCCGTCGCCCGCCGGCCTCCGCCCGCCCTGAGCGGCCTCTGCGAGCGCTACATCAACGCGCTAATCCCGCTGATGGACGCACGGACGCCCGCCCGGCCGCCCCGCAGTAAATCTGCCAACACACGTGTGCGCTCTCTCCACGCCCGACCGCCCAGCTTTGCCTGCTCTCCTCCGCTCTGCTCTGCTCTGCTCGGCTACGGTCTGGATTCCGCCAGCAATTAGGCGCCTCGCAAACTCGCGCCCGGCGCGGCGGCGGAGAAACAGCAAGAGCCACATGGGAGTAGGATGGCCTGAAAAGGCAGCATATATCCTGAATATCGACAGGTGTTCTGCTGTCCCGTCAGAGTTTTCTTTGTTTCTGTCAAATGTCCTGAAAATTTGTATACTCTGATATAATTCCTTTGTTAAGCAGAAGTTGTTATTTTTGTCTTTATACGATGCAACCTGAGAGCTGAAAAATAGATTTAGAAATTTTTAAAAAAATTTTACCCCCCTCTTTGATTTGAATCGAAATGCAATTGTCTGCCATAATGTGTTAGTGCAAGAGAATCTACAATGCAAAGGCGAAAAAGTCTTAATCAATAACAGTGTTTTAATACCGACCAAAGTCATGATTTATTTAATATGTTATTTACATACCCTGAAATATTTCACAAATTTCAAATTCCAAATTTTTTCGTGGAAAAATAAAGAAATTACATGGATAACCTAGAAAACAGGGAAATCCGTCCTAGGAAAAACAGGACCAAGCAGGAAGATACGATGATGATAAAAGAAGTTAAGGAGAAAAGCTAGAAGAGGAGGAATAGAGAGATGAAGAAAAATAAGGATATGAAGAACAGGGTGATGAAGACTTAAGTTAGAAAAAAAAAGAATATAGATAGAAATAGAAAAGAATGAGAAGAATTGAAGACTGGAAAACAGGCGTATCAAATGAGAAAGAAAACAGAAAAGAAAAGAATGAAGATTAAACATGCAAAAACCTTTTCGACATATACACTATTCATATTCATTTCACAGCTAAGATGCTTGATATGACTTTCAAAATGGCCTAAGTCGGAGAAAAGGAATATACAGCATCGCTGAGAAAACAACTTCGCATTCTCTCTTTTCAGTCGTAATATCTCTGTAATGCGAAATGTCTCTGGCTCAATATTTTAACATGTAAAGTAACTCGTTAAAACAAATGAACGTAGTTTTCTAGACAATAGGACACGAACAATTAGCGTAGCAATGTTCACAGTTTGTTTTACAAGAAACTTAGATTTTCCCTTGATACCAACTGTCGCCCACTTATCAAATCGTGACTATTGAAACATCAACATCAATTCAGGTATGTCCACGGTAACGAGCAAGTCATTTATACACGCCCGGAAGAAAAACGAGGTAAAAGAAACCTGCACACAACACATCAACCACCCTGCTAAATATGCCAGCGGCGTGGCTCCAGAGGAATGTAGTTAGAGCGGCCTTGGCGCCCCAAGGAAGTTGGGCGCAGAGTGGTCGCAGCAGCCCAGATCTTAGTTCGCTTCGCTTCGCGCAAATTGGGGCTGAGCTTAAATACCCCCCTCGCCGCCAATTACGACGTAGCGGCTACAAGTTCCGCCAGGCTCCTGCAGGTGATCGCAGTCTGGGCCACTTAATTGGCCGCTGACTCGTTCACGCGGCACCAACTCTTTCACTTTCCCAAACGAATCACCCGAACATCCTTCTCTTGATGATGCTGATGATGAGGCTTACTACTCCATTTCTAAACAGGTGACTAGAATATAGAAGGTAATAAAGTTTGCCTGGGTCCTTTCTTCATAGATTCTTTCTGAGTCCCTCATTTTCTCTCTCTTTTCAGGGGTACATTAAAAAAATCTTCCTCGCAATCGCTCGACATGTTTGGTAGTGTAAAACATGTGTGTATGTGCGTGTGTGAGTGAGTGAGTGAGTGAGTGAGAGAGAGAGAGAGAGAGAGAGAGAGAGAGAGAGAGAGAGAGAGCAAAGGGGGAGGAGAGTTCAAGGAAGAGTGAGGAAATATCCGTGACCAGATTGTTAATGTACTGCTTCGGCATTTATCTGGTACTGATGCCAGAAAACACAGAAAACTACCGATAAGAGTAGCCGGCAGCAAGAAGAGACCGAAATTTTTCCTCCTAGAGCGGCTGAACTCGACCTAGCTATGCAACTAGCGTCAACAATTAGCTACCGTCGGGACTCGAACCCTAGTGTCTCCCAGTCGAAGTCTTTGACTCTGAACTGGGAATGAGCACTGAGAAAATTGGCTCTGAGCAAACTCAGCCGGTACATGCACGTTGTAAACACCCTTACTGTATGCGAACCTCGATATCGCAGTCTTCGGCTCCGTGTAGTGGGAAGATACAAAAATCTCCTGCGCAACCGAGATTCATAAATAACAAGGAATTATTAAGAGATCGATGCTTTTGTGAAGGACCAATTCCGGCAGCTGCGTGAGGCCGCAAAGGCTCAGAAAAGAAAGGAGATTCTTGTCTACGACATTACACTGTTGGCGAAAGACCTTCGGGGGCTGAGATAATGATCTACTGCCGGATCTTAGCGGATATGCTGAAAAGGAGGCTATGATCTTAGGCTGCAATTTTACAGCTAATGCGGTGAGTAGGTTGACAGCTCATACGTCACTTTCAGATGATTACCGTTATCTGATTGTCGCTCAGTCATGAGGAAGTCTTAACAGCGTTATTTTGCCAATCAAATAGTAGCGACCTCCTTTTTACATTTCACCACAATGAAACATTGGAACCTTGATATGTCGAATGGGCAGAGAAAAGGTTACGTTTTGGAATTTTTCCACATATACAGATTTGAGTTGATTAGGGTTCAAGACACAAATATCAGCAAATGCCTGTAATAATCGCTTTCTACCATTATTTGTCGTCAAAAATATGTATGATCGAAAATCAGAGAGCGTGCAAACTTTCATAAAGTAATGAACAATTTGCCTGCAAATTACATCTGGCTCAGAGTTCTCATGTTGTCAGCGTGTCAGAGTAGGGCGCCAATCAAGCCGTTCTCTAGGTTAGCCTGCAATCATATGAAGTTAAGAAGAAGCACAGCGTTGCAACCTACGGTTTGGTATATGACGAGTGAAGAAAACGTATATTAAAACTGTGTCTGAAGCCAGGAGATAAAAATATTCGAACTTTGAGTTCGAAAATATTTCAACTCTCCTCCTACGTTTCGATCTCCATTGGATTGAAAATAACGTTAAAGACGTTATTCCAAAACTGTTTATATGCCCAAAACCTTACAATCATTTCGAGTTATCGAAGATTCTCTGTACTACATTAAAATTAGTTTTAAACTTAGGGATTCTCAAACCCACATGGTAGACCTTTGGTCAACTGCCCTGGCAAGATTTGAAGAAGAAATAACCCCTTAATTGTACGTCAGAGCTTTCTTTTTCTTTCTTGTTAATATTTAATATATAAATTTTTTAAAAATCTTTCTCAATAAATTAAAGTCTTAATAATTTAGATAGATATTAACACTCGTCGTTTAGTAAATTTTCATCTCAAGGTACATAAAAATGTCATGTGTGAAGACGAGAGTCCGTAAAAAAAGTTTGACAATTCTTTTTTAAACCATCCTCCATGAACAGGATTTAAAATTTAGATAATATTATTCTTGTTCAAGTAGATATTATGATAGCTATCGCGTAAGAAAAACAGCCGGCAACGAACATGAAATTACATTGAGTAGATGTTGCGCCACACAACGTAACATGCGATATTAATCATGCTCACATACTGTATCATCACCTCCCACGCAAAGCCGAAAGAGCAGCGAGCAAATGTTAAACATGCCCCAGTTCCCTAGGCACACTCACCCACTCCCGCCACCCTCAACATCCTAGCGTGTTTGCCATGAAGACAATAGGAGAGGAATTCCAGTTTTTATTAACTGGAAAGTAGTGAAAACGAACAAACTTAGAGAAAAAGATAAATTTCGTTGATTTTTCTTAAACCTATTAAAAGTAGAGTCATGTGGTTTTATAATTAAAAATTATCATACGTAACCTATTCGGCAATGAAACACTTAGGCATATTTTCATTTTCAAACGTGCTTTTATAGCTTTCCCTTTTTGACTACTTTAAGATATTTTAAAAATTGAAAACCCCTTCTTGCCAACGGATTCTCTGCACATCAGCCTTGATAAAGACCTACATCACGGATGGCTAATAGATTAATGAGTGACGAGGATCGTGACCTAATTGTTAATGCATGCTTCTACCTAATTGTTAATACATGCTTCTACCGTTCGGGCACGGGTTCGCACCATGTCGAGTTTCTGGTGGGCAAAGCGAGTTCTGGACATGTTTTCTGGGAGTTCTCCCGGTATTCCAGCCTCTTATTTCATCTCATTACTTCATCGTTATTCTCCACATTATCGCAATTTACAGTCACCAACTCAACAGATATTACTCAAGAAAACAATAACCTTCCTAGCAGTGAGAATTCGAAAAGCTTGAAAATACATAAGTGAGTGCCTATATGTCGATCGGTGCATTTTTCAAGTGTGAATATCGACACCACGCCTAATTGTGATTGCGGCTTGAGAAAGAACACTCGAATTTAAACTTGTACACTCTTAGCAAGATTAATCTCGGTAAGTTAAACGGCATGTCAAAGATTTGACTGAGTGTGCTAACTAGACGCGGACGTCATTTGAGCCCGCGGCAGATCCCCAACCACCCCAAACGTCAAAAAGTCGGATTAGCTTCCCGGATTGGCGTCCCTCGCACAACGAAGAGGTTCTGAGGCAATGATTTCATCAAGGAATGTCAATACCGGATTGGAAATCGTAAAAATCACGCCATTTGTACAGGCGACGTATTCCATACAGCGTCACTGACAGCGAGGTTCTCTCCACTCTTCACACCGGGAGAGATGGCTCAGGCCATCAAATGATGTCACTGCAGTCCCTTTGACAGGGAGGTCCTAGGTTCGAATCCCGACAGTGGCAGGGTTTTCCCCACTGGTTTGTTAGTTAGGTGGAATTCAGTCCGGAGAATTCCAGCGGCCGGCTGCTGTGATCGGTAGTTTTCTGTGGTTTCTCCGATCAACACGAGGCGAATGCCGGAGCAGTACCCTAACAAACGGACCGCGCGCGATCTCACCTTCCTCTTCCTTGCCCTACCTTCCTCTCTTACACACACTTACGCTAACATGCACTACACTACCACATGCCGGGAGACCGGTCGGAAGCTTAGAGCTCCCGGCAGGGGCGGTGCACTGCTGGTGGGAATTACCTGGTTGGGGAAAACCCTGCTAGCCGACGACAGGTCGGCGCCGGATCTCGCTATAAAGTGGGGGAACCGCCACCACCGCCACCTCCCGAGCAAACAACATGCATAACACTTACGGGGCTAATGACCCTGGCAGTTGACGAGCCCGTCACTAAAACAATCAATCGAATCCACCTTCACTCTTCACTTTGTTTGCAAGCAGCGGCGTCGGAGCTCGTTGGGGCCGCGGAAGAGAGTAGCGCCTCCGCCGAGAGTCGTGCTTTCCCGCGAGCCGGGCGGGCCACGCGCCTCTCCGGGGCGGCGAGCGCGAGGGAGTCGGTGGTCGAAAGAGGCGGTAAGTGATTCGTTACCGCAGCGGCCGTCAAAAGCTCGCACTTCGCGGCGCGGCAGCCTCCAGAAATCGCTTTCCGAGGAGGAGGAGGAGGAGGCGGGGAGCACTTTGCGAAGAGAGCGCCCGCCGCTCCGCCACCTGAATGCGGCAACAGTGGCGCTCCCCACTGCCTCGCCCGCCGTTGCGCGTGTTGCCAATATGGCGTCGTCAGGCCCTCTCGCCCGCGGCGCGTTTCGGAAAATGAGTTTTCGTTCAGGTACGCAAGGCGTGGAGCAGAGAGGTGGAGGACGGGAGGGAGGGAAGCAGTGTGTGTGTGTGTGTGTGTGTGAGAGAGAGAGAGAGAGAGAGAGAGAGAGAGAGAGAGAGAGAGAGAGAGAGAGAGAGAGAAGGATTTTTGATGTGAGGCGGGCAGAGGGGATTGAAGTATAGGCAGACTAAAGGTGGGTGGCAAAAAAGGTGAAGACCAGAAGGTTGGATAGGGAATTGCGTAGGAAGACGGGGCGAAATAAGAGAAGTTGGAGAGAGGCAGAGTTAACGTGCAGAGATACACGGATTTGATTAGAAGGAAGGGGATGGAAGTCTGTATCTCGCCTCCTCTCGGACTCAGAGAGAGAGAGAGAGAGAGAGAGAGAGAGGTTTTGTTTAGATTAGAACTACAAACGGGAAGAGAAGAAAGGGGAGGCGGAAGGTTTTTCGGCAGGAAAGAGGAGTGACGTGAAGTGTAAGGAGCGGGGGTGACGAACGAGATGAGGAAGAATGGCGGAGAGAGACACGGAAAAAGAGTGAAGTGGAAGTGGCAGTACAGGGTAAATCCAAGAGAGGTGGAGATGGAGAACTTGCCGGGGAGGGGGGAGGGAGCAGTGGGGTGAGCGAAGGATGGCGAAGCGGGGTGAGGCGGAACGGGAGGGGGAAGATTGCAGTGGAGAGGAAGAGAATGAATGTATCGTGGGGGAGGCGGATCGGTGTGATGTGGGGTAGGGGGTGCGAGCAAGGTGCATTTAGGGCTGCAGTGAAAGACGTAGCTGAAGCCGTTCCCCTCCTGCGTTATCGAGAACTGAAGAAAGGTAGACTCTGGAGTGAATGAGGAACCTTTGGTGTTACCCTGATGGCTGAATGGGGTGGAGCGCTAATACAACTTCTATCCGTACCTCGAAACCTAAGATCTTGCCACGAGGGACACTAAACTTTCCTCGAGAGAACCCTACTTGTTATTCTGAGTACCTTTTATTTGAACTACTCAGTAGTTTTAAGTAAATTAAATACATGCTTCACTCATATGTACTACAGATGTTGAATGGGGAGTCGAGCAAAGTGGACTGGTTTGAAATAATCAAGTTTCGACTCTTCCCAAACATTCCTGCCATAGCCCAGGTTAATTAGATTAATTAGATTAATTTCGAAGGACCACCCAGATTTCTGTAAAGAAAGAACAGGTTGTAACCACTCTTGCAGATCTGGGACCGCAAGGATGGAGGAGGAAGGAGAGTGCTTGTTACCATGAAAGAGTTGTAGTCTAAAACACGTAAACATATATTCTAAAGACAAAAAATACATAAAGATATATCTTAAACTATGCGGGAAGAAGGTACAAGGGGTTACAGCACAAATCACAATATGAATATACAAGCTTCTTGAATCTTGCTCAAGTTGATGTGGCTGCGGGCGGCTTAGGCTAGGCCATGCCCAACAGAGGCGGATGAAGTCCAGGGAATTGCCGGTGCCGTGAGCAGCACCACAGAGAACACGGAGAAAACCAGTGAGACACGTAGTGTCGTCAGCACAACTTATAAAACAGTTAATCACAGGTACCACAGACGTGAATACAAAGTTAACTGAACACGTGGCAGCAATAGTTTGTTGAATAGTTAAATCACAGGCACCACGTAATAGTTCGTAAATAGTTAATTATGCAGCTCATGAACATGAACGCATGGCAGGCAGTACAGTTTCATAAATTACAGAACAGTTAATTGTACACGCCACATAAACGTGAATACGTGACAAGCAGTGGAGGCGCAATAGTCACCAGCACGTGAGTTGAGCGTAGACGGCAAGAATGGCCGCCAAGTTGAGGCAGCGGCATGCATAGCATGGGGCCCAGGTGATGACGCCAGGAGCGGCTCCGTCCGTCCGTGCAGCAGCAGGCTCGGACAAGCACGGAGAAATCGCTGCGAGGGGAGCAGCATGCAGTATGTCTGCCCATGAGAAGCGACAGAGCAATGCAGAGTGTGCACACCGCAAGGAGGGCGGCACAAGACTCATCCGCTCAGCAGGAGGTCGGACGAGTGCAGTAGGCACGCCGCGGAGCGGCGCGGAGCACGTCTGTTCAGCAAGGAGACGAGACGAAGACTGATTTGGCGGCTCGACGACTCGGCGAACGGCGAGGCGTCGGTTGGATTTCCAGATAATTCCAGCACAACGGAAAACTCTGGCAGCGGTGGGGGAAGCCTAGGCGTGACGTGAGCGCGCGGGCAGCGCAGCCGCGCGGCGGCAACTGGTGTCACCAGCCGCTTGCGCCAGCAGGGGAATGCTGTAAGGTGGTGCGCTCTGATGGCTAGAAGGAGAAGTTAATACAAGGCATTGGCGGGGGGGGAGCGGCAGGCAGGCCGGCTCCCGAGGCAGCCGTTAGCATGTAACGACTTGCAAGAGTATTGCGCCATGACGCAAGCAGAGATTTCCAGGAGGCACAGCTGCACGGTTTCTGCCGTGCGGTGGTGGGGGTTTCCAGCGAAGCGAGTCGGTTGCATGATGTGGCGTGAGAGGAATTCCGAGTAGCGAGGCTCCGTACACGTGCTATTCTGCAGGCTTACAGGAAGCATGATTGCGAGAAATTGCACCATTGTTTTAGAACTTCAAAGAGTTACATCATTGTGTAAGAGCTTCAAAAGATGTACGTCTTTATAAATGTATAAAAAAAAATATAATTATGAGAATAAATATAGCTTGCACTGACATACACCCCCACAGAACGATTAGGTCGTTCGACAAAAAAGATGTTAGGGCAAGCTAGGTAGTTAGGTATAAGATGGGAGTGGTAGGGTGTATGGAGATATGTGGTAAGGATAGTGAATGTAGCCGTTGGTAAGGAAGGTATAATAAACCTTAAACAAGTGAGCACCTCGAAGAGGTGGCAGGTGCGATGGCACACGATGTAGTAAGTAATCTGACATATTGCATAATAATAAGTAATCTCGAATGAGCTTGGACGCCTCGTAAAGGTGGTAAAAAGGATGTTGACAACCAAAATGGCAACGGGTGCCTTGCGAGGTGGCAAGCGCGGAAGTGCAGTAAATAGCAAAGCTAAACACAGTTAAGCAAACTCGAATGAGATTGAGCACCTCGGAGAGGTGGGAAGTGATGCAACAGAATTCTTGACATAGCAAGACTAATGAGGTTTCTCAAAGGAGATGGTGCACCTCGGAGAGGTGATGGGTGCAATAATGCACAAATCCTAACATAATGCAGAATCCTAACTACTAACCTTAACATAATCCTAATTACTAACATATTTCAATGATACAATGAATTTTGGAAACAAATAGCTCTAAATAACTAGCACTAAACAGGAATGTTGCCATAGCAAAGGCTAATGAGGCATATCTCGGATGAGATTTGACAGAATGCACCTCGAAGAGGTTGCAAATGTAAAAATGCAGAATGTTGCCATAGCAAAGGCTAATGAGGCATATCTCGGATGAGATGTTGTACCTCGGAGAGGCTGCAAAGGCAGAAATGCAAAATGCAGTAATGCAAGAATCTTAATGACTAACATATCTACAATATAATGAATTAATTTTACAGCTAACAAAAATGATAAACAAAATGACTCTAAATAACTAACACTAAATAACTATGAATTACCTATGTTTAAATTACGACACAGCGAATCTTACAGCTAACAAAACAACAAACAACTAACTACAAACAACGAATAGAAAATGACTGTGAAAGACGTGTACTAATCATGAATGGGTAGAGGACACAAGCGATGGATGTGCCTCACAAAGGAGCCTGCCTTGGTTTGAACTTGTACAGTTCGAGTGCGACCATCACGGCCGGGAAAAGTTTGGGTGATTACCCCTAACCTCCACTCAAGAGGAGGGAGATTGTCATCCATTAACAAAACGGGAGTGCCCGATTTGATATTGGGAGAGACAGCTGTCCATTTGGAGCGTTGTTGAAGGGATAACAGATACTCCTTCGTCCAGCGCGTCCAAATGTTGGCAAGTGCATTTTGAGTTTGATTCCAATGACAGCGTACAGATTGCTGCTGTAGTGCATTGGGATCGGGCAAGGCTGTCAGAGGTCTGCCAATTAAGAAATGAGCAGGCGTGAGATAATTGAACTCAGCTGCGTCATCCGTAGGACGTATGAGAGGTCTGGAATTTAAGATCGCCTCAACATGCGTGACAGTAGTTAACAGTTCTTCATAAGAAAGCACGGCTTCGCCTATTTCACGTAGCAAGTGACGTTTTAGGATTTTGATGCCGGCTTCCCAGATGCCGCCAACGTGAGGGGACCTGGGTGGAATGAATGTCCAGTCAATGGAGGAATTAGAGCAAAAATCAATAATTTGTTTTTGAAAGGCTAAAGATTTGAAAAGGTTGTAAAGGGCATGCAGCCGTGAATTGGCTCCCACGAAGGTGGTAGCGTTATCCGAGAAAATCTTAGTTGGAATGCCACGACGTGATACAAATCGCTTAAGGGCCATTAAAAAGGCTTCTGTAGTTAAAGAGGAGACTATTTCGATGTGTACGGCTTTGGTGACCATGCACACGAAAAGTGCAAGATACACCTTGGTGCGGGATTTGCCGCGAATTCCGTGTCTAAGCCAAAGATGCCCTGTATAATCCACCCCCACAATGCCAAAGGTGGGAGATGGGGTCACACGTATAGCTGGGAGGTTTCCCATAAGCTGTTGTGCTGATGTAGGAGCATGGCGAAAACATGTGATACACTTACGTATCACAGATTTGATTGTCTTCCTAATGGAAAGTATCCAATAAGATTGTCGCAAATGGACGGTTAAAAACTGAACATTGGCATGGGCCAGTTTCAAGTGGGCGTCATTAATAAGTGCCCTAGTAAAGTGATGCTTAGAAGGTAAAATTAGAGGGTGGAGAGTGTCGAAAGACAGCTCGGCCTCTGAGATTCTGCCACCTACACGCAGGCAGCCATTGTTATCAACAAAAGGATTGAGCGAAACGAGGCCACTGCTAGAGGGACATGTGGCTCCGTCGTTGAGCGCCTTAAACACATGGAGAAAGGCATGATGTTGTACAATTCTGATACATGTTAATCTTGCATGATTGAGCTGGTGAGCAGAAAGAAATTCAGTGGAACTAGTGGGGTCCGAAGCTAGTCCTGACTTGGCGGATTTAAGACATGTGATAAAGCGAAGAACATATGCCATGACGCGAAGTGATTTTTGAAAAGAGCTGTAGTAGGAGCATACTCTTTCGTTCAGGTACGAGTCGCGAGGCTTGCAGACTAGCACAGGTGCGTTGTTGACAGTTACAGTAATGCCATTTGGCCATAAGGCTGATTCGAGAGTTAAGAATTGTGGACCGTGCCACCAAATGCCCGAATTTAACAAATCCTTGGGCTTGACGCCACGTGAAAGTAAATCCGCAGGATTAAGAAGAGATTGAATGTAACGCCAAGTGAAGCCGTTTGCATTTTCCCTAATAAATTGTGCACGATTACGCGCAAACACATTGCCCTTGAGGGGTGGTGAGTTAATCCAGTCCAACACTATCCTGGAGTCAGTCCATAATAGGACAGCATTGGGAGAAAGTTCATGAGAAAGAATTTTAATAGTTTTAATCATAAGCTTGGTCAGAAGGACGGCAGCACAGAGCTCTAAGCGAGGAATAGTTAATGCGGTGTCACCCTTGCACTTCATATTAGAGGGCACTACCTTGGATTTGGCACAGAGTAAATTTACAGTATATGTACCGTGTTCATTCACAGAGCGTACATAAATGGCTGCTCCGTAGGCTATTAGACTGCTGTCGGAGAAGCCATGCAGTTCAATGGAGGAGTAATCAGATGGCAGAATGCATCGTGGAACATTAATCGTAGGTATGTCAATTAATGACGTAAAGACTTCTTGCCATTTAAGGGCAATGTCAGGTGGGAGTGATTGGTCCCAATTGAGGGAATATTCCCAGAGTCTTTGAAATAGCAGTTTGCAAACAATTATGCAAGGGGCCAGTAGGCCTAGTGGGTCGAATAAAGAACATATGACAGACAGCATAGTTCTTTTAGTAAATTTTGTGACATTAAAATTAATTTTGTCTGACAGCACTAGGGTGAACATGTCAGTCACAGTGTTCCAAGAAATACCTAAAGTGGATACTGCTTCGGGGGCTTTGGACTCGAAAATTTTGTGGCCTGACTTGGCCAGCAAGTGATCCGGAAGATCTGACAAAACAGACTTGTCATTCGAAGCCCATTTACGCAAAAGAAAACCACCCTTTGCCAACAAACTGTTTAATTCAGAGATAGTTTGCTTGGCAGCATGTAGGTTGGGAGATGAATGTAAAAAATCATCAACATAAAAATTGGACGTTAGCAGATGTGAGCCCATGGGGAAGTCAGCGCCTTCGTCAGTAGCCAGCTGATGCAAAGTGCGAACAGCAAGAAAGGTGGCTGGTTTTAAACCATACGTCACCGTAGTTAAGACAAAATCCTGAATAGGTTGAGAGGGAGAGTCCCTCCATAAAACACGTTGTAGGTTCCAATCAGATGGGTCTACATTAACTTGGCGAAACATCATTTTAAGGTCGGCAGCAATGCCAATTTTGTGAATTCTAAATTTAAGTAAAATATCAAAGAGATCGTCTTGGATTTTGCTACCATTTAATAGCGCATCATTGAGGGAAATACCAGTAGTGGTTTTAGCTGAAGCGTCAAACACAACCCTAGTTTTAGTAGTAGAGCTGGAAGGTTTGAACACTGGATGATGAGGAATGTAATAACTGATAAGACTGTCACAGCTGGGTGCTGGTTGCATATGTCCTAATTGAATATATTCGTTAATAAACTCATGGTAGTCCTGCTTTAATTCGGGATCCCTTTCAAGCCTTTTTTCAATTGCCAGAAAGCGTTTAATCGCCTGAGGTTTGGAGTCGCCTAGTGAATTTAATTTGGAATTAACAGGGAGCTTGACCGAGTATCTGCCAGAGGCGTCCCTCGAGTGAGTAGCTACGAAGTGAGATTCTGCTATTTCCTCCTCATGTAAAATTGGATGGAGAGGCGAGACTTCCTCTACCTCCCAAAAGTGTTTGATCTGATCAGGTAACTCAAAGGGCGTCTGAATCAGATTGCAAGGGGCTTGCGAGGGCGCAGTGGAGCGTGGGGTACGACCCGCAACAATCCAACCTAATTTTGTGTGCTGTAGCACAGGATAGGCACCATCGGATCTGGTTAGCTTATCTGGCAGTAAAATGTCAAAGAAAACCTCCGCACCAAGCAAGAGATCGATGGGCTTAATATTATCAAAGTTAGGATCTGCATAGACTAGATCTGTGGGCAAATTCCAACTGTCGCAGTTAAAACCATGGGAAAGAGTGTTAGGAATGCTATGCACAATTGAACAATTTATCTTACAAGACCAATTATTAGGAACATTACAAGGTCTAATTGTTAAAGTAGCGCTGTGAGTGCTTGTTAAAGCTTCCGGACCAATACCAGAAATAGTCACAGGCGTTTTCGTTGTGGGTAACTTAAGAGATTTTACCGTGCTCCAAGTAATTAAGTTAATACCACTTCCAGTGTCGAGAAGAGCAACAAAAGGCTTAGACCTGCCATTAATAGAAGAACAGCTTACTAAAGCTGTTGGAATAAGAGTTGAAGTGGTTGCTTTGGCAGCACTGGTCGCAACAGCTGATGCAGCTTGTTGATTAGCAGGAGGTTTATCACCAAAATGCAAAAGTTTGTGGTGATTTTTATTGCAAATATCACATTTTGTAGTACAGGAATGACCATGGGTCTTCGGGTGAAAACATCTAAAACATCTACCTTGCTTGACAATGAAGTCGTAACGAGCTTTAGGTGACAATTGTAAAAATGAAGGACAGTCCTTAATCAAATGTTCAGAATTGCATTTAGGACAAATTAGTGACTTGCCTTTCCCCGTGTTGTTGACGTTGCCTGCCCTGGCGGTGTTAGACTTGTCATTAACGTGAGAATTTGAAGCGTATACATTAGGATTGTCAAAGACTCTTAAGCTTCGTTGATGTAGTTCTAGATATTGTAACAAAGAATCGAAAGTGGGGAGCTCACTGCTATTCAAGGACAGTTCCCATTGCTTGAGAATGTCAGTGGGAAGACTTTTGGAAATTAGTGCAACGAGCAACAAATCTGACAAATCAGTATCAACGTTGATGCCCTTAATTGCATTCACATGTAATCTAAAGTAGTCAATTAAATTTTGCAAGGAAGAAGCGGAGCCCTTTGCTAATGCAGGAGGATTTAAAATCGAATTCAAGTGAATGCTAACGATAGCCCTGGGAGAGTCATACCGTTGCTTCAGTAATTCCCATGCAACTGTAAAGTTGTCATCGGTAATGGGCAAGTTATGCAATAAATCTTTGGCTTGTCCCACAAGTGAGCCTGATAAGTAATAAAATTTATTAGCATTGGGCATGTCATCTTGACATATAAGGCCTTCGAAAATGTTTTTAAATGTGAGCCAATTAGCTTGATTACCATCAAAGGTGGGCAATTTAATCTCAGGTAATTTAATATTGCACTTAGAACTTCTAGAGGTACAGTTAGAATGGCTTGATCTGTTGGAAACAGAATCATTGTCAGCGAGAGCTGAATTATAATTAGATAGTGCCTCATCAGCTGCAGCGAGAACCTCATGATAACTATTGACAAGATCACGCAATTGAGAAGAAGTCTCGTCAGATGGATCAATATTGTCAGTCAGATTATCAAGTTTGTCAAAAATTCTAATGAGCAATTCCCTTCTGGAGGTTAATTGTCGGCAGGTGAGCGCGGTGAGTGGCTCATTCTCTGTGAGAAAATTTGAAATGGAGGTACAACTATCCTTTAACTTGGTCATTAAGTTAATAACCTTCTTAGGGAGAGTTTGTGATGCCATCTTGGGGTGCGCAATTGGCAATTGATGGGCACAGAATAGAAAGGAATGTTAAGGGATCAGAAGGGAGCCCTAACCTAATAGCAATTAACACTGAATTTTCCCCAAAAATACATAAACACTAAACAAAGCACACTGTATGTACATGTGACACATAAAAGGCAAGTAATAACACTGATGTGTATACATGAGACATCTAAAATTGCAATAAAAGGCACAAATGTGTGTGTATATGACACAATAAAAACACTTGAAATCAAGAAAGCACATAAAAATGTAAAAACACAAATGTATGCATGTGAAGTTAAAGTTGGCAATCAGTGATTGTAATCTTTACAAGCAAGCAAGCAAGTAAATCCCCTGAATAGACGCACATCTATGAAGTTATTACACTTACAAATTTGTTGAAAAAACAGCTGAGTGGTGCAGCAGGCAGCATTAGTCAGTAGTACAGCCTAGAGCCTCGTTACACGATACAGGAGCAAGCAGCCACGTTACACGATACAGGACAGTAAGTACATGTAACATTTTAAATCAGGCATCAGTGTGTTGTATAAAAAACAAGCACATTGACAAAGCAAATACAATTAACACAAGTATGTTACACAAAAAAAAAAAAACAAGTACATTGATATGCAATTAGCACAAGTATGTTAGTACAAAAACAAGTACATTGATATGCAATTAGCACAAGTTTGTATGTATAGTAACAAGCACTCTGGACAAAATATGATGGCTCAAAAAGGCACATACAAAGTGAATGCTGATGTAAGTATCAGCTTTGATGCCTGGTAGACATTGACAATGGAAGTACAAAAAGAATGTGCTGATGTGAATATCAGCTTGGTACCTGGAAGGCATTAGAAAATAGAAATTAGGCATATATAGGCATATGTAAATTTACTGGTAAAATCCGAAGCTCGAAGGAACAAAATGAATGGGGAGTCGAGCAAAGTGGACTGGTTTGAAATAATCAAGTTTCGACTCTTCCCAAACATTCCTGCCATAGCCCAGGTTAATTAGATTAATTAGATTAATTTCGAAGGACCACCCAGATTTCTGTAAAGAAAGAACAGGTTGTAACCACTCTTGCAGATCTGGGACCGCAAGGATGGAGGAGGAAGGAGAGTGCTTGTTACCATGAAAGAGTTGTAGTCTAAAACACGTAAACATATATTCTAAAGACAAAAAATACATAAAGATATATCTTAAACTATGCGGGAAGAAGGTACAAGGGGTTACAGCACAAATCACAATATGAATATACAAGCTTCTTGAATCTTGCTCAAGTTGATGTGGCTGCGGGCGGCTTAGGCTAGGCCATGCCCAACAGAGGCGGATGAAGTCCAGGGAATTGCCGGTGCCGTGAGCAGCACCACAGAGAACACGGAGAAAACCAGTGAGACACGTAGTGTCGTCAGCACAACTTATAAAACAGTTAATCACAGGTACCACAGACGTGAATACAAAGTTAACTGAACACGTGGCAGCAATAGTTTGTTGAATAGTTAAATCACAGGCACCACGTAATAGTTCGTAAATAGTTAATTATGCAGCTCATGAACATGAACGCATGGCAGGCAGTACAGTTTCATAAATTACAGAACAGTTAATTGTACACGCCACATAAACGTGAATACGTGACAAGCAGTGGAGGCGCAATAGTCACCAGCACGTGAGTTGAGCGTAGACGGCAAGAATGGCCGCCAAGTTGAGGCAGCGGCATGCATAGCATGGGGCCCAGGTGATGACGCCAGGAGCGGCTCCGTCCGTCCGTGCAGCAGCAGGCTCGGACAAGCACGGAGAAATCGCTGCGAGGGGAGCAGCATGCAGTATGTCTGCCCATGAGAAGCGACAGAGCAATGCAGAGTGTGCACACCGCAAGGAGGGCGGCACAAGACTCATCCGCTCAGCAGGAGGTCGGACGAGTGCAGTAGGCACGCCGCGGAGCGGCGCGGAGCACGTCTGTTCAGCAAGGAGACGAGACGAAGACTGATTTGGCGGCTCGACGACTCGGCGAACGGCGAGGCGTCGGTTGGATTTCCAGATAATTCCAGCACAACGGAAAACTCTGGCAGCGGTGGGGGAAGCCTAGGCGTGACGTGAGCGCGCGGGCAGCGCAGCCGCGCGGCGGCAACTGGTGTCACCAGCCGCTTGCGCCAGCAGGGGAATGCTGTAAGGTGGTGCGCTCTGATGGCTAGAAGGAGAAGTTAATACAAGGCATTGGCGGGGGGGGAGCGGCAGGCAGGCCGGCTCCCGAGGCAGCCGTTAGCATGTAACGACTTGCAAGAGTATTGCGCCATGACGCAAGCAGAGATTTCCAGGAGGCACAGCTGCACGGTTTCTGCCGTGCGGTGGTGGGGGTTTCCAGCGAAGCGAGTCGGTTGCATGATGTGGCGTGAGAGGAATTCCGAGTAGCGAGGCTCCGTACACGTGCTATTCTGCAGGCTTACAGGAAGCATGATTGCGAGAAATTGCACCATTGTTTTAGAACTTCAAAGAGTTACATCATTGTGTAAGAGCTTCAAAAGATGTACGTCTTTATAAATGTATAAAAAAAAATATAATTATGAGAATAAATATAGCTTGCACTGACAGATGTAAAGAAAAAATGCTATATATTTTTTTTAAATGTTGCAGCTAATATTTGAAGACTTGAAATAATAAGTTTTTTGGCGAAAATATGTTGTTTTCCGGCGCACGATTGCATAACTGTCTCTTCTTATGAAGCATTCATTTGGTGAGAAAGTAAAAAAGGGTAAAAGCGCCATTTCGTTAAATTTACGTTCAGAAGAATGCTGAATGAATCAAGCTCTATAACATAAATAAGAACCTAAGTATTTCTTGATAGTGTTATAGAGTGATTATAAATAGCAGTTGTTTGTGACAATAGGTATAACGTATTTACTCATTTTATGTATGTAAATGGTTATTACATCCTTTTTTATTTCAAGCTTTTATTTATAAAAAAGTTTCAAACTATTTATATCAATACGAAGTTTTATCTTTTTATACAGCTTTGAAAAGAAAAACAAATAGTTAAAAATAGTGAATTAAACGCACAGAAAATGTTACGTCAGTGAATCCGAAGTTACTGAAATGTCATATAATGCTCATATGTAGTTCATGTTTAAAGAGCTGATCATGTTAAAATCGGTGACATTTCCACATCAATGCTATTTGGTAAATAGTTGTCGACATACTTCCACCACAACAAGCTCTCTACAACATTACCTTAAAACTCACCGACATCACAATGCTTCCATTTATTTTATGCAAGAAACTCACAGAACCACAAAGAATAAAGTCATTGTTCGAACCACCAGATCCGTACGTCTGTCGCAACGGCGCGCAACTTGAATAAAGAGGAACGGAGCCCCTGAACAGTCACGTCATCCTTTTAATATTAATGCATTTTTAAGAGCTACTTTCCATTGATTCATATTTGCCCTCCATCCCATCTCTAGAATAAAAACAAACAAGTAAAGGCTACTGACCACTGGAGGAGCTCTTCGCTCTCAAAGTCTCAAGAGATTCGAGTACAAATCGTGATGGCCATCATTTGCTTATAAACGCTCTGTGGAACAAACACATCGTGTGAGTTTTCCGGGATATCGAGAACAAATAAGCGGAAAATTATACAAACACCATATGTTTATTGTGTTGCTTTTTTATGCTCTTTATTTATCTATATGGACATTTTCATGCGTGCGGGGGCAAATAATGTTAACGACCCTACTTTTACAGGAAGAACGCGATTTTACAAACAAAAACCTGTGCGTCAAGAGAGCCACGCCCGTTTTGTAGGTTGGCGGCATTTTATGGCGCAAAAATCTCTCCCGGGAGCGGGAGCGGCCGCGTGTAGGGGGCGCCGCGTGGCTGCCGCAGACAACAGGTGTTCGGGCGGCCCCGCCCCTCTTCGACGTCGCGACGCTTTCTTCTCCGCGGTGGGCGCCGCAGGGCGTCGCCACGGCGTCGCTCCAGCGCAGAGCCCTCGCTCCGAGTCACTCAAGTTGGGAGACGTGGATTTATTGGCTGTTTCGCGTTTCCGGTCGCGGCGAATGCTTAAGTCATTAGTCCAATACGTGTAGTGCAAGTTATATCTCGGGCGGTGGTACACGGAAAACTACGATCCAAGCAGACCGCTGGTTGAATTCTCCTTCCAGAAAGAGGCTGTGCACGAATTGTACCGAAAATACCTCACTGTCGGGCCTCGAAGCTTAAAACCTCGCAGTCAAAGTCTGCAGAAATAGGCAATGAATGCTACAGTGCATCGTGGAATGATATGCAGTCACATGACATAAAGGAAGTAACAGATGCCATACCATATGGAGCACCGTCAGACGACAATCAGAAGCATGGTATGGTATGATATTACATGAAGTGACTTGGCGTGAGCTTATTTGAAGTGAACTGTTTCGAAGTTGACGTTGAAAGACACATTTACGTTATATAAACGAACCTGCAAAATGAAATCATGGGTCGTGATATGAAGGGACAAGACGCAACATAAGACGTGAAGCAACGCAATATGCCATGAGCGACTTGAACTTCACACGAAATGTTGCTATATACCGAGAGGACACACTGGGCGAGCATCAGCAACAAGCAAGACCAGCCACTCCGCCGACACCGTCCTCCGGAAGTCCCGAAACTCCGCGCCCTGACGACGCCAGCAGGCAGGCGTCGCGCGGCGTCGCGTCCACGCGGAACGGGGGGGGGGGAGGGGGGCGGCGACCGCAGGCCCAGCGCCCTCGCCCCGCTATTACGGAAGAATGCGCCACCGCGCCGCGCCCCCCGCCGCCCTTTCTTCTCAGGGCCGGGACTTACCTCCTCTCCCAGCACCCGCGTGCGCGTTATCTAACACTGGACGGCAACGTGCGCCTTTTGAATCGCTGCCGTTGCACAGGCACCCGTACACGCACGCGCTACCACAGGCGAACATCACAGTCCCTCACAAAAATATTTCGAGCTTTAGTGAATACTGAATTGAAAACTATACTCCGATTTAAATGTGGAGTCCCTTCAAGGTCTCCAGCTGGCAGGAGTGGAGGGCAATGGGAGGGGCTCTGCTGAGACACAAATTCACCTACCACTTTAGACTTCCAGACACAGTGCTTTTCGCATGGGAGAACTATCAACTAAAGGAACTTCTACACATGTCAGTGAAATTACATTTACGAACACATACGAGTGAACAGCAGTGGGTCGTAAACTGTGGGATGTAAATACTTGCCAATTAATACTGACAATGTGATCTGGTAGTATTCGGGGGCTGGTTGGTTAGCGTGCTCGCGCAACCCCGGGTTCGATTCACGACCGGGGCAAAATAATAGCCGTCTCCGTACATCTATTCCTGTGTGTCGATGATAAATCCAACACTAACGTTCAGAAGACTAGTATATACAGTGGAGGGATGTCTTCATGCCAACCACACGAACCCCTGATCCCCTTGGCCGAGAGGCTGGGCCACCGCTGATCTGCCAAGGCCCGTATGGGGCTGTCCAGCCTACTGGAAGGGCAGTGTGATCTGGCAAGTGTTTACACACCACTGACAACACTGTCGTCCGATAACTGGCAAGAAACACGGCCGGGCAAAATAATAACTGTGCTATTTCCTTATCAAATGTCTCAGTATCTATTGCTGTGTAACGATGAGAAGTCCCTCACTAAGGTTCAGAAGACTAGTAGACTAGAAGACTACATTGGAGGGATGTCTTCATGTCAACCATACGAACCCCCGAGGCTGGGTCACCGCTGGTCGGCCGAGGGCCGTATCACGCTGTCGAGCTAACGGGACAGACTGTGATTTAACAAGTGTTTTGGTATCACTGACAACACTGTCGTCCGATAACTGGCAAGAAACACGGCCGGGCAAAATAATAACTGTGCTATCTCCTTATCAAATGTCTCAGTAAATCTATTGCTGGGTGACGATGATAAATCCCACCCTACGGTTCAGAAGACGAGTATATATTGGAGGGATGTCTTCTTGCCAACCACCCGAACCCCTTATCCCCTTGGCCGAGAGGCTGGGTCACCGCAGGTCGGCAGAGGTATCGAGGCCGAATCCGTATCGCCCTGTCGATCCAACGGGACAGACTGTGATCTAGCAAGTGTTTACACACTACAGACGACACTGTCGTCCGACAACTGGCAAGAAACAGTGCTTGCGTAGAGACAGCGTAAGTCCGCACCCGTCGCGCGTCACCTAACAGAGGAAGGCTGCCCAATGGCTGCCCTCTCGCCGCACCGCGCAGCGCCGACCAGCAGTCCGTTGCCACACGGGCGACTACTTTAATCTGGCGCATTATGAGCGGAGGGCAGGTGCGGTGGTGCGCTTTCCACCGCCCGACGTCACGCAACGCTCGTTAATGATGGCGGCGGTCATTAATGGATGTTGAACCACCTATCAAAATCCGGCCATCACAAAAAAGACCGGGGCATTACGGTGGATTTTCTGCGGAGTGCTCACGTGGCAGGTTGCTTTGCTTCGGTGCGTTGCGTGTTTAACGAGCGGTCAAATGGATTGCTGAGCAAACGACCACAAACGAAAGGGAGTTCGTGATTGGAATATTGCTGGGATGCAGTAGAATTGGATTTCTTTGACTCTGAAGCTATGATTTCAAAATATTTGAAGAATACGACACAGACTTATATGAATTTAATTTCGCTCCAGTGTGAGTTCTTTAGGCAATCTGAACAATTTCTCTACATAATATGTCTATACGCTACAAACCTGCACTGGAGATGTTTGGAAAGGACTTCATAAAGTTATTTTCTGATATTTAACCTTGTGAAGAGACCGTGACTTATTCTTCAAATGTTAGAGACGTACGTATCTCGCCAGATTTTTTTGTTGTTTTCAAAATAAAGTGTTTGAATTAGCTGAAAGTCATTTAATGGCTAAGAAGAAACCAAATATTTGAGACCATTTTCTTTTCAGTGTCAAGATAATATCTGCTATCCTGTTTTGATGACTACAAATAAGATTGTAATGTAATACACCTCAGCTTCTTACCATCAGAATGGCGTTCCTCGTCCAACCATTAAAGCTTCTTTGTGTTCTGTAGCACTCACCTGAAACAAAGAGAGATTTCATTTGAAACTTGTCCAACTTGTTTTTTGATCCATGGGAGGTGTTATTAGGAGACCAAGGACAATGTCAAAGTATGAATGCTATATAGAGGGATGCTGGCTCTTGAGGAAAAAATAAATTACTACAGTTTCCACCCTTTTATAATTTCACAGTGGGTGTACACTTCGGCACATAATGTCAAAACAACAAAAATTTACTTATTTCATAAAAAAAACTTTAAAATTCATGTCATCAATTTGTTGCGGTGTATTGTACTATAAGTATCGACAAATGGAACAGAATAAAAGGTAGCAGCACATATTTGTTTAGAATCTGTAGGTAAAAAGTGTTGCAACCTGTCAAAAACGACAAAATTCCCTTTGATTTTCAATTTTAAAAAATACAAATACAGTGCCCATTGAACTGTATTTCTTAGAAGTTAAAATTCCCAACTATCGTATACTGATTAAGGGTTTAGTAGTAGGCTAATCGTCTCATTAAGGATGATGGCTTCTTCCACTCAGATGTACGAGGGAAGGCTAAATACTTCTATTTGGTCAGCTATCCCAAATGAAAATTATTATAAATATAATAAAAACCAAATATCCCAATACATTAGAACACATTACAGAAACAAATTAACATCCAAAATAAGGGACGTACAAAAAAAGTGGACTTCTTTACAGTTTCTGGTTTATATGCGTACAAAAGCAAACTTGATCTCATTTACTATCCTCCAAATGTGGAATAAGATAGAAGAGGTACTAAAATGTTCTTAATCACCACTTCATCTCCAATATCTGAGGGAAAGTACGGAATTGACTATCATTGGGAGGTTGCAGATTCGAGTAACGCTCGCGGCGGATTCTCAACGAAGCACCAACGTTCGTAGTCTGGCACAGCGTGGACGACTCGAGGATACCAAAAAATACCTCAAACAACAGATCTGCAAAAACCGGGTGAGATCATTCCCCACTCATCCTCTTTGCACTCTCATCGTATGATAAGGCTTTCCCATCCTTATGCGAGTAAACACGTCATCTCCTCTCCATAAACAGAATGACATATCAAAAAAATCATAATTTTTGAGTTACCGAAAAAAGTATTTTTTGAAAATAGTATATTTTAATAGTGAAAATTTCATAAAAATAGCACACTAGTCAGCAGATTTGTACACGAAATGAACCACTCCGCTTAGGATAAAGCCATTCTTTTGCCAAATGATAATTCATCAGGTGATATCCTTTTCTTTTGCACCGACGATGTTGCCTTGTATGACATTCATTATATCGAAATTCTCCAATAGAACCTGCTGCACCTCTTACCGGAGGTTCTAGGGTTCGAGATCCGACGTTGGGAGGAATTTCGACCTTAGCTAAATCGCTAGGTCATATTTAGCCGGTGTCTGGAGATTAATTCTGGCGGGGGGCTGGCCTGATCGGTAGTTTTTTGTGATTTTATCAATCAACATCAGGCGAATGCCGGAGTAGTTCCCTAACAAACGTGTCACAAACCTTCCTTTTTTCTCGTCATGTTCACACCTCTTACTTACACACACTTACACATAGATGCACAATTCGGTGACACGTGTCGGGAGGCAAGTCGGGAGCTTAGAGCTTGTCCCGATGCGCCGCTGCAGCGCGTTGGTGAGATATTGGGTTGTGGAAAATCCCGCAAGCTTTCGTGTAGGTCGGCACCGAATTTCACCTCCAACTCACGCTATAAATGCGTGCATTACACTTACTCAAATGGTCATAGCCGTTTCAACACCAGGAAACATCAATTACTCAATCAGTCCAATCGAAGAGTTCTTGGATGTAGCGGCATCGCCAAAAGTCTTTCGAGCGCTTTCTAGGAACTGCATAACAAGATAGCGGACACTGAGCGTCAAGGCGGGCGAGCACCCCAAACAGACGATCGCGAGTTATTCAAAGGACGCCAACTTCCTCTCGGTAATCACCCCCTTTCTCCCCCTCCCCCTTTCCTGTCACCGACAGCAGAGCAGCGCGGCGCCTGGCGTGACGGTGGGCCGAAACAGGCGGCTGAAACTACCCGCACTGCACTCCTCACTTCCTTTTTTGAACCAAATCTCAAATTCCCACGGTTCTGTAATACGTTAATCAATGATTGAGATTCGATCAAAGAAATTTCAGAAGCAAAAATATTAACAATTTCTTTGTTGAATTACATAATCCTGAAATAGTAGAATTGTATGGTATTACAGTCAAATTGGTGCCATAAATATACGTATGTTTAATTGTATGATTTGTAGAAATTCAACACAGCACAGTATAGACCTCCTATGCCTAATTTAAAATGACTCACTACCCAATCCTAGAGCCACACCTGGGATAAAAATAAATTTAAACGAAAGCAAAACAATGTAGCATATTTTACGTGCTTTCGACCAAAGCTTTACATCAGAATAAATATTTAAAGATGAGTAACGTGTGTAAATAAAATAAGCTTAGATGTGAATATGAATATGTATTTACAATATAAATTGAAGATATTCAATTTTACACAATATTTTCAACGCTACTGGCACAATACATGTTTTATTTACGGTGAATGATGTTGGAATGTACGAGTAATTTAAAATAATACGAGTATTTGCTTCCAATTAAATGGAAGACTTCATTCCCTTCGCTGCTTTTCAATATTGTAAAGCAATATATACCACTCGTCAAACTTAGGGTTACATTTGCATCATCATTCAGAGTTCCATGTTATTGCAAATGGAAATTTCCATATATTTTGACACTCCAATTTGCATCCAGTCATTTGTTGTTCTATCAAACTGGGTTTTGAGAATTTCAAATTAATAAATATTGGAAGTGGTCATTCTCACTTAATTGTTGTCTAAGGTAAGGACAAATATTAACAAAAGAAAAAACACGTTTTGGGCTCAATTTCAAACCAAACGTTTGTAAGTATTACAACAATGAAACGAATATATTTTAAATGCTAAATTTGGTTATACATTTATTTATTATTTATTTTTCTGATGAATATTTAGATCTCTTTATCTATTTATTTACTTCTTTATTTATTAACTTCTCTATCTAGTTATTTACGTCTTTATCTAGTTATTTACGTCTTTATCTAGTTATTTACGTCTTTATCTAGTTATTTACGTCTTTATCTAGTTATTTACGTCTTTATCTAGTTATTTACGTCTTTATCTAGTTATTTACGTCTTTATCTATTTATTTACGTCTTTATCTATTTATTTACGTCTTTATCTATTTATTTACGTCTTTATCTATTTATTTACGTCTTTATCTATTTATTTACGTCTTTATCTATTTATTTACGTCTTTATCTATTTATTTACGTCTTTATCTATTTATTTACGTCTTTATCTATTTATTTACGTCTTTATCTATTTATTTACGTCTTTATCTATTTATTTACGTCTTTATCTATTTATTTACGTCTTTATCTATTTATTTACTTCTTTATCTATTTATTTACGTCTTTATCTATTTATTTACGTCTTTATCTATTTATTTACTTCTTTATCTATTTATTTACGTCTTTATCTATTTATTTACTTCTTTATCTATTTATTTACGTCTTTATCTATTTATTTACTTCTTTATCTATTTATTTACTTCTTTATCTATTTATTTACTTCTTTATCTATTTACTTGTTTATTTATTTACTTATTTATTTACTTCTCTTTGCGCCCTTTCGAGCCCGTTCCACCGCAGCGCGCGGCGTTCCCCGACGCAGAGGCGTTACGAGGCGAGGAATCCCGCCGGCGCCGCGCGTCCTTTTGCTTTCCGGGCAATTTGGAGCGGCGCTGGAGCGAGCGTAATCGCGGCGCCGAATAACAAAACGCGCGCCCCGAAGAAAGTCACGTCGCAGGGCGCGCGGCGGATGTCGCCTCTTCCGCGGAGGAGACGCCCTGCACGCAACGGCAGGCGGGCCACGGGGCGAACGAAGGCCTCAAGCGAGGGCGCGGAATGGGCGAGAGGGTGAAGATTCGAAACTATGGAACGTTGCGGGTTACTGTTGTCGGATATCTCTTTATTTTGTTTATTTATATAGTCAATGAATAGTATGTGAAATGAAAACTGTCTGTGACGTATAGGGGAGAAATACAATCTGCGCACATTTTCTTGAGCACCAGAATCTCTTCCCAACATTTTAAATATAAAGAGTTGAAAAATTAATGAAAGTAAATAAGTAAAAAGTAATAAAACGATTAAAAAACTAAACACTTTTGCCCCTGGTTATAGAAAACTTATTTGCATCGGTAAACGCAACGTGGATATGATTTGATCTCCTAGCAGAGGGTTATTACGATAGAAGACTCTAAAATAACAAGCAGAATGCTTTGTGAAGTCTTGGAGTCTATTTTGAAATATTCTTATATCCACGGAAATATAAGTGAATGCATGGAATGTTAGTAGTAATAACTTCTAAGCGGTTAAGAAGTTGTAACTTGTGAACTATAAGAGAGAAGTCTCGAAATTTGTTATTTTTTGGTTATCGTGAAAGACCATTATTTTTTCAAAGAGGAAGCGATCGACGGGAAGTCGAAAATAAGGTAAAGGTGACGCTCTGAAGATTGAGACGCTACAACTACTGATGAATAAAATGCTGTAACTTAATGTGTAAGCAGCCTGCATTACATTCATTAAATCATACGGGCATACTTTTAAGGTGTTAGCAACACTATTCGTATTCTGAATGGAGGCGCTCAGAATAGTCAAGGTAGATCCCAACCGAAGTTCGTTTCGACAAAAATGACTTTTCTGTTTTCATTCACTTTCACTTCGGACAAAGTTTTTAAGGTGGATTTAAGGATTTTGCCATATCCCAATACATTTGATATTTCAGCATATGATAGGTATATGGCCGCAGTACCAGCCAATGACAGGAACCTCTAATTGAAAATGCCAGGTCGTTTGGGATCTATCGTTATTTTTCTGAGCGCCTCAATTGTATTTTTTTTACATCTATTGGCCTGGGATTACACCCAACTGCAGTTGAGAAAATAAATCAATTGTAGTATTTGGTGTAATGTAATAAAGATGATGAGACTGCCCTTGTCCTTCTACAACGAGGAATTCGCCGCGCATTCGATTTCATCGCTTCCCGGGCACGCTCCCAGCGGCCAACGCGTTCCCGCCCGGAATGCGGCACCGCGAGAGAACGTCGCCGTGTGCAAGACAAGTGCGGACGCGTCCGTCCACGGCCTCCTGGCACCGAGCGACGAGGCCCGGCACCCCCCACCCCCCCCACGACAACTCCCGGCGTCCGCCCGGCGCATACGGATGCTCCAGGCGTCACGAGGTGAACGTGCCTGACGACGACGTCGACGACGGGTGAGAAAAATATGGCAGGCGAGCAACGGGACACGACGTGGGGACATTGGGGAACAGCCGTTATTAATTGCGACGCTAGACGTAGGAGGACTGTGAAGAAAAGGCTTCAAAAGGCATTGTTCGTTTTTGCTACAAGTGAGATGAATTCAGAATTGTCTCGCAGACAAAACCTAGAGAAATAGCGGGTATCTCAAACCTCAAAATCTCCCCAACCTTTGTATAATAAAATACAGCGTAAAAATACTCCGAATTGCTTCCGAGTTCAGGGGCTGTTCGAGGTCTGTCGGCTCCACTAGTTCGGGTAAGCGCGTTGCTGTGTAGCTTCAATGGATTACTTCCTGATGCCTTCTGTTCGACCTCAAATGTTTTAAAAAAATGTCAATTTTTAGTTTGTCGTCTATGATTCCGCAACCACAGAATTATATAAATAAATTCATCAGTGATTACACAGCAACAACAATCAACTTAGTATGTATTCACATTATTTTTGTAATATCTGAAGGACGTTTTTAATCCATTTTTTTGATTTAGCTGATTTAAAGGAATAATTATGTACTCCATCAGTTTGGATATTTTTTAAAATTAATACTTTAGTCTAATTTTCGTGTGGCGATGAAAGTACAGCAACGCCAAGCTTTCACGTTTTCATTCCGGCATTTATATTAATGATTTTGTTTAACTTTTAAGATTAGTTTCTTTTTAAAATTAACTTTTAGTGGAGGAGGAATTCCCCATATTCCTGTCTCCTGACCCCGCCACTGACATACAAAATTTACCAAATCATGGAATAAAATAATTTGAGACAAATTATCGTTTAGTTTGAGACATGAAATTTTATGACTGGGCACTATGGGGGTTTCTAGGTTAAATCTGACGACTAACATTATCTTGTTCTTGTCGACTTTTACTGTGTTCGTCTTTCACATGTCTCCCAAAACCAGGAATGAAATATTCTTTGATTAAAATGCAATGCGTCTCACTTCCAATAACACGTGCGTTTGTTGAATGGGTACCAACTATTCAGAATCACGAATGGCTAAAAAGCCATTCGAGTGCCAAAGCCTCGTAAGGCACTCAAGGCACTCCCTATCACCAGCCCCGTTAACCACGCTCGCCAACGCTCCCACCTTCCCAGGCAGTTCATTCGGATGATCAGGACTTCACCAGGAGAACGCGGACGCTATCTCCTGCTCACAGAAATAAAAGTCCTTGCGTCGAATTAATTCAGGAAAAACATGTCACAATTTTGTGGAATTCTGTGATTTAGAATGTATGGGGAAAGAAATAATCTTTCACGCTATATGTATGAAATAAATTAACTCAAGAAAAACACGTCGAAATTTTGTGGAATTCGGTGATTTAGAAGGTATGGGGAAAGAAATCATCTTTCACGGTATGTGTATTAAATATTAATATATTAAGTTTGAAATGTCAATGATAAGGATATGCATCATCAATTGTTTTATACGCTAAAATAAAATACATTATATTTTATGGCAATTTAAATATTATAACTTACGACTGTATTAATAGTTCATAATAGTCTGATGGCATACAGCAGAGAGACTCTCCATTCTGTGTTTTAAAAGCGTCACATTTTTTATTAACACAATGCGCTTATTCAATTTGTACTTAACTTTAAGTACCCTTGATATAAACGCAGAGTTCAGTCTGATTACCAGAAAAACAACACATATAAAACATCATTTTGGGACTTATATAAAAAATGTGTATAGAAATGGTATATTTTTCCTACTAAGAATTTCATGATGATAGTTAACAAGACAACCGTTATAAAGAGAAAACACTATCATTGAACGCACTCCGCTCATATGAAAACCGGTCTCCAGCAAAATGACAATTATTCTTGTTCACCGACGGCACAAAAATTGGAACACGGGCGTAGTCAGGCTATAGTTATAGACAGAAGGTGGCAAAAACAATGTTCAAGGTGCGTCACGTTTCTCGTGCGGCCACAGGCCAGCGGCTCGCGCCGTCGTGCTGCCACTCCGTCAGCGGCTCCGTTAACCACCTTCGCCAAGTGCGTTTGCTCCCCCCTCCCCCCACCGTGTCATTCGAATGTCCGCGGCGTCCGTCGGGCGAACGCGGACGCGATCTCCCTTTCGAATGCGGCGGCGCAACGCGACGCGACGCGACGCGACGCGACGCGACACGCCGACCGCGGAAGAATGCGCGGCCGCTGCCGCCGGCGCGAGGCGACGCGGCCTCGCAGGAATGCCCTCGGGTCGCCGCTCTCGGGTGCTAACTGCTGCAGACCAATTGTGCAGGCGAAGCGGGGAACAGACACAAAAGCTAGAAACCGAGGCAAAAGGAATTTTTTTGTGTGTGTTTGTGTGTAAGGTCTCATCAACATCTTGGTCTCATCATTAGCAACCACCATTGCATTTAACAGTATGGTACTGTGAAGATGTCATGATATGGGGCGAAAGAATGAATACAAATTTAACCATACCCGAGGCGGGACTGGAACTCGCGATCCTTCGGTCCGAGATCGCTATGGCTCTACTGCCTTAGTGATCTCCGCCATCCGGACCGGCTGTTTTTATTTTTATTGGTACGTTATAGGTAGTTATTGCCTTCGATACGGATCTCGATGTACACTGCATTAAGTTACTTGCATCGAAAGGATCGATGTTACCAGGAAAAATTTAAGATAGTTGATGTTTTGTTATGGAAGGAATTATGAAAGGTAAATATGAAAATACAAACCGAGTCAAGTGAACATCTAGTTAAGTGGTAGATAAGTAAATATGAATCATTAAAATTAAATAAAACATACCTTGGGCGTCAACTCGTTCAAATGATTTTGGGTGACAAAAACCCTTCGGACCAAACATCCTTGGGCTTTCTGTCGCAATTCGATCATTACAACCCTAATAATGCAACGCGTTTGATGCATATATCGAATTCTAATTATGTAAAACGCATATTAGCTTCTACTTCTCTACAGTCCGTTTGCATTCCACCGCCGAGACCAGGGTTCGTATTCTGGTTGATTCATGGTGAAATTTGATATTGACCTATTGTCTTTTGAGGCTGGTTTTCTCGTGATTCGTACATTTCCCCGAACTCCTAGTCCTCCATCATAATTCAAACCAAACGTTCGTAATCACCTATCCGTGAAAACATTCTTATTATTCAAGTATAGCTTCGTCATTCGTAATAAAGAAGTTATTGAATGAACTCTACTTACAAAAGCTCATTATATCCAAAAATATTACACAGCAGTTGAAATATACATAAATGGTTACGGTAATTATTTTTAAATAGATGGAATCGTTATGTATAAAATCAACCATTATAGGTCTTTTAAGCACAATTAACACAACAAAAATATCGTTTTCACGAATAAAGCGTCATATATACAGTCGTTTATAAATACGTTTCATTGGGTGTTTTCACCAGGTTAATGCGGCGTGGTTTGCTTCTGACACTACTTGGGATCCAAACTAAACTAACATCCTATCCATAATCAGTCGTCTATCATGAACATTCACTTGTGTTCAACGTACCAAAGTTTGTATAATGTCGGTCAAAGTCGAAACGTTACTGTGAACACTTGCTCAGGACAGTAGTCATAATGACGTTCGCCTCTTTCCTCGCCCAAGCTCAGGAATTAGTGCAGCACATGCTCTATGCAGTTAGAGTAGAGATCGATAGGGAAATGTAGGAGCGTTGCCATCAGCGCCTAGCGGGAATTCCTTGGAGTTCGCTCACCCACAGGAATGCAGGAAACAGGAGCCGCCCGCCTGGCGCCATACGAAAGTACTTTCGAAGAAAGGGTTATTCTTGTCATTTGTGAGAGCAGCGTTGCGTTTTCGTTGGTATCAACGAATTACGTACTCTCGCGTGAAGAATTCACACATGACGTCACAATGTAAATATGGCGCATCTTAATTTTAATCGCCGAGAAATTACGTTTATTACATAATGGTGATGAATCGTTATAATATCATCATGTTGCTACATTTATAAAATGAGTAGTTACTACATTCGGTGTTTGAATGTAAATAGTACATGTGACAGAGGTAATATTTCGTTTTGAATACCTGAGATTTATACTAAAATAAGGTCGAACTCGAGATGTGAGAATAAACTTCTCAGAAAGTCAATTCATGTCCATTATTAACTGTTCCTAATTCCTAACTTGAATGTATGGAAATCAGAAGTATCGTTAAGAAAGAGGAACCAAACACTAATAATATTAATGGGTGATAGTAGAAAGAACATCAGTTACAAGCACGTTGTTGATCTTCAGTTGAAACAATTGATACGTAATTCGTCCTTAAACACAATTAGAGAAATATCTAGCCAAAGACAAATTAATAAATCATCTTTAAGATTATGCCATCATTATATATTTCAGGACATTAACATCAGATCAGCTGCGCCGAATTGAATCTGCAGAAATGAGATTTCTTCGTTTTGTGGCAGGATATTCGCTATTAGACCACAAAAAAAGTGTAGATATCAGAGAAGAACTAAATGTTGAACCGGTTATAGATACCATAAAGAAATATCGAGAAAACTGGAAAGGTCATGTCCTGAGAATGCCAGAACATAGAATAAGTAAAACTATTCTTCAATATGTACCTAAAGGAAAAAGAAGTGTAGGACGTCCCTTGAAGAGATGGCATGAACAATTCTGAGACGGAACAGACCAAGAGGTCTAATCCTTGCTGTCGATGATGATGATGATTATATATTTCTCTCAGACACAGACTCTTTATATATAAAGTATGCATTACATCATTTTAAAAACCATTACGTATCTGGATTCAATGAAATCATATTGTCCACAGAAATAGTAGTGATGGGTGAATACTGGCACAATTCGGGTGAATACTTGTTACAATGACATAACATTTCATCCGGCACAAGAGCATATATTTCCAAGAAGTTCGTAAAGTAATTGAATGATTTTTCGACCACGTCGATTACTCCATTCTTTGGTGCCGTGTGTGAAGTTAACTGGTGAGTTCTGAAAGATGAGATTTGGCCCCGTCCTTCGTGTCGGCTTGCGTGGCATTGCCCCTTCAGGTAACAGGTAGCGTCGATCATCACCTACTATCGGGCCTCGAACCCATTGACCTCCAGGTCACAGACACTGCACCGTCAAAGGCAATTTTGGATCTGTGCAAAGTCAGCTGATTCGCAAATGGAGCTAAATGACTTTGCAAAGAAGCTCTTCGAAATCCCGCCTCATTATTTCTAATACATTAGCAACGCTGCAGAGCTCGGCGTGTAGAGGAAGCGGCAAAACAAAGTCGCCTGTATCTCCGCCGTGGTTGGGTTGGCGCTTCTCGAACGAAAGCGAAATCCCGGAGTCTGGAGCGCGGGAGGGGGGGGGGGGAAGGGTGGGAGGGGGAGGGAGGGGGAGGTCGCGCGTGGCGGGCGGCGCGCCGCCGCTAATTAACGCGCGCTTTCGTTGGCCGGATCGCGCAGCACAGTGCGTCGCCCGCGAGCGCGCGCTGCCATTTCGGCTGCGACGCAACGCGAAGCGGGCCGTGTTTGTGGGGCGCGGCGGAAAGGACGAAGAGGGGACAGGATTGATTCTTAGTGATTCCGGGAGCGTCAACTATTAGGGTCAATTGTCCCGTGGGTGTAGTGCATGCCTTTGCTCGGGAGGTGGCGGTGGTCTTCCCCTACTGTATGGCGAGATCTGGCGACCTACCGTCGGCTCCCGGGGTTTTCCCCAAACCAGGTATCTCCAACCAGCGGGGCACCGCCCCAGATGGGACAAGCTCTAAGCTCACGACCGGTCCCCCAGCATGTGTGGCAGTGTAGTGCATGTTAGTATAGGTGTGTGTAAGAGGTGAGGATAGGTCAAGGAAGAGGTAGGAAAGATCGCGCACCGTCTGTAACTCGTTTGTTAGGGTACTGCTTTGGCATTCGTGAAATGTTGTTCAGAGAAACCACGGGAAACTACCGATCAGAGCAGCCGACCGCTAGAATTCTCGTCCAGACAGCGACTAAATTCGATCTAGCTGTCTACTTAGTGTCGAAAATTCTCCCGCTGACTACTCGACACCGACTCGAACCAAGGGCCTCCCGGTCAGAGGGATTTCAGTGACATCCGATGTTGCCCTAAGGCATCTCTCCCGGTGCGGGGAGAGGGAAATGGAGAAAATTGGCGTATAGTAGGGCAGAAGTGACAATAGTTCAGGGCGGTGATGATTGCGGGGTGGAGGAGTGTGACGAAGCGGCGGGGACGAAAAGAGACGTAAAGAAATGGGTTAGGGGGAAATGAAAAATGAAGAAGCGGAGCGGGCAGATATGGGTCGCGAATGATCAGAACCGGAACGGGTCATTTTTTATTTACTGAGAATATTTGCGAAATGAAACATCGGATGGACTGTTTAGGTGACTCAGGGCATCAACTGATGTCATTGTAGTACCTCCCTTCGTCCTTGGGTTCGAGTCCCAACGGTGTGTGGCAGGAATTTCGACACAGCTACCTAGCTAGGTAGAATTCAGCTGCTGTCTGGAGAAGAATTTTACCGACCGGCCACTCTGATTGGTAGTTTTCCGTGATTTCTCCGATCAACACCAGGCGAATGTCAGAACACCACATCGAATGTGGGAATTCCTAACAAAAGGGCCACAGACCGCGCCGTTTTCCACCCTCTTCTTCGTCGTAACCTCACTCCCTACTTACACCCACTTACACCTTCATGCATATCACTACCTCACGCCGGGAGACCAATCGGGAGCTTGGAGCTTGTCCCGGCTTGGGTGGTGCCCTGTTGGTGGGAGATATCTGGTTGGGGAGAACCACGCGAGCCGACGTAAGTCGGCGCGGGATCTCACACCCAGCGGGGGAAGATTACCTACCGGTCTCCTGCCGCGATAAAAACACTACACTAACGAGACATGACCTGAACAGTTGACGCGCTTGGGATCACTAAAACAAATCGCACGTGAGAAAAGGTTCGCCAGCGTGAGCGATGACACCGACCAAAGAGACCGTACTTCAGGGCGATGACCTTCAGCGACCTACTGTGGAACCACGCCCTCCGCCTGGTTGTTCGACACAAGTAGCTCCTGCTCTCACACGCGGCGCGTGGCGAAACACCCACGCGCGGCGGCCACCGCGCGCCGCAGCGCCCCACTTCCAGCGGCCGGTTCCAAGGTGCACCGGGGTGAGGAAATGCAGTTTACTGCTCTGAGGGATTAGCCGCGCAGACCCACATCGCTAGGAAATGCACGCAGGGGAAATTTTGGGGCGTTAATTCGTATTGCATGGGCAAAAATACTCTCGCAGTGAAATCGTGAAATGCAAGAAAACATTCCGAGCGAATGAAATGTTAAACGGACGAGAATTTTCAAAAATGTAGGCCAAAAACCCTTCCATACGAAATGCGTTTACTATTTCTAGAAGGAATGCACACAAGATATTAGATTGGTTAATTTTTTATTTATCGATCTAATAACTTTAACAGATCTATGAAGCTTTTTAGTAACGATTCCTTTATGAGCCATCAGTTAGATGCATTTCAACTTTGAAAACTTTATAATTTGAAACTTCATTTCTCGAGCTGTGTCAGTATTGTAGTCGGTCAACAATATACTTACTTCGTATACAGCTCCGGGTATATATTTAACTTTTCTACTGATCAGTAGAAAGGTTTTTTTTTTTTTTTTTTTTTTACATGAAACTACAAATCATTTCACCAACCAACTATCGAGTAAATGTAGCAGGTTCATGTTTACAACAGTTATTTCTTTATCGAGGTCACTTTCGTTCACTTTAATACATTACCTTACATCAATACTTCCCTTTCACTGCATGGCAGGTTCTTTTTTCTTCAAGATCAGTTAAATCTTACGAAGTTAAGCAATGTATGTACTGGAAAAGAAAACGTAGGACATGAAACGCCCTTTCACCACACACTATAAGAAATAATTGCAACGTGAGGATTTTCCAGGAAGGTAATTTTACTCACGATTTTCCAAGTTTAATAAAGCCTGAAAAGGTGAAATACGTAACATACGTTTTATGTCGTAGAATATCTATTGTTTATAATGTTTTAGACACATAAACTGTACCCCACACTAAAATATGAAACTATACAACTGTTTCTGTTTGAGAACTGTTAGATTACTTTTGTAGGAGATTGTTTCTTTTTTTCTTAAAATCAATGTTTCCCTCAAAGTTAATTCCAAGAATAGTTTTTCTAATTCTTTCGAACAGTAACGGTCACTAAAAGAAAATTTTGAATCTCAAAATATCTCAAAACCTTCAATGATAATTTTGAATCTGGACGTGGTATAATAATACTACATTACACTCATTCAGGGATCCAAAGTCTGAAGCTTTCATTGCAATTTTTATGCAGTTGTTTTGAATTAAGCCACGAACATGACACATTCACAAAAAACGGCAAGATCCTTTACTCATTGAGGAGAACCCTTCCTACCCATGCTACCAATTTTTTTTTTTACGAATATACTAAGGGGGAAAATGAAGAACGAGAACTAGGGTCCACTACACTGGTAAGTCGAGAAATATTAACCTAGCCTTTCTCCTACCATTTCGTTTCCTGCCATTCTCCACCATTATCATAATTGAGACCGGCAGCTAACTCGCCGCATATTAAACATTCAAAGAGAGCACATAGTTGATCAAAGCAAAGGAAACTAAAGCATGCGTGGAATTGCTTCACGGCCCAGCACGAAGCGACAGGTCGGCGCCTAGACCGCCTGCCACTCCCGCGGCCACCGCAATCCCCAGGCGGCAAATCGCAAACGCAGCCTCGCGATTCCACGCAGGGCGAGCCACCCGCGCCATCGCACGAACGAGCGAGCCCGCCAGCTGTCAGCTTTTTTTACCTCGCTGATAACATACAGGATACATCCCTGCGAGCTGCGGCTACTCTTGGAAACAGCAACACCACACAGTGGGCCAACAACTTTGTTTGTTTTTCAACTATTAATATTTTTTTCTCTAAGCTTCTAACAGACTGTAAATAATCAGAATATCATATACTACTATACTACAATTCCTTCAGAAGTTGTTAATTCCCATCACACCCTCATCATCTCCATGTTGGAATGGCAATAAGTCATCATTGAAGTGACTATTTCTGGTTAACTGAAATATTTGATAATTCAAATTGTTTAAAGCGTTACTCACTTTGAATTGAAATTGAACCTGGAATTGAATTCAGATCTTTTCCCCTTGCATTTATGCCCAGATGCTTTGCTACTGCTCTACCAAGTCGTGCACTACTACAAAGTTTCTTGATACAGTGAACTGCCCGTTTACTTACCGTTTACTTTTTATACTAACTGTTGCCACCCAGGATGCCGAGCTTTATATGCAACTTTCACTACTCCTAGTGGTAACAATTGCGCCATTAATGCTTTGAACGTGTCCGTCTATGCGGTACAATTGGCATGAAGAATGAAGATGAACGAATTGGATTGACACACACATCGTACGCTAACAACATTAACATTATGGGAAACAAAACATTCAGTAAGAATATTTCGTGTCATGGCAATAATTGTTTAAAGACAAACCCCGTCTGATCCAATTACTACCCGACAAATATGCGAGTCACTCCATTTATTTTTTCACCACTCACTCCAATTGTACCGTATACGAGATGGCTGATCACTATAAGAGCGTTAAATTATTCTGCCTTGCGATGTATTCCTCAACCAGGTATCTCCAGCCAGCGGGGCACCGCCCCAGCCGGGACAAGCTCTAACCTCCCGACCGGTCCCCCGGCACGTGCGGTGGTGTAGTGCATGTAAGAAAGGTGGTGAGGATAGAACAAGAAAGAGGCAGGAATGATCGCACGCGATCCGTGTCCCGATTGTGTGGGTGCTGCTCCGGCAATTGCTTTGAGAAATCACGGATAACTACCGATGAGAGCACCTGACCGCTAAAATTCTTCTCCAGATTTTGACTGAACTCGACCTAGCAAGTGTCAAAAATCCTGCCGGACCGTCGGCCCTCGAAGCCTAGAACCTCCAGACCGGAGCCACTACAGTGGCATTAAATGGTCTCGTGGATCAGGGGCGAAGTCGCTAACCTTCCACCTCTGTGGTTCCAAGTTCGATTCCCGTAGAACCTCATGTTAAATTTGATACGACAAAACGAACTTGCATGCTTCACAGGGGCTAGTCCAACCCTTGTGAAGTGTCCTAAACCCCATCCTAACTCCTTCCCATTTCTGACCGCTAAATAGTGACGCAGGGACGCGTACGCGGAGATGGTACTTGGCGATCCTCTTGACAACTGACTGCGACGAGACGTGACGGAAATGACATATTGAAACATCAACGGAGGATTACTCCCGGGCTGATATTAACGGAGGATTACTCCGGAAGCGCAAAGCGCTCAACGCCCACCGGGGCTTGGACACGCGTTGCGTCAATTGAAGACGCAACAAATTAAATTTAAAAAAAAATATTGATACCCGGAGCCACGTAAGCCGGTCCGATGGGATCAAACATTTGCACTCGGTGACGATTCATTTCCGATTCGATTCATTTCGATTCAAATAGTCCGCCGGGAGACGCGCTTTTCCCCGCGCGCGCGTTCGGGCCCACTTCGGGCGGCGAGGTCGCGCGCCGCAGGAATGAAAAATAAAGCCCGTAATTAAAAGTACAGCAGTTAATTCCCAGGCTGGAAATTTTTAAAAGCGAAGGTCGCGCGCCCGAGCGCCAGCGCGAACAAAACAGCAGCGGTCGCGCGAGCAATGCGGCGTCCGCGGCGAGGCGGCGGCGGCGGCCCAACACGAAAGCGGAACCAACGCGCATAAATACACAAGTTTAAAACCGCGCGGGCGACGCGGGCAATTACGCGCGGCGGGTGGAAAGGGGGGGGGACGGGAATGCGGCGATTTGCTAGACCGGCTCTGGGAGCATGTGGATTTCACTTACCGGCTGGGATGGCTCAGGGTAACAAATGTTGCTCTCTGGTCGGGAGGTCCTACGGTTCGAGACCCGACGGTGGCGGATGAGAGACCTTAGACGCAAAGTGGGGTCTAATTCAGACAATTCCTAGGGGAGAATTCTAACTGGCGACTAGTTTAGGGGGAGATTTTCGTAGTTTCTTCTATCAGTTCCAAGTGAATGTCGGGGTGGTGCTTTAATTAACTGCTGGATTCACGGATTTCAGACGCTAGCTACAGAGCGGGCTCTAATTAAGATGTTGCCTAGGGGAGAATTCAAGCTGGCGACTAGCGTAACGGGTTGATTTCCGTAGTTTCTTCGATCAGTTCCAAGTAAATGTCGGGGCAGTGCTTTACCTAAATGCTCACGGACGGCACCCGCTATTTTACTTCTCGATCTTGTCCTCACCTTTGCTATTGCCCGATATCCAACATGCACCATACTTAAGGGACTAATGAGCGTAGCCTTTGATGCGCTAGTAACTAGTCTAGAAAAGAATTTCACTGATCGTATTTTCAAAGATTCGATGACGTTATGACCCTGGTCGGGCTGCAGCGTAATGTCCGTGTAGTCACACTGAAATAGGAACCTTTCTATTTGTTGCCGGGATGCACTCAGCTTTTTAAGTAAAGTTTGTGTGCACGTTCCGTGATACCTTTGTAGGACATTGAAAATATTATTCAGAGACCACAATGCGCTACGCAGTATCACTTCTTGAAGAAACGTTTTCTAGAGGGATAGGATATCCCCTTCATATACTAAGTTTAAATTAGTTTGAACAAGGGATGCAACACCAATATCCGTATTTTTATAAAATCATCGTTGAATTTTAACACTGATTATTTTAAGCCAATATTATTTTTAAGTCGATGGTTTGTGTTTGATGTTTTTACGTGGTCGATATTTATGAAATGAAAAAAGTTCATCATAACAAAATCCGAAAATGATTTTCAAATATCCATAAAATGAATATTCTTCAGACAAAAGTGACCAAGGGTGAAAAATAAATAAAACCGAGTATTTGTCAAGCTCGAGTTTTCAAGAAGCCTGAATATCGATGTTTAATAATATCGACGGTTTGCGGTCGATGTTTTGAATCATCGATGTTTAGTAGACGATGTTGCATTCCTAACTTATACAAACGTTTTGCTGGTAATGATGAAGAATGATGATAATGATGGTGTCTGGAATATAGCTTATCCCAATAACATACCTAGTCACAGCTCCGGGCTGGGATTAAGGTTTCAAATACCGCGTAATTGATGGGTATACACTGAAATGAAGTAGATACTAACAAAACTGCAATCTATCCAATAAAGTGAACTAAATCATTATTCAACCGTTTGGGCTTAAAAAGAATAACCTAGTATCATTTTACAGTTGCTAGTCGAATATTCCATCATAGATATGTAAGAGTAATATAATTAATATTAAAATCAATTTTAGAATGAGAGTAGAAATCTCTTCCTCCTTACAGTAAATCCCTCAAAGGCGCATTGAGATTAGTTGAAAACTGAAGTATACGTATGGATATATGTATTTTGAACTTCATATACGTACTATAGCAATTAATCTATTCAATCCGGTATTCTGTACGAATCGGTGGTTGAATGTTTATATACTGTATGAATCTGTAAAATTTCTCTGAACCTCAAAATACGGAAATAACTCCGAAAATACATTCCAGTAACAACTGTAATATAGTATGTATGGAATCCGTCATGAATTCCTCTGCTAGTCTCCGGAAAGCCACATTTACGTATTTCCAACGAACGCATATTTACCAGAAAATATTGGATAATAAGTTTTATTTCCGTAGTAGAAACGTATTGATTTAAATATTTTACTCATAACTAGTTGACATTTTTAATAAGCTTATAAAGGAAACCAAACCATATTAGATACAATTTTCAAATAAATGACAATGCTTCCTTCATATAGTATGGAATCAGCCGCGTATGTAATTAGCAGTTTTCCAAAATTTTTAATTATATTTGTATGTGTCTTTGAATATAACAGGAAAGTAATAATAAAGGTCATGTTTCGCAAATAGACTTCCATATGATAATTGTGCACGCTAAGAATTAAATACTTGTACCTTACGAAACAACACAAAAATAAGATTCAAAAGAAGTACAATTTTATTTGTGCCGCACAAAGAGCAAAGGTTTTTTAAGACGAAGCAATGAATAAGACAACCATCATTACTCTACAATTATACTATAGAGTGCGTTACTAGTCATCCGAAAATTATTCTTTCATTACAAGCCCCGAAATAAAACACGAACATAAATAAAATGAAATACTTTCTTCGCCATCCGAGAGAATCTTAAGTAATTGCGAAACCTTATGCGTAAGCATTTATCTCGCAAAAGAAAAGATAAAAATATTACTTCGTGATTTCATACGGAAGCAAAATCGATAAGAACAAAAACAGAGCACGAATCAGCAATTACAATCATTCTGACTCCTTTTATTACACGCACAGTCTGCGCACGCGAAATTCAAGCTGCAGTAATTATGGTTTCACGTGGCACCCGGTGGCAGAACGGATTTTGTGTGTTGTTGCAGAGTCCATAAAATGGGACGTGGGGACTGAGAAATTTTAGGTTTAAATCCCGATTATGGCAGATTTTCGACACCAGCTAAGGGTTCGGTCAGGGTGGAACCAAGTTCCACCGAACGCGTTTACGACAGAATACTTCAAAGCAATAATGAAGCGCATGCGCGGATGCAGTTTCGGCAACACCGCTGATCTTCCAGTTCAGCAGAACGGGATTAAATTATATTTAATTATCGTTATATTTGTCGCGGTGAGCCATTCAGCTTGTCTGTAGGCAAAATTATTTCCTTTGTTTTTGAACAAAAAACCCTTATGAAGGCGTCTGATTCAACTCTCCAAAATTACACCAGAAAATTTCAAAAGAAAATGATGACGTGGTTGCTGATACTTTCTCTTAAACATCTCTTACTTCACTAATTCAATAAGAATGTGAATTTTGTTTTGCCGAACACGATTTCACTGTTTGCCATGCGTTCACCTGGGCAGTGTCTGGCCAGTTATTTGACGACAGTGTCGTCAGTGAACACTGTAATCCGATAACTGACAAAAATCCACAGATGCTGTAGAAACCCCTTGAGTAGCTCGATCAGAAAATGTCACTGCCTGGAGTAATGTGGGCGAGGGCGACTGCTCAAGTCAATCGTATCCATTGCTTCCTGAGACGAACTCGACCTGAATGCAGGGGTTAAACCCAAACAAAAGATCACTGACAGCGCCGGGTCGCCCTTCCTCATTCCCCTTTCGATTCAAACGATTGACTGATTGATATTCTTATGACCCAATGATAATGGAAAGCTCAGAACAACTGCTTGTAACCAGATGTCAAACCTGCATTTAACCTGTGATGAATTGCCATAGGAGATGTGTGAAAAGAAAAGGGACAAACAAATTATGCATCACATTTTTTATTTCACGCATGTTTCGCGCACGAGAGAAAACAGGAATTTTTAAGAACTCATAAATCCAACAACTACTGCGTGCTCCATCGTTCAGAATGTAATTTTCTTCTCACTTCCAAATTTTTATAATAAAGACATTTGACTGATTAATCTTGATACTTATTTAAGAATCACGCTCTTTCTATTCAATTCCTTCACTGATATATTTTGGTCGCAACTAAATCTTCATGAACCAGATCGTAGATTCGAGTAAGGAAAGGTTTAAAAAGGCCCATCCTCTAAAATCTGACCCAGTAGATCAGAGGGGGTCTGTGATATAATAATTTGACGGCTCGACTTCCCCCTCTAGGGCAGGGATCAAATCCTTGTCGATCCACGCATGATTTATGAGAAAAGGAGGTCACTTCTGGTTTCTCGAGGTTTTTTCTGCCGCTCATTTCGCCAGACCATTCATCATTAACCCACAATCCAACAGTCCATCTCATTCAGGTAGACCGAAAGGCGTTGATATAGACATCACAACAAAGTACTGAAAATATATTAGTGATTATGGTTGATTTGTATTGTGAGGATTCAACTTATCTCCGATCACAGATAATTGCACTAACCCGTAACCTATAAATGACAGCATTGTGGGAACGCGGATGTCAGCCGGCAGAGCGACCTCGGTTGTCCCGCCATCACAGAGAGAATCAACAATCCCAATCGCGCAGCATCCTTTTATTACGCGCGCAGTTGGCGCACGCGATAGAGCAGCGGCAGCAATTAAGGCCTCGCGAATCCATCGGCGGCGCAGGCTGCGCGCGGGCGCAGGGTAATCGCGAGGCGGCGAACGCAGAGGTCTGCGCGCGCAGCTGGCGCGCAGCGGTCGCGGGCCATCAGCTGCGCACGCGGGCGGGGGGGGGGGGGACGGGAAGGGGGGCACCTGTTGCACGGGCGCGCCCTGGGCGCTGCCTTCATAATTAATCGGACGGGGCGCTCGCCAGCCCGCCGCAGAGGGTGGGGGTGGGATACGGCAGGTGAAGGGAGGGGGTGCGGGGTGGATTGGGGCAGAACCGTCGCGTTGGGGTTGGACATTTTAGCCAAGATTCTTTACTTTGCTTCCAAGTCCATTAGTGGACGAAACTCTCGTTGAAAAACAATAAATTTCTTGCCAATAGTGTTTACTTTCCCACACTTACTGCAGGTATCTTCAAAATAAATATAAGTGCAGATGAAACTGCAAAGTACTGCAGATGTGGGAAAGGTGCTCCCCGAGAACGTAAGATGCGACGAGGAGAACGTAAGGGACGACAGAATTATTGTTTCTGTTCCGTGAATGTTGAGAGATTCGCCTTAGCATAAGCGCAAGCGTTTCTAAAAAATAAAAAAAACTCCTCGTGCAGAACACGCTGATGTATTCTGTTTATTTTACTTTTTAACGCCAGAAATAACTGACTGTATTCTATGTTCGCTGTATAATTGAACAAATGCAATTATTGTAACGAAAAATAGCTGAATGATTATTTCAATCAAAGTTGAACGTCTAAAACAGAGGGAACAGGGATGCTTTCCTTCTACCACGAAAGGCAAATAACGTCTTACATACGTCTACAAAATTAATAACACTAATTAACGTATTGTATTTTATTAACATTTATTACCTACAATATTCAGCTTCGTTTGCTAAGAGTATTTCATAATAATATCTTCATTTATCTTACAATGCAAAAGCAATAAAATAATATTTCCTAAACAATATTTCGTATGAATCTTCCGTCGAAAATGTGTTTTTTTATAGAGAAAAAAAAATAAATGAATTTCTGTCTATACGAAAAGTCTAATTAACAATTTCTCACGGCACATTAAAAGTTAATTTCCTCTAGAACCAGAAACGCAATTCACTATGTTGAATTGTACAATTACTAGACAACCAACACACATTAATCGAATCTCCAGCAAATTAAACACAAAAAGTTGTTTAATAGCCGTTTGCAACGATACAGAATCCAAGGTTTTTTTGTAAACACAATTTGCATTTTAGAATTTCAATACCATCTAATAAAACATGTAAATACGAGTACAAGACTCTTTCAAAATTGCAACGTCTGAAAACAGACCGAACGCAATTACGCAGTCGAAACTAGCATCACGCTTTGATTTGCAAATAAAGAACGCGAAAGAATAATTACACCACCCAGACAATGTTGTCTCTACAGTTCTCATAAGCACGCTTGAGCGTGTAGCAATTTGCATCCATCCCAACGGAAGATAAAAGCAGTTACATGGACAGACACTGCAATTCCGAACTCATAAATGAATACACAGTATGTGGAGGAAATGGATGTAAATATAGTACACTATGAAATTTTAATTAAATCAACAATTTTCTCGCGATCTCACTACATGAATAATGTGACAATGCACTTTGTGTATCAATTTACACTTAATCTCAGCACCGTATTAATAATTTAAACCAAGAAAATTAGTGTCTTGTGACTACAGGACATGAGAATAACTAATATACTTTTTATGCAAATTTTATTCCTATCATTGAGGCAATCGATATTATATCTATTAATTAGGATCAAGAAAATGTTTCAACATTTTTCATCTTGTTTGTTTTATTTCCTTACTCTCATAACAACAAGCTTCCGTAGACTCAGAACAACATTAACTGTTCACCGTGTACAATGCCGTAACTCAATTAGATGACCTGTTTTTATCAAATTATTATTACGTGTGTTTGAAAAAATCTCAACTCTTGTTTGAGGAGGAGAATTTTGATAAATATATACCCAATGTCCTGTGCATAATTTGTTTATATTTAATGAAATACTTAATAAATAAATAAATGAAAAACTTTTTTTAAACGTACAGAAGTGAAATGCAGGGTTAATATTGTTTCATTGCTGTAAAAATTGGTATTTCTATTTTTCCACAAGTTAAAATAAATTTCAGGGAATAGAAATGTAAAATCTTCCATCTTGACGAAACTGATGAGTGTCTTGCCCAAATATTTATTTACTTCTTTATTAAAATAAACGGGATGATCTCTTTATGAAGTATTATCACAAAAGAAACAAAAGTATAAGATATCATAGAGGAGCATAGTGTAATCATAGACAATCAATCATAAAAGCCACGAAGTCAGATACCAACTAACGTTGTAAAAATTAAGGTACGAGGATTAAAAAGCTAACAAAATACAATACTGATTTGCAACTTAATAAAATCTAATAAGAACTAAGAGTTTCATTTGTTTTTGAATTATAAATAAAGTGCGTAGTGTCTAGTAATGCGGAGATTGAGTTAATGAAAATAATATAAGCGCATTTAATACGCTTAAAAACAATGCCATGCAGAAATAGCAGATCCGCAAAAATTATCGCTTGCAGTATTTGTTTGTCAAAAGATTTGCGTTCTCTGGTGTACTGAGTCATGTTCATGCCATTCGCGTATTATCGATAAAGGCTAGTTTGTGAATGAATGTATTCAGAATACGTTCAATTTTGTCTATCCCATAGCGTATATGGAGAACAAATAACCGACGTACCTTCCAGAAAAGATCTCACGAAAGAAAAATATATCAATTTAAAAATTTTAATGCCGGTGAAATTGAAGCGCAACGTATGACCTAGCAAACCAATAACACAGCCTAGAACATATTGAGAACAGGAAACCTCTGTGATAAGCCGCATTAGAATTCGAGTCCCATTCATTCGCCCCCGCGCGCTCTCTAACGGGAGCCGCCCGCGCCAGCCGAATTCCAGCCGCGCCCGACCCTCCCACCGCCGCCACCGCGACCGCCGCCTCCACCGCCGCCAACAATGCCTCGCCAGAGCGCGCGGGGCCGTCACGAGGCTGAGCGGCTGTCACGGAGAGGTGAGGGGGCGTAACGAGAGGTGAGGGGATGTTATGACGCGTGAGGTGGCAAAATGGTAAAGAATGCCATATTCTAACATTCATTGTCAAATATCGATATCTAATATTACATGGAAATGTTGGTAATGAGAATGTGTTATGATATTCTGCTTTATATATAAAAATTGAAAATGTTCCAAATATGGGGTGGAGAAGTTAAGTAACTTTCCCCCTTTTCTAACAAGCGATATATCTCAGAAGAGAAACTGGTATGTTGAAATGATAGATTTTACGTAACAAATACCACATTCTTCTTTGCCCACCAATGTATCGTCAAATAGAAATATTGATACTTTTTGTAAATTGGCATCAGTAGGTAGAGGAGACTGGATTATGACTGCATGATGGTGATGGCAGCATTATCGCTGACGTCGGTGATGTTAGTAACGATGATAACACAGATGACAGTAATGCCAGTGACAGTGGAACGATGGCAAAGGTAGTGACAGCCGTGACAGTGGTAATGCTTGCGGAGCGTCGATGGCAAACGTAACTCTGCGAACTGCGACTTTGGACGAAGAGGCAGCGGCGCCAGTGGTGTGTGTTGCCTTATGAAGTGACAGGCGAGGCGGCAGCGGTGAGTCACCTTGTGAAGTGGCAGGTGAAGCGGCAGCGGTAAATCACCGTGTGGAGTGAATGGTGAGTCGCCTAGTGAAGTGGCAGGCAAGCCGGCAGTGAAGTGGCAAGTGAGGCGGCAGCGGTGAGTCGCCTAGTGAAGTGGCAGGTGAGGCGGCAGCGGTGAGTCACCTTGTGAAGTGGCAGGTGAATCGGCAATGATGAGGTGCAGGTGAGGCGGCAGTGAAGTGACATGTGAGGTGGCAGCGGTGAGTCGTCTTGTGATCTGACAGGAGAAGCGGCAGTGAAGCGCCAGTTGAGGAGACAGCGGTGAGTCGCTGAGTGAAATGGCAGGTGAGGCGGCAATGGTGAGTCGCCTTGTGAAGTGGCAGGTGAAGCGGCAGCGGTAAATCACCGTGTGGAGTGAATGGTGAGTCGCCTAGTGAAGTGGCAGGTGAGGCGGCAGCGATGAGTCGCCGACTGAAGCGGCAGGTGAGGCGGCAGTCGGCCGTGTGCGTTGGCTGCGGCGCGCGAGGGCGTGGTCCGGTCCAGATCAGCGGCGCCACGCCACGCCACGCCACGCCACGCCACGCCACGCCGCGCCGCGCGGCGCGGTGCGGCATTCTATTCAAATGAAGGCGCGCCCGCCGCGCCGTCGGCTGCGCGGAGGCTGAGCCCAGGCAGGCTCCGACGGGCGCCGCGGCCGCGACCTTCCTCGTTCCACTCTCGCCGCGCCGCGCCGCGCCACACCGCACTTTCCCGCCGCCGCCGCCGCCGCGACCTGCGCCCCGCCGCCTCAAAGGTCACGCAGCTCCTCCCGCAATGGGCGGTCGCTCAGGTGGGCCTCTGCTCGGACGCAATCACCGCTTCAGGAACTGACCGTCTCTCTAACGTGGAATTAAATCTCGGCAGACTGAGAATCAAAATAGTGCCTGAGACATTTAAACACTACCACCAGGGTTTGTGTCGTAGTGTTTGATGTCTGAGGCAATATGTGGCGGCTCTTTAAGCTCCACTGATCAGTTTTTCATTGTTGATATGACAACGAAAAGCGTCAAATGATAAATAAATTGAAATAAATGTTTCACATTTTGGGGCATGCACGTCTAAAACACGTCAAGTTTACGTATACAAGTATTTTATTAATTTATTTTTACTTAACGTACAGTAATACGTTTACAAATATTACGTTAAGTGACTAGAGTTCGTGAAATGTGGTACTGAGCCCAAGTAATGCTGACACTAAGGCTGGGAGATCGAAACCCGCGAAATTCATTTATGTTTTCAGATGTGCTTGTGGCGTCAGGGCACTCCCAGTGTCTCGTGTATGACATCAATACCTTTATCGTTCATAATCCCATAATAGGTATCGTTGAAAATGCTAACCGCCAAGATAATTTAATGCCAAAGATATAGAAACAAAAGCATTATCATATTTTTAACCCATCCAAAAGGAATTAGACCAGCTGCACATTACCAATCATTACGTGTGCCAATATCTTATGCGTGTTGAGGAGCTAGCTCCCTAAGTCCCAAAAACATGCAAGCTTCTGGATGCACCCCAGGGACATCTCGTCGTTAGGTTGAAAACGTTGTGTGGGTTCTCCACTCGGTAGACCCAAGGAGCAGTAAGATACAGCGGAGACCTTAGCCTATGTCTCTCAGGCATCTAAAGGGTGGAAGTGCAATTAACTCTGACAATCCGAAATTAAACCCAATTATAAATTAAGAGTTAATACCAGTACCTTCCCCAGGAATATTACTTCCTGTTTCGGGGTTCGGACATCGAATGCCCACCCGTTGGGTGTCGTTAAAACGCTTTGCCAAGAGTTGATATCCACGACATTAATAAGAAAAATGTTACTTCTCATTTCGTAGTTACTCCAGTGTAAATGTTGTCTACCAACATTTCGGTTTACGACAAATCAACATCAACATAACCATTTAGGATCAGGCCAGTGGCTATTTTATTTCAAGAAACTTGATCTTTCCGTAGAATTGTCATCATCTTTTAATACCTCCGATTTCTTGGCTTGTAAATGGATATTTGTCATCGATTTTCAATCAATACAGTGAAATCTGTATTTTCCTTTCCTGTAATATTCCTTTGAAGCCAAATACTCCCAGTATTATTTTTGGTAGCCATGAATGTAGCCTAGTGTTTCCACAAATGGCATTTAAACAAATATCATTAACTAGAGCACACGATATTAAGACCTTTTAAAAATCGGACAAAACGTAATTTACACAAAAAAAATGTGGCATCCGATTTCGATTCAAAAATATGATGCGCAAAGGGATAAATGCAACACGGAAACAAAGCCCATATCATCCGTAGTTTTATGTCAAAATTCGCATCACAGAGGAAACCCATTGTATCAATTCGCACAAAAATGGTTGTGCCTTTTTGTTATTTTTATGAATAAATATCTTATATATTCACAAATCTGTTGAAGAATACCACACAATGGATAATGATACTATTTATAAAGATTTGCAAGTCTTTAAAAACTTGCAGATTAATTACGGCTTTCCTTATTCATCCCTGACTATAAACTGATCTGTTATTAAGAAAACGTCTTACATAGTTTTCTTTCACTACTCTACCCTCGGACTCTCGAATACAATGACGAAATTAAACGTATTCACTATCGAATGTGTGAATTTTCTTATTCCAATATTAAAATGTTGAATAGAAAATGGCCATTAGATAAGTTTTTTCTTGATTCTAACTAAACTACCGCATTCTTCTTGGCATTGAGAGTCGAAATGCCTTTCAATACGATTCTAAAAAGTAATTTTCTTGAAACTTATTTCTGTAGTTAAAATTTTAAAGAACTAGTTTCACATTGAAACAATCCAGATACACAAGTACGGTCGATTTATGATGTATGGCCCATTCATCTCCGCTTCAAAATGAATTCCTTGCCGTGTTACTTACCTGTAAATAACTCCACTGACTAGAACCCAAACAAGGATTATTTCCTGAGGTGACCACATACCTGACTGCCTACTCCCATTTAACTGTCAACATACCAACGTGACAGGATACTATTAAAAGATTTCTCTGCTATACATACTGATGGCTCATACCTTCGGTTCTCTTAACTACGGTTGGTCGGTTCGACCCACGTTATTACCAAAACTCTTGACAATAACACGCCTGTAGAAAGGAACCATAATCACATATGAAATGAATGAGAAAGTTTTTCAATTATAAATAAATACTTTTCAGAGAAAGAAAAAAACTGAAAATACGAAGTTACCAGTTCTGGTAAACGCCATCTTCACAATTTACATGTAACCGTACACCAACGAAGTTTCACTGTGGTTTGGATGTGTTTAATGTTTCTATTTGCGTTCTTCACCATTCCCGAAAGCCAGGTCTACTTAAACAGTGCCGAGTGCCTTCTAGAAATAATCGGTGATAGCGGTTTATTGGCCAAAGCGTTAAGGAGGTTGGCGAAAGTTGACTAAAAGTCACACAAAAAAATTCAATTCAATTCTCTCTCATAAAATTCCATTAAAATATTAGTATGAAGAGCGTGCGTTCTTTGTACAAGAGACTCAACAGATTGAAGCTTCATTCACACGCGCATGCAGGGAAAGGATGTGGAATTCTCTTAAAACTTCAAAATCGCGAGAGTGCATTGCAGCAGCGAAGTGGTGATTCGAAGTTGGTCACGCGTAAAGAATGGGAGCAGAGAAGCCGCACAAACAGTGCAAGTAAGCCACAAGAACACTCTGCGATAAAGTGGGTCGACCACTCCTGAACGCGATTGTACAATATAACGCTTCTCGGTCACTGACCGTAACAACTGATCGGTGTTTATTTAGTTAATGACTTCCACCGCTCAAGCCATCCTTCAGTTAACCCAAAAAGACGAAAGGTCAAAGAACAATATTCTGAACGCCAATAAATCTCTAGTTCTTTCTTATTCTTCTTGTTTTTTCCCTATGACCTTACAACCTTCCTTGAGAGCATGGACGATGAGACCCATCGAAAGGTATGTAGATGAAACGTTAAAACCACCTGAAGATTTATGTAGATGGTTTGTCGTCTCACGTTTCGCTAAAAACTAAAAGTAAGGATTGTCTCTTATTCCTAGAAAACAATTTTCTATTGTGAATTTTAACGTAGACCCACTTATAGAGAAACTTTTAAACAAAGCATAAACGCAATCATCTCATTAATTTATTTTCAGTACTGTGTACATATAAAGCTCAATAAAATGTAACAATAGTAGTTTATGTAATTAGTTTATAATGTTAAGCTTTATTGTAGGAGTACATGTTTTGAAAACGAGCGACTTTAGGAGCGAGTTTTCAAATTTGTACGAATGTAATAAAGCACCGTTATATACGAGTTGCATACTATATTTTTTTGTATAACAGCATTATACATTTATAAGAGAATCGAACTTAATTTTGCGAAACAACTTCCCTGTGACGACTCGGGTATTTGACATCCTGCGAGTAATCGGTGGTCGGCTGTTTCGTTTAGCTCTACCTCCCCCGATTCTCTCGCTACGATTGGCTGAATGTGTAATGACGTAATCATTTGTGACAAAATCAAATACGTCATTATTTGTGCCGTAAAATGTCCGATTATGAACGATTTCTTGCATTAGAAAAGGTTTTTTTATAATGCTGGAATACAATTTTTTTCCCTCACCCAATGATTTCATTATTGTGCATGTCCAAAGTTGTAAGCTCATTTCTCGGATCCTCTTTCGCATCATAGAGCCTCCCCTGAGGGGTCACAACCCACAAGCTGGGAATCGATGGTGTAGTGAATGAGAGGAACACGTTCCGTTCCAACGCGGAAGGCGTACGCACGAGTGTTTTCTAGCGCTTCCTGGAAGAGGTCGAACCGCACGCAATTCGCAGCTCTAATGTTTGCTGAAACAACTCAGTCTGTGTGATCGCTCTTACGTGAGGCTTTAGAGGAAATAACGGAAGACCACATGCGGGTCATGACCACAGTATTCTCAGTACTACTCCAACATCTACCTGCTGGAACGGGGCAAAACACAAAAATCCCCATAACAGCTTTCGCCACTCATGATTTGTTTTCATGCAAGAGCAACCGTATTTAACTGGAAACAAGCAAATATTTGGGGCCCAAGAAAAGAAAAACATCGTTAAATAGTAGTTTTGGAGTTAAGGGAATAATTACAATTAGAAAGTAGTATATTTTTGTAAATAAAAATCTCATTGAGATTGTTCATACAACAGCCGGAATCTATATAATTAAAATTGGAGTGTCAATCTCTCATTTAAAAATTACGCCTTTACAAAATAATCGCAAAAGTTGCAGCAGCCCGTAGTCACAATGATGTGAATAGAGATAATCATAGCAAACATAGCCAATCAATGAGGACCAAATGACACAGGATGACGTTAGGGAGGAAGGGGTGGGATCGTTGGACAGAGCAGGATGAGAATGGCAGAAAAGAAGAAAGAACGAGGCGGATCAGGGTAGGCAAAAGATACCCTCCACACAGACTTCATTCCTCGTCTAATAGATGATTATGATTAATAAATATCCGGGAAACTCAGGGTGCTTCAACTTGTATAAAGACAAATATTTCGTCTTTGGCCGCTAAATAAACGAGGATAAAACCGTTAATCTATGTTTTTTTTATTTGGGTAACATTGTTTGTGTGCCATTGATATGACAGGCACCAAGATGAAACTTTTGGAGACGATAGACAGAGGCATATGTATCACAACAACGTAAGTTTGACTAACGAGTTATATGATTAGACATTGCGCTGTGTAATTCTTGGAATACTCTCATCTCTAGGTATGAGTAGAGGATTTTTTTCACCATTTTGTAGCTTTGTTTCGGAGCCTGTCAATACAATGTCGAGTTTGTATGCAATAGCATATGAAGTGCTGACGTTTGTAGAAATATAAGATTTTTGTCATTTTCCATTTTCCTAGCAAGGATTGACATGTGAACGTGTGATCAAGATAACTATTGGGGCTGAATAATGATTAGTGGAATGATGGAAATTAATGAATTATAGATAGGAAAGATGATCAATACAATGATGAATGAAACTATGTTAAAGACAAAATGAGAGTGCAGAAACTTGATGCGATTCCCTTTGATTAATAGAAATGTTCGTTCTACGAATAGTTTAGGGTAATTATTACTCAACTTAATTATACATACTACATCAAATATGAAAAAAGTGTTGAGAAAATGAACTCAATTTCTAGCAAGCCAATAAATCAATTGGCTATAAAATCTTTTTAACTATCACGTAGCCCAATGTCGCTCCACTATTTCAGAGACGCTAATCACCAGTGGTCTTACAAATGAACCCATTATGAAGAAAAAAAACATAATATAAACAACCATTTTCAATCTTTTGGCAAATAATTTCATTCGCCATGATGTCGACTTACACATCACAAAACGCAAGATGTGAACTTACATGCCTCTCAACGCAATTCCAATTTAGGTATTTAATTGTCATGTTTCAACTTATTCATTCAACTATACAAAATTCAAACTTGCATAAGAAAGAAAACTCCGATACTCTCACACAAACCGAAGACCGCAAGAACCGAACTCCTCAAACAACCGTAGGCAGAAACCGCGTGCAGTAGCCACTGAAGCACGAGGGCTCTATAAAGCGGGCAGGTACTCTCCAGAGCTTTTGGGGCCGCGCCTGTGCGAGCGCGTCGCGCCCGCCGCCGAACCGGTCGGCGCGAAGAGTCCTTGCTAGGCGCTTCCGCCCACGCGCCTCTGCGCATGCGCACCGGGGGCTTCTTGACGGCGCGACCTTCAGGTGGGTCAGCGCCACCCACGCCGCTCTTCGTGGCTCTGTGCGCTGGAGACGGAATGTGGGATGACGCAGTGGAAGAGCAATCGATGGGCTATACTCCCATTTAAACAGAGTGGCACTGGAAGGTTACGAGCTGGAAGGAGAAGGGGACATTGTCATCCAATTGGGAACTCCAATCCCAATATCAATATGTGTGTGTAAATATATATATATATATATATATATATATATATATATATATATATATAGAGAGAGAGAGAGAGAGAGAGTGAGAGAGAGAATGATAGATAGTAGGTAGATAGATAGAGAGATAGAGAGAGAGAGAGAGAGAGAGAGAGAGAGAGAGAGAGAGAGAGAGAGAGACACTTCCTGCTAATGAGCGAAATGAGCAGGATATAAATATAGTATATAAACATTTAAGTCGTATCGAAGCTCCTGATTGCCTGACGATGTCCCAATCTCCGTCCAGTTCGTTTTCTTGAGGAGCCCCTATTTTCAAATCAGATTACAGCTACAGTGTGACGGTTATGGCGTGGCGCTTCTTACGAGGTACACAATTAGCGTACTTGATTTGTGAAAGACAACAAAGATCCGTTTCAGCAGGTGGTTTAATAAAATTACAATATTAGTAGCTTGTGTAAATTTACTTCAGAAGGTGCTTTCGTACATTCAGACACGGGTCTGTTTCATGTCATTTTACAATAATAAATGACTGATTAATTTTATCCTGCATGTGCAGACAATCGTTTTTGAATTTATTATACACGACATTATTAGAGACAATTCGCGTATCGTAATACAATTTATTATATTTATACCATATTTATGTATTAAACAATTATGTGAAATATCAAAGCAAAATTCCACATTGTAAATTATGTCAATAACACAAAATGTAGTATACGACTTAATATGTGAAACAGAATGGATTTCTCGTAAAATATATCAAAAATTCACGATCGTAATGGAAAAACTTACTTTCAAATGCGACGCACGTCCCATATAGATTCAATTTTTCAGGACGAGAACGTATTTAAATTGATCGTTATAGTTCAAACGAGGAGTGAGCGGTTTTCAGATACAGTTAAACATAGGAGAGACGGCAGATTTGAACACAATATTTGGCAGAATGATGGGGGAGTGTCTTAAGAATGTTGACTACTTGGACATGTATAATTTTCAGAAAACAAACGGAAATTAAGACACGTCACGTCGCAAATAAGGTATTCAATTGTTCTCGCTCGTCATTCTGCTCTGTTTTTGTGCTGCTTTTAGTTTCACGAAGTACTTTCTATTAGGGACACCCTCAGTACAGGAGTAATTACGAGAGCAATTTCACTGCCTCTGTTCAAAGAAAGGAAGACAAGACGCGACAAGCCGCCTCGTGCCGCTGGGTGCCTGCCGGCGAGCGCGGTGTCACCCGGTGCGCCCGGCCACTCCCACTCCGGGCCACGCCCACCGCCTCGGTGAAGAAGAGGCGCCGCTGACGCGTGTTTTTGACCCGGAAACAGAAGGATGCTCTTTACGCCTCTCAGGTGGAGATGCCGCGTGAAGTGCCGCAGGGTTCAATCCAATGGCTGGACGGAGCTCGTAGAAACAAAACTTCGAAATTTTGAAATTTTGAATTTTACCTGACTTAGGTCCTAGGTTCGAGTCCCGGTGGTGGCAGGTTTTTCGACACTGGCTACATAGCAAAGTCGAATTCAGTCGCTGTCTGGAGGAGAATTCTTGCGGCCGGCGGATCGAATCGGTAGTTTTCCGTGGTTTCTCCGATCAACTAACAAACGGGTCACGGACTGCGCGCAATATTTCCTTCCTCTTCCTCATGCCTCGCGAGGAATATCTCCCAGGTGCCCTCTCGTACACCCAGTTTATCTCCCATGCCGGTGGGATCGAATGCAGTACACGAACAGAAGAGATGCACACGCGTGAAAAAAGAAAATCGTAACTACACACGTAGTTTTTGTTTGGTTTAGAATTGACATAAACATCCAAGTTTTTCCGTCACTAGAAATTTTTTAATTAAGGCATATTACATTATTTAATAGTGGTATATTACATAAAAGATTATAATCATTCAGAAATGGGGCGGGTTCACCTACATGAACAAATCAGATGTAAAAATTTCAATTAATGGAAAATAAAACTATTAAAGTATTGGCTAAAAATAGCGTTTTCAAAATATCTGCTGCTTATATCAGTTTTAATTAGAAAATTAAATATTTAAATCAAGAATGTGTGAATGCTGATGGGGGGTGATATTATTTCATTCAAGATAATTACTAAAAGATAAGTTTTCATTCTGATGAACGCTTAGAAATTTGTTTTGTGTCAAAGGATTCGAATCAAGTGGTAGTGAAGGGAGTGGAGGTTAGTATACAAATATTTATATGTCATGTTACAAAGGTAAACGAATATGTGGCGTCAATTTCACTATTTTGACACTCGTATTTCCTACGTCTCACTTAACTATTGAAATGTGTAGCAGTCGCGGCAATGAACCACATACTAAATGTCAGTAAAAGGTATACAACAAATGAACAACAGTTATTTACGCAAGCAGTTCCTAAAAACATTCATTAGGAAGCCTATGAGGAAATTATCCATCAAAACACCTGCGTCTGATTTTTATACCATATCGTGCAATGATTTATACGTTCCACTTTCGTTTGTGTGCACGGAATTAAGTGTTCACATAAACGCTCGAGGCTCAGGGGCTTATTCATCGAGATTAGTGGTGCAACATTGATTTGTGGAGTCGTAAACAGGAGGCGCGTCAAGACCCGACGAGGCGGTTCGGTCACATTAAAGAGCCGGATGCCTCTCGTTTAAGTGGTCCCTGGAACACGTGCAAACCGTTCAGCCGGGCCGGTCAGGGCCTCTCCCTGAGGTTCAGATCTGTCGACTGAATCCTGCAATTTCCGCAAAAAACGAGTTTTACTTCTTTTCCTTCCATCCTCGACGTCGTCTTCTTCCTTCGACTTTACATCCCAACTTTAGTCTTGGTCTCACAGCCGCGTACTCGCTAAATACAAAACGAATTGGCAGAGCAGCACTCTGATAAACAGACCGCTTGTTTTTTTTTCCTCATCCTTGTCCCCTCCTTTCCCGTTACACACACACACACACACACACACACACACACACACACACCTATCTAAAGGTACAAACCATTCGCTTCCTCGAATGTTGGGAGACCAGTCTGTAATATAAATCTGGTACCGTCAGAAATGGCGCCGCGCGGGGAGAGATACCTGGAGGAGAAAACCACCACAACCGTATCTCGGATTTCGGCAGGGAAGAAACACTACCACCTCCCTGAATATAGTATGCACTATAGTTACGGAACTAATGGCCTCAGTAGGAGACGCGCCAAAAATGACAATTCACTTGTTCACATTCCATATCTGTGGAATACTGAAGATCTTTCGATTCCATAAACAATTCGCACGTAACAATTCATTGCCCTACCCTGTGCATAGGAAGAAATGATCGCACGCGTTCATTGAGCCGTTTTAAGGAAGGTGAATCTAGAATTCCAGGAACCCTGAACACAAACATTTCAGAGTTGTCCTCTATAATTATCATCAAGTCAGGAGCCTAAGGGGTTTAGGTGGAAAATCAGCAATCGTTGCGACTCCGTCTTAGGACCTTCCCGCCTAAGAAGCTCCTATAAATGAAATCACTTCCAATCACAATAACATACTATAACAAAAGATCTTCATAAATTGGTAACCGACACCACATTATCACCGCACAACGTTACTAGTTTTAACGTACTGTTCCGGCATTCTCCTGGAACTGATCGAAGGAAACTACTCCAACGACCGATCAGACTAGCCAACCTCTCTCTTTCGTTATTGTGGTGTAAGGGTCATATGAGAGCTGGAGATAAACTGATCAACCTGTCCTGAGGATAGGGCAAAAAGAATCGCAAGCAGTCTATGCCTCGTTGATCAAAGTGCAGCTGTGGCATTCCCCTGAAATTGATCGGAGGAATCCACGGAAACGACAGATTAAAGTAGCCGCTTTTCGGCTTCTCGTCCGTGTAGTGAAGCCGTCCGCTCAGCTACTTAAAAAAAAAACTCGTCGATGATCTCATACTCACGAATGCCAAATGAAGACGAGATTTCAGACGGCTAAAAGGTGTCACCCGTCACCCGCAAGACTTCGCAGTAAACCAATGTTTTGACAACTTAATCCCAACCGGCCCCGCTCCGCTTCTGGGTTCCGCTAATGAAACGACACTTCGTTTTTTCCCCCTTTTACATTTTGTTTCACGACCTACTTCGGGATGAAGGGATTAACACATGATGAAATAGTTTACGAGCAGATAATATCCAATATTCCCACGGGAATTAAAACAGTACGTATGGACCAAATTAATTTTTGGAGTCCGGATCAATTGTTAATCCTCTCACAATCTGTAATTCTCTGCGGAGCCGGGGTATAAGCCTATCACAATTGAACATGAATCAATAACATTTCATTCTGCAGAGCTACCAGCATAATTAGATCCGTGCCTAGGAAACCGAGCATATTTATACAGCTCGCAGGAAATATCTCTGAGTGGGGTAGGTCCAATCTCCCATGTTTCATTCAGAATCAACAGTAGCTGGATTCATCGATGCAGATCCAATCGCGATACACAGTGGTGGGTTGGGGAAAATTGAATTCGAAACAATTTTGGAGAAGGATGTTGTTCACGTGCTCTCTTATACAAGTATTTGCTTTGTCTTTTTTTCACAAACTAGATTCATATCATATGTCCTCTACGATGAAGGAAATTAAATTTTGCTTAAAAATCCTTGCATGCGGGGTTCATAAACTAAAAGTCTTCTAATGCATTAATGTAAATCACAACGCAGTTGGTGATGAAAAATAAAGGAAGATTACTATATTCATTATTTTCGGGTTTTGAATAAAACATCCCTTCTCCTTCCCTTTTCTTTTCTTGCTTCATTTGTGTTTTGTCATTATCATTGTTGCTAAACCTTCCTTTTAGGAGAACTTACGATTATTCATCTAAAATATTTACGTTGTATTAGATTGAGGATCCGGAGCGAGAGAGACACGTGTTGATTTATTAGTGATTCCGTCCCATAGGAGTAGTGTACGTGTTTTTCTCTGGCGGTAGGAGTGGTCTCCCCTGGCTGGATGGTGAGATCCGATGCCGACTTAAACGTCGGATAGCGAGTGTTTTCGCCAACCAAGTATCTCTCACCCCAAACTGGAAAAGCTAAAATCTAAGCTGCCGACTGGTCACTCACCCTATGTAATAATGCATTGCATGTACGTGTGAATTTGCGTAAGTAGCAATGAGGATAGGGCAAGGTAGAGGTAGGAAAAATCGCGCGCGGTCCGTGGCCCGTTCCGGTACTGCTCCGGCATTCGCCTGATATTGATCGGAGAGACCAGAGGAAACTACCAAGCGCAGCAGCCGCCAGCTAGAATTCTCCACCAGGCAGCGGCTGAATTTGACCTAGTCTTCTAGCTAGTGCCGAAAATTCTGCCGCCGTCGCGACTCTAACACTAGGTCCTCCTGGTCATAGGTACAGCAGTGACATCAGTTGATGTCCTGAGCTATCTAAGCCGATGAGATTGGCATGGAGTGAGTCCGACAATGGGAGTGGGACGTAGAACAAAAGGACACTCACAATGACAGTCATAACAGTAATTGAAGATAACACATCATGGTGGGTGAGGTGACTAACCAACGTAATTAGTGACGATGTGAATGCGAGGGCATTAATGGATAACTAAAAAGTAAATTGTAATGTATTGACAATCAGTTCTAATAGGCTAAAAATCATCTTGGAGATCATAAAGTCGACTTAAAAAGATGTAAGAAGCAGAAAAGGTAACGTAACCAAGAATATAAGTGTAGAAAAAGGAAGAGTGCAAAAAACAAGTATTTTGTAGAGGAAAAATGCACTGAAAAAATATTGCTGCAGACTAATAAGAAAAAGTAAAGTAAGAGGAAAAATGAAATAAAAGTAAAGAGAACAAGAAGCTGAAATGCATTGAAGAAAATTATTAAACCATTTTAAATGATGTTTATGTATAATGTATGAACGAGGTTAATAAAATCAATCTCTTAGAACATTCATAACAAAAAACCAATTTTCACTCCCATTTACATATTTAACAATTAAAATCATAATCAAAAATAATTTTAAAAAACTGTATGTGACTTATGAAGAAATGCAAACGGTGAACGTTTTCTTGAGATCCTCAATCCCTACTACCACTTTTACTGTATGTAGTGAATTATGAACAAGGTTAGAAATCTGTGCAAAAGCACGAGGGTTTCGCTCTTATCCCTTGCAGTGCCAAACGCTTTCAACACCCTCGCCTTTGGTTTTCTGCGTTGACCTGCACGCAGGAGCCCGGGCGTGGCTCGGGGGCTGGCGGGACCAGAAGGGGCAGGGGGGCGTGGCACGTGCGAGGGAGAAAGGCGACACCCTCCGGAGGCTGCACGCGCAGGAGGAGCGAGCGACGGCCCCTGGGGAGCTCTCCCTCGCCCCTCTCCCGCACCGCCCCGCCCGCCCCGCCCGCCCCGCCCGCCCCGCCCGCCCCGCCCCGCCACGCCCGCCACGCCCCGCCACGCCCCGCTCCGCCACGCCCCGCTCCGCCACGCCCCGCTCCGCCACGCCCCGCTCCGCCACGCCCCGCTCCGCCACGCCCCGCTCCGCCACGCCCCGCTCCGCCACGCCCCGCTCCGCCACGCCCCGCTCCGCCACGCCCCGCTCCGCCACGCCCCGCTCCGCCCCGCTCCGCCCCGCCCCGCCTCGCTCCGCCCCGCCCCGCTCCGCCCCGCCCCGCCCCACCCCTCGCCCCGCCTCGCTTCGCTCCGCCACGCCACGCCACGGCACGGCACGCCACGCCCATCTCCTCCTCGCCCCGCCCCGCCCCGCTCCTCTCCTTCAAATCCGCGCCGATATACGAGCCGCGAAGTGCGGGCATCGGGAGAGCGAGCGTGGAGTGTGAGGCGAGGTTTGGAAAGTGTGGCGAGGAGAGCCGAGACGTGGCGGAGAGAAAAGTGACGTGGTGGAGAGAATGCAGTGACTGGGAAAAGAGTGAATTGACGAGTGGAGAGTGAAGTGTTAGGGAGAAGAGTAGTATGGCAAGAAGAAGAGTGAAGTGGCGAGGAAAAGGGTGAAGTGACAAATAAAGAGACGTGACGTGAGTGAAGTGGCGGGGCAAACCAGTCGTGGAAAGAGGAATGGAATGGCAAGAAGCATAGTGAGGTGTCGAGGCGAGTGAAGTAGCGGAGATAAAAGAAACGCGACAGAAAGGCGAGTGGAGTGGCGAGAAAAAGAGTGAAGTGGTAGTGAGAAGAGTGATGTAGCGGGGAGAAAAGTGATGTGACCGACAGAAGTGATATTGACGAGAAGAAATGCTGTGACGAGAGAGCGAAGTGTTAGGGAGGAGAGTGTCGAAGCGGGGAGTAACGTGGAATGGCGGTGAGACGTGTGGCTTGGCGAGGGTGTGATCTAAAGTGGAATGGTAGAGAGAACCGTGAAGTGGTAGATGTTGATGTTACTGTAGGAGAGCAATCTGCACACACGAGTGGAAGAGGGGAGTGGATTAATAGATGAGTGAACTAAGTACGTCCTTAAAGCCTCCATTCAATCTCCCAAAAACGTTTAAAATAGTTTTTAATCAGTTCATAAATATTGAAAATATTTTACTACCTTTTCAAATTGGAAAATTTATATATATTTTTTTTTAATTCATATGTTCAATATTATGACGAAGACCTATAGTTTTCTTCATGCTTAGGGTTTCGAAAAACATTAATTCGGTCCTGGGTGAGCCCTATATTAACGTTTTACCTGACAGCAAGAACTATTATTTGTTAATTTCGTTTGATTTACGTAATTTAAAATTAGATATCAAACTTTTTAAGCTATACATGACGTATGAAATATATATCTTCCCTATGATATATATGAGTAATTATTTGAAATATTCTATTCAAATTTCCACCCCGAACATATTGCGTTTTGAATTTTCAAGTTTTGCAGACATGCTCTTTGCTCCTGCTGCATCCTTTTTTACATCAGTCTAATCCTCAGCCTCGCTCATTCAAATAAAAGCAAACGCTAGGAAATGCTGTCGAATGAAATTGAATTTAATAAGGATGTAATGTTAATAAAATATTCGAAAGCGTAGAAAACGTGAATTATTGACGAAATATTTAAAAAATTCCATACCATAGAAATAATTCCTCGTTTATTTCCACATATATTTCCAATCATAGGGGCAATTCTTAATTGTCCTTTCTTACTTTATAACTCTCCGCTTTCAACCTGCATCATCGTTTCCCCTACCAAATTCTGCGAGTCTCTCCCCGAACCGCCTTCGCAAGAACTCGATCATATCTGCTCGCGATTTGTAGCCGCAACAGCAGCAGGAGCAGCGGCAGCGTAGCCAGCGAGCGGGAGCGCTGGTCCGTCGTCACGGGCTACCCGTTGGGAGGGCGGAGGGGGCGTGGCCCGGCTTATCGCGCCTGATGCCGTAATTGACGTGCGCGGCCGCGAATCGAAGCGCGAGCACAAAGCTCCGCAATTACGCTCCCGGGGCGAACGCCCGCCCGTCGCCCATCGCCCATCGCCCATTCGGCGGGCGTCGTCCGGGGGGGGGGGGGAGCCCGAGCCGCCGCAGGTGCGAGCGGAGGGCGCAGCGCGGAAGGATACAGCCACAAGGAGGTAGAGGAAGGTCAATAAATGATGGCTGGGGCAAGAGGACGAAAGGGGACAAAGGGGTTGTAGATTAGAGATGGAACACTTTGGATTGATAATGTGTGAGGAAGATAAAGAGGAATATATTATCCATGGATGAATGAATATAATTGTGTAAGTAGAAGGAACAGAAAGAGACATAAGTAAGGGTGGATGAGAATACAGGATGTTGAGTGGTAAGAATAGTACTGTGAGAAAATAAAACGAAGGACGTGGAAAATTCTAATTGAATATTTCTTATTGAATATGGAGCGTACACTAAACAATGAAAAGAAAACCCATATAAAGAGATTGAATAGGAAAAAGAAAAAGGACAATAAAAAATTAAATGTAACAAAAGAAAGCGCAGAGATGTTGCGGAGAGCACATGTAGGTAAAATGAATGATGAAACGATACATAACAGTGTAATGTTTGAAGGAAAAAATAATTGAAAAATTAAATTAAAATAAAAATAATTGAAAAAATAATTAGAAATCATAGTTTAATTTAAAACTATTAAATACAGAAAATAGTATACGGCTAACATGTGACAATAAATATAGTTGAAACATGTACACTTACAGAAATGAAATAACGCTAAAACAGTCTATGGTCAAAGTAGTTGCAATTCTAAATCTTTCTCCATAGATATATTTATTAACACTGCAGCTGGGGGTAAACCGGTGGATACATTTTACGACCGTCCTAATACTTCAGTAAAACACGACAATACTGCTCAATTCAGTCAACTCAACTCCGTGGAACACGTCATAATGTCGCGCTCTGGCGAGGCATAGCAAGCAGCATCCCCGCGACGCCTCTCCTCCGCGGTTCGCTTTCCCAGAGTCAGTCTCCGAGTCGGACTGGGGGCGGTTCCTGTTCCGGACCCGTTCGCGGCCGGAGACCCCATTGTACAAATTCGCCAGTTGCGCTGAGGGCGGGGCGGCGGAGGGCGCCTCGGAAACGAGGTCTCGGGCGCGCGCGGGGCGCCGGACGTGTGGCGCACATTACAACGCCAGCGGCGGCACCAGCAGCCGGAGAGGTTCTTGTGGAGTCTCCGTCGCTACTTCGGCGGTTGTCGCGGAGAGAGCGGACGGCTTCCCGCTGCCCGATGTTAATCATTGCTATTCGTCTCTTCCAGGCGCTGACCCGCAGAATATTCACAGCTAACCACCACTACCTACTTCGCCACAAGTCGCCACAAGTCGCCTCAAGTCGCCACAAGTCGCCTCAAGTCGCCTCAAGTCGCCACAAGTCGCCTCAAGTCGCCTCAAGTCGCCTCAAGTCGCCTCAAGTCGCCTCAAGTCGCCTCAAGTCGCCTCAAGTCGCCTCAAGTCGCCTCAAGTCGCCTCAAGTCGCCTCAAGTCGCCTCAAGTCGCCTCAAGTCGCCTCAAGTCGCCTCAAGTCGCCTCAAGTCGCCTCAAGTCGCCTCAAGTCGCCTCAAGTCGCCTCAAGTCGCCTCAAGTCGCCTCAAGTCGCCTCAAGTCGCCTCAAGTCGCCTCAAGTCGCCTCAAGTCGCCTCAAGTCGCCTCAAGTCGCCTCAAGTCGCCTCAAGTCGCCTCAAGTCGCCCCAAGTCGCCTCAAGTCGCCTCAAGTCGCCTCAAGTCGCCTCAAGTCGCCCTAAGTCGCCTCAAGTCGCCTCAAGTCGCCTCAAGTCGCCTCAAGTCGCCTCAAGTCGCTTAAAGTCGCCTCAAGTCGCCTCAAGTCGCCTCAAGTCGCCACAAGTCGCCACAAGTCGCCACAAGTCGCCACAAGTCGCCACAAGTCGCCACAAGTCGCCATACGTGACAAGTCCTCACAAGTTGCCACAAGTCGTCACAACCTCTTATATCACGACCACCCCTTTTCTCACTCGCTATTTTCACCCATTCACTTGCCACAAATAATTATAGGAAATCGCTTGCGGTGTTACTATACTTGATGTAATGTCGTCACATTTTATTTTCTTGTCTTATTTAACGTGTACTACTCCGACAACCGCCGGTCTTCTCCCAGAAATCTGCCATCTTCCTCATTACAATATCGTCTTATTGTTATTCTTTCAAGCTAACGCCTATGCTTCTATTTGTATTTCTACCTTCTAGCACTGTTCTAAAATAATCACCAAAAACTTCGCTGCCTTTTCTGCCTTTTTTTCTCTCCCTATCCTTCGGTACTCCTCACGATGATTTTATGCTCCACACATCTGCAATCCTCGTCTCCCATTGCCCCGTTCTTCTCACTCAATTTGATGACCTCTTCTCCACCCCTGCCTCGAACCCCACTGGAGTGCCTCAGTCACCTCCCTCCGTTTTGCTGTATTTTTATCCATCACCTACGATTCTATTTGCATACTTATCTTCTAGTATTATCTACAAATATTCTCAATATATTCATCAGGACCATCGTTGTCTTCATGTCCCCCCTCGCATCTTCTCCCTCCCCTCATTCCTCCTATTCACGTATGCCCGTGCCCCTCGCGAATGTTCCGCCCGTGCCACACAAGTGCAATCCCTCCCCTGCCGCTGCGGCTTCCATCTCCTCACTTTGTCGGCTTCTTCTGCGCCCCTATTGCAACGCCTCAGTCACCTCTCCCCTCCCCCGCGCCGCCGCTGTGTGGCGGTGCGGTCGTATTTGCGCAGCCGGAGTGGGGGCGGAGGCGGCGGAGGCGAGAGAGGATTCTGTGCGCGGGACCGCGATCTCGGTCAAACAGACGCCTTCCGCCGGCAAACACCCAAACAAGGTCTCGGCTCCGGTCTTCATCAAGCGCGGGTTAGCAGAGGCCGCGGAGATGGCGGGAAGGCCCGCCGAGCCACTGCTGCTGCTGCTACTACCGTAGCACTGGGGCACCGCTCAGGCAGGAGGCGGCGGTGGCAGGGCTGTGACGGGGACGCGACGCGTGCTGTGACCGAGGGGGGCTGTGACGGAAGTTGTGACGGAAGCTGTGACGGAAGCTGTGACGGAAGCTGTGACGGAAGCTGTGACGGAAGCTGTGACCGAAGCTGTGACCGAAGCTGTGACCGAAGCTGTGACCGAAGCTGTGACGGAAGCTGTGACGGAAGCTGTGACGGAAGCTGTGACGGAAGCTGTGACGGAAGCTGTGACGGAAGCTGTGACGGAAGCTGTGACGGAAGCTGTGACGGAAGCTGTGACGGAAGCTGTGACGGAAGCTGTGACGGAAGCTGTGACGGAAGCTGTGACGGAAGCTGTGACGGAAGCTGTGACGGAAGCTGTGACGGAAGCTGTGACGGAAGCTGTGACGGAAGCTGTGACGGAAGCTGTGACGGAAGCTGTGACGGAAGCTGTGACGGAAGCTGTGACGGAAGCTGTGACGGAAGCTGTGACGGAAGCTGTGACGGAAGCTGTGACGGAAGCTGTGACGGAAGCTGTGACGGAAGCTGTGACGGAAGCTGTGACGGAAGCTGTGACGGGGGACTGTGACGGGGGACTGTGACGGGGGACTGTGACGGGGGACTGTGACGGGGGACTGTGACGGGGGACTGTGACGGGGGACTGTGACGGGGGACTGTGACGGGGGACTGTGACGGGGGACTGTGACGGGGGACTGTGACGGGGGACTGTGACGGGGGACTGTGACGGGGGACTGTGACGGGGGACTGACGGGGGACTGTGACGGGGGACATTGACGGGGGACAGTGACGGGGGACAGTGACGGGGGACAGTGACAGCGCTGTGACAGGGGGCTTTAACAGACGCTGCGACGGAGGCTGTGTCGGGGGATGTAACGGGAGATCAAAGCGGGGGAAGTGACGAGGACATGACAGGGAATGTGAAGGAGGAGGCGAAGACGGATGTGAACTGGATTTGACAGAGAACATGACGGGGATGTGATGGGCCCTGTGCCAGGGACGGCGAGACCGGAAATAAGGAGGGGGCCCATGACGGTGACTAGGAGGGGCATCCGACAGGGGCTGCGTTACGAACTACGCAGGGAACTCCGTGAGGGACGTTAGCACGGGGGACTTTGAATGGTTGTTGAGTGGCAGCGGGGTGGACGATGAGTTCGGGGGTAAGACGGGGGCGTTGGGGACGGTGACACGGGCAGCGGAGACGGCAACTGCCTCAGAGGCGGCGGAGCTCCCAGCGTCAGCGGTGCGGACACATAGTTAAGTCCGTGTCAACACGACCCGCTGGCGGGGAAAAAAAGATGAAATCTGGTGGCCGCGGGAGCGAAGGAAGTAGCGGAGAACAGCGTGTCCTTTGTAAATGTTTGCAGAGGAAGAGTGTCAATTACAAGTTTCTGGTTACGGCGATGAATGTATGTGCTCGGTTGTCGTCAATTAAACCTTCATTCTTTCCGTAATGAAGTACGAGAGATGCCAGCTCGTATTAGTGTTTCCTCCCAAACGGGTGAAGGGGGGGACGGGGGAACTTGAATAAGGTGGATGACGTGTGCAGGCTATACGGGGCGCTCTAGTATTACGGAAATGGTGTGCGGGAGGGAGGCACAGAATGTGGACTTGCTTAGGGCGAGGAATGAAGGGGAGGACAGAGCATGCGGAACTGACGAGCTATGCAGATTAGATGAGATGGAGAGAATTCTCGGAATGGGAGTTGACACGCTAGTAAATTAACTGGCTGGATGATTTGCTCATGTGAAGAGTGATTTGATTGAGCTACGGAAGAAGAACCATCGACCAGCTTGGAACATGAAGGAAACAGCAATCCGTAATTGTAATGTGAAAGACTAACTTACACATTTAAATTAATATATTGGGTATATATAAAACATATTAATTTTAATTTCTATTAATATACAATAATACCCAAAAATATTGAAATGAAAAAATTTATCAAAATAAAAATACTCGCGTTGCTTGGAAGTGTAAAGTAAGAAGAGTATACTGTGATTAGTACTAGCTATCTTCTCCTTTTTTCGGGAAGATCGAGAAATTGAGACATTGTAAACAAAAGATCTCTTACCACTGATGAGCTCGACGCCTTTCTGAATAACAAAGTTAACATATTTTCTGATATTGAATGCCTCTTGTCAATTTTCTAAAAGCATATAAAATATTACCTCCGTTAGACATAACACATTTTCCACAGAATAAAGCAAACAATTTGTATAAGTAATGAGATAGCCAGCCAACAAATTACATTTAAAATTACATGCGATATTTTCTAACAAATTCCTGTTGGAAACACACATTTTATTAGACTTTCGTGAACTTTTTTTGTTTAATTTTATTACATATTTTCTCTACCAGCTACAGATATGGTACTACAGATATAATTATAAATAATTCAAGTACTTACTTAATAATTCAAGTCAAGAACTTATTAGTGAATTATTTTGAGTAGAGTTTCCAACTGTGTTACTAATTTAACGTTCCAAAAAGGATAGTAAAAGTTAACTTCACGAAGTTTTAAACAATCTCTTCTGCAATCATCTGAGAAAAATATGCAATGCAAGTGTTATTTCACCACATCGTATTAATTTTACATTGAAAAAGGATATCATTAATTTTATCGTTTGCATCTATATTTCTCTGATCATTCAATAGCAGGTTTTTAACGAATGACAATATTGTTATACTGGTACACTGAAATTTGTAGTATTAATGTGGTGTATTTATTTTTATCTCTATTTTTTATAGAAATTGAAGCATTTTTCCTTGCTCACCAAAACAACATTCTAAATTGCCAGCTTGCGTTAGTTTTACTTTTTATTTCGATGAACAATTATTATTATTACAGTCCTTGAGAAAAAAAAGTTCACGAATGTACTTCGAAGAATTCGGGTAATTGCAAGTGCCCTGATTTCGGCCGGCACGTTTTCCGGTTTATTGCCTTGTCTTAGCAAGCCATTGGGAGAGATACGAACTACATTGTGCGTCCCTTATAAGAAGAAATTGTCAATGAGCAATTGAAACAGGTAGCAAAGAACACATTGGAGTTTCTGGAACCGCAGACTGGGTCAATGGACCAAAAAGTCCGCGTTCTGCTCCGGAGGCGAGCCAATGTCCAACAGGCTGGACAACCTTTGGGGGCCCATACATGTTCGGGATGTGTGATAATATAGTACGTACGGATCACATATTGACCCGTATTCCGAAGACTCTCAAGGACACCCGTCTATATGTAATACGTGTGGTATATAATAATACTCAACGGAACCACTTTTACCTCCATATGTTTGACGAAACTGCACACGGTACAAGTTTTTGTGCATATACGTTCGGGATATGGTCACGGCGGCCCTGGCTAAAATCTGGATTGGACGGGTTTCATTCGTGGTAAAATTTCCCGCAGGGTTTTAGCAACAAACGCTCATATCTGGGTGCGGACCCATAACACGGTAGGAGGAAAAGATTTACTTATTGCGAACGTGTATAGGCATCTTAATACTCGCATCTTTCTTCGTGCATGAGGAGTTTCTTCAGTGTGAATGCAGATTCCCTCTTGTAACCTTTTCCTTCTCACGTTTGCAGTCTCAGGTCCGCCTTTATTTGTTGCGTAGTGAATGAATCAGGGAAGTTCTTCAACGATGAGTCATAATATTCTCAAGTCTACTTGACCTTCATACTCGGGTATGGCTCAAGATTCTTCTCCATCTCTTTAGTTAAAGTAAGAATGTAATTGCATTTTCATTCTGTTAACTACATCGCCAAAAATGAATTTTGCACACCATACTGTAAATATTCTTCACGAAGAAGTTATTATAAGCAGACACGATGAATTCGTCCATTGAACAGAATTTTATTCAAAGCATTCACACAACACAACTCAGGAAATGTCTTCTGAGATAAATATTACACAAACTTTCACATTTGTCCTCATTTCATATTAAGAAAACGGTAATCTGGATACTTCCTCAAACAAATACTTTATACGCACACACAGCAATATTTGCAAAGAAATTTTTTTCACAATATTCACAAATAATGCATAAAAATGACAAATATATTTTCTGAAAAATCTAATTAAAAGAAAACATATCACAGTCTCTCTCTAAGCAGTACAGTCTTCTACAAAAGAAATCTCTTGATACGACGTTGTGTTTTATGAGTGATCTTTTATTTATAGAAAATGGCATTATTTTCTTATTCTACATGTTTCTCTGTAAAATTTTATTTCGCCCCAACGGATATCAAATGTAATGGAAACATTGCCATCGAATATCAATAACTTTCTTTCCCCAATATATTGTACACTTTTAAAATGACGTATTATAATGTTTACTTTATTGAACTATTGAAAAAAGAAGAAGAAATTAAACATTTGGTTAAGGAACGATAAGAAGAGCGATTTCAAGAAAACATGAGTGGAATATCAAGGAAACGCAAGTGTTTGACGAAAACGGATAACATAAAAAATGGGATTGTATGTTCAACATTAAGAAAAGACAAAATTAAAACGTTGTTACTAAGTAGGCGGATGCAGTGTTGTAGACGATAAAACAGCTTGTGAAAAAGAAGAAGAACAACAACAACAACAACTAAAATGAGTTCAATACTGTGATAATTTACTTATTTTGTTTGGGTAATTATGTATGTATTTAATCACATAAACGACAAAATTCAGTTGCCTAATGCGTTGAAAAGCCATCATTACCTTCAATAAGAACCGATAATAAATTCACATGACTAAGCATACATATCAGTGAGAGGGATGAAGAAATTCAGAGCAATCCGATTCCGTAGACAGCAGCAAAACTTCGATTCTACTGCACGACACTGCCGCTCCGCGACCCAGAAGTCATCAGCTCATGTCGGCCGCCGTTTCACCCGCAGCTCCGCTAATAAAAAGCGGCGGCGTGGGGGGGGGGGCGGTGGCGGGGAGAAGAGGTCGGTGAAAAAGATGAGGCGCATTCCGCGGGCGTCGCCAGTGCCAGGCGGTGCCTGGGGTGCCGCGGCGGGCGGCCGCGCTCAGCGGACAGTCCCCGTAATTGGAAATCGAACGCGGACCCCGGGGTGCGGGTGCAAAACACGACGGCGGCGGCGAGGGTGGTGGTTGGCGAAGGCGGAGGGGGAGGGAGATTGGAGCGCGCTGTAGGGCAGCGGAGGCGGCTTTAATGCTGACTGGGGATGGCACTGGTAGATAGATAGATACATAGATAGATAGATAGATAGATAGATAGATAGATAGATAGATAGATAGATAGATATTTAGATAGATAGATATGTAGATAGATAGATAGATAGATATGTAGATAGATAGATAGATAGATATGTAGATAGATAGATAGATAGATATGTAGATAGATAGATAGATAGATAGATAGATATGTAGATAGATAGATATGTAGATAGATAGATATGTAGATATGTAGATAGATAGATATGTAGATAGATAGATATGTAGATAGATAGATAGATATGTAGATAGATAGATAGATATGTAGATAGATAGATAGATATGTAGATAGATAGATAGATAGATATGTAGATAGATAGATAGATATGTAGATAGATAGATATGTAGATAGATAGATATGTAGATAGATAGATATATAGATAGATAGATATGTAGATAGATAGATATATAGATAGATAGATATGTAGATAGATAGATATATAGATAGATAGATATGTAGATAGATAGATATATAGATAGATAGATATGTAGATAGATAGATATGTAGATAGATAGATATGTAGATAGATTAGATTTATTTAGCCTTCTCGACTATTTGTTACATTAAATACATGTTTACACACAGTGTTTACGTCTATTGGTATACTACATTCAGTATTTATACAATTAATTTTCTATTTCTATTCACTTTATATTTTTCTTTGACACGCAGTAATTTTACCACAACGTGACAGTGTGACTGTGAAGGACGGTGTACTATGATATACAATGAAAGTCTGGTACACGGAACATTGAGACATTGGAAATAGTTAACGGTGGTAAGCAAACAGTGGTTAGCAGAAGACAGCTGGAAGGTGGCAGTGGACAATGGTGGACGACGGTGTAAGATAGGGGACAACTGCGCATAGTGACAAAGGGTAGTCTACGTCGGGACGGTGGACGGCTGTTCAGCGGTGTGCACCAGTGGACCATGGCGGAGGTAGACGGCAATGTTGTACAATGCTGGTCGGCGGCGGCGACTTCAACCGTCGATGGAGGGGAGAGGGGGAGGGGGGCAAGGCTGCGGCTGCGCGGCCGGACGCGCGCGGACGAGTAACCCGTCGGGGCGGTCTGGCCTGGCGTGGGCACTCCGCTGCCATAGTAACCCACTTCGGCCCGACGGCTCCCCCGCCACACTCGTGCTGCATCCGGTCCTCCCGCGCCCCGCCCCGGCGTTTCTGCCGCGCCCCGCCTCGCTCGTCCCCGACGGACCCCGCCCGCACACTTCGCCCCGCCCTCGCCTGCTCACTTCGTCACTCACCTATCCTCGTCCAACCTTCATCCAACTCAACCCTCGCCTAGCGCAAACCCTCACCTAACAGATCCCTCGCCCAACCCTGCCTTCGTCCAACACAACGCTCTCCCAACCCAAAACCTCGCCCAACCCAACCTAATCCAACATGAGCCAACCCAACCCAACCCTCGCCCAATCACACCCAACCCTCGCCCAACCCAACGCAACACAGCACAACCCAACACAGGACAACACAACACAACACAACCCAACCATCGCCCAACCCAACCCTTGCCCACCCTTTCCCGCGCTTCCTTGCCCTTTCCAATTCAGTTCAATGATGCCTTAATTGACGTAGCGAGACTCAGGTCATCCGAACTACTCTTGCTTTTTGCTCCTTTCGCCATCTAATAGAGAAAGAATGAAGAATGTATCACTCGGTCGATTAAACAGAAATTTTTGAATTTAGCTCGGAGGCTTCTATTAGACTTGACATGCAGTAAATCTGCAACATTGGACAGCCAGCTTTATTTTCCCTCTGAAAAAAAGGCGTATGAAGGATTTTTTTCGCCCATAAAAATCTACGATTTTAATCGGGTTGTAACCCGTAAACTTGCGTATAACAGATATGTTAACCGAAGCCGCTATTTCCCGCTCTCCGTCGATCTCTCCCGCCTTCACTTCCCCTCCATTGGTCTCTCCCCCTATCCGTCACGCTTCGCTCTTTCTCGCATTCCTCCATCCCGTCCCGCTGAGAGGCTGTCTTCCGGGAGGGCCGGTCGCCGCCTTGTGATTGTTAGCTTCCGACAGACGAGATCCAATATTTCTTTCTTTCTCCTCTAGAGTCCGTCAGCGGCGCATCTTTTATGGCACTCGCAGGCCGATAGCTTTCGCGTGCCCCCTGCCCCACCCCCGCTAACACGAAGGAATTCCTCTCGTGGGTACTTGTCATGTTCTGGATCTCAGTAGCGGACGTGACTCGAAATCTCAAGAGGAGCTACGTCCTGGCTACTATTACACTACGGGTGTACTGAAAACATTCTCCCCGCGTCTCGTCCTGAATTAAAGAAGCATCCCGTATTTTTTTGAGACTATCAAAATTCTTTAAATATAAATCAATGTTTTTGGATTGTCTGTTTAAGAAGAAGTATTGGTCTGCTTTTACGTTTTGTGATTCCCTGAGTGATTTGTGGAAAAAATAATGTTCTTCAATTCTAATTTTCATCCTAATTTTTCGCTTCAATTTATGTTAATTCCCTGTTAGTTTCAGTTCTTCCAACAATAAGTTTTGCATGGTATCTCTTTAATTGGCCTTTTCCGCAATTTAATTTCTCACAATTCTCAGTAATGCAAGAAACGTTCGCAAAACGTAAACTCTACTGTAAGTAAAATAAATTGCTTGTTTTTCTTTTCAGAGTGTTTGTTCATATCGTTTAGCCCATTGTTTAACATAGAAACTAAATGTATAAAATTTGATATTCAAAGGCAAATATACAAGGCAATGTAAACCCAAGAACTATACAAGCACGAAAAGAGAGTTATCTCAGGAATTTGTAACATTTGCGATCTCAAAATACGATGATCCACGAAAATGTAGAATTTAATTATTCGCCTGCGAATGATAAAAATAATAACCAGTTTGCCATTGGAATTATAATTCATGGTAAATTATTTCCAAATCGTCAGAGTATTTTTAAAATCTCTACAGTTCTAGCGCCTCATTTGTCTTTCCAGTTAGAGAAAGCTGAAGTAGTGGCATATTGATTGTTACTATAAGCTTGAAGATATCTCGACCAACTGGTTTGTCTCTCCAAGTTGTCAAGATCCGGTTGGAGAGAAAGAACGAACGATGGGAAACGGACTCAGGAGCGTGGTGTTGCACCCGGAACAAGCTGTTAGTTTCTGAGGACGCCGTCCACTATCATTCTTTTGCTTCCGTCTAATCAATATTCTTTCTGTCCGTGTTCGACATCTAGGAGCAAGGAGGCAAGAGATATACTCGAACAGAAGTAGTAATAGTAGAAAATTAGAAAAAGTAGAAGTAGTCGCCCTAGATATCTGAGGTCGCTAAAACAAAATCTCGTTTCGGAGGATCGTGGTTCGGATCTCCCATCGGGCATGGTAAGTTGCATGTGGCAAGACCATACGCTAAATCTAAATATTCAGTAATGAAATAAGAAGTTCAATTGGTCTCATTTGTTAGAATACTGCATAAGACTTCTACCTCTGACACCAATTCTCCCCCCGCCTTTTCCAAAATTCGAGAAACCGTCAGTCGTCTCCTAAGGAACAAAAAGGTCCCGGACGCTTTATTTATGAGTTAAGCGCGATTGTAACTTGTGTTGCAGTAATTTGCTCCCGATTCTATAATCTGCAACCTATTTTTAATTACTAAGTACATTTACTTCATAAGAAGAGAAAGTTATGCAACTGTGCGCCGGAAAACGGCGAATTTTTGGCAGTTTTTGGCAAGAAACTCTTATTGCCAAGCCCTAGAAATGAAGTGGATAATTTCTGTTTTTTCGTCTTTTTTACAGGCAGGACAATTAAAATTCCCTTAAGAGCAGAAGCACACTTAAAGGGTTTTGTGTTGACGGTTTCTTATAAATTGTTTAAAAAAATACCATTTATCATCAGCGTATTACACTAGATGAGTCATTTCAAAAGGTAAAAAAGAGTACTGACGACTTCTCCTCAGTTAAATGAACAAAAGGTTTCTAATGTCATTTTGCTGAGAAACGCTTTACTTCTGCGCAGCTGTTTCTTGGCGATTTCTTCTCTCTTCCCTAATGGCTAGAAGGTTGTGGTTATAGCGAGTTAAAGGTCGGAGATTAGTTGCAAATATTACCAGAGAAGAATCTACTTCTTTTCGTAAAACACGAGCAAAAACGAAAATTTGTGAATTTACGGAATTCGGGTGCAAATTACGGGAGAGCGCATTGCGATCCCAGAAGATTTTAGGCTGTCAGAACCTTAGCCCGCCAGGCCGTCAGAAATGCAGTGCTCTCGCTGTTCACAATTGGCATCAATGGCCTTCCAAGTCTACAACAGCGCTTCGAGTCTGTGAAATGTTCCAGTAGGACACAGGCTTCGACGAAATCAAAAACTTATAAATAACACTTTCAACGGAAATCAAAGCTTCTGAGATCCATACAATTAAGGAAATTATTGATAATATTGCGAGAATACGCTGCTGTTTTTTATTCCTTTACAAAGAGAGGAAATACTGGTAAAGACAAGTCGCTTACCCGTCTCACCTTGTGGCGTGTACGAAGCGTTGCGTCCCATGTCTGAGGTTGCCGTCTGTGGCCTCCTCCCTGCCGCCTGACAAATGCCCTTCTCGCCCGTGGCAGACGTCCGAGAGCGAAGAGGCGGGGAGAAATTCGAACACACGTGAAAGGGCTCACGACAGTCGCTGTCCGCGCTATCAGTTGACTTTCTCGATCGAGACCATCCCGTCACTTTCATAACCACCATATGCAGTGGTACTCTGTCCCTGCTTTTACTTGTAAAAGTGAGGAATATACGTGATCTGACCTGAAGCTGAGAAATGCCATTTGAGAGGAGTAGAGAGACAGCACACTTAATTAAAATTCTGAAGTTTAGCAAATTATTTTGAGCGACTGGAATATCATTTAAAATAATTTCATAAAAATTATATATTTGTAGATAAAATAGAAGTACAAATATATCGAAGCAAATGTATCTTTATTTTTATGACAGTACGGTCCACTTCCCAAAGATATTATTCAGTCAAGTGTACATTTACAAAATTGTGAAACCTGGAATGTTTTGAACTACGCACCAACATACTGTTCTATTAGATTATAACAGCACAAGCAGCTAGTTCATTACAAAACATGACTTCACAAAAGACTTCATTTTATTCAAAAGACGTAGTGTTTAAATTAACCAAATTATTGAAACTTCAATGTTTCAAACTTAACGAGTACAATGAATTTCTGCATACATGGAATATAAAAAAAAAAAAAAATACGCAGAGAATAAAAATGTCCATTGAACTCACACAAAGAAGCTGAAATCTAAATGGTTGTATATTGTCGTAAGTAAAAATCGACTGGTTGACATATGAAATGACATTGTAATGATATTTTGCTAGTAAAAACTATATCAGTAAACATTGTTAATAATTGTTGTTGTTTTGTTATTGTTATTGTTTTGTTACCACGATATTATTATTATTATTTTGTTTGTAGAATCTTGGGTGTCTTTGTTTGTAACGGGAGCTTCTGGACACCTGTATATGATGATGATGATGGTGATGGTGATGGTGATGGTGATTATTATTATTATTATTATTATTATTATTATTATTATTATTATTATTATTGTTGTTGTTATTATTATTATTATTATTATTATTCCAAGTGACTACATTCAGATAAAACCGTCAAATTTAACTTCCCACGAGCACGAGCGACGACGCGATGCCTCTCAAGCGAAGCCATCAAGGGCAGCCATCTTGCTCTTGAGGAGCCTACCCGTGACCGCCGCTTGTAAATCTGTCGCCGCTTCATTGTTCCTCGTAGTGTAAACAATGAAGCAGGAAGCGGCGGTCACGTTAACAATCGGCTCGACGCAGCACGACAAGCGAGACTGGCCCGTTAGTGGGAGAGTAGATCGTGATTCCAGTCGCGTCGACTATTTTCCTCATTAGTTCCGCAAGTGTAGTGGATATATAGGAGGAGGTGGTGTTTCCGGCTGTCACGTGAGATCCAGCCCCAATCTCCGCGTCATAAATGTAACTTCTCACCATAGCACGTCACACAGCCTTTAACTGTTTTTGACGTAAATAAATAAATACTTGTTTTTTTTCCTCCAAATACCCCCCTCAGCGGTGAACCGCCCCAGCCGCCTCAAGCTCTAAGCTCCCGTCTCGTCTCCCGACCTACGGACTGGTAGTGAAGTGCATGCAAACGTAAGTGTGTATACTTATACATGGCGATAAGGGGCGATGATACGACAAGGAAGAGGCAGAAAAAAAATCACACGCGGTAAGAAGTTTGTTTGTTAGGGTGCTTCTCCGGTATTCGCCAGGTGTTCATCGGAGAAAGCAAAGCACAGTGAAGCACCGTTTCGAGCAACCAGTCGTTTGAGATCTCTTCCAGACAGCGGTTGTATTCGACCTACCTATCTAGTAGGATGTGTCGAAAATCCACCTCCACTCAAACCCTAGAACGTCCCTGTTAGACACTGCAGCAGCAACTGCTGTTGCCACTGAGCTATGTCACGCCGTGAGGCTGGCAGTGGGTGCGTTCCTTGGCGGGGGGCGGCGGCCAACCCAGGTGGAAGCTTCGTGAGCGCCGGCCAGGGGCTTCCTTCTCCAGAGAGGAGCAGCGCGGAAGGGGGAGGGGCGGGGGGGTGGGGGCTCCATCACGCCGCCCGCCGCGCAGCCGAAGGCGCTGGAGGGGAAGCGGAGGAGAGGGGGGGGGGGAGTCGGGCGTCGGCCGGGCTTTCTCCGCGCGCCCTCGATCTCGCCATGAATGAAGCGCTGCCCCGACCGCTTCGGCCGCCTTGCAAGACTCTGCGCCAGCGGCTTCACTTCGCCAGCGCCATACAACGCCATCAAGTGCTGTGGCTACCATGCTGCATTCAGTTATCAATTTACAGATGAACTGTGTGTCTCTCCTTGGCGCGACAGCCCGCGTAGCTGGCTAGGGACTACCAGCAGCGTCCCGGCCTCGAGGCCATGGGATACGGGGTACATGTGTTTAGCACTCTACGCTAGCCTTTCCGATCTACATCCAACTGTGGTCATTTCAATCTGAGAAGTGAGTTTTATCATCGTCATATTCAGCTACATATACTGGGGCATATCAAAGAAACACACTATAATCTTGCCCGACCAGGAATCGAACTCTGTGTCGCGTCATGGAAAGCGAGCACGCTGATCAATGAGAGGTAAACCGCTAGGGCATTCACAGATGACCCTGCAGAGAAATCTGTTTTAAACGGACGCGTATAGTCCCATGTCCTTTTCAGACAGATGGCGCCATTATGTAATTTTTGACGACATGGGAAGCTGATTTTCGGCCTAATTTTGATATTTCCAATTAAGTTAGTACGCATTACTGTTTTAAGGAAGTGAAATATGAAATAGTACAAAAACAATTTAATAAATATTTAATAAAAGTTCAATCTGCTGATCCCGGAAGCTTCTTCACGCATTATCACTTAAAAACAAATATAAAAGTAATTAAATTTCAGTTTTTCGCGTTCTTCTTTTCATACGAATGTTTTTTCCATTAGTGGACGTGATTTCCAACTATATTTGATGCTCTAGTTGGAGAAAATTCAGGAGTACGTATAAACACAATTAATTGTTACTTGAAAAAATTAACTAAATTGTTGGGGAAAAGAATATGGAGAGCAGCTGCGGAAAGCAGAGAAAATTAGAGGCAAATTATTGGTGAGGCCCGAGCACGACCTACGCTGTAGCGCCATCGAAGAAGAAGAAAAAGAAGAAACTAAAATGAATCAGTGTTTTATGATCTACGTTGAAATACCTTAAATTTCAGAAAAATGCATATCATTTTTAATTATGTTAGTAAATACGCCTGTATATATTGGTAACGCTACCATTCTAGTAAAATAAATGACGAACAGTTTTATTCGTTTCGAAGTTCTAACATTCCTCTTGTAGCCGGTATGAATATCGTAGAACTGTCTGGCACAGAATCTACAAATACACAATAAAATATATAAGAATAACCTGAAAGTGTAAATTTTATATTATTTAATAAGTAAAACAAACGAAAATAAAATATAATTAAAGAACTTCTCGAATAATGCAATATTATTCAATTAAGCACACACATATCGTTGTTCAGTTTCGAAATTATCCAGCTTCTAAAATAATTAATGAACTATGAAATCTGCTGTAATTAAATTGTGAAATACCATTTGCCAACTGGAGAACAAAACGAACTCAAACGCGAAGGAAAAATATTTGACCAATGTTTTTGTTTCGACAGATACATCGTTCATCGAACCAACAAAGAAAAATAACGAAGGCCGGAAGTTAAATTAGTCACGTAACACACGACATCATAACTTCCCCGCTTCTGTTGTATCTTGCGGGGAGTTGCTGCAAACAAACTCGTGACGGGAGTCAGCCGGGGCAGCGTGACTCGCAAATGAAATGTCCTCGTTCCCAGACCACCGCGTCCAGCAGCCAGCGCATCGGCAGAGGGAGATAAACAGATGGAAGAGATAGAAAGAAGGAATGAAAGAGGCAGAAAGAAGGAATGAAAGAGGCAGAAAGAAGGAATGAAAGAGACAGAAAGAAGGAATGAGAGGGAAAGAGACATGGAATGAAAGAGAAGGAGAAAGGGAATGAAAGAAAAAAGAAACTAAATGAAAGAGAGAGAGAGACGGAAAGAAAGAGAAAATGATAGAGGGGAGAGATAATGATAGAGAATTATACGAAGAGAAAAAAGACAAACAGGCAATGAGATACTGGTGACAGAAGAAAGAAGATACGAAGAAGAAAGCAGAGGAAGAATGAAAGGGACTTCAGAGAGAGAAAGGTGGAATCAAAGTTGGGAGTTGGAAGATACTACAGCTGCAGGTCCGGAAGATAAAAACACATAAAACCTGGAAACCCGTTTCGATAGCATAGTGGTTAAAACTTGCTTCCCACCATTTCACATCGTTGACCAGGAGGTTCCACCATCAGGTCCCGCTAGAAGTGCACTTTCAAGACCAACTAAACAAATTGAACAGGGGACATAAAGAATTCCAGAGGCCGATCGATATGGTACTTTCCTCCAATCAATTCCAGGCATCTGCCAGAGCGTAACTTGACCTCCCTTATCCTGCACACACTAGTTTAGTAGCTTCAGGTGTGCAACCCGTCATATGTCCAGAAACCATTAGGAAAGTTTAAGCTGGAACATCTGGGCAGGAACGAACTGCACTGTAGACCACAGGGGACCAGTAGGGGACACCCCACTTGCTGAAAGTTGAGAGTGAGAGAGTTTCGAGAGGGCTGACGAGATCTTTGAAGTAGTTTGGGGGTCTGGCAAATGGAATTAAAATTCGATTCTAAAATTAACAAATCTTAGTATGTACACATCACCAATGGCAAGATTTTGGGTAGAAAACATCAAAAGAAACGAGTTTCCTAGAAATCATCAAACCTGGAGACCATCTTTCAGCGCAAGCTGCAGTTTTCCCTAGCTAAACGAGTTTTCCACCTGCATTTCCGTCCAACGCAATGATCACAACCCACTCGTCCGCTGGGGGCGCGAGAGAGGCCGGGAGTCGTGACTGGGAGCATTTCTCCGGCGGCGGCGGCCAGGGCAGCGGAAGATCTTCCGGCGCCGCGACGCTGCCCCTGGGAGAGCGCCGCTTCCCACGCCCCCACCCTGCCCCCGCCCACAGCCCTCCCAGCAACCCGCTAAAACGGATCTATTGGCCATCGGGTCGGTCGGTGAAAGCGAATGCCGCGACCCATCATTTTCAAAAGGGTTATTAAGGTATAGTTATGAAGGCATGTCCCCTACTGGTCCTCTGTGGTCCACAGTGCAGTTTGTTCCTGCCCAGATTTTCCAGCCTAAACTTGGATCGAACCAACGTTTATTAAAATAAAAATTCAATTCAATAAAAACGTTAAAAAACCTACCAAACTTCGTAAAAATATAACGTCTTTGGACTTATAACAAATCCCACAATTAATCTTCAATAAGAAGTTGATCTGTCAAGAATTAGATCAAATCATTCTCAATTCCGTTATAAATTCCTAATAAAGTTCCACAATCTATGAGTGTAATCTGCATTACTGTTTTATAAAGACAAAATATTCTTCTGAAATGCCCCAGTTACAATCAAGATAGATAAGCGTAGTAGGAGAAGAAAACTTCAATGCCATTTTATGATCAATCACCGAGTTGCCCAGACAAAGTCACACAATTTTGTAAAAGTATTGATATTTTCAAAGAATTGTGAGTAATTAATTATTCTATTAGTGACTCGTTATTAATGACGCTCATGACCTTCGCTGTTTGTGCGACTTACTATATAATAATTTTCAAAAAAGAAATTAAATACAAAAGTGTTCGAAGTTATCATTTATTACAATGTACCGAAACGAAATGTCCCAATGCGTTACACTTGTAAGAGCACGCAAATTTACTAACTCATCTGGTCGACGCAAAGCCCACAAAATTGTAATGACTATTTTTCAGTTATCCCTTGCCCATATATGAAAAAAAAAGAAAGTTTTCTACTCGTATTAAACATTTTCAAGGAAAAACTCTTCAGTTTTGATGCAAGCATGCAAATTATTAAATTCTCGCAAACTGATTTGAGAGTTCCTGAGAGAACGATGACACACCCCACCGTCCCTTTTCCCACAGCGCTCTAAACAGCTTTCCAAATCGCGTTAATACGAATCAAATAGCTATTGGACGACTTCGAAGTCAGTGAAAAGAAATTACGCGAGGCCTCAGTTTCAAAACCGCAACAAATGAGTGGACAGACAGCAGTGTCCGAAATGAATGAGTTCGCTAGAAGTTGAATGAATTTTAAAGTACGAATATAGAACGCCTCTGGTCTATGCAGCAACAAAAAAAGGGTTTGTGCGCTTGTCAATGATTTTTATAATTATTACATTATTTATCTTTTCGCTTCAATGTTCATGAAATACTAGTTTGAGATACCAAACTCTCCTTCAAAATTCGTACTGTTCCACACAGATAATAGAAAGGAAAATAGTAAGGATTTTAGATTACCCATTTCTAAAAGAATTGCATGTGCTTCTAATTTTACGGACAGTATTCAAAATCTTTGATTTTTCTAAAAATTCAGATTTGTCAAAAGAGCGATTTGATCGTATTCCGGTGTGAAATATTTCACAAAACAGTGACCCACTTTTACCCACAATATTTGTTAATTTTTATGAGACGCTAATTCTTCCACGTAGCTTGGTTAAATAATTGGTGTTTTTATCGATCTTTCTTCAACAGTGCCTACCAGTTCCTACCACACGCAACATGCGACATGAGCTCTTGCACACGCTTTGTTTCTGGGGACCACCTGCGGAGAAATCTCGCCAAAGCAGTGTCACCAGTTAAATGCTACTGAGTGGTGACATGTGTAATGATGATAAATTATAGTGCCAGGTTCTCTGGGCTCAGAAATGAATGAGTGGTAAGAGAGATTTCGAGGTCTTAGAGAACTTTATACATTTTCCACGATTTATCAGCGGCTCGCGTTAACCTTAATCATTTTTCATTCCCGAAAAGGCGTTTGAATGACGCGTTTATCCTGTCGGCGACACCTCGTTGATCAAGCGGATTTAATACTGTATTCGTACGCTTCAACGGATTTATTTGAGCTTAACTGTAGTCAGGCATATATTGATTTAATACATATGAATAATATAAAATCTCAATACTCTCCTGAAACTGATTATTGCTGAACATATCCGCCCAAAAATAATCTTAAGAATTCATTTATTATTATTATTATTATTATTATTATTATTATTATTATTAAACAAATAGACGAAATATATCCAAATAACTAAGTTTACATTACAGCAAGAGCATTTGTTCTCTTTTCGCTATATTTATTGCAATGTTTTAAAAAAGTAAACGATTTAGTGTTGGTCTCGAAGTTGTATTAAAAAACTGTATTTGCTTACTTCTTCTTCTTTGGTCCTATCTTCCATGTACGGAAGTTAGGTGACCCATAACGGATGGACGGATCTTGGGATAAATTATTCAGGGTGGTTTCCCGTTGCCTTCCCTGATATGATGATGATGATGATGATGATGATGATGATAGGGGGTGAAAGGACGAACACAATACAACCATGCCCGAGGCGGGACTCAAACCCGCGATCTTTTCGCTACGAGATCGCTACGGCACTACTGCCTTAGCGATCTCGGCCACCGGATCGGCATTTGCTTACTACCTTCTATCAAATTGCTTTATTAGTATCATCTAAATAGTCTTTGAAAGAAAAACCTTTAAAAGCGAAGTCTGGAATGATTTTCGTGTTTAATATTCTTTATTGTATCTCTTCGGGGCAACTTTCTCGCATATTTTTGCTCAGATGTTCCAAAGAACCGAGAACATTTTTCACTCTACGCTATCGGAAATTCGCTACATGTTGTCCCTATCTCTCCATAAGCATAATTCACAAGTTGACTATCACTCGACTTTATTGATCTTTATATGTTTCGAAACAAGTAAGATCCGATTTCTAGATTGAATATGTATGGCGTATTAGTGTGATAAACTCCCATCCTTACATGACACTACCGTTACATTGGAAACTAAAACGTTTCTCTCGGACCGCCGCGGAGTAGATGAAAGGCTGCGCTAGTGATATAAATATTAATTAAGCTCCCCTCCAGCCTAGTGACATCTGTAAATTAATGAGTCGAGAGGAGGGTGATTATACGGGTTCGTTGTCCGCCGTGTCGAGGCGACTTCTGAACGTAAAACGAGTTGGTCAGCGAACAGCGGCCCCGCCGTAAGTGCCCCTTAATCATTGGGGCCGGATGCTCTTTGGTAAAACCCCAAAACAGGAAGTTATGCGAAACTGGGTTTATGGTTTCTCACATCATATTTACGAGTAATATCTTGTATGTATTCTGCACAATGGTTTTTTCCACTTCTGGGCTTTACTTGCCCTCAAACGCCACATACAGAGTGCTTTGTTCATTCGTTTAATTTTTCTTCCCATTATTATTATTATTATTGCATTATTATTATTACATAATATTATTATTATTATTTACATTTGTTTCGTCACTATGTGTTACGTACGACTATTCAATTCTCAAAAGCTCTCGGGTGAACGTGAACGTTAACTGTAAACGTGAGTGAATATTATAAAATATATTTTAACAGAAATTATATTTTCTGTTTTCTCATTTCTTTGATTAATTCAAAAGTCACTATCTCCTCCAGAAATCTTATCATTTTATTGCTACTTTTAAGAACTCTCTATTTTTAAGGCCGAACAAGAAGAAAATAAATGAAAAAAAGAACTCTCAGAACAGATGCTAAATTACACACATAAACAGTAACGAATCTGAACCGAAGAAAACTAAAACTGCAGTGAAACACTTATTTTACTTTCAAGGCCCATAAGTAAACTTAAAGAAAAACATTTTACAACAATTTGAGAGGATTAAAGAAAGGCCGAACGAAACCATTGGAAAAAGTTGTACAATGCTTGTAAATGCTTTAACTGATTTATCTGTAAAGTACTTTAATGGTTAACAATGCAAAATTATTTTTATCTTCCAGCAATGCAATTTGAGGCAAATGAATAACTGAAATATCACAGCGCTCTCATGTACTTCTGCGAACTTTTGAACTTCGACTCCGTGAAAGGGGGCGGTCAATTAGAATGAATGTGTGGGAATCGTACACCACATCGAAAACTATTGTAAAACTTATCGCTTAATTGTCTGATTAGGAAAGATGTAAAGAAATCCGAAACGAGTTTTTCGTTGAACATTTTTGTAAAGCTCCAGAAATTCAACACCCCAAACAGACTGCGTCCTTTTCACCTACATATCGATACACAGGAAAAAGTAAACATCATCACAAATGTTCAATAGAACATTAATATTTAGGTAATATACTTTGTGTTAACTTAATGTAAAATTTATTAGGTGATCATTTTATTTTCACATAAGACATGCATATGTGATGAACACAACATTTCTGTTTTCTTGCAATTAAACGAATGAAAAGAAAACAATGAACTACATAAATTCTGCCTAAGATCCAGTTATCTGGGATTCTTTCGTAATAATCGACTTGCTGGGATAAATTAAAATCCGAGGTATTGAAGTTAAGAGTGTTTTATAAATGAAACATTTCTTAATTTAAGATTTCAAGGGCTGCATCAAGACCTGAATTAGTTTAAATTGCGTACAACGAGTTGAAAGCAACGAGTTGAAAGAAATTAACTCCTGTAAATTAAAGATAATCACATCTTTTTTATGAGTTCTTTGTCGTAATGGAGGTCCAAAAGCAGAGAAACCATTACGACAATATTTGTAATTATGTTGGTGTTTATCAAGTACCATTCTCAACAAGCATCCACTCATCTGCAGTGTTTATTTTAATTAGTGAAAACAATTATATTAAAGTGGTAACATGATAACAGCAATTAAAATATATTTTGCCTCCGAACCCAAAGGTCATTCAATACACCGACTACAACCATGACACAATTAATAAAGAATTGTACAACATACATGGCTAGAAAGTCAATGTTATGTAAATTCGATGAGGTAAAATCTTTAATTTCTTCGATTTTCACAACTTTATCGGCCATATAGAACTTCAAACTGGTGCTAGTGCGCAATTCAAAGCGAAAGCATTGTGTGTCCGATATAATCTACACACGCACTCACACACAGCTCATGTTGACAAGATAAAGTATTTACGTACACTCCGTAACTAGTCATTACCTACTGACAAAAGCAATCAGAAACTTATTAATAACTTATTAAATACAAATAAACATGTAAAAGTCCTGTTTAAACACAAAAACAGAATTTACTAAATAAATCTGTAATACGTATTAAAAATCTCGGAACGCACTGTCATCCTGTTATGGAAAAAGGGAAACTAAAATATTGTACATAACATTCTTGGAAGGAGTTCATGTTTTCTTGGAAGTTCGAATGCGCAATATGTTTAAAACATATCTAAGCTCATTTCAGTTTCACGACCATGATGTCGTTAATAACAGTTTCAACAAGAGACATTCACACCTGACTTTATTCACAATTTAATCCATCATCTGCAGGTTCGTGTCGAGAATGACATTATCGTCTTTCGTCGAGAGTGAGCGGCTAAGAATATTGAACAATGCAACGCCCCTTCATCACAAGACGCCGGACTCCTTCCTTTCGCAATCTCAACTTTCTCCCCCTGCCCTCCCTTCTATATCGCGCTGCCGACCCTTGCCGCGACCCCCACCGGCCAACGCTGCCGCTACTACTCACTTCACCAAACGACCTCACATACAATCTTTCTCCGGCGCTAACACCGCACTGCGGTCCGAATGGGTAACGCCACCGGTCAAAATTCTTCCCTATAATAAAATGAAATTTGCACCTGTAGCTACAATTGAATTCAAGCGCTCCCTATAACAAGGGGTTTTACACATTTACCTAGTTCTGAGATATTAAAGTTTTACTAGAACTGTCATACTACAGTCAGAACACTTTTAAACTTTTCCGTTCACTTGCATATAAGCCTATACTGGGTTTAAATAGCATATTATACTAAAATAATAATATAATAATAATAATAATAATAATAATAATAATAATAAGACGTTTTATTTAATCTTAATAACTCAGTTTCTTAAAAGTGTGGAATAGCTCCTTGTTCTACTGAATGAATCCCTCCCTCATTTCATTCACTCTTACCCACAGAGCCTAATCTTCTTTGTGGTAAGCGATATATAAAAACACAATTCTGCAACTTCTATTCATAAAAAGTCAGAACAAAAGGCTACACCAATCCTTTCAAAGTACCCATCGTTCTAAAAAATGAGGAAGACTCGTGGCGTAATAACAGTGTTGGAACCAGTTCGACCAGGAATCAAGTTGGATCCCAGGCAAATCTATGTAGAATTGTAGGGAGCAAAGCGGTTTGATGGATTGGTTGGATTTGGTTGGATTTGGTTGGATTTGTTTGGATTTGTTTGGATTTGTTTGGATTTGGTTGGATTTGGTTGGATTTGGTTGGATTTGGTTGGATTTGATTGAATTTGGTTGAATTTGGTTGAATTTGGTTGAATTTGGTTGAATTTGGTTGAATTTGGTTGAATTTGGTCGAATTTGGTCGAATTTGGTCGAATTTGGTCGAATTTGGTCGAATTTGGTTGAATTTGGTCGAATTTGGTCGAATTTGGTCGAATTTGGTCGAATTTGGTTGGATTTGGTTGGATTTGGTTGGATTTGGTTGGATTTGGTTGGATTTGGTTGGATTTGGTTGGATTTGGTTGGATTTGGTTGGATTTGTCGGGGATCTTTCATTTCCCTTGGCTATTCAAAATTAGAGACTAATAATAGGAAACAATAGACTGGATCGTGAATAACAGTTTGCGATCAAGAAGGCCTTGTAATCGTGAAAATTGGGCGTGTATTGAAAACATGTCTTTTGCCCGTTTTTCGCGTCTTTCCAACCACCGTGCCCCGACGCCATTTCTTTCTTGGGCCGCCGTCACCCCGAGACCTCCCCCAACGCCAATCCCATTACCGTATAAAGCCCGCCAGTTTGTCCACCCACAATCTCAGTCATATTCCAGTTTCTGGCCCCAGAACACTTCGGGTCGCCCCCACGCACTCCGTACTCCCATGTATCTTTCTTACCCTCGCTTCACCAATCTGCAGTCTCCGGGTGGCTTTCCGACAACGACGTCCTCCTGGTCTGAGTATCCACAATGTTGCTACCTTTCTTCTGTAACTATCAAGCAAGTCGAGGTGGTGCAGCGCACCCGCTAGGTTTTCTGATATGCCGTACGAAGTAAAAATTCCCGTACTGCGAATGGAGTTTGTGGTCTGTAAAGTGGGTTCATATCAGATTTATTCAGGCTTACTTATTCTCATCCATAAACCAGTTCATGTTAATCATTATTCCCCACATCAGGTGCGACAAGGTCACCTTTATCATCAAATCACAACACTAATGCTACACCAGGGAAAGCCAATGAATATGAAATACGCAACAATTACGCCGTATTCTATAATTTCTGCTGACAGCAACCTTGTTATTTTGATGTTCTTTGATAAATCCTATTCTCTCTCTCTCTCGTGTACAAAATCTTGGACTGACATGACACTTTGATACGTTTCCAGAGATTGAGCATTAGCCAACAACAACAACAACAACCATGAAGACGACATATTCAAGATATTTAAGTGATACTATTTTCACGTTCCTTATTTATGCTCTTCCCACTGACTGTTCTTTTCAACTTTCGTGTTTCCTTGCCCTTTCCGCCGTTTCCAACATCGTTCGCTCTTCCCGATTCCAGCATCATCTTTCAACTCCATCGACGCCGTTCTTTCCTCCAATCTTCATCATTTCCTTCATTTTCTCCCTTCAGCCGTCGTGTCGCCTCACTCCGCCCGATCGGGGATCTCTTCTTCTGTCCGTCTGCCCCTGCGCCTTCAAGCTCTCCCTTGGCCCGCCCCGCGCCGCCCCGCGCCGCCCCGCCCCGCCCCGCCCCGCCCCGCCCCGCCCCGCCCCGCCCCGCCCCGCCCCGCCCCGCCCCGCCCCGCCCCGCCCCCGCCTCGCGCGGCCGGCTGCGCCTCTTAAGCCCCCTCGCCGCCACTTTCACGCGTTTACGCGCGTCTCCTACAATAAATTCGGCTGCGGAGGCGCCCGCGCGCTGCGCTGGGGCGCACCACGCAGTGGGCCCCACGCACAGGAAGTGTGGTCCAAAGAGATAAAAAAAGGGGTGGTTGATAGACAGAGTAATGCTATAGTAATTAGTCCATTTATTGAATGTTTTATTCCAGGAGTTAGCAGTCTTCTTCCTCCTCCCCTCACTGGATGGCGAGATCCGGCGCCGACCCACATGCATTGTTGAAGTTTCCCCTCTCCCAACCCGGCACCGCGCCAACTGGGACGAGCTCTTAAGCTCCGGGCTCGTCTCTCGATATGTGGGTAAGTGTGTGCGAAAGGAGAGTGTAGAGCAAAGAAGAGAAAGGAAAGATCGCGTAAAATCCGTGGCCGATATTAGCCTGGTACAGCACGGGAAACCGGTCAGAGCAACGGGCCACTAGAATGTTCCTGACAGCAACTGAATTAGCTATTTAACTAGTGTCGAAAATCCGCCACAGTCGGCAATCGAACTCTAGATGCCAGAGTGAGATTGCGTTTCCAGACTTGGGCCGTAGTCACATATGCTCAAGTGCTAGCGGGGAGTTGAAATATCTCGTCCGGGTACTCATATTTCCGCCGATACTCACGCATTTAGTGCTAAGCGCAGTGAGGAGATCGGTTAGGGCTCTGAGGACTTGATTCACCATGGCAGAAGCAGCCACATAAGCGAAACTGAAGTCGTGTTATTACTTATTTCGATTCATGTTCCAATTCGAATAAATGATAGTTGTAAGTTGCCTGCACTATACATCGATTACTACACCTATTAAGCTACACGTAAATAACAAGTTTTGCAAATCCAAAGCCACATTGTATGTACTTCAAACTCGAAGCGGCAACATCCTTCTCTTCCTTCGCGCCACGATTTCCGGCGTTCGCCCCACCGCCCGCTGGCCGGGGCGAACGCCGGGGCGGCGCGACGCGGAAAAGTCAACACGAGGCGACGCGGGCGGCGCTGGGCGGCGCAGGGCGTCGCGGCGCGGGTGGGGCGGCGAGGGGCGGGGCGAGCGCGACCTTCCCCGAGGGCGCGGCAATTGACTGAGGGGAGGCGAAAGAAACGGCCCAGACGCCGCCGCCGCAAGCCAAGTGCATTTGCTGCGAAAACAACGCCGACGCCACGGGGCGCCGCTGCCGCAGCGAGGGGACTGCAGGACGCCGCCGCCACCACCGCTGCCGCCGCCCCACGCGCCGCAGGGAAGGAAGAGGGGAGCAGTGTAAGGGATAGGGAGGGTAGTGGAGAAGTGTGATGGACGTAGTATGGGGATGATGGAGGGCAGTGAAATGATGATGGAGTAGTGAGATGGTGATGGGGTAAGGATGTGGTGATGGGGTAAGGATGTGGTGATGGGGTAAGGAGATGGTGATGGGGTAAGGAGATGGTGATGGGGTAAGGAGATGGTGATGGGGTAAGGAGATGGTGATGGGGTAAGGAGATGGTGATGGGGTAAGGAGATGGTGATGGGGTAAGGAGATGGTGATGGGGTAAGGAGATGGTGATGGGGTAAGGAGATGGTGATGGGGTAAGGAGATGGTGATGGGGTAAGGAGATGGTGATGGGGTAAGGAGATGGTGATGGGGTAAGGAGATGGTGATGGGGTAAGGAGATGGTGATGGGGTAAGGAGATGGTGATGGGGTAAGGAGATGGTGATGGGGTAAGGAGATGGTGATTAAAATGTGATGGTGATTGAAGTAAGTCTGTGGCGTAATTGACATGACGAAAGTAGTGAGGTGACGAATGCCCTATAGTGGCAACTATGCTATAGTGATGAACGAATTGTGGTAATGTAACTGTTGTGGTGATGAAAGTCACGTGATGATGAAAGTGACATGGTGTTAAAAATTGACTTGATGATGAAAGTGCAATGATGTTAAAAGTGCCTTCGTGATGAAAGTGCCGTAACGAAGGAAGTGTTTTTCTAATGGCAGTGTGATGCTGAAATGGAACAATAATGGAGATGGAGGTGTAGAGGTGAGGAGGTTTTGTGGCAATTGAGGCGTGATAGTGGTTGTATGAGAGATGGTGATTGAACGAGATGTGATGAAGGAATGTAAGACACAACAATGGTAAAGAAAGTAGAGTAATGAATGACGAGAGTGAACTAAATAAGACGATTGAGTTGGAGAAGGTAACGGAAATACCTAATAAAGAAGTGGGAGTGTAATGACTGAAAGTTATAGGCGGCACTCTATGAAAATAGTAAACCTCTCTTAATAGTCCGCCGATAATGAGAAAACGATAAAACGAAGAAGATGAGAAGCTTCTTCACGGAAATAATGTCACTTTCTCTTCTGGCAAAGGAACATTATAGTCGACCCTAGTGACATTTCCGGAGGGAGAGAAATTAACGAAGATTGTTCCAAAGGAAAAGTAGATCTTGGGCGTGAATGTAAAGAATGCAAATGGCTGCTTTTGTGTAGATATTTTAAGAAGATCCGATCTCGCAAAGTAGATAAACGTAGCATTTCAATCATACCCAAGAAAGATTGTGTTCTACGTCTTGCAAAATTATACCTGCAGAACGCTACAACACCTAGTATCTGAGAGCCAGGGGCTAAGCTTTCATAAATACTATGTCATTGAATGGCCAGATGTGCAGGAGAATAATAATAAAGCAATAACGGTAATCGAGGATAAAAGGAATGACACGTGCAGAGGCGATGAAAGTTACAGAGATGATGATATAAAGCTGGAGAAAAGACGCTGCTATCTGATGGGACACCGTCTTCTCCGAGGCTATTCGACCGAGACATCGATGCCAACGATTCGGTCGGAGATGTGACTATGATGAAGCTCTGGAAACCGGTGTGGATTTTACCAACGATGACACACATGAGTACTAAACACGCAAGATGTTTCCACTTGGCATCGGAAAGGAGGAAAGAAAAGTAAAGAATCTATGGAGGTCACTGTGTCGTTGTGAAGAACGCAATATAAATTTCAATTCAAATGACTTTCGGATTTACCTGGAAGTACCTTGTTGTGGATGTTCTTTTTAGTCCACTAACAAACTACTTTTTTATTCCCAACTCTGTAGAGAAATTTATGATTTTTGTAGCATGAAACATTATTCGAGAAAGATTTAATAAATAAACAATGACAAAACAATTTCTGCATGTTTAGAGCAAATCAACTGCAACGTAATTTATTGTAATGCACTATTTAATTAACGTGATCTCATTAAAATTATGAATGTTCAAGAATCCATCGCACTTAATAACGAACCACAATAGAATATACGAAATGCATAGAATATCGATATGAGAAGACCACAGAGCAAAAACTAGATCGTGAATATAAAACCCATTCGAAGTTGAAGCAACTGAGATCTGATGCTGTAACGAACTAGATGAGAAGTGTAAAAATAGTCATCACTCAACATTTATGGAAACAATGCAGAATATTGAGTCTGCTCTGAACTTTTAACATCTTTTCCTGAATCATTTGCATTTTTAAACATTCTCTTTTATCTCCTTGTGTCTTGTCAAACATAAGTTAACATTACAGTTCTCTTTGAGACATAATAATTCGGGTAACTTCATTTCCTTGAATTTGAAATATCAAACGGCACCTGCCATTTTATGGTTGGCCAATTTACCAAACTAATTACCATCGCAAAAGAAAAAGATTATGGTGATGGGTCCCATATTAATACGCCCCTAGTAAGCGTAGGCGACGGAAGAGGTTAATGCCTTTAAAGCCCTTCATTGGCTGGAAGAAACACCCTTGGTGGTGGTGGTTAGCCGTGGCTTTCCACTACTTTCGGCAATAATCATATTCCACTGTCATGTGATCGTGAATGGCGAGACATTATTGGTTGTGCGAGGAGGATGGTTCATTTGGCGTACGTGGAGGTGTGTAAACGAACACCACAACCAAGAAGTGAAAACATCCAGGCCTTACACGAGACATGAATCAGCAGTCATCGGGTGCTGTTTCGACGCTGTTCGAAATCCCTGGGCCACCGCTGTCGGCGCCGAATGACACAACCACGCATTAATCACGTAATATTAAGCGGGATTTCTTCTATTCGGAGAGGGGCTGTAGTATTATCTGCGGGCCGGCTCGAGCTCGGTTAGAATACCAGCCAAAAGAACCCGCATAATGCGCCGAGGTTATCGCCGCTGGCTCCGACGCCGTAGGTGAAAGCGTTAACAAAAATGAAATCCTGCTGGCAGCTCGTGATAACCTCTAACAGAGAGTGAAATAATGAAGTAAAATAGCTACAATACCGTACGCAGGAATGTTCTATTAAAATATGAAGATTTGGTTGTTTCTTATAAAGTGACTTACAACCCGTTATTCACAAACGATTAGCAGTAACGAGGATCTTGGCGGAATGGGATGAGTGTCTTTTTAGACAAACAGCTGAAGAAAATTGATAAATAGAACACGTGTGGAATATGATATGTAATTGATGGTTATTTAAAATATTTTTACGTGGTTAAGTACGTACTCTGGTTAGTTAGCTTAAAAACGATCGCAACTTGTCTGGCTTCGCTCGCCTATTTCCAAGCTGATTGCGCTTCGCCTGCATGATTGACATACAACATCCTTGAGTCCAGCCGAAGCATCTCCAACCAACTTTTCATTGAAATAAGGTTTATCTCGACTCACTTTACCCTTTTTAACAACATTATGTTACAGCTGTACACTACACGTATCACTTCCCACTTCAATTATTACTAACGTCATTTTACTTCATTAAGCACTCGCATTCGCCGACCTGGATGGCAGAGGTGCTTCGGTCCGAAGGTATTGTAAAGGAAATAATCTCCACAAAAGTTTTTAATAGTTTATTAACAATTTTCCATAGTTAACTTTCGGGAATGAATTTTCCCATCCTCAGTGGATCTCTAGCAAAATGGAGAAATGAAACAAACATAAGTTGAACACAAAACGGGGGGGGTATTGTTAGGCTTCCTCTTCTCCCATTCGTAAAGATGGCTGCCATCTATCTGTTACCACCATGTTTTTTTGACCATTTGTGAACGTTCGTGGGTGATCCACGTTGCTTGAGCAGTAAGTTATTTTCTTTTCTTTTTGTATTTATATGATATTATTTATGTTTCCACTATATTCACTGTACCCCCCCGTTTTTTGTTCAACTTATGTTTGTTTCATTTCTCCATTTTGCTAGAGATCCACTGAGGATGGGAAAATTCATTCCCGAAAGTTAACTATGGAAAATTGTTAATAAACTATTAAAAACTTTTGTGGAGATTATTTCCTTTACAATACCATGGATTACCACAAGATATCTGCTACCACCACGCAATTCGGTCCGAAGGGTCGTGGGTTCGAGTCCCGTCTTGGGCATGGCTGTTTGTCCCTTCTCTCATGTAAGTGTCGCGTTCAGCTGCCAGCTCCGAGGAGCCCTCGAGTGTGTTGGTGTCTAGTGAATGGTCGAATAAGCGTCTCATCGAGGAGTAAAAGTTAACCGGCAGTCAGCTGGATAAAGCCCTACGAAAGAAGAAAAAAGTTACATTCAACATGTGTTTCATTTGTCCACGTGTGCTAGCTTTTTGTCAAAAAATATTCCCATGCAGGTAACTAGAGTCAACAGATTCCAGCTACGGAAATCTACTCAAGCAACGATTTCGCAAATGGTCGCAGTTTTACTATCAGTTGCCGCATCTTATAATCCGCTGAAGCTGATGTAATAGTTCCCAAACACGTTTGAATCCTTTCTTCAAATAAAGTTATTGACTATTTAGCAGTTGATGCTTCGGCAACGCCAAAGTCATTAATCCCGTATTACGTATTACATGTTTTGGTGATCCTTTGGATAGCTAGTGCCGGCATACACGTCAGCTGATGGGTTTTCCACCCAAAACAGGCATCTATCACTCTAGTCGGGACACGCTCTAATCTGCCGACCGGTCTCCCGGCATGTATGGTAGTGTAGTGCATGTGAGTAAGTGTGTGCAAGCAGGAGGTGGTATTAAACAAGGATGGGAAAGGAAAAATTGCGCGCGTGCGGTCAGTGTCCCGTTTGTTTCTGTATTGCATCAGTATTCGCCTGGTGTTGATCAGAGCAACCACGTCAAACTGGTTGCGTAGGCTTCCGCGGCCGGAGTTTATGTTGGCTGGGCTATCCGGGACGAGCCGCGTCAATGTCATGTTGGCTAACGTTTCGGCCAGCGTATTGTGGCCTTCCAGCAGTACGCTCTGAAGAAGGCCACAATACACTGGCCGAAACGTTAGCCACCATGACATTGACGCGGCTCGTCCGGGATAGCCCAGCCAACAACCACGACAAACTGCCGATTAGGGCTGTCGGACGGAAGAATTTCCCTCTAGATAGCGGCTGAATTCGATTTAGCTATGTGTCTAGGGTCAAAAATCCTGCCACCTTTCGGTCTCGAACCCTTCGACCTCCCGGTCAAAGACATTATATCCACATCAATTCATGTCCTGGTCCATCTAATCCGGTAAAAGTTATAAAAGTAAGGCAGCATGGCTAGATTTTTTCTTTCGTTCCCCTTCTACCAAAGCGGTAGAAAGCGACGCGTCCAGCGTCAACCTCCCCTCCGCCACAAAGAGAGCGACCGGCGCCGCGGGCGCCTTAATCAATTCCCCCGCGGCCACCGCGGCGCGGCCGCTCTCGAGGCGCTTCGCGGAACCCCCCATTATGCGACATCCGTCAAACGCTAATAAACAAGTACGAGTGTGCCAATTTCTTTTACGCGGCGCGCCGGGCCGCAGATGCCTCCTTTCCCCCGGCGCGCAGCGGAGTGGCGCGGCGCGGCGGGCAGAGAAATGTTCCGGCCGAGCGGACTTGGTCGCGCGTGACCGCACTCGCCGCGCACCTGCCCAGCGCCGCCGCGCTAAAGGCGAAAGAGCAGAGGCGACGCCCCTCGCTGGGAACACACGTGTCATGACGAAGGTGGTGGTGATGGTAGAGGTGATGGTGGTGGTGGGAACGGTGGTAGAGGTGATGGTGGTAGTGGTGGTGGTGATGGTAGTGGTGGTGGTGATGGTAGAGGTGATGGTGGTGGGAGTGGTGGTGGTGGGAATGGTGGTGGTGGTGGTGGGAATGGTGGTGGTGGTGGTGGGAATGGTGGTGGTGGTGGGAATGGTGGTGGTGGTGGTGGGAATGGTGGTGGTGGTGATGGGAATGGTGGTGGTGATGGGAATGGTGGTGGTGATGGGAATGGTGGTGGTGATGGGAATGGTGGTGGTGATGGGAATGGTGGTGGTGATGGGAATGGTGGTGGTGATGGGAATGGTGGTGGTGATGGGAATGGCGGTGGTGATGGGAATGGCGGTGGTGATGGGAATGGTGGTGGTGATGGGAATGGTGGTGGTGATGGGAATGGTGACGGTGATGGGAATGGTGGTGGTAGTGATGGTAGTGACGGTAGAGGTGATGGTGGTGGTGGTGGTGGTGGTGATGGGAATGGTAGTGGTGATGGGAGTGATGATTGACACGGTTATGATACTGTCGGTGGTAATGGCGCCGAAGGCACTGATGGTGCTGTAATAGTAATGGTGACAGGGGTGATGGTGGTCATGGCGGATATAGCGGCAATGGACTAACGTATCATTAACAGCCTGTAACGGCAAAGCAGAAGCAATGCGGAACTAATCGGAAAACAAGGACAAAGCCAGATAGATTTGTCAGCAGAAAGGCAACAGCAATGCGACAAAAGGCAGAGGCAGATTGGTAGCAATGTGGCGGCAAGGCAACGTCAAGGCGACCGCAAAGCTACAACAGACAGGAGCAGGAACGGGGAAGGAATGTTGAAGATAGAAGTAGCTCTGTGAATGCAGTAAGAAGTGACATATGCTGCTTTAGTGTGAAAAGTGCAGTAAGTGTACTTGACAGTTGCAAACTTCGTGCCAGCTGTGGCTGTGGCCGAGGTGGAAGTCGTAGCGACAAAAGTAGCGTTGGCACTTGCTACTTGGGGTAGCTGTTAATGTTCACGACAGTAATGGAAAAGAAAGTGCGAGGCACCAATGGCAAAGCACGTGCCCGATAGTTCAAAAGTTCGTTTCGATTATATCAAAAGTTCTGTTGATATATATATACCCATCAAGACCTCCTTACATACCTTCCAAAGAAATACACTAATTGTTGGGCACAGAGTATACAACTGGCCTAAATTCAGGAGATCGTTTGGTTACGAGTTTCACACGTGGTTCGGGTATAATAAGTGAAATTTTACCAGTCAATTACGTGGAACACCTGTCAAATTTACTTTCACAATCCTTGCCCATTTTGTTTCATAACTTGCTGGATGTATTCGTGACTGAGAAATCGTGAGAGACGAAAAGAAAAATGAAATAAGAATGTGACAAGTTGCATTATTAATACTCACAGTCATTAATAGTGGGTTCTTTGAAAGCATTGCCTTCATCCAAAACCTCTTCATCCTTCCCTCGATGGAAGGGATGGCCTTCGACCCAAATATTAGACAGTCCAGAAATTGAAGATCAAGACAGGCGAGTGCGTACGTACCTGGAACAAATTCAAAGGAGCAATTATTCTTTCACTCTATAACAGATAGTCCACGCGAAAAAATGAAGAAACCACTAGCTCGTCTGGCCACACCTGAGCTGACAAAACCACATCTGACTATATGAAGTCTATCCCAAATAAGCGAACAGTTTAGTGAGCGAATAAGAGGAATGATATAACTGGAGACACAATATACCATTCGGGAAAGAGTTGATAACATTCATATCATTGGTTATAACCAATCATACTTTTTCACAATACTCAACTTCTATAGAATTGTGATAATGCGTCTGTAATTATCAAAAGAGAATAAAATAGCTTGAAAACTTTTTCAGACAATGAGTTGTTGACGTTAATGAATTATTGTCGCGTATCATTCTCAAGTGGGGAGCTTTATACCTCTGTCGTGCTTGAGTGATGTGTGACACGAATCTTTTCCACGTTACGCAAGCTCTATAGAATTACACTACGCAACGTTGTGGGTGTAACCCTCAGTAGACATGACGAACAATCAGGTTCGTCCTTCTGCCTTCACCACAAATGCACTATCCGCCTGATAGAGGTAGGTTTTGAAAAAAATCGGACACATAATAAATATAAGTTGTGAAACAAGTGCGGGAATCACTTCGCGTACGAGTTAAGGTTTTTTAACACGCCATGTGTGAAAGATTCTTTGAACAGGCCCCGTGTTATGCACACTGTTAGTTAGAATGAAGAAATAGCTAATTCGCCCACGGAAAACAAGCACGAGAAAACTTGTTTCGCGCACAGCATGTTTAAATTGTTATTTCCAGAATGATACGTGTGGTAAAAGTAATAGCTGACTACTGACATTTAGGTCAGTAGTAGCGTATGTGATCAGACGAAAGTTTGGATTTCTTTGTTGTATTCACAAATTTATCTGAACATTTGAGCATTATCTTATTTTGGCTTTGGAGCTAAAAATTGAATTTTTAAAAGGCTTTGCATTCCCTAAAAGTACCCTTTACTAGAAGAAAGTACTACCTAATACTTTCGAGTACGTTTTATGTCTCTATCCACATAATACGAACATTCCTTTCGATCACTACTCCATAGAAGTGGTTGAAGGAATGTTCGAAGTTGTGTCCAAGTATAAATTAACTTTCACTTTTAAAATAATGATTTATAAGCCCGGAATGTCCGCAGGTGTCCAACTTGTCTTCCTTCAATACAACAAAATTCGCATCTCGAGCTTCGTAGACTGGGACATTCTATGTTCGAGTTCCGACGATATTGCATTATCGTCACCTACACTATTACACCCGATAGCTATTCCGTTGCCGACTACCAATTCCATTAGAATTCTATACGCTGGCGGCTACTGTGATAGTTTTCGTAGAATTAAATGTATGAGCAAGTCGAAGCACTACCTTAAACGACGACCGTCATTGTCCCTGCGCCATTCTTTCTTCCTCATTTTCTGCATCTCGAACGTTCATTTGAAGTTACAGTTTTTTTTGGAAGCTTTACGGACGTATTTCTCAGACTTATTGCATGTTCCTATTGTATACGACTGATGAAATTCATCTTGTGGAATTTGTTGAAACACCAAGACTTCGATGTAACAACTGGCAGATTCTACTTTAAAAATATTGACAACAAATATGAAAGTATTAATTATGACTTTTGTAAGAACTATTATTAGCAAGAAATAAAAATTAACGAGAGAAAATGCAATTTTAAACCATTAAGAATCGGTGAGAAGTGTGCATTCCAAAATTGAATTAATGCCCAATCGCACTTCTTAAAACTTCCTAATGTTTGCGGGTCTTCAACAAAAATTTGAACAAAAAAATAAGAACACTTAATATTATCACTGGTCGGTTGGTCATATACTTTAATCCAGTAGCAATATGGACTTCTTGTGAAGAAACGAATGTTTGAACGCACTCGTAATCGCAGCTCTGGGATTCCGTCGCTCGCGCGTTGCCTCAATACGCGCAGGCGACCAAAGTGAAAGGAATCGCTATAAAATAATCGCGCAACGCGCGGTGTGTACTTCATCCAAGGAAGAGTACGCAGCCTGCTTTGTTGTTACGTGTACAACAGAAGGCCGGCACGAACATCTATTCATTACAACTGACGCACCGCCAGTCTCTAGCACCTGGCTGCCCATCAGGCTTCGTCGTCTTCGACCCGAGTGATTCGTGATGTAGTTGCTAGGAAGTTTACCTTTCACCTTCGGGGGTTTAATTTGCTTTATGTGGTGAGCCAAGAGCCTTTGCAGTAGGTGGATAAGTATGGTTTACTCTCGCTGTCTTGTATTGGTCTTACAAATTGCGTTTACTAAGCTTTGCAAACGTCTCCAGTAAATAGGTTTGATTGTATTTTGTCTTTCCGTAGATCCGACTAAATGCATCAAAAATATATTTTACGCACATGTATTAGTGTAGCTACATTTGCAGTGTAATACAATTCTTGCTTCAAATATATTTCTTCTTGTAACGTAATATTCTTCATCACAACATCTTTAAATTTTAAGTGATTTGTCGGTATGCGTGTCAAGTATGTCAAATTGTTGAGGCTCTAAAGTGGAATAAAAAATTCCACGCATACACACACTTAAAGCATTACCCATTTTCGCGCTGAGTTCAGAGGATAAAAACGAAATGAAAAAGACATGATAGAAGATGATACGTAAATAAATGAGCTGCTAATAATTGAAAATTGAACAGATTACTTTATGAGACGCAGGCACAGGCGCGCGCAGCTTAAAACAGAGAAGATCAATTTAATTATCGGCTTACAGAAACGGGAAAACATGGAATCAATCATATTTACGGAAATAAAATGTTTTGTTTTCTAAGGTCTATTCCTTTATAATTTTTCAGAGAGCACGCTCCCTGTGTATGAATGTAGAGGAACGGGATAGCGTATTTTGTCATGAACATTTATGACGAACCATTTTTGTTCACTGCTATACGTAATTTCGTAGGATGCGATCTTAATTTAACATCACTGATACCACACTTTCCTATTCTTTCTATGTCTATTTCGTTCTTACTTCTCCGTCTGTGCATAAAGCGTATAAAAGAACTCCAAATCTCCGTTGCATCAAATCCAAACGATCTTACCTAAGACACAACGCTCGTTTAACGAGGCACTCTATGGTGGGTGATGATATCACATGGTGCAATAAGCCATCAAATAAAATCGAAAACATTTTTTTTACGTTCCTTATGTTTACTAAAAATGCACCCTAAACACCTGCGTGGACATAACTGTCGTTTTTCCTTCTCCTCTTTCTCACTTTTCTTCCCATTTCTGTAAGTCGTTCCCTTCTTAATTCTTCGTTTCTTTTTTTCTTCCTTTCCATTCCATTATTCTTCTATCTACATTTTCTTCCTATCTCCATTCTTTCTTTTTCTTTCCTCTTTTACACAAACACTAATCTCTTTCGCATTTCCTTTCCCATCCCTTCTTCCTCCATCTCTTTGCAATCCGGCCGTCCTTGCCCCCAGCGCCCCCGAGCGTGTCGCCACCGCCACCGCCACCGCCACCCCCACCGCGAGTGACGCCGGCCGCGGCGCGGCGTGCGCTGGAAGGCAGGCGATGACGACAGCCGCCTGGCGCGCTGCGCTGGCTGCGGGGGCGGGCCCTCATCTCCGACGCTCTGACGCAACAGCGCCCCGGCGCCCGCTTCGCCCGCTCGCCGCCGCTGCAGCTGCTGCTGCTGCTACCCTGCGTCTACCTGCCCTTTGCGATTGGCGTTGAGCAAGATGCGAGGTACGTTAGAAGAAGAGGACGGAGAAGGAGAGGAAAACTAAGGAAGAAGGTAAATGGTTAATTTGAGTTCCTTCTTCTACACCCATCCTAATAATAATAATAATAATAATAATAATAATAATAATAATAATAATAATAATAATAATAATAATAATATGAACCCGTTACTTTCCCTTAAGCGCTAAGACTTCGTTTCCCATGGAAATTCTACACGGGTTTGTGCCCGTGTAGTTTGGTTGAGTACAACTATGCAAATGAATAAATTTCACACATATTAAGTTGAGATGGATTACTACTAACTAAACGATTTTCATGTAATTTGGCTGTTAATGCAATCTGTCTTTTAATATTGACATTGTTTCCACAACACTTCACTGATTTCACTTTTCTCCATTTCCACTTCTTGTGGTTGCTGGTAGAGTACTTTCCACAACAGATTACGGTTCACTTCGTTCCCATCTTTTTCCTACATTCTTCCTCATAGCTGATATCCTCATATTATAGGTTATTCAGGTTCCTTATAGGTATTGACAGGTCTGTCAGTCTCGTATGGTCATCTCCCGCGTTCTTAAAAGTCTGAGACATCCGTCAGCCATCCAGAACGCAGCTGACAAACTGCGAGATCCTCGAAGTGGAAATCTAATGTTGGTAATACCGAAATTAAAAAAAACTATTAAAACATGTTTTGTGCACACAGTGTTGTGTTCCTAGGCATCCGCCACGCAGACAGGAGAATGGAGTGGGAGAATGTAGCCACCCGCCCGCCAGTATAACTAGGGGTAGGAGGGGAAGATCGACTTCATGAATTGTGACTTAGCAGCCGGGAACGAAGCAGGCTCTATGGTGAATACATTGTTATCAAATAATACTACGTTCAAAAATTGTTTTCCGAGTTTCCTTTTTATAGACGCTGGCATCTTATCAGGATATTCCATTACTTTCTTTATTCGCTAGCTAGTTTGTTATCTGCTTCCCTCCTTTTCTTCAAATACGTTGTATTCTTTATGTTGTATTGGTTTCAGACAACGCTTGCACATGAAAGAGGCGATCTTACAAACGTACACAACTGATTGAGCATCACAGGAGGAGCTAGGGCAGCAGAGGGTCTTCTAAATTTTTAAGTTTAAAAAAAATTGAGCCGACCCTAGTAGCCGAGATGACGAAATTAGGAACGTCCTTTTATCACCTATTCGAATAGCCTTGGGATCGAGTTCCCCTTTCGTCGTTCATCTTTGCTTCTGCCGAAACAAGTGTACAGCGCTCTCTCCTCGCCGCTTCTTTACGATCATGCGAAATCGTTAATGCATCTTTTGTAATTAAGGTTGATTAAGAGACGTTTGGTCATCTCTACCTGAAAAGGAGATAATCGAGAAGCTGGAAAATGTAAATTACAAATAAATAAAAAAAATATTGCTTTCCTGGGTAGTTCAGGAGACAGTGTATTTATTTCCTCGTTTCGAAGAATCGTGACTTTCAGTCCCGCTTAGGCATAATCGTTTGTGCTTGCCATTTTATACACAATCATCCCTTCATATCCTAAAATTCACTACTGTGGTTCACAATATATCTTCTGATTCGAATAAACCCATAGGAGTCTAGAATATTAATAGTTCCCCGGCATGTTTAATTGAAAAAAATGTCTGGGTCTGACCCAGATGCAGGTTTCCGTGTCATGTGGCACACAGATGTAGGAATCGAAAATACAAAATAGTAAGTCATAGCAAAATATTAAAATTCCATTCAACAACTATATTCGAGCACTCCTCTTAATAACAAAAATATCTTGGAACTGAACTAAATGTCCATATTAACTATATACTTCGAACTCCTCTAACGATTAACAAACGTTCATTTGACAGGCAACAAGATGTTAACAAACAATTTACAAACATTTCCGGTCAATGAGACAACAGAATTCCATATATTTTTCATAATATTTAACATAGACACCTTGCATGGTCATGGATCATTGTTACAATCAATCAAACACTCGTTTAATACTTCAACTTTCTTTCAATTTGAATCCTGCCTTACATCATTTTTTATTTGCTCACTTCTGTTACTTATAAAATTAAAAAAATCGTTGATACGCAAAAAAAGATTCGCATCTTAAATATCTTTATTAATTGTAATTTTTATTTAAATTAATAATTATTATTTAGATAATTATCTATTGTTAATAAAGTGTTAATCTAATTTAATATAATCTAATGTTAATAAAGATAGTCCAGAAGACAATGTGTATACAGTTCGCCTTAAGTCCCGAAATAAACGGTTTCGCTCAAATGAAAGCCGTTATCCATCAAAACTCAAGATCTGTCACTTTTCTTGTACACCAACAATACATGAAAATCACAAATGAACCCTTTCTGAATGCTAGAAAACAATTAATCGTATTACATTGCCTATCACAATTTAGTACGCGGTGATTCGCAATGGGCACATTCTTGGCACATTAGGCACATGTTTTAAGCGGTATTGGCAATGATCATAGTAAATGTGTGAAGGGCTCCACAATCTTGTGAGTTGATGATGGTTAGGGTCGCTTGAGCAGGGAAGTTTACTGGGATGTTCGATCCCTAAAAAAGTACTAAAAAAGTAATTCGGAGTGATTAGTTTGTTAAGAGTGAAACACCTCATTTCACGCGAATTAAACAGGTGGCAGTGAAGCTTTCAGTCACGTCCGGGCAAGAATGTGGATTAATTTTTCAGTGGGGAGGAAGCAGTAAATGAAGAGAGTTTAAAATGAAGGTTAATGTATGCAGTAAAAACAACTTCCAAATAATAATCTGTCTTGGGGCGCGCCTCTTTGACATTTCAATAGTGCGTCTAACAGCGCGGTTCGAGACTAGTCGGCCTTGCAAGTGTTGTCACAATGCACGCCGACCTTTCGTCATCAATCTGGCTTTACTCTGTGGTCTTCCAATAAGTTAATGCCAAATTGCATGCACGGCGTGGAAATTAAAAACTAGTTCTCCAAAATCGTATTGCGAATTTGATATTTTTAGGGTAATTGACAGTTCTAATGAGTACCCAGCAGTTTCTTTGGTCTGATATCGAAGATCATTGGATGCCCAATCGACTAACAAATATTAGAAAAAGGAAACAATTGTGCATCAATTAGCAATGAAAAAGATTCCAAATTAACACGTATTTTTGGCAATATTTCTCAAAGAACATGGTTGTTGAATGTTGATATCATTATGTACAGTTGTTTGAATGTTATTCAATTCTGACTGCATAAACATTTCTTCCTTTTCACATCACAAGTGATCGCACACAGTAATTAATCGCCCGAAGGACCAAAACTAAATAACTACGTTCTAACTTCAAGGCAAGCAATAAATTTTACGACATGTAACAGATGCCGAGAAAATAAACTGCGACTTTGAGACCTTCTACATTACATTCTTCTATCTTCAAACGGTCTTTAAACGCTTTTGAAAGTCATTAACAATGAAGGAAGGAAACATAACAACTTGGCGACAGTATATTTCATTTAGCAGGAGGTATTCCCTCGATGTCGGATACACCCTGAATTAAAATTGCTGTAAGAGCTGCTAGTCACAATGTATTCTGGAAGTAAAAAATTGAACTTTAAACCAAATGAGCGACAAAAAGAGAAAAGTGTCATGAATAGTGAAATATCGATGGCAGGTTAATGATTATGGAAGGGATGTGTTATTGGAACGAAAAGTCAACAGCATCACAACCACATGATGAAAATATTTATGCTAATCGTAAGACTGGAATCCGCAGCTTTCAATATAATTTTGCCGAGCATCTGCAGGGTCTTTTTGCGTGACATAATCGTGCGTTTACGCATGGCAGGGCTTTCTACTAATCACAAAACCACCACCCCGAGGCAGGGTTCCGCTATAGTGGGTTCCATGGAGCGGCCTGCTCAACCCCACGAGGCCGGAACGGAATAAATAACACTCTACTGGTCGGCGACACGTCGATCATTCAATGCTCATTCCGTTTTAGGCAGGTCGCAGATGAAATTTTAGTAAAGGCAGTTTTTAATTAGTATGAGTTGCGATTAACACATGGGAAGACAATGCATGATACACCGAAATAAGTATTCACTTTTCGTATTATCTGTAGACGAATGTGATATGCTCAAGTGCAGGGCAAGTGAACTGGGCATAACTATGTGTCCTAATAATTAATTCTATTTAAAGAAAACTGTTAATAATAAGTAAATGTGTCTTTAAATGACAATAAAATTATCTTTTGCATGTTAATAAAGACGTGAAAAGTAGATACGATCTATTTTTAGAACATAATAATTTGCAATAGATATTTTTTAACGAACCATTTCATGAAGAGGCTAAAATTCTGTACATCCACACGTTGATAACCTAAAAACTTGTTGGACTCGCAAGGGTACCCCGGTCCGAGATCGCTAAGGCACTATCGCTCGGCCATGTTCCGAACTTTGTAGATCATAGTTTTAAAAGTTAAAACATATTCGTATTCGAACCCATCTTCGAACGTAAAAGAAACAACTCTTAACTTGAAAACATGAAGTTAAAGACCCAGGACGCATCGTTGCCGAGCAGTACACGGTTAAGTGGGTTGCAATGTAACATGTAGTGAGAGTTAACTTTTATTTGTTTCGTCTTAATCCTGCTGGATGTAGGTGTGTATGTATGAACACTTATGTTCTGTGTCGAAGATTTCTTAAAATGGTGAAAGATCGTCAGATTCCTCAGCGTATTGTATATTATTGGCATGTATTGCATCCCACCGAATTCCCCTAATAATCTACAAACTTTTAAGTTGTTCGTCTTAAATCTGCTTGATACAGGTGTTTTTGTGTGTAAGTGCGTCGTGGAGGAGGGTAATTCTGTACCCCCCAGCAACACTTATGTTCTGTGTTGAAGACTTATTAAAACTGGTTGAAGAGCGTCAACAATCCTCAGCGTATTACATAGTCGCCTTGCATCCCTCCGAATTCCACCCTCGGCGGCGGTGGCAGGTGGCGGGCGTGCGGGCGGTGGTGCGGGCGGTGGTGCGCGCGACCTTGACCGCGTGCTGCTCTGCGCGGCGCAGCTTAATGCGCTCGCGTGCGCAGTGCCGGATCTGCGCGCGACGCCGCCGCCGCCGCCGCCGCCTCCTCCTCCTACTCCGCAAGCCGCTCACCTTGGCGCGCCACCGCGCCCCGCCACGCCGCCCCGCTCCGCGCCACGCCACGCAGCTCCCGAGGACGCGGGGCGGGCGCCGCGCTGCGCCGCAAAGAGGTCGAGGATGGACCCAGCGTCCTTCCACGGGCGGCGCATCAGGTGCGCCCCCCCTTCCCCACCCCCGCTCGGCACTTTGGATGTTTCTGTTCGTTGCGGCCGAAGCGAAAAGAACGAGTACCTCCGATTCAACAAGGGGATAGACGCAGTCCCGGTGCAATGTTTTGGATACTTTAATTGTCAAAGAAGGAAAAGGCAAGTTCGATTAACATTGTAGTTAGGTGGATACATCAAGTGCTCGACACACTCCTGGTTGATGCAGAAATTTGATTATTTATTTTCTTTATAACGAAAGCTTCGAAAGTCTGGATGAAGTTGTGACAATACTTCTTTTCTTGACGATCGAAGCGAAGAGAAGGCTTCATTCCATACATTCGGTAATCGAAGAATCCCCAGTTCAGGTCGTAACTTTACGAGTTATTTAAACAAGTCGTTTCTTTATAAACAGATATTTATTTTCTTTACAAACAAAGCGAAATGAGTGGGTTCATCCCATTCATTGGGTGCTAAACTTCGGTTGAAGATGATGCTCACTGGCAAGTATGCAACCTCAGTAGAGGTCGATACAGTATTTTGGATATTTCTTTTTTTTTTATAACCGAAGCGAGAAGAACCGCGACATGAGATGTCTAACGAAATCTCGGTTGAGAACAATACAATGCTATGGATAATTATTTTCTGGCATCTCTTCAATTTCATACTAAGACAGCGTCCCACCATAAACGGCGCATCCAACGCTTATCACAGTCACAGTTAGAGTTGACAGATTTCCAATATTCATTCCCTTGATAATACATACGTCAGCAGATGCGCAATGGTCCCAAAGTCGAGAAAGGGCGTTGCTCTAGGTTTTCTTCACAACGAAGCCAACTATTACACAAGTTACACTTCGAAAGTGGCTATGTGACGGGTCGAATGTACTAGTTATTTCCTTAAAAATGCATTTTAGACCCAGGTGAAATCGTTCTGTTGTCTCCGATCTGATTTTATTATAACACCCCACGGAGATAGAGTTATTCAGTGTATGAAAAATATACGAATATTAAAAATATATAACCAAAACGTTTCAATTTGCCGATGGAGTTAGAGATACTAAGGAAAAATAGAGCAATAGTTACTCCAGTAAATTGCCTCTTGGGGGCATGCCCATACCTGGCGAGACAAGTCAGCATTTTGTACGTAGACGTGAACCTAGTGCACAAGTTGCAGAAGTCTTCACATCATTCACAGGCTTCATAGGTCCTGGGACAATAGTTGCCCCCCCCCAAGCCGTGGACGGCCAAGAGATATTGACAATATTAATCACAATAAGTTACGATAGTAATTCTCAAATATATTTAAAGAGTACGTTCTTGTGAAGTAATAATTAACGGAAGTATTGCTCAGAAGGAGTTGCAAACTAAACAATACATCGATGAATTATGGCATAGAATAAATCATGAAATGAAAAATAACACTGGTACACTGTTGAACTTCAAGTATCTTGTTTTTTTCTTTACTCTTAATTTCTTGCGATCCCGTTCATTCTACTACAAAACTGCTTATCCTTTGTATGGACGAAGAATTTTTTGCAGAACAACAGACAAGCCATGCCTTGAGTAACAATTACGTAAATTTGGGTATGTGTTACGAGCCACTGTCTGCACACGCAACTCTAAACCACAGATGCAAATGCCAAACATTTCCAACGTTGTCCTTGTACTACATAATTTTGCCTACCGGGAACCGCAATTTACGCTAACAAACAAGCATTTACATTCTTGACGGCCAAAGCTGGTAGTAAATCATTACATGTCCCATTTTCACAAAGAAAACGATTTCTTTGTTAGCTATTCGTTCACGAAAAAAATATTAACTGTGCATGCGTCAAAATGAAGGAAATGCCATTTTCATGACAATTGATGCAATTGTGAGCATGCACTTAAATTCTAGAAATCCCCTTACATTTTTTCGCCATCGAAGTTTGTTTGCAGATTGAAACATTCTTACAATTTCAGAGTAGAATGAAGTGAAAGAGAAGTGACCATGAAAAATCTGTATATCTTAGAACAAGATTAATGGTTTTCAGATTTCCTTGAAATACAATGGAGTATTTCCATTACTTAGAAAGGACACATCAATAATCTTTCACAATACCTTTCGAGAAACTGTCATTGCATACGATCGCAAATCATTTCTTGCATTCTTTTCCGATGACCCTGCTCGTTGGGTGATGTGTAGGAACAGGGGAAGCAGAGAATCTGGAAAATGTCACGTTCCCCTCGACGAATATCCCGGACTATGTTATCGGCCAGGGACGAATTTTCGCAGTTTTATTACTGAAAATTGGAAACGAAATAACAAAGGATGGGACCTCGTTGGTTATAATTCCTGGTTCAATACGGGTTGCACCCACAGGGTTTCCCTCACAAGTAGATGCACGGCAAAGGGACCGTATAGCACGCAGGCGAAAATCTCCTGATGAGGATAAACCCTGCCTCCAGGAGGAGAATTCGTTCCAACCTCAACTCGGTTGTACACTAATTAATAAGGGGTGACGTGACCTCGCGTAGTTTCGAACATTATTTCCGGTTTCCTCTTCCATTACTTCATTGCACGTAAGTCAGAAATGATTTACGCACCCCTAACTTTACAACAAAACCTGAATCTACGCGTCAGGTAGACACGCTCACACATATGCATAGCCACACGTTTCACATAACCATACTTCAACATACTTAACTCTCCATAAATAACGAATTCGCATACATAAACTCACATAGAATACACTACACATATCTGCGTTCAGATTCTCGCATATCTAGATGCCGATACATATTCATTTTTTAGGAATTTAATGAGTAAAAGACCGCACGACCTGGTGCGTTAGCGTTTGTGGTTTCGTATACACTATCCACGTACTTTAAAACGTCTACTCCTGGGAGATCGTCACTGAGAGGATTTGGATACCATTTTACTAGTTGAGTCTAGGCAGTCTGTTGATGAGAATTCTAGAGGCCATATGCTTTTATTCGTCTTTTTCATTGATTTTCCCTGACGATTACAAAGGAACGCACCGGCTGAGTTTAGCCCATTGCCAGCATTACTGTTGTCTCTGCAGTCACTCTAACCAGAACTTTCAGGGGTTTGAATCCCGCCGGTGGAGAATATTCGGCACCAGCTAGTTAACTAGACCCAACTCATCCTTTGTCTGGGGGAGAATTCTAGTGGGCCGTTGTTGTAATCGGTAGATTTCCGTGGTTTCTCCCATCAGTACAAAGCAAATGCAGGGGCAGTAACCCAACAAATGGCCCAAGGACCGCTCTATCTTTCTATTTTATTCCTTGTCCTATCCTCTCACCTTAGTAGTAATAATACTTAGATCGGGCGCGATCCTTGGTGATCCCCTTAAGAGGACATCCAAAGCAATTGGCTGTCAGCCTATGAATGATGAAGTGATGTGATCATGAAAGATGATTGTGGCATTTTGGAACCATCCCAGTATCCGAGGGAACCCACGAGAACCCCAGTGAGGATGGCCGACCCGGGGATCGCATCCGAATATCCCGACTGCGAAGTCAGCGCGATATCGCCCTGAGCCACTTCACTCGGTCCTCTCCCCTTATCACACACTTAAATTTACGTGTACCACACTACCACTCATACGGAGCTTACAGATTATCTCGGGTGAGTGGTGTCATGCTGGAGAAGGTACCTGGAAATGGAAAACCCCGCAGGTGACTTGTAGGTCCGCGCCGCATATTTCCATCTTCACCTCTGTTCGGTCCATTAACGGGAATAATGGCCATAAAAGTTAGCCTGCTCGTAAACAATCAATCAGTGCAGGAGGACGCCGCAGCAGTATCTTCAACTACGATCCATGGTGCACCATCCATTGGATCTCCATCCTGTCCCCACTCCCATTCTTTAGAGCAGGGCGATATGTTTTCATCACACGAATGGACCATCCCCCACCAATGTCGAAAGTCTGATGACGAGTAGGCTATTGTCAGGTCTAAGACTGACTTGGGATGTAGCGCGATCAGAAAGAAGGAGAGACCACCGCCCACGCAAAAGGCTGTATTTATTATAAATAACCTACAAAAAAATCTTATATATAAATAATCAAATAAATTCCGAAGAAAATATATAAAAACAATTTACTGCAGCAAGATTCTAGAGAAATGTTCTTATAAGAAAAATAACCATAACAGAACGCTATAACTTTCAAAATAAGCTCCTCGCCCTGTGAAAGAGTTCGGCCCGCAGAGTGGGCGCCGCCGTAAGAAAGCGAGATCCGCGTGCGTTGCAGGGGCGTCCCGTACGAGCGGCGCGCCCACACCCTTTGCGACGAGATCACCATCCATATTCATGCGCGGCTCCGCGTCGCGAAAGCCGAATGCCTCGGCGCGAAGCCGGCCATTATCTGCCTGACGAAATCGCCGCGCGCCGCGAGGAGCGCGCGCCCGCGCGCTCCGCTGGAAACGAACGCTCACGCGCCGCCCAATGCATATTTATGATCGGCGACGCGCGCGTCTGAGTGCCTCCGAGGGGAAAAATCGACGGCCTCTCTCCCGCGGCCTTGCGGACGCCGCTGACGGCGGCTGCGTTGTCGCAGCTGCGTCTGTCACCCTCCCTTCTGCGTGCGGCGCAGCTCTAACCGTCGCGTCGCTATCCGCCGTCACGCGACTCTCGCCAGCCATTGTGATCCTCGTCACCATCCCGAGCGTCATCACCATCGCGACCCTCGCCAACCATCCCGAGCGTCATCACCATCGCGACCCTCGCCAACCATCCCGAGCGTCATCACCATCGCGACCCTCGCCAACCATCGCGACCCTCGCCAACCATCGCGACCCTCGCCAACCATCGCGACCCTCGCCAACCATCGCGACCCTCGCCAACCATCGCGACCCTCGCCAACCATCGCGACCCTCGCCAACCATCGCGACCCTCGCCAACCATCGCGACCCTCGCCAACCATCGCGACCCTCGCCAACCATCGCGACCCTCGCCAACCATCGCGACCCTCGCCAACCATCGCGACCCTCGCCAACCATCGCGACCCTCGCCAACCATCGCGACCCTCGCCAACCATCGCGACCCTCGCCAACCATCGCGACCCTCGCCAACCATCGCGACCCTCGCCAACCATCGCGACCCTCGCCAACCATCGCGACCCTCGCCAACCATCGCGACCCTCGCCAACCATCGCGACCCTCGCCAACCATCGCGACCCTCGCCAACCATCGCGACCCTCGCCAACCATCGCGACCCTCGCCAACCATCGCGACCCTCGCCAACCATCGCGACCCTCGCCAACCATCGCGACCCTCGCCAACCATCGCGACCCTCGCCAACCATCGCGACCCTCGCCAACCATCGCGACCCTCGCCAACCATCGCGACCCTCGCCAACCATCGCGACCCTCGCCAACCATCGCGACCCTCGCCAACCATCGCGACCCTCGCCAACCATCGCGACCCTCGCCAACCATCGCGACCCTCGCCAACCATCGCGACCCTCGCCAACCATCGCGACCCTCGCCAACCATCGCGACCCTCGCCAACCATCGCGACCCTCGCCAACCATCGCGACCCTCGCCAACCATCGCGACCCTCGCCAACCATCGCGACCCTCGCCAACCATCGCGACCCTCGCCAACCATCGCGACCCTCGCCAACCATCGCGACCCTCGCCAACCATCGCGACCCTCGCCAACCATCGCGACCCTCGCCAACCATCGCGACCCTCGCCAACCATCGCGACCCTCGCCAACCATCGCGACCCTCGCCAACCATCGCGACCCTCGCCAACCATCGCGACCCTCGCCAACCATCGCGACCCTCGCCAACCATCGCGACCCTCGCCAACCATCGCGACCCTCGCCAACCATCGCGACCCTCGCCAACCATCGCGACCCTCGCCAACCATCGCGACCCTCGCCAACCATCGCGACCCTCGCCAACCATCGCGACCCTCGCCAACCATCGCGACCCTCGCCAACCATCGCGACCCTCGCCAACCATCGCGACCCTCGCCAACCATCGCGACCCTCGCCAACCATCGCGACCATCGCGACCCTCGACACCATCGCGACCCTCATCAACATCGTGACCCTCATCAACATCGTGACCCTCATCAACATCGTGACCCTCCAACATCGTGACCCTCATCAACATCGTGACCCTCATCAACATCGTGACCCTCATCAACATCGTGACCCTCATCAACATCGTGACCCTCATCAACATCGCGACCCTCATCAACATTGCGACCCTCATCAACATTGCGACCCTCATCATCATCATAACGACTCTCAGCACCTTAACAATGATCGTCCCAGCAACTACTGTGACTTCAGCCATCACCCCAAAGGTACCATCATCCCATCACTGTTAGCCTCTCACCTACCACCATCACTTCTCTCATTAACTATTGCAGCATCACAATGCCACACAGTGCAATCTCATAGCCGTTAACCTCAAAAACATGAAACTCAAAAACGTCATCGTCGTAAACGACTTTAACGTATCCAACAAGCTACATGCGATGCCTCTGCAAATCCCCCTCCCGTCATAGTTGCCAGCATCATTCCTACAATGACTTCCGCCACTGTCACAGACGCCGCCATCACTACAGTGACCACAAACGCAACCATCATCACTGACTCACAACCACATTCTACCGAATTATCATTATTACATCATCCTTCATCTCATTTCTACCTCACCTCTATCATAGCGCCATACCCACGCCCTCTACTATTACTCGCCACCACCTACCTTACCTTAACAGCCCTTACCCTGCCCACGTGGCAAGTCATTCTCAAACAAATCACTTTCATTTGCAACATCCCTTCCTTTCATTCCAACATCCATCGCCATCTCCTTATTTTATAGCTATCCCTTCTATTCTGCTTCGCAAAATACAAACTAATTCACCCTCCCTCCTATCATTTCCTTTCACCAATCACGTTGTCCATTTACATCGCTGCCGCAGCCACTTCCCTCATCCCCTGCGCCTCCGCGACGTGACCGCTGCCGCGCTGAAGCAGGCGGCCGCGGCTGTCGAGCAAAATAAACGCGGCGCACGAAATGGCAGCGAAAGGGACTGCGCGAGGCTGCGCGGCGCAGGAGGCCTTGAGGAGGCTGCGCTGCGCACCGACCCACAAACGCAGCCGCACGCGCAGCGGCGTGGCGCAGGCGCTCCCAGTCACGCACCTCCCTGGCGACCCAAGCACGGAACTCTCGGAACCAGCGATGCGGCTTCGACCACAAGACATCCATGTTACCGAACACGAATGTTAATAATGCATCGATCAGGAGCCAGGGATGATTTTAAATATGTGTTAGGTGCAACTATTCACTTCACGGTGATAGTTATTGAATTCCGTTCCAACTGCTTCTTTCACAGTATCTTGAATAATATACACAGATGGATTTATTATTTTACTGCAACATGTTGCAGGGAATTCCAAACCTTGAAATCTTTGAGCTCTCTACCATGGGCTAATCACTCTCGGCAAGATATCGAACTAGCTGCATTACGAAATTTTCGACGTTTTTACAGTAATATGAGTTTGTACTTCTATCACTCTAAAACAATGTTTGCCCTCTTCTCCCTAGTTCAACTTCTTCCCTAACATACGACAATGCACTACAAAACCTTTTTGTTTTGTTTTTTAACTTTTAAGCATAGATTTAAAAATACTAGAAACTGAAAACAAATCTGCTATGAACTTTCTTCAAAGGCAAATTTCAAATGATATTCTCTGATCTTAAATAATTTGAACGTCGTGCCGCAGCTATTGATGAAAACGTACTTCCACAAGCTCATATTAGCAGACGTGCAAGTTATCTTATTGGCAGGAATCCATGTGTGCCACCTGACGTGAGAAAGTGTTAAAGACGTGTCTTATCATGAGGCATCAATTCCCGTAGTATTTTACGGTAATTAATTTCCTAGATGCTAATGTTGATTACTGTCTCAAGGATATTCCGTGTGGCCTTGCATGAGAGCTGTGACGTGGAAACTCACACATCTTGATAGACATTTAACGGATATACAAAATGCGTTATGCGCATTCATTAAGACGAGATTCAAAGCATTATATAATAACAATTCATGAATAAGATACAAGTACCTCTCTAAAATAAGAATTAATAAGTCCATTTGAATTTTTCACTTTTGAAGTTGATTATTTAGTTTGATTTGTTTTTATTTGCTTAGTTTTTGGTTTCATTTGTCTCCAAAAACAGTCGGGAATACATTATTTTATTAACGCTAATTGCTAAGATAGTTTAATAAAGATAATTCCCTTCAAACCAGTATTTATTTGTTGTTTTAGAGTTTGCAAAAATTGTAGAGTTCGATCACAATTACAACCTGATATTTATAGTATCAAACATATCATCAGGTGTCAATGTCCTATGTGAAGCACTAAAAATATGAGATATAACTTTTTCCGGCATTTTCCAACCTCCAGCCGGTTACCATTTTTCGTCCCGATGGGACGCTCATTCGTCCGTACACTAGACACAGCACACTTGCGGACACCTCTGATCTGTGGCAGAAGAACGCGAGGCCCTCCAAGACAACACATGCATGAGATTGTAAAGGAAATAATCTCCACAAAAGTTTTTCTCCAAAAAACTCTCCAAAAAACTTTTGTGGAGATTATTTCCTTTACAATACCATGGATTACCACAAGATATCTGCTACCACCACGGAATTTACATGCATGAGAGGCAAGAGACAATCATGCCCAAAGCGAGACACTAACCCACGACCCTCCGGACCGAAGCGCAGGCGCTCTTTGCCTCCTCGGCCACCCAGGTCGGCGATATACCGAATATTCTGTGGAAAAACTCGAAAAATATATCTTTACATTGCTATTACAATGCCATTTCATTCCTTATTATGTTATCCTATTCATTTAACTTGAAATATATGTATTCATTTCAGAGGGCATTTCATTTCCTTGCAATTTTTGCACGTTTATACCAACTAATTAACAAAAAACTAATTACGTAGTGTTAAAAATAAACCCGTCGTTTGTAGGCACTTTGTTAAAACCCGTAAAACAAAACTGGAGGACAGACACGTTACCTTGGAAACAAAAAAGTACACCGCAATCTCGAACAACATTCGCAAACATCGACGATTGCAGGCAATATACGTCCAGGCGCAGAGAACATCCTTTCGGCTCCAGTCACACGTCCGCCATTAACACGGCACCTCACCTCCGCGGAAGGGTCGAAAAACAAAACGACGAAACAAAAAAAGCGGTCCGCGTCATTGAAACGAAAGGAAACAAATTAACGGCGGCGGCGGCGGCGGCGAGAGCGGAGGTCCCTCGGAAACAGCTCTGGGGCGCCGCGCGCGCGCGTCACCAAAGGGGGGGGGGAGGGGGGTTAGCCGCCACCAATGCAGCGACCCCATCAGGCGCGGTAGGGCGAGTCGCACAGCGAACTGGGGTGGAGGCAAAATGGATATCGAAGTGGAGGTGCAAGAGGAATTGGTAGAGGAAGTGGTTGTGGAAATGAAGTTAGAAAATGAGTTCCAAGTGGAGTTGAAGCACGAAGGAGCTGTGAAAGGGGAGATGGAGGGGGGGGCGGTGTAGTGATGTTGGAAAAGGTAGTGGATAAGTGATAGGTTCGGAAAATGAAGCTTTTCTGGCTGTGGTTGCGGAAATGGCGTCGGTGCCTAATATGACTTGATAATTCAACTCACGTCAACTACTACGGACGCAAGTTAAATGGACAACCCTGGCTTTTCTCCCTCGCTGGATTGTGAGATGTGACATTAATCTACACGTTGACTTGCGAAGGTTTCCCCTCTCCAGGTTTCTTTAGAATGAAGACCACCCCCCCAGACGTGAGAAGCAGAGAGTTTCCGAAAACTCTCCCGACATGCGGCAAAATGTAATGCACGTATGTGTGTGCATATATCAAAGGGAAGACGAGGGGCCCGGTATGAAGAATGATATATATCGCGAGGTGCGTGCCTCATTTATTCAGGTAGTGTTCTGAGATTCGCCTGGTATTGATAGAAGGAACCACGGAAAACTACCAATCAAAGCAACCGGCCACGAGAATTCTCCCCAAGACAGCGACTGAATTCGAGCTACCTAAAAAATTCTACCACTCCTCGTGACCTAGTACCTCCCGCTCACGGGCACTACAGTGACATCCATTGATGCCCTAAGCCACCTCAGCCGATTTGAAGCAGCACTTGCGGACTCCTCTGATCTGTGGTTGGCAGAACGCGAGGCCCTCCACGACAACACATGTATGAGGCAAGAGACAAACAATCATGCCCAAAGACATGAACCCACAACCCTCCGGACCGAAGCGCAGGCGCTCTTAGCCTCCTCGACCATCCAGATTCGAAAAAGATCTCTTTACATTACTGCCATTTCATTCCTTATTATATTACCCTATTTATTCAACTTGAAATATATGTATTCATTTCAGAGGTCATTTCATGCCAAGGCCCGGACATTCGGCGCAGGCAACACGCGCCACGCTCTGCGCTCGGCTGTCTTCGCGTCCGTTCGAGACACCGCGTTTTGTTGCCCCGGGCCACAGCGCTCAATCGGCGCAAAGGCCTGCTGCCTAGAGCGCGCTCCGGCGCCAGCGCCGCAAAAACTCTGCCCCCCCCCCCCCCCCGCACAGGAATTAACTGCGCAAACACTTGCCGTGGGCACCACGACGGCTCGCTGGCCACCGCTTGGCCTTTCTAGACTCGCTCCGGCCACCCCGCTGCCCTTTCCCCGCCGTGGCTGCAGGTTTCTACCTGATGGCTACCAGCAGAAATTAAAGGATATTAACACATTATGTAATACAACTAGGTGTAGTTTTGTTTTACTGGTAGCTTTACTCGTAGCTTTACTGAAGATTCAGTTGGCTTCTAAGAATACGGCATTATTTAATTATTATTAATTATTTATTATTATTATTATTATTTTAATTATTTAGCCTATTGCATCCCATCAAATACGAAGGCCTACTAATATAGGGAAGAAAGTAACCATTTCCGACTAAGGAATTATTAGGTTGGCCAACTGACCTATTTTTTACAATTCTTAATTGTTATAATTAATTGTAATCATTCATAATTAATTGACGCAACAGTATTTTGCTCACATAATTTTTCACTTTTCTTGTTCAAACTTAAATGGTTAGGTGGTTTAGTTAACGCAATACATACAATTTAAATTATAATTCTGTAACACACAACTTGACAAGTTCGTAACTAATCTTGACAATTTACAATTAGATCGTAATATTTTGTAGTAGCAGATCTTTATTAATCTGCAATGGTTGTATCGTTAGTTCAACAGCTTCAGTGTGGTTGTGATATAATTAATAAGTTATACCTAGATCGTCCCTGAATCGAAAAGAAGTTTTCACATGTTGACTTACCACCAACACGCTACGTGCCAATTGTCCCTTATTCCAAGCCCCCCGCTTTCAAAGACCACTTGAACCTCTTTCTCTGTTTCTCTACACTAGCTTCCTGTCTCCTTATCGCACATTCCACAGTCTTTGTCCTTGGCTTCTTTATCTCTTGCTTTCGCATGCAACCCGCAGTAGCTTTTCTCTTTGCCGCCGTCCTCTTCATCTCTGAATGAACGGTCCGAAGCAGAAGCAAGAGGCTAGATGCCTGATGAGACCAATTTCCTAGAGAATTAACACAATAGAGTTCCTCGTTTCCAGAAAATGTTCTTAATTGGAATTACGACCTGACGGTTTAATTTGATTTCCAACTACTGGAAATCACTTGAACAGGATTCAACTAGTTTAATTGAGTTGAATTGAAATGCACTGAATACAGCTTTAGTCCTTTAGGTTCAATTTCTGTTGTGGTGCTACTGTAAATTATCATTAAATCTGTGTAAATAAGATAGTATTGACGTCAAACGGTCATAGTCGCTTTTTTATAATGTGTGCACAACACAAATTGTCGTTGCATTTAAAAAGAATGCAGGTGAATTCTTGAACTATTGTTCAGTGAGAGCAAATTTTATTTACTTTCGTAAAAACCCACCTGTTGTAAAAAAACCACACCCACTCCGGAGAGGCAAGCCCTACGCCTTACCGCTCAAGCGCCGGTGATCGAGATCGCGGGTTCGACCCCTGCGAGGTGACGAAGATGTCCTTCATAAATTGAATTTCAGCAGTGTGTGGTGCCTAACGGAACCGAATTCTTTGCCAGTTGATCTCGTCAGTGGACTACTGGATCTACTGGACTCTCTGGAAGTCGCCGCGACAGAGGTTACCTGGCACCTGTGCCTACGACATTCAAGTTGATACCGGCCTACGCTCTCATTAACCCCGGTATCTTCCAGGCGAATACCGCTTATCATCAACAAATAATTATTAACCGGTCTGAGGCGCAATATTCGTACGTCGTGTCTTAACTTAACCTGTCATAACCAGCATACGCAGGGAGAGATGTCTAAGGCATCGTGCAATCGCTCTCCACTGACGTCACGAAAAGCAAATAAATAGTCATTTTCAAAATGTACAGCTCGTGAATAAAATATACCGCCCTTGAACATTAGAGCTTTGATTCTATGAGACGGACAAGAAACCAAATATGCTTCTAGGAATAATGGTACATATCGTGTAGAATTATGCAGGCTATGAACATATTTACGCTCTTGAGAAAACACACGTACTTGCGAAGCTACAACTCTGACCTTTCTTCAATTGTTTGCCTTTTCTCTTCTCCCATTCCTCAAAGATATGGACGCCTAGCTTTTTGGAGGCTAAGTAAGTTCCTGAAACGATGAGAGACTAAAAGCACGAAGGGGAATACTGTGATGATGGAGGGTGGACGAAGGAAAAGGATAGAGGAGAATGAAGAGGAAAGAAAGAATATTGATGTTCAGAAAAGAGGGAGAAGTAAAAAGACGGATAGAGAGAGACACGGAGGTACAGAAAAACAGAAAAAAGGGACCGAAAAATGAACAAGGAAAAATGAGAGGATGTGAGAAATTGAGAGAAAGGAAGGAGAAGAAAAAAGACATAAAATTGTCTTCTTTTTGTGATGGTCTGGGAGGTGACAAGGAGCAGAGGATGAAAACGAGGGACAAACAAGAGGATCGCAAAGGGAAATGAAGCGATAGAAAGAAAAAAGGATAAAGAAAAGAACATGGAGAGAAAAGAACACAGAGACGTGAGTCAAAGTCCGACTGGAGTGACCGTGTGTAGAGTGAGAGAAAGGAGGAGAAGGACAAAGAGGGAGAGGCAGAAAGAAAGAGTGGAAGGGAGAGACGCGTTGAAGTTGGTTGGGGAGACGCAATAACTAGACTGCGGAGCGGCGATGTGCCGCGGGGGCGGGGGCGGGGCCGGGCGGAAGAGGGGCGGCGTGTTTGATCAACGCACCTCCCCGCGTCTCTTTGTGTGTGGGTAATGACCCGCGCAAACAGCTGAAGGGCTGCGCGCGCCGCCGCGCCGCATGCGGGGGGAGTGGCTCGCACAGCTTCTCCGCCCTCACCCTCGCCGCCCCCGGCCGCCCAATGCCTCCCCGGCCGCCCACGCCGCCTCCCCCCGCCGCCCCCGCCCATGACTCTACCGCCGCCCCCGCCCATGCCTCTACCGCCGCCCCCACCAATGCCTCCACCGCCGCCGCCCATGCCTCCACCGCCCGCACCAATACATCTACAGCCCCATCCATGCCTCCACCACCTTCGCCGTCCCAACCCACGACTTCACCGTCCCCACCGCCCCCACCCATGCCTCTACCGCCGCGGGCGCCAACTGTTCGCGATTGAGAACCACTTCAGTCAGTCGGTGGACATTGCTTCGCTCGTCCTCAAATGGCCGCTCTCCAGCGACGCGTGCGCCACATAACTCGTGTTCGTCCGGAAGGTTGAACTCGAACCTCAGCACAATCAACGGCATTCTCTCCATTCCAGCGAGAGGTACAATTACCGATATGCCATTGGTTTGCGTGGAGTTTGACACGGATTTATTTATCCTCCAAATGTGCTAGGACTATATTGTAAGTTCAGATTTCTTTCAAAATCGATCAAATAACAAGTCAGTTTGAATTGAACGAAAATATAGGTAAATTGTTTCTTTAATTTTATATTTTCGTTATTTTCCCAGAATTCAAAGCACAGCACAAAATACTACAATTTATACTCATTACATAATTATTTGAGAGTTAAATGCCTGTTATTTGTGTAAATTATTACTGCGTTCTAAAAATGTACTATATGCCGTTTCGAATGTTGGCTTGTAATGTTTAAACTCTTCTCTTTGTTTCAAAATTCTGTTCTTTTACAGTAGTTCTAACTACATGTGAGTGATGTCCTCCTATCCAAAACCAAAAACCGGCCGATGAAGTAATAATGTTAATTCTCAATAATGAAAGTTAAAACGATGGAGACGTCTCCAAAGATTTAAGGACTCCGATGCGAAAATGAGAACGGAGGCTAACGGTCATAAAAAGTTCATTTTAATAACGTTTGCGCAGCACTCATTCTGCTGGTAACGATACTCCTATAATGCTAATAATTGGCAGTATAAAATGAACATAAAAACAAATTTTCGCCGATACTCCCAAAAATGTTTTCACATTTATAGCGTACAAGAACAATGCCAAACCTCATGAAATATAATCTATTGCGCCGACAAAATGGGCCACTAGGCTATTCGCACGCCACGATGTGCCATCGTGAGCAAAATTACTGTTCTAATATACTCGACAGTAGCTAGCGATCGTTTCGGAAACCAATTTCTAGTTTCGTAAATGCAACGATTGCCACGGGAGGTCAGTTTTGTGAACAAATTACACGAGAAACGGAAGAAGGGAATGCATATTACTATAGACTGAAAGCAATATCAAAGATATCTGAATTTAAAAATTACATTCACATAAAAATAAATATTAACTCAAATATATAATGTGTACACATGTGTTGTGCAAGTTCGCTTGATTCGCTTATAAGTTTTCAGCAAGAAAGTGACGTCAACATCCTTAGCCCCGAGGACTTCAAAATTAATAAACTAAGTAACTTCAAACCAAACTAATTAAATTTATTCAATGCGAACGCGATAAGAAACTGCTGGAAACGTTGTGGTCCATCATGGCCTTCTACGCGACAAAAATTTAACACTTACCTGCGATTTGAACCCACAGCCTTAGTTACAAGAAGAACGATTGCGACCATAACTAATGTAGGTGACCAAATTAAAAGTTTTATTTAATTCAAATAATATTCAATTTAAACATGAGATATTTCCAAACCTCAATAAAACCCTTCAGGATACCATTCAGCATTATTTTAGTATATCGAAATGAGGTTTTTAATTCTCGATTTTTTTTGTTTTTGTTTTACAGACAAGAAAACGAAGCCGAGTAAAACCATATTTTCTATTCAATAACAGTATGTTCATAAATGTAATACAGTGTAAGCGAAGTGATTTTCATATTCAAAAAAAGAAATGGCCACGCATATTGCAAACACACGAAAACTAACCAAATCGGGACACCAATGTCAACGAGAGAAAATCACATTAATTCCAGGCCACTGACCAACGTTTACTTGTTTGCTTGTCCGAAACAAAAAAGTTATTACCAAACATTCATTAATAATGAATTATATAACACATTGATCTATGCTAATGCGGCTATCGCTTGCCCCCTCGCTCTCCGAGTGCGTGCTTGCCACCCTCGCACGTGACGTTAAACGCTCGCCAATAGACTCAAACGTCAAATTACATTTGCACATCGGAATAAAACAGAAACGCGCCGCGCGGCGGGAAGCGCAATCGGAACATGCATATTGCAAAACGCAGCTAATTGAGTTTCCGCCGCGCTCCTCGCGCTGGCGCGGGCGCGGGCGCGGGCGCGGGCGCGGGCGCGGGCGCGGGCGCGGGCGCGGGCGCGGGCGCGGCCGCATTCAGCAGCCGCTTCGAGGGCGAATCGACGGCCAGCGCAGCTGCGAGGGCGAGTGCACCTGGAGGGAGGGTGCGAGACTCTGAGAGGACGTTTTCCAATGGGACGTGCGTTACGATTTCTCTGGATTCCGTAATGGCAAGACTTGAAAAAAAGTGTTCACAATCACGAATATTTAGATGGATATAACATGGGTGCTGTGGATATAAAAAGTTAATAGTTGAGAAAGTAATTAATTTTATCATAGATGGGGGAGGGTAATGGCTAGCGCAATCGGCTGCCACCGCTAAAATCAGAATTCGATCCCAGGTCGACCTATATGGAAGTTGTGGTTGGCAAAGCGAGCTGTTGGTTGATTTTCTCGAGGATCTATTTCTCCCACCTCCCGTTCAACCATTCCCACATCATTATTCACCTCATCGCAGTTGACGTTATCACATATTAGGCGGCCTCTAAATATCAGTATTATTATTATTGTTATTGTTAATATAATAATATTAATTGGGATAATAATAACAATAATAACAACAACAACAATAACAATAACAATAATAATAATAATAATAATAATAATAATAATAATAATAATAATAATAATAATAATAATAATGGAAGGAGAAGAAAAAGAAATTACGGTATGGGTGACGTACGAACTATGCTGAATATACGTTTAGGACTAAAAACAAAAATGACAAAGCAAAAAGAGCAGGAATGTTTCATGTTTACGGCTCAGCTATTAATATATTTCATAACCTCTTTGTGACTTTATATATTGCAAGCACCATTACTATAATTACTTCTTATTACTTACTTATTATTACTATTCATGTTCACAGTCAGAAAAAGAGGGTAGAAGAACTCTACTAAATAAAAGGTGAAATGCAGGTCCAGCAGAGTAATCGAATACAGTGGAACGTTAATAATTAGAACCTCAATATTCGATATCTCTGTTTGTTCATTCTCCAGCACGGTCCTTCCTCCACACATGATGACCGGTGACTTAATTATCAACGAGTCTTATTGGATACCTCGAACTTTTTATTTCTCTTCCAGGTTAGAGATTTCTAACTTTAACCGTAGAACCTCGATAACTGAAGATCACTCGAAGTCTCGATATATCTCATCTTTCAACTTTGCTGTTTCAAAATTATCAGTAAATAGCCTCGACAAAGTAGGAAAAAAATGTATAAAATTTGAGATATAAAAAAATCAGAGTTGTGATTTCGAGATGTCAAGACGTGCTAAGCAAAGAGGAAAAAGACATAAAAAGGAAAAAATAAGGGTACACGAACCAAAGAACAATACATTGAATGATAAAAGGAAAACTTCTTACATCTGTCTTAGACACCACTTATCATTGCTAAAAAATTAGAAAGCATTTAGTCTCCTTACTTGTCGTTTTAGAAAGAAAATAAAAAATCTAAAATAAAAAAGCACAGACAAAAAACTGACCAGAATGGATACATCTCACCGCAGAGCCGTCACCCACGTCTGACCACATTACATGTCCGACTATCTGCATCCCCACAATTTTGCGGGAATTTGCCCCACAAACACTGAGCTCAGGCCTTGAAAATATTTACATTTTAAAACCCCTTCAATATGGCAGCTGTTGAAGAACCTTGATATTTGCAATGAGCAAAGCAAAAGGAAAGTTCGAGTGACAGAGCATTTAGACTTCGAGGTTAGAACTATTAATTTATTGGAGTTTTCGAGGTTGAGTTATTAATCATTCCGAGTTTTTCAGTATCAATTTACCAAATATTTCGTCTTCAAGATGTTTAAAGAGGCCAAATTACCATAAATTAGAGAAAGGAAAGGAAAAACACCGAGATACAGAAAATTAGATTTGGTAGAGTTCTTGACATTTGAATTAGAGTGTCCTACTGTACTACGAGATTCACATTTATTTTTCTTACATATACGTTTTTTAAATTTAAATTTATTTATCGTCGCATCGACATGAAAGTGAATAGCGACTAAACAGATAAATACATTTTACAATTACAATATGAATTTTAGAACCATATTAATTATCAAAAACAGTACAATTATCAAATATAATACAAACAATTCAATACACACATACATACAATACGATACATAAAATACATATACTTTGAAATAATTATATAAGTCGTCATTGTAAACAATATTGTATATTACAATAGCAGCTTTCGATGGCTATCACCAGTTTTCTGCTGTATGGAAGCCACAAAACGATTACAAAGTACGTAAGTAGTCGTTTTGTTCCGTAGAGCGGGAAACTGATGATGATGGCTAAGCCATCGAAAGCTGCTATTGTAATATACAACATTGTTTGCAATGACGACTCATATAATTATTTCAATGTAAATGCCAACGATAACTCACCACCATACCAATACACATACTTTGTAAGAACATCAAGTTAAATATTGAAAAATAAGGAAGAGAAACGTTTGGTGGCAAACAAAAAGGCTGCTTTCCAGCCGTCACCCACGTCTGATCGCATTACGCGTCCCGGCGCGGCGCGGCGGCAAGCGAGCGGAGTGGGAGCTCCGTTTCCCCGGCGGCGGTTTGTCGCCTGTCGCGGCGGCGAACGTCCAGCGCAAAAAGGCCCGGGGCGAACCCGAGCGCACTCCGGCGCGGCCCCGGGCGGCTGCGGTCGCAGACCGCGACCCTGCAATCCTTCACTTTCCGCGGCCACGCGGCGCGGCGCGGCGCGGCGCGGCGCGGCACCGCACCGCAGGGAGGCGAGGTGCGGAGGGGTAGGTCGGGATGAAATGGGGTGGGATGGGATGACGAGGAATGGGAGGAATTGGGCGGGGATGAGTCAGAATGGAGAGGCATGAGGCGGATGGGAAAGTTTTGGGATGTGATGGGGAGTTTTGAGGATAGGGAGTGGAGGAACGGAGAGGGGAGAGACAAGATTGGGCAGGCGGGGACGAGTAAGATGAGTCGCGATGCCGGATACACGAATGCTGTGATAATTATGGCTTTGGAGCGGGAGGAGGCTGGAGACAGGGGGGGGGGGTTGAACACTGTGACAAGTGTGAAAGGTAAGGAGTAATTGGTAGTGATGAAATATTATCGAAGGGTAAATATGGCAAACGTTGAAATGCGGTAAGCTACGAAAGTGAAAGTAGCGATGGGGATTGTGAAGACCATATGGGGAAAAACAGGCCGAAGGAGTAAACAGGGCTGAAGGAGAAGGTTTGGCAAAGGCAGACAGGTATCTCGACTGAGCGGGCTGGCGGATTGATTTGAACGGATCGGCAGGTTGGTTTGAGCGGGCTGGCGATTAGGTTTGAGCGGGCTGGTGGTTAGGTTTTAGCGGGTTGTCGGTTAGATTTCAGCGGCCTGCCGGTTAGGTTTCAGCGGCCTGGCGGTTAGGTTTCAGCGGCCTAGCGGTTAGGTTTCAGCGGCCTGGCGGTTAGGTTTAAGCAGCCTGGCGGTTAGGTTTCAGTTGGCTGGTGGGTAGGTTTCAGCGGGCTGGCGGATAGGTTTCAGCGGCAAGCTTGCAAGGGCTGGCTTGGGCTGGCCGGGCGTCGGATTGCGGGCAGGGCTTCGGGGCGGCGGTTAGCTGCCAGCGCGAGCGCTGGGGCGTTTGACGGCGGCGCGAAAGGGAAGGGGGCGTGGCGGCGGCGGCGGCGGTGGCTCGCGGTCCTCGACGCGTCAGTGGAACGCAAAGCGCGCGGCCCCCGAGCCCCGCCCTTTCCCTCCCCTCCCCGCCCCGCCCCGCCTCGCCCGCTGCTCTCGTCCGCGCGCTGATCTTTCGCAGGCCCGGGGATTTGAATCCCGCTCGCTCAATGCGGAATTTGTGGGGTATAAAATCGGGTTGCGGTGGATGTCTGCGGAGCATTCCGATTGGTTCTGTCATTCGTTCTGACGAGTGACCTATTTTTACATTCATTACATTATTTGCCGCTCGGCCTGCTCATTTCCAATACGGATTGGAGAACGTTCGCAGTTGAGTGACACTAGGGGCATATATGGCCAACCAGCTCAACTTTCACTACTCCCAGTTCCGTTCACTTCCTTAACAACGCGCATTCCCATCTTTGTCGTTTCTTGTTGCACGAATGTACTACCCATTAATTCCATAACTCCTACGGTTAGTAAATGCTATAATCACATATTATACAAATTTTATATGACATAACGATTCCCGAACCTGTCTTATTCACACTTTATTTACGACAATTTCTGAGATATTTTAAACATTTATTTAATTTTTTTTATGTGATTAATATTTATTAGCGTCTCAGTTAATATAGCGTTTCTCTTTTCTTTCAAACAATGTGTTTCTTTTGTCTTCAACAATGTAAGTTTTAATTTGGTCATTAGGCAACAAATATTATAATGAATCAAGACACTACTGCCGTAAAGAAGTTTCTAATAACATTCACATGAGTGCACAAATAAAAACATTATCGCCTTGTTGTAGAAAAATATATGTAGTTTTTACTGATACGCTATTGTTTGTAATTTCCTTCGATACGGAGTGCGATATGCACTGCATAATGAACCTGGATCGAGAGTATCGTCGTTCCTAGAGAAACTTGAAAACACTTGAAAGGTGCTACATATTCTCTTATGGGGGGAATTATGAAAGGGACTTATGGGAGGGAAATATGAAAAGACAAATCGAGTCAAGTTAACTACTAGTTAATTAGTAAAGAAGTAAGTCTGAATCGTTGCAATTACGTAAAAAATAAAATCATATGTGTACCATGCGCGTTAACTGCTTCTAATGATCTCGGGCGACTAAAAGCACTGGGGACGAAAACCCTCGGGGATTTTTGAAGTCACTCGATCATTACAACTCTTATAATTATTACAGTCCAGGATAAGTACTCACTTTGATTCTGATATTAATACCCTACTAATTAATATTATTTTGAATGCATTTCTGTGTTCCTTTCAAAGACAGTGATCTCGTTGCTTTCTTTTCCAAAATATCGAAGTGTAACGTAATCTAAACGTTACATTGCACTCCCCAATCCCTGCTTCTAGTGCGTCCACCCCACGCGTGCCACCACAACTGCAACCGTTCCACTCAAACGTCACTCTCCCATCGCGCTCCCAGCCCGCGCATTCCCCCGCCGGAGGCGCCGCGCCGTCGTTCCGATGTCGCCGCCGTTGTTCGCATTCCCGTCAACCGCACCGCCACCCCCACCCCCACCCCTCGTCCTCTCACGTGACACGTCGCTCGCGGGCCGCGCGCAGGGACGGGGGCGGGGGCGGGGGCGGCCACCGCCACGGTTCGTTTGACAGAGTCAATAGGTGGCGAGGGCAATTGGTGGGTTGAGTACGTCCGGATCATTCGGGGCTTTCACGCGACAAAACGACGCCACCGCCGCCGCCGCCGTCCGCCGCCTGTAAAGAGGTCGCGCGTGTGTGTCCGCGTGATGGCGCTGTGTGTGAATGCGGAATGTCCACGAAGCTACGCGACGACCGCCTGCTGTTTTTCGTTGAAGGGCTCGCACCGGAAGAACCAACAACATTGAAGGGTTTCCGATGCTCTAATTTTTTCGTTCCTTCCATCTGTTGTTCATGCAGTGTGACATTCAAATTGTGGAAATTTATGGTAATTTTATGTAACCTATATAAAGCCCATCAAGCCAAAATGTTCAGTTGCTTATATCTCGAAAGAATTTGTTTGTGTTATTTTTTTACACATTAACCATTTCATTAGTACAGAACAGAAAGTATTATTTTTCTGATATACGGTTTTTCTTCTTTTAGGTGGGTTCCTCAAATCACGTGGTACAACATATCTCTTTTCTCTACCGTTGATGAGATGGCGGTATCTTCAGGTGAATACTTGGGACTATTATTTTAAATTTGGATTTTTAACTTTGGAATAATTTTCAAACAATTTGGACTATGCACCCAGGAATTACATGACTGCTTAACATATCGTCAGCTTAACATAACGTGACATTCTAAAAAATTGTTATTCGTTAGGGCATCGGTTATATTCTAAGTGGATCTTACTTCTTTGGTTAAAGACAAAATGTTTTGTTTTATATGCCCGGTGACTTGTGTACGCACATTTTTATGTTTATTTTAAATTTTTACTAAATATATTTCTATACAGAACTTACAAATAATATTTTTTTAGCGGTTTCACTTTTCCTGTGCGGCAAAAATAAATGAAAATGAACGAACACCAAATCTCACAAAGGAGACCCTCAACGTCTTTATCGGTTTTATTCTTCAACATCATTTAACGGGTGATCGGCGAACGACGAAGAAAAATAAAGCTGGTTATATTAATTCATAAAGCTAGTGTTAAATGTGCAACACGTAGTTTTAAGACCAAATTCAATAACTAATTAATAGGTCATTATTTAATGTTGAACTTTGGAAAAGAGGTTTTTCAGAAGCATAATTTATTACGCAAACAAAAAGATAACTGGTTTCTAATTAAAAGCGTGGTGGTTCTCGTACTATAAATACCTAATATTTAAAAATGAAACAATATCTGGGACATGTAGTAAAATATGGAGATACGACCTGCTAAACGTTTCTAGTCGATAGTCAGAAATATCGTAAATCGACGGAGCAACTCGACGAACGGAGCAGAACCGGAGCGAGGGAGATGCTCGACAGTGCGCGATGAACGTGTACACAAGAGTTGAGGAGCCGCTAAAAGTCAATCGCAGTAGTTGATCATGCACGACAGCACATCACCGTCATCACTCAAGCAGAGCGTTAAATTGCCAGCGACAAGCAACTAGCCAGTCAACGATTCTACGCGCAAGTAATCCGACGGGCGACAAAATAGGATTCGAACAAACGACGGAGAAAGAGAGATGTTTGACGTGGCTCTAACCAGGCGCACGCGACGAACTACGAAGCTTCGGAACGGTTGCATCGTAAATCACTCATTCGATTGAACACAGGAAATCCCTTTATTGATCAGTTTTCCCTTATACATTACGCTGAGGACGAGCGAACAAAACAGTGTGTCACCGTGGATCTAGTTGCGGATCCGCAACTGAATTTTCGGTGATTTCAACAAATGCGAAACAATACCACTTTTTTCCCCATCTCTCCCTCGTTAAACTTTGTAACAAAAGCCATCTATCAACTCAAAAGTATGTATACGAGTACATCAACTCCCCTATTTATAATTGACAGAATTACGGAACTAAAAGATTAGTTCAACAAATAAATAAATGCTGTATAAAGGAAAGAAAATAACCAACCTACTATACATTTATTTCACGTCCAACGTGTTTTTGTGACTCTCTTCATCTTCATTCTATCTAAAAGTCAATTTAGATATTTATTTCTTTAGAGTAGGTCAACTTTTCAATTCTTCTCGTTCCTCTCCCTCGAACAATTTCGAACTAAATGGCCAACCCCTCCTCAAAAGCGAATAAGTTTTTCTTCAATGCCCCCCGACGAATTTCCGACTAGCGAGGTAGCTGGGTAGCAGCCGATTAGAAGTCTAGAGGCCAGTTTCTCTGATCGCTTCCAGGTGAACGTTGGAGGAGTGCCTTTAACAGCTGAGTACTGAACGAGCGCATTCCTTTTTTCTTATTTCCATTCCCATCCTTAGCCCCTGATGATGGAGTGATCTCCGGCGATCTGGCACTCCAGGAGTTTTGTGAGGAGACGCATGTCAAGCTAGAGGACAATCAATAACGTCATTGGAGGCAAAGAAAGAATGAGAGCAAGACAGAAAGAAAGAAGGATAGAGAAAAGAGGAAAATTAAGACAGAGAGAGAAAGAGAGAAAAGTTTGGAAATGAAGGAAAGAATATACATAAAAGAGAGAATGAAACAGGATTGAAAACGAAAGAGATCGACAGGGGAAAAGAGATACAGATACACATATGAAGCAAAAAGAATGTTCAAGCACCGATGTTTTTGCGTGACATGCTCCTGCGACATTCCATTTAATGGAGAAACACCGGTTACGGAGTGAAAGGGAAATTACGCGTAGACTGAATTCTATTAGGATCCAATTAAGCCAATCGGTAAAACAAGGAAGCAAACCTCGTTACAGAGTGACAACCTGTAGCAGATGATTTAATGATTTCCTATTTTATGACGCTGTTCTCGACTAGCCATGTCATTAATTCAGTGTTCTGAAGCGTGGGCGGAAGTACAGGCGCTTACGGATTCACTTGGAACGTAAATGCTCATTAATTTCATTTACCCTCAGAATACAAAGTTCTTCGAGACCTAAACAATAGCGAAAGTTCCTGCTCTATAATTTGTCAAGTTTTTGTTATTTTGGGGGGAAAGAATGAATGGAAAATAACTAATATACAATATGTAACTTACTAATTAAAAATTCGTGCAGAAACTGAAAGAAAATCACGTAGACTCCGCTCATGTGAGAGGTGTCTAAGGGTTCATTAGATATTCAGAAACTCGGAAAAATCCAAAAACAATGAAAGTTTCACTCATACTGCTCGAATCGATTCAATTTTCAAACTCAGTACGTTACTCTTTACGATACCACTGACGTCATGCGACAGCAAGATGTCAAGGAAGAGGCCTCACGCCATCAAATATTGCCTATTCATTTGTTGCGTTATGAAACAACATACTTTATTGCATTCATATTATGTAAAGAATTATTGTGTTCTAAATACATTATACTAAGTTAATGCAGAATTCGTGTGGGCTGTTTTGTTAAAATATTTAGTTTAATGCGATCCTTCGGTCTGAGATCGCTACGGCACTACTGCCTTTACGATCTCGACCATCCAGATTGGCGGTATATTTTTGAAAATGTAGATTGCAGGTATTATGTGCGCAATCTTAGTATTTTTAAGATTAAAAATTTCAACAAAAAAAGGGTAATTTGTAAATAGATTACAATATTGTTAGGCGAGAGAACGACTTCTTTCTTCCACGTTCCACTTTAAAAGAGTTTTTCGTAGCAACTTTACAGAAAAAAAGTCTCATTCACAGGCTACACAACACTTGGGGGAGCGAGTGATAGACTTTTCATCCACATTTAATAGCGCCAACTTTATGATCAGCCATAACTGTGTAGCCATATGGTTACGCTGTGAGCGATACGCTGCGGTTAACGCACGAGAAGTGTGGAATCGTTGGGGCAACACCATTTACGTTACACGGAACCCCGTCACAGGAAGATGCAACGATCGATGGCATATAGGAGTGATAAAAAAAGGCCGAACGAAGTGGCAGTTGTTTTAGAGGAGAAGAAATGGCTGCAAGAGAGAGAAAAGAACGGCCGAATGTAACTTATTAGAATCTATGATGAGAAAGATGTGCTGTATGAAAAAGTAACTAAGGTACTAAGCAAATATTAATTCCAGGTTGTTACAGGTTGGTGAGCTGAGTTGGCCACATTAACATATTTAAAAAATGAACATACTCGTGAAATTTTGTTATATTTTTGAAACATTGTTCAAGAAAAAAGATCTACAACACATTTCTTTGCACAAAATCATACAAAACGGATCACAAATCGATTAAAATATTTATCATTTATCTTTTAAAATAAGATATACGAATCAGACCCATCAGAACAAAGAGAACGACTACACGAAAATATGGTAATAATATGCTACGGAAGTAAATTAAATAATCCTAAAAGTTCGCAGTAAATGTCAATGAATCCAGCACATAATCGCTTCTAATTGTTATTAAATTTGACATTCCATGCATATTACGCGAAACCTGGCCACTACTTGACCTCATATTACACGTTATTACCACCATTCAATCACAACTGCAATTTATTGCGCGGGCGTCCCATTACTTTGCGCGAGTGCCGCGCCGTTTGGAGCCAGTGTGCGGCGGTGTGCGGCGGGGCTCGGCGAGCGCGGCCGCCGGGGGTGCGCTCTACCGGCCACTTTTACGCGCGCAATTAAGCCGCGCGATACGCGGCCTAACCGGCGGCCGCGGGCGCGCGCCCAAGATAAATGCTGATGGTGTCATTCACTAATGGGGGAGCGCGGCCGCCGCGGTGGCGCTGCGTGGGAGGGGGAGGGGGGGAGCACAAGGTAATTATTGGAACCAGAGTGGTGAGGGAGAGAAAGCAGCGGAGGGGAAGGGAGGGGAAGGCTGCCATGGCTTAGCTGAAAGTAATGGTGAGGGAAAAGTTTGGATGATGCGAATGATAAGGACGATGGGAACTGTGAGGACGTTGGGGATTATGGAGTAGGTGGGCACTGTGAAAACGGTGGGCAAGTGAGGATGGTGGAAACAGTGAGGACAGTGGAGAATGTATGGACGGTGCGAATTGTGAGAACGGTTGTAATGACTGTGATCATTTCGAACTTGTAAGCGACGGAAAAAAAGAGGAAAATGTGTAAGTGGGGGCAGGTGGGCAAATGTGTAGGTCTTCAACTCGTTAAAAAAGTGAGAGTAGAGAGATCGTTGAGAATAGCATTAGCAGCGGAATTGGTGACAAAAGAAAATATCGGTATTTTACGAAAAAGAAGCGAGATAAACTATGGTATGCGCACGGTGAGGGCGAAGGAAAGGTGAGAAAGGTGGAAACGGAGAAAAATTGTAAAAAAGGCGTGCTTCAGCGCGAGAATAACGGCAGCGCAAAAGAGAAGAGACGGTGTAAACGAACGAAGACTACAATGGTTGGCGACTGCAAATGCAGCGGCAAATTACTGAAGGCTGAAACGCCGCATCAAATACGGCAGGTGCGATGAAACTAGCCTTAAAAGCATTCGCGTAAATGCCCCCGTCTAATGCTTGCCGTGACAGCCCTGCACATTGAGTAACCGTGTCGCCATCGGCAGCTCTGGGAGCCCGTCGAAGCGCCTGCGGCCCCGCGTCGAACCACTCACGCGGTGCGGTAGGTCGTCACCCAACCCACCCCCTGCCCCCCCACACACACACATCACCGCCCTCGCCGCCAGCTCCTGCCCAACTGCGGCCGCGCGGCGGCGAAAATTTATTCTCGCATTTTCCCCTCGCACCGGCCTTTGTCTAGGAAGAGGTGACTCGGAAAATAACAACGACGGCCCCCCGGTACAATCCGCTTAAGTAAACGCAGGGCGGCGAGGAGAAAAACACAAGAGGGCGCGACGCGGCGAGGAGAGGAAGAAAGGGAGGGCGTGGAGAAACGTATAGGGAAAACAGGATCGAAAGAGGCAGGAAAAAGCGCGGGGGCGAGTAGGTGCGAACATGGAACGAAGAGAAGCGTGGAGGGAAGGGGGTGCGGGAATTGACGGAAAGGGATGGCGAAGAGGGTGGAATGGCGCAGGGAAAAGCGCGGGGTGGATCAGGAAGGGGGGATGAGTGAGAACAGCAAAGATGGGGGAGAGAGAGGTATGAGGAGGAGAGAAGTGCAGGAAAGAGGACGGGTGAGGAGAAAGATAGGGACGACAAGCTGGGACGTGGCTAGGGCGGTGAGAGAGTGGTGGAATCGAGGATGGTTACAGACAATCGAGATGGTTACGCAGGTGAAATGTACTGGTTACAGACGAGAGAGGAGGGTGGACACGGTGAGAGGGGTGTAAGTCGGGCAGGGGGCATAGACTGCCAATTCGGGTGAGGAGGGGCCGGGGCGGGAGACAATGGCGGAGACGGGCAGAAGAAGCGTGAGTTGGGCGAGAGCAGCAACGATGGGAGAGAAGGCCGAGAATGAGCGAGAGGAGCGGTGACAGGAGAGAGAGAAAGGAGGAAATAGACGATCAATCGGGGAGGAGTTGGGGCGATCAGAATGGTGGAAACAGATGTGAGGCCGAGGCAGGCGAAATGAAGCAGTGACAGATGAGAGAGTGAGAACAGACGCGGCGAGATAGGTTGGGAGCGGACACGGAGGTGGCAGCTGGCGAAGAGGATGAGAAGGGGTGAGGGCGGGAGAGAAGAGTGAGAAGACTGGAGACAATCGGGAGAAGCGGAGGGTGTGAGTAGCAAAGATGAGGTAGATAGATAGATAGATAGAGAGAGAGAGAGAGAGAGAGAGAGAGAGAGAGAGAGAGAGAGAGAGAGAGATGAGAATGGCAGAGGTGATGAGCAGGGCGAGATGGATCGGAGACGTACAGGGGGCGGGGACTGGCGAAGAGAGTAAAGAGGGGCGTGGGCGAGGAGGGCGGGTGGGGGGGGGGAGGGCGGGGGAGCCCCTGCGTGCCCGTGCCCTCGTGACGGGAGCGTGCGGCGCACCTGGAGGCAGTCGCCCAGCGCAAATTGCAGGGTGGCGGATGCAATTGCCGCCCGCCCGACGGAGGGCCCTACTAATCTCGCACATATTAATAAAAGCGCTCTCCCGCCGCTGGCCGTTCCCTCGGGAAACCGCCTCCCCTCACCGCCCCTCCCCCTCCCCCTCCCTGTGGCTGAAATAAATAGTATGTATACATTACAGCGGGCACTTGCGGCCGATGGGGGAGTGAATTGTTGATGCAGGGGATTCACCGCTTGCGAGGACTGGTTCAATGTTTTGAAAGTTCTCAGTTGGGTTTGCAACGAATGAATGCGTTTGAAATGTGACGTCATGACGGAATGTTGGTGACCATGGAAGATTATAGCAGTGGATATATAAAGAACCGAAGAGTGAACACGTTCGTTAGAGGTAATACGTAGGATAGGAAAATTCCTGCGTATGCGTAAAAGTAAAGTGTCTCTGCGATAAAGGTCTTTGGAGCAAAGAGAAACGAAGAAAACGAAAAGATCACGAGAAAAGTTGAGATCCATCTGGAGAGAAACTGAAGAAATCAAACGTTTCTTGCTCTAATTACAATGTTGATTCTATAATTATGGAAGGAAATGTAATACTTATATATTTATCGTGATATACGTCATGTTCCGTTGGAAAGTAATCCTTGACGGAGCTAACACGCAATGGTATATAGATTATGATATGAATGTACTGTTCCGAACAACCATGTCATTCAATTATTGTTCGTAAGACATTTCGCACACTTCAAACTCGCAGTATTATTTTCTATTAAATTGAATTAATTTCGTCAGTACATACGAAGATAAGAACTCAATTACACTCACAAATTATGTTAATAGCAATACACACTGCACGCCATTAAAAAAAATATATTTTTCGTTTTAATAAAGAAACAGGTTTAAAGATGACATTCCATCGCAAAAAAATAAACCCTTTGTTATGTAAACGAATGCAAATTTCACACCGGATGAACAGCAATAAGCCGCACCGCCAACCCCGAATCTCACGGCCTCTCTCCGCACTCGAACGTGTTGGAACAATTCGCCAGCGCCTACCCAAACAGCTCGGCATGTCCGTCCGCGACCAGCATTTCCTAATGTCTCTTTCATGTAGCGCGAGCAATAAAGTCGCCCCTGCGGGAAACACGCGCGCGACTTTGAAGTTGCCTCAAAGAAGTTAATCCCCTTTCATATTTCTCGCCGCCCGCCGCCCGCCGCCCGCCGCCCGCCGTAGAGTTTATTGTGAGCGCCGCACGACACGAGACGGCAGCAGGCGGCGTGGAAGGGTGGAGAACGTTGAGGGGGGGTGGCGGCGGAGTTGGAGGCGAGGGCGTGGTGGTTGGGGTGGGCGGTGACGGCCGGGAGAAGGAAAGAAACGGGGAGATTACAGGGGTGGAGGAGGTACAAGAAGTGGAGGGCTGAAGGAAGGGAGGACGGAAGCCGATGGGGGAAGGGGCGGGCAGAGAGCAAAGTTAGGAGGAACCGGTCGGGGTGCATGTGTCTGAGGAACGGGGGGAAGAGGTGGAGAGAGAGAGAGAGATGAAAGAAGAATGAGGCTGTGGGGACTAAGGGGGATGATGATGCAGTGGGTGCGAAGAGGGTGGAGGAGTCGGAGGGGATGTGTGGCTGGGACTGAAAGAGAGGAGAGGAAGAGAAGGAGTGACGAAGGAAGAAGGCGAGTGAATAGGTAGAAAGGAGACGATAGGGTCTTGTTGAGAGGGGGTCGGTGAGGTGGGAAGGAGAGGTGGCCGGTAGCGTTGGGACACCCTTCCGCGGCAGGGGAGGTAGCGGCAGCGGTGGCGACGGTCGTGACGGTAGCAACCTTGGCGACGGTGGCGTCTGGCGTGGTGGTGGCGGCGGCGGCGGCGGCAGAGGTGGAACGGAGGCGGCGGCGGAGACAGAGGCGATGGCGGAGGAGGAGACGTAGGCGGTGACGGTGGTGACCCTGACGACGGTATCAACGGCGGCGGCGGCGGCGGCGACGATGGTGGCGGGGCGAGAAAGGCGGAGTGGAGGCGAAGGCGGCAGAGGCGGCGGGGTGAGGCGGGGGTGGCAACGAAGGCGGCGGAGGCCCCGCGGGGCGAGAAAAAGAGCGGGCGCATTCCGCGACGGCAATCTGGCCGCGCGCGTATTACGAGCAAATAAAGAAGCAGGGAAAGTCGCGGCGTCACGCACGCCACTTCCTCGCCACGGCGCGCGCGCTGCGAAGGGCGCACGAAGGACGACATGTGGCGGGGTGGACGGGGAGGGGAGAAGGCGCGGGGAAGGAGTGGAACTAGCAGCATGAGGTGGGGTGAGATGGATGATGCGGGGCGGGATGGATGAGGCGGGGCGGATGGATGAGGCGGGGCGGGATGGATGAGGCGAGGCGGAATGGATGAGGCGGGGTGGGATGGATGAGGCGGGGCGGGATGGATGAGGCGGGGCGGGATGGATGAGGCGGGCTGGGATGGAAAAGGCGGGGCGGGATGGATGAGGCGGGGCGGGATGGATGAGGCGGGGCGGGATGGATGAGGCGGGGCGGGATGGATGAGGCGGGGCGGGATGGATGAGGCGGGGCGGGATGGAGGAGGCGGGGCGGGATGGATGAGGCGGGGCGGGATGGATGAGGCGGGGTTGAATGGATGAGGCGGGGTGGGATGGATGAGGCGGGGCGGGATGGATGAGGCGGGGCGGGATGGATGAGGCGGGGCGGGATGGATGAGGCGGGGCGGGATGGATGAGGTGGGGCGAGGTACGTTGAAAATGAGGGTGTTGATTGAGACGGCGTGTGGTGAGGAGGGGTAGAGTGGAACTATCAGTATGAAGTGGGGAGGGGCGGATGAGGCGGAGGGCCGGGGTTTGCGTGAGAAGCGAGACGTCTTGTGGGTGCACTGAGGCGACACGGGAGCCCTTCTCCACGGTTGACTGACTGGAGCCCCTCTTTAGCACGTGTGGGCACAACGCTGCATGAATGGTTTGAAAGCTTTTATTTTTAAGTTTAACTTAACACGGTCGAATCAATAAAATTAAATACACGTGTTAGGTTATGTCACAAAAAATGTCATTGATAAACTTTGGCGAAAGTTGGGTTTTTGTTAGTAATAATACGGGTATTGTAAAATTAAATGTCATCACAATCGTAAAGGTCTTTCATTCACTTCAAAGGTACAAATTTAAGATTGTATTTAAACATTTCTCAATTAAACATTACATGAAGAAGGCAACTGAAATTTTGCAAAATGGATTTTGCTGGACAACGATGTGTAACTCACTGAGGTAGTATAATTAATACTACCCCAAGTAAATGAGTGTTTTTCGTATTAAAAGAACACTTTTATTAGATCATTTCTCTGCCACAAATTTCACATGAATGCACTAAGATTTACACTCCAGTATGGAAAGCGAGCGAGCTAATAATGCTGAATTATAATCGCATTCAGAAAGCAGTTTTGAAAAATTTTAATTTCAAAATGTATTTATTCTTTTTCAATATTCAACAAAATTTTATTAACACTTTGGTGTGTAAATATTTGTATTGTGTAGTATATGAATGATTATGAAATTTAAAACAGTGAAAAAATATGTACAGTGAGGGTGTATTCCACACGGCATAATCTATAATTTGCACCCTCATTCAACGCAAAATTACGATCACTGAACAGGTAGGTGCTATTCCATAAATTCTCATCACACGCAGCCGCAGCTCCAGATATAAAAAGGAATTTGCTCAGCGGCTGAGAACAGAACATTCACTGAGGGGCGTCTCGCTTCAAGGCGTCTACTGACCATCTGGGAAGGCCCATTATGCTGTTGCATCTTCCAGCTGCAGCCACAAGATAAGAATTCGTTTTACGCAATTACAGAGGAACGCGAGTAATATATCCACTGGCTTAGACACGAAACCCTTAAAGAAGAGAAAAAAACGGCAAGCAATCCACAGTGAAGAAAGAGTACAAGGAGATTATCTTTGCCATGAATGTCGTGCGTGAGAAAATGAAACCAATTCTGTTGATGAATTCTACGAAATTATACTGCTTGCAATCCTCTCGGTAAGAAAATGTCGCCTTAAATTCGAAATAAAAGTCAGTTTACTGCGACACTGCACTCTGAACACACAAATTGCATAATAAACAAAAAAAACATTGCCAGGCAACTTTTCTTAATGCGGTTCAGAAAAACACAAGTGAAAACTATGTGTTTCGTCTCGATGGAAGATGTTTGAATATGTATTTCAAAATAGGATCACTTTATACTCACACTGTGTATACACACACTTTACACACAGGTATGTAGACATACATAACAAGTATAACTTTTAGACCAAGAAGGAGATGTAGATATTTTAAAATCACTACCAAAAGGTTTATTGTATTTTCCAGCAGAGTCAAATGTAACTCAGTTAATTTTACATTTACAATCAATAACGTCTTTGATATCAAAGTATTTAACACCTTACTAAGATGAAAATGTATTAATACTTCGTTACTATATTTAGCGAATGCTTACATAGAGACGGCTCTCTTAGTTTATATTGAATGTTCATATCCTTTATTTTCCTTCATAATATACTACTTCCCTACCAGGAGTTTCTGACAACTACATTGAATTCCTTTACTCCATCGCATTTTTAAATTTCGTAATACTGTAATGTCGACTGTCGTGTCGACAATCAAACAGATAACGAAATGCCACTATCAACAGCCTATGTCGATTAAACATTTTTAAAATCCGCCACCCGGTGAGAACAGTAAAAAAAATGAGATACAATAAAAAGTACTCGAGTTCAAGTCAAAGCAAAGGTACTTTTTTTTTTATATTTTTTTTATAAGCGGATAGTATTTCAAAAAATATTACGTAAAGTAAACGGTCAAATTCACCAATAACTGACTCGATTGTTTATAATCCTAAGTTCGGTAGTTATCTGTTATATGACCGTCTAATGAAGTATTTCGTTAGCTCTTAGCGTATCCAATGTAGCATAACAACGCGTCAGCTTCTTCTCACAAAACGAACGTCACATAATCTTACAACTTACGTCTTCCGCATTCATTTTCGTTTGGCGCTTCTGGTTTGTTTCCTACTTTCGATCACGCAATCGGCGACCGTGGGAAGTGGCGGAGAGCGCCTTTCGCGGTGTTGTATGCGGGTGACACGCTAACATCAGCAGAACTCCCCTCACCGACTCCGACTGGTGAAACTGGCATCACGGTGGTTGCGTACATCACCCATTTATGAGATGCAACGAAGACAATGTTCAACAGATGCAAGCACAAAAATATTATAATTTTTTACGCCAGTCTGGAAACAAAAATCTTCTACCTCTTCAAGTGTACTACTTACTCAACATTATCCACTTACACCTTACAATTGACATACTTCCGAAAATCTTGTTTAGTAATATAATATCAGTAAATAATTTAACGGTGTACAAAAGAAAAAGGATATTTTACATATTGTACGCATTTTTTCTAGAACGCTTTTGTTAAACTTTCTTCATGTCTACTCTAACAAAAATCTTCAAATAACATTCGTCTTTTAGTGAACGTTCAGTCTCATTACAGTCCCATCTAATGGTATTTATACATTTAACTGAAAATCGAATAACTGTGTACGTCTGTGATCTATGTTCAGGTGACATAAATATTTGGTACAGTGTATTAATTTTAATTTTCACCCAAACCTTTTTCTGATTGAAAGTTATCATGCTTATTAAAGATTTCAGCACGTTCTGTTCTCACTCGGGCAAGGGCTCACTAAAAGCAAACATTCTCCGTCAGCTTTTTTTACAACTTCGGCTGACTCCTCCTATAATTAATCAACGAAACCAGAAACGCGTTGAAACAAACAGCACTCTAAGTTTCCACCTGCATGCGAACAAATTCCCCCCCCCACCTAATCCGGTGTTGAAACCTCGCCCTCCCCTCCGAGGCCTCCCCACACGGCACATGTGCGCGCCTCCCGCATTCTCACAGCGGTCGTTCCCCTTCGTTCAATATTTTATGTCGATATTTTTAAATTTTGTTCCCTTTATGGAGTGATATATCCTCCTTCTCCCCTCCTCGAACGGCAGAGGCCCCGCGCCGCCCCGCGCCGCCCCGCGCCGCCCCGCGCCGCCCCGCGCCGCCCCGCGCCGCCCCGCGCCGCCCCCCGCGCCGCCCCGCGCCGCCCCGATCCATCAAGACGCTGCGCCCGCGCAGCTGCTGCGGCGCGGAGACTTCGAGAGGAGTCGCCTCCGGGAGCAGCGGGATCTCGACGAAAGCGAAACCGGCGCTGGAGGAGTTGGTGGCGGCGGAGGTGGGGAAGGTAGCGCGGTTTATTCGCTGGCGGTGGAGGTCGTGGAGATGGCGAAGCAGTGCTTCCAAGCTGGAATTGTGTGATGCCCTCAGTGATTTTGTTGATTAGTGATTCCGGGCGCGTCAATTCCTAAGTGCATTGGTCCCATAAGTATAGTGAACATTTTATGGCGGGAGGTGGCAGTTATATTCCCCTATTGGATGGTGAAATCCGGTGTCGACCTACCCGTCAGCTTGCGGGGTTTCCCCATCCAGGAATCTCCAACCTGCAGGGCACCACGCCCGTCGGAACAAGCTCTAAGCTGGCCTCCCGGCATGTGAGATAAGGTAATATAAGTGTAAGAACGGAATGAGAATAGGGCAAAGAAGAGAAAAGAAAGATCGCGCGCAGCCTATGGTCCGTTTGATGCGGTACTACTCCGTCTTTCGCCTGTTGTTGATCGAAGAAACCATGAAAAACTACCGATCAGAGCAGCCGGCCTCTAGAATTCTTCTCCAAACAGGAGCTGAATTCGACCTAGCGAGTGTCGAAAATCCTCCCAACGTCAAGACTATAACTGTAGGGCCTCCCGGTCAAAGGCACTTCAGTTGATGCCCTGAGCTAGATAGTTAAGCCTGTCGGTGGCTTCAAGTCTGGTGCTTTTAGAGAAGCAGCGGTCGGATGGCTCGTGTTCCACTGAGCTAGAGCTTAATCTCGGTCGAGACACCTAGAATTTTTTTTTTTTACTTTAACGATTCTTTCTATCATTTTTGCATCATCATTCATATCTTTATAATCACCTACCCAACGAGATCCATACCCATGTCCAGGTAACACTTGGGTGCTAGTATCATAACCTAGGTCCCCTGAAGGCATAGAGCGCCATGATTTTGTATTCACATCGCAAGCTCTCCACCCCTCAGTGCTAGAATCAAATCAAGTCGTATGTGTACAAAGTGGGTTCACTGTATCGTCTCCTGTTTCTCATTCCACCGTTACTCGTTTATCATTTACTTATATGATCTTCATTAACATCGATTTATGTATTAAATTTTTCATTCACTCTTCAACGTCCACACGTTGTGGAATCATAATAAAGTAGAGGGAGGTAAAGTGGAATTGTTCAACAAGAAAAATAATTGGAGGAACCCGGAAAAGTCAAAATAAAATCTGAACCATTTTGGACTTTGTCCATATCACACAAATGCTCCGATAATATCAGTACATAATCTGTTCATATTGCAATGCAGAGAGATTACCGTACAGGAATGACTTCCTACATCTGATAAGATAATCGGGATACAAATGTGCGTGATTGAAAGATTTAAAGCTATGAACATGTGATCAACTTTTATGCCCGATTTTCCATTCCAGTCTTTACCTTCTTTTTTCAAAGACACGTTTGTACATATTGAAAAGAGGGATTTGAAATATATAATATATTAAACAAAGATCGAAACAATTATTTTATGAGAAATAGAAATGTCGTAGGACTGAACTTAACACGTCAAAATTGTTACCTAGAAATACAGAAGTCAGTAACATGAAAGCGGACTTGTAAACAATTATTTCGTGTCTTGAAAATAATTACAGCTGAGAAATATGAGTAAATACGGGACGCACAAAATATACAAGAGCGAAACATGCAGATTCTTTTTCTTTACCGATTACTTGAGTTCATAGTGTAACATATCATGAAAATTGCCACGGAAAAGTTTCGATAAAGCTATAGGTATTCTCAAATCAATGACATATTTTTAATACTGATATAACAAATATATTAATATGATGTAACTAATACTTATATACTATAATATAATATGATATAACTAATACTGATATACTAATATATTTTAAGACTGATAAAATGTGTAATTTTATAGGATTTGAATAGAAAACTAATAAATTTAAGATATAAAATTAACTGGAAATTTTGCATAATATTACTTCAGGAATTCCATCACGTCTCTTATCTTCCTAAATAAAGACAAATATACGTACGCGTCAGAGCGAAGTAAGGCGTACCTAATGTTAGGTTAATAATATATTATCTCAATATGATACGTCGAAGGACAACACCACCTCAAGCGAATTTCGAAAGTCTCGTCCTTGCCAAAACGTTCGAACAATGACGTCAGTAAAGCGCCGTGTTCCTCGTTAAACTCCGTGTCCACCTGAACGCCGATTGCCCACGATCTGCGGTGTAAAACCTTACGTAACGATTTGTCATCGGAAGCTGCGTCTCCGCGGGGGCGGCCGAGCCGTTCCCACGTGCGCCTCAAGGCCCCGCGAACCGGGTTAGGAGCGCAGGTGCGACGCGCGCGGACGCGTTTGGCTGCCGCGCTTGGCTGGGCGCGAACGCGCCGCGCCCGGACGCTGCGGGATTCCGCGCACCGATTTCTCGCCGAAGGCGAGTGTTATGAGCTGTTCGGTTGGTTGGTAGTCGGTGATTTCCGGAGCGACAACTGCTAAGGTCATTAGTCCCGTAAGTGTAGTGCGTGATTGTTCCTCGGGCAGTGGCGGTGATCTTCCCCCGCTAGATGACGAGATCCGGCGCCGACCTACTGTCGGCTTGCGGGGATTCCCCCGAGCAGGTATCTCCCACCAGCGGGTCACCGCCCCAGCCCGGACATGTCCCAAGCTCCCGACCGGTCTCCCGGCAGTAGTGAAGTGGTTGTAAGTGGGTGTATGGAAGTGGAGAGGATAGGACAAGGAAAGGGAAGAAAAGATCGCGCGCGCGGTCCGAGGCCCGTTTGTTAGGATACTGCTCAGGCTTTCGCCTGGTGTTGATCGGATAAACCACAGGAAACTACCGATCAAAAAAGTCGGCTGCTACAGTAATCTTCCAGACAGCAACTGAATTTGATTTATGAAATGGTATTGGAAGTGAATATGAGCGATTTTTTATGTACTGAGGGTCAGAATTTTGGAAATCCGGTACCAAACGTGTGCTCACAAAGCGGAGGGAAGCAGAGAGCTGTGACTCACTGAATATTTTGAAAGGGACAACTTATTAATATGTAATAAAAACATTTATATCCATTAATATGCTTAATTCTTGTTTCTCTGATAAGCAGACCGTAGAGAATTAAGTGTGAGTCACACAGCGCTTGATTTATAAAAGTTTAGGACTCTAAACGCGCCTTAAATTAATTATTAATTTAATAGAAATAGTTATATATTTATAATTTAATAATAATTCTCGAGGTACCGGAGGTCCGTCGCGTTCCGCCAGAAATCACGCCCTGCCCATACATATGAGAAATAGACACTCCACAGACAAGGAAAAGTCGATGTCCAGCTGGGCCTTTGATTTGCGCTTCTCTGATAAGCAGAGCGTAGAGAATTAAGGGCGAATGACATCCGCTCATTAAGCAGCGCCCTGCCGCAACCTGAATTTCCTCCGGCAGCGGTGAAATTTCTCTGGCACGATAATGACGGATGTAAAATGATAGAGGAACACTGTAATTTGAGTAAATTCAAATAGTTCTGGTTTCACTTGCAAAGTATTTTACCGCGACAGGAAACAGAAGGTAGATTATGTGCAAGTATTCTCCTGATGTTAAAGGAAATAGACAAAACCACTGTTATCGAAGGTGTCCGATTAATTGCAAGTTTTATTTGAAATCTGTGGATGCGTCTAGCTGTGATCACTGAACTTCTGAATTGCAGAACGTTGTGGAAAAGCCCGTACTAAAAGGTTCATATTTTACTTGCACGTAATAAGAACCTAAGCCCAAGTATATTTTAAGAACAATGACTCAAAAACATGTATACATGTTATATAAATGTAAACAACAAATTAAAACTACATTTTTAGATGTAAGAGGCGATAGGCAAATTGTCTTCATCACTCAGGCTCATAATCCTCTCGGCTTCGAAAACTGTTCTTATCGAATTGTAGTTGCATTTGCATTTGCTTCCCCTATATCTTCTGTCGCATGACAACTTCCGTGCAATGCAACCTCCGTGTGCCCCCATACATTTTATACTTCTTTAATATTCCATCTTTTTTCTTCTAACTTAAGAATCAAGTCATATGTTAAAATAATCAGGTACACTTACACTACAAGGTGTCATAAGCAACTATATTGCATCTGGGATAGATGTGATTTCATTCAGAAACAGTAGTTGCTTGTGGCGCGTTAAAATAAATGTTCCATGTACGAATACAAAATAAGTAAATGACTTAATCTAACACCAATCAGACTGGGGAAAAAAATGTCAAGCGAAAACGCTGGAGTGATTAAGCATCTTTAGTACACCGCGAGGTTCTTTGGATACAATTACAGAGAAGAGGACATCGAGATGTACAATTTCACACTGACATGACGCGTTCTTTATGAGCACACTCGTTTGCTTCAATCTGTTCAAAAGGACGCAGGGATCGATTGCGAAAAAGAGAACTTTCATTTCGCCTCGACCTCAAGCTCGACGTGACCCCGCAAGGACGCCGCGAGCGCACACATTCCTTCCTCAAGCAGCACTCCGAAGGCGCGATTCCGCAGTTTGCTGCCCCCTACCCTCCCCCGTCCTCTTTCGGCGGCTGGCATCACCGCACGCCGCTCCATTACGTGTAGTCGTCGGAGGCCGCGGGCGCCTCGCTTCGTGAAATGAACTCCCTCGTTGCACCTTACGCAACCGCTGCAAGAAGACTCCGCTTCAAAAGACCTTGAATAGCTTCCGTACATTTCTATTGCACGTCCCGACGCGCTTCTGTAGCCTTCGTGGGTCAAGATAAGTTTCCTGAGAATTTTCTGGTTATCCATTAAAATTAAAATTAAACGCATCGTAAAATTTTATTTAGTTAAATTACCATATTCACACTTTTGTAATTGATAGTTATATAAATTATATAATCTTTCCCAAAGGAAGTATAATATTATATTGTTTTATTTTGTTCAATCATCTTAATGGATTTCCACAATATTTCTGCTGTCTACACCAATAAGACATCATATATACCGTTTTTTCACATCACTACTCTAAAGAAATTATATCAAGAAATAATAGCACACTATCCCTTAATGCTGCCCAACTATGAATTTGTGTTTCGTAAGGCATTGCCAGAATCCAAAGCTATCGAATTTTGGACTTTTTTTTTTAGAAATGATAACAGAAAAATGTTCAGCGTATCAATTGATTTAGGGTTTTACAGTCTGTCAGTGCCCAGGCAGCGCTATAAAAATAATATTTTTGTGACCAGGATAAGATAATTGTTCTGACTGACTCAGAAAAAACGTACAACGTAAGTCTTTCAATATTATTTCGAAATGGAATAAATCGGTATCATAATATCACATCTTCATCAGAATTTTATGAGCCACATACAAGGGAAACATTTTAAACGCGTATATTCCGCAGCAGGGTTAATGGTTGATTGAAATGTTTGATACAAAGCGCACTTTAATGTTCGGTCAGAAATAAATAGTCCATATTATTTGACAGGGAATTCTCCCTGATTTAATACTGCAATTTCAAAATGTCTGATATCCGACACTCGTGCTATTTGCTTTCTAATTGACGAACCACTTCTTTAACCACAAGGAGCATGCGCCTATCCAACATGAAATATCTTACATTCACGCCTCTATAATATTCAGACGGCACTGCCGTGTAACAGTATTTTTGTCAGAATTTCCATCTTCGCCATGAAAATAAGAGGAATCTTCTCTGTCTTCTGTATATGGTTGCGTTTTCAATAGAAATTATTTCTCTCAAAGTCTCAACACTACTGGAGACTCAGCATAGTTCAACGAATTCATGCGTCAAAGATCAGTCGAAAAAATTAGCGAAAAAATAACATTTTAATAATCAAAAGTGAAATTATGAACGAGGAGAGTATCAAATATTATTATTACTCATGCGAAAAAATATTTGGAAGAGACACCACAAAGCAGGGTCTGTCAAGAAGACAATATTCTGGAAGTGTGGAAGGTAAATAGAAATAACAGACAAACGTTCACAAAGAAAGTAGTAAATGCACAAGGATTCTGGGGTGTGACGAGATAAGTTTTGTTGACAAAAGCAATTTCAGCCTCGTAAATCAAATTGAAAGGTGCACGTCAAGTTCGAATCTACCAAAGATAATTACTAATAGTAATTCTGTGTGTTAGCAGATGTAGTAACTAGTCCGCAATTGAACAGAACGTTCTAGGCCAGAGCACCAACGCTGGCTGAATTTCGATCAGCCCAGTAGCGGTGTCAGAAGCCGATAAAATGCATTACTTAGCTCCAAAGGCGTCATTATTCCCAAACCATCGAAGTCTTCGCTTCCTCCACTGTGTCTATCGTCGCGATCACCTTGGCTCCTCCCGTCGCGGCCATTTGAATAAAAAGACCGTTTACTGGGCGGCGTTCCGCGAAGAGCGCGACAAATTTATTCATCAGCTGATGTTTCGGTGCGGGCGCCAATAGGAAACGGATCGATGAAGATCGAGAAAGGAGCCAGCGCCATGATTTATGCATCGTTTCCGACAGGCAGATATAGCCCGACCATCGTCTGAGTGTCCTTGGTTGTGCAAGCACCAATCCAGGCAAGGGAAATGATCGAATGCGGGTGTTGAGGGCGGAGGTTAAAATAAAATTGATTCCGAGGAAAAGATACTCCGCGATATCTAAGTTGGATATCTCAGATAAAAAGTAAAATTAAAGAAAAAATTCCACGTATCAATTTCTAAATACGGTCTGCTTAGGGGAAGTACGGGAATAAATAATATTGCATACATCAAGAAACTGGTTTGACGTTCGTTCAACAGTCCACTAAATATTGCCTGCTAGTTTTTCTTTCACTAAATTTTTTTGGGTTAGTTGGCAGCCATTTTTATACAAATACATTAATTTTCTGACTGATTTAGAATCAACACAGCAATAGTCTTTATCTCGACAACGTCAGTTCGAATCTACAATGACATTCTAACAGCTTACTTCATTCTCTCTGTAGTTATGTGCTAATCAGCTAAACAATCCCATAACAACCGGGGGAGGGAGAGATCAATAATGAACCCTAAAGTAGATTTTTTCCAGTTATTTCTGTTTGGAAAATGAGTTACTGTTTCATTTTCGACCTTTTTTAATAGAACATTTCTGAAATCATAGCGAGAGTTTCGACTTTCAATGCTTATCGGGTCTTTAAAAATATCGAAACAATCATCATACGTCATCATCTATAAGAAACTCCGGTATTCTCTTAAATCCAGGTCTACCCCTAAACAACTTTACAACCAATGAAGATAACAATCGTGATATCTAGAAACATAGTAAATTTGAAATAGCACTTAATAAAAGGTCATGTACTTCTTTTTCCCGGCGGAAAGGACCGTAAGAAAACGAAATGTTCAAAACAAATATGCCCTTGCCATACCTCAATAATTGAAAATATGTGAAGAACACATCTGTTAACCATATTTCATTTCTTATTAAATATATACAATTTTCCTTTACTTATAGCAATTTATTGTTAGTTCCGACGATAACCCCTACCCCATTGATGTCCTCCAGGCACCAGAATGTCATCGGTATGCGAGACGTTAAAAATAACATGGAGTTTCACGGATATTGCACATATTGGCCTGGGAGTAGCGTACGCTCACGATAACAGATGTCTTTCTATAACGAGCACTTCGACTTCTACCCACAACTCGGGCGCGTGCCGCCTTTGATGAACCACCACAGGGTGAAGACCGTTCAGGCTTTCGGTGACTTCTTCCTTCGCGGATGATAGCGCAGGCGATTGCTAATGATGGGCAGGAAATAATACTAAAGGATGGACGAGGCGAGAGGGAATACTAGGGAATCCACATCGATTGCGACCTGAATCCATATAAACATTTCATCGGTACTATAGTACGCAGTTCCGCATGGCTGTGCCCGCTTCAAATGCATTCCATACCTTTCCAAGGATTCAGGTTCGATTCCTGACCGGAGAAAGAAAAACCTTTAGCTTGCGCAATGTTTGTCGTTCTGTGGATGTGGAATTACAAAAATTGCTGAGGAAATGGGTGAGACTAGTGGCACTTGAGTTGTGCAAGATGTTAGTCGAAGGATCGTGGTGTGCTTCGGCACTCTCTGATTGGGCGAAAAATTCATCGGTAAAATAATTTCCTCCAATTGTATGGTAGGGCCCATACGTTGTTGTGTAGCAGCGGGTTCAGGATCCAAATCGGTCCGATTAATTGACTGATTGATTAGTGATTCCCACTTCAAAGGTCATTGGTTACGTAAGTGCACGGCATGTCCATTTTATTGCAGGAGGTGGCAGTGACCTTTCCCCGCTGGATGGCGAGATCCGGCGCCAGCCTACCCGTTAGTTGTTTCTTTTTTCAATCAGGTAGCTTCTACCAATGGGACACCACCCCACCGGGGCTAGCTGTAGGTTGTCGACATGTGGTTAGTGTAGTTCTTTTATATGTAATTGTGTGTATTTAAGGGGTATGGATACAGCAAAGAAGTAGGAAATTTCGCGCGCGACAAGTGACCCATTTGTTAGGAAACTACTCCGGCATTTGCCTGGTATTGATCGGAGAAACCACTAAAGACTACCGATCAGAGCAGCCGGCTTCTAGATTTCCCCTCCAGACAGGGGCTGATTTCGACCCAGCTATGTAGCTAGTGTCGAAAATCCTCCCCCCCCCCCGTCAGGACTCAAAACCTAAGGCCTCCGGTTCAGAGGCACAGCAACGACATCATTTAAGCCGATCAAAGCGGTTCGCAAAGCTGTTGACTAACAGATATTCTTTTATACATATCAGAAGACATTTCGCAACTTGGTCGAGTGATATTCGTTTTGGGGTACGAGGCGACCTCCGCATTTCCCGAGAGGCCCCGTCCACGGAGGCCGACCCCACGAGACGTAACTTCCGACGGCTGGCGCGAGGAAGAAAAACTTCCGAAGTCCGCCAACTTCCTCCAAGTGCGGACGAAGTTGCGATTTATTTCGAAGTAATAGAATTAGCATTCAGCGTTTCGAAAGAAGATTTATCTTCCGCTCTCTTCTCCCTTATTCGTTTTCTCCCTCTCTCTCCCTCATTAAACGTCGGGGCGGTTTGCATTTGATTTATTTTTCTTTTAATATTTTCAGTAATTAAATACACTTTCTTCTTTCTGCTCAGAGAGCTCTCTGAATGCTACTCCAAAATGCGACGAAAGAAGCGTAATTTTTCCGGATATACAAACGAAGTCTCGTTGGAGAGGCGACTTTTAAAGAATTATAAAAGTAGGTACTACGTAAAAGCACTTAAATGTGGAAGAAACCCAACAATATTGCAGAGGGCAGAGATGTTGGATTTCTCTTCAGATAAATCAAGTGCACTGGTCGAATCGTGATTTGAAATTCTCGTAATGAATGTGGTTGCGTTTGCAAGAAGAGCGCAGGGCAAAGCTGAGCAACCTCCAGACTCCCCGGAAAGAATAGTTAAAGAACGAAAAAAAAGTAATCATCAGACTCCCTTTCATTCCCACAAGCACACTGGTCTGGAGAATTTGATGGTTAACAATGCTATAAACGATCATTTAAGATACCCGCAGGGTTTCATAAAAACGTTATTAATGGGTTTCTGAGCCACAAAACGTTTTGGACGGACCTTGACACTCAGCAGCTGCCGGAAATTAGCAGGCGAAGCTGGTTTGGCTTCGAAAAAACTCTCTTTTGTTTCTCGCCCCCTCTTTCACTGGCGAATTGTCATCGACCGAAGTGTCTCACCTGCGTTCCGGCAACTTTGTGACGCATTCACGTTTGAATCGGTGAGACCTGACACGCGATGTATTCCGACCATCTCATCACGGGTTATTTTAGTTTCTTTGTTCTGAGCAATACGATCTGCAATAGACGCCAGGAAGAGCTGATTCTAGAGCGACAAATAAACTATTGAATCTTGTTTTAACGTGTACTACAAGGGGAAATTCGAAGACAAATTTCCTTTGTGGAATGGGAAGGGCGAATCGGAGTGGAATTTTCCGAGAACTCTCCGGGAAATGGAGGTTACGGAAGCCGGTGTGAATGGATCGACAAAGAAGGTTATGAAGCTACTTCATCCAGAAATACAACAATAAATTCCTTTGTCGAAATTCGTTTTGGATAAATACTCCTTTACAATTTTAAAGCAAACTACGTGTTCTATCTATTTTGAATAATAAGTTATTCAAAACATTCTTAGGAGTTTCCACATACACCAAGAACTATTTTATAAAGAAAATAGAGTACGTATGTTGGGCGTACAATGAGAGCAATAAATAAAAGTATGAGAAATGTAAATTAATCCGTATTGACTTAATTTAGGGAATATATTATATTCCCTATATAAAATATAAAGGAAGAAATAAGAAAATATTCCGGTATTATAATAAAATCATGTCAAACTCATGTTAACGGAATCAATTAAATAGAGAATAATCCTGAAAAGTAATATATTCGACATAAGAGGAAACTCGGAGAATTCGAAAATAAAAACTAAATTTCCAATCAGTGGAAGTAATAAGCACAGACATATTTTAGACAAATTGATCTGGGTCACGCACGAAACATCGTGTTTGGAAAAGAGTTATTTCAATCGAAGAATGTGATAAAAAATAATTACAGTGTGTTATAATTGCATACACCCACACCTCAGGAGAAACCACTCGTAAGTTGGAAACCGAACTCCCGAACATTGAGTGGCAACATATGTCTTTATATGTAGACTTCTCGTGCCACATTTCAGAAGGACCTTGGTTGAAGGTCGCGTTTCGTAACTCAAAGAAACGTGAAAGATAACCTTGTTTTATGGTAGTGTTTTTATGACGGCAATCATAGAGAACATTTGAAGCGGCAACTGATTTTGGTCTGCACGACATCAGAGTTTCTGCTGATTCAAAATGTAACAGTGCATTTGTAGACGCTGGGAAATTCAAGTTTTTCAAAATTTCTGAAATTTTGTACATGCTGAATACGAAATAGAAATACAAACGAGCAAATTTTGATTTTAACATGTTAATATTGTTAAATCCAAATAAATAAATCAACAGAAGTGAGTTTTCACATATATTATTTTTTTCGAGTTTTCCAGAGATTTTTAACATTGATGAATAATTAATTTCATTATTCACGAATTCCTTCTTGCAATGTATTCCTTTTTGATAAAAATAAACTGACAAAAAGTTTAAAATAACAACAACTTGTTTCGTTCCAATACTATACAGTTCTATGTTACTACCCGTTTCTAGAAAGCAGTAAATTTGTAATTTTCTATCACCAAGATTATAGACTCTACTCTTTAATTATTGGCCATTTACATAATACCTCATCTTATTATAGGCAATTAAAATAATCCTCCAGAAGCCGTAGTCGACCTAATACAGTTAGCTATTTGAACTATCATCGGCGTTATGAGGTGATTAGATGGAATGGCAGGCCTCAAGCCAGTTTTCCTTTCGAAATGCCAGAAACAGTTGAATCACATCACCCTCTGAAGAATGCTAGATACTCTCGAACACACCGAGATCGGGAATGAAAAGGTATTTTTCTTTCCAAACAATAAGTTTTTTCATCGTATGAGTGTCTTCTTACGCAGGTGAGCTTACAACGGTATTTTAAAAATAATGCACATGCTCAACAATACTTTAGATGTTGCATCGACCACGCGGTCGAACTGGGTAAAACCAGGTTTTGCTGGTACAGATTATGAGCGAAACGTGAGGTATGGTATGAAAGATGATGCATATAGCAAGAAGTTAGTAAAAAGATGATAAATATAATGGGGGAACAAATATTCGTCAATTAAATAATGCTGTTGATTTGATGCCTCGATAAGAATCGGAGCACTTCCATAGCTTTTGAACGTTGTTTACTATCACTATGCAAATATTCGGAAATGAAGAGAAATACCTCTGACTCATCCAGAATAGGAGGAGCCTTTCTCGAAAATTTAAATTTTATAATAATATTAATCCACAAAGTTGATCTAGTGTTACTCCAATCCCCTATGTTGATCAAATAAACCCCGTAAAACTATCGATCAGAACATCCGGCCGCTAGAATTCGACCTAGCTATGTTACTGGTATCGAAAACCCTGCCATCGCCGGGACACGAACCCCCAGGACCTGCCGGTCAGAGGCGCTGTCTGTCGAGCGCCGAGCCTAGTCGCGTGCCAGAGGGCGCTGAGTGACCGGGAAGTGGCGGACGGCCAGCGGGCGAGCGGGTCAAGTTCAGCACTGGCCGCCAGCGCCGCCGCCGCCGCCGCCGCCGCCGCCGCCGCCACTAGCATCACCGCCAACGCCAACAAGAACGCCAATGACAACGATGGCAGCCCCACCACCAACGCCATCACCAACAACGACGACGACAACGACGACAACAACGACGACGACGACGACAACGACGACAACGACGACAACGACGACAACGACGACAACGACGACAACAACGACAACAACGACGACAACGACGACAACAAAAACGACAACGACGACAACAAAAACGACAACGACGACAACGACGACGACAGCGACAATGACGATAACAATGACGACAACGACAACAATGACGACAATGACAACAATGATGACAACGACAACAATGACGACAACGACAACAATGACGACAACGACAACAATGACGACAACGACAACAATGACGACAACGACAACAATGACGACAACGACAACAATGACGACAACGACAACAATGACGACAACGACAACAATGACGACAACGACAACAATGACGACAACGACAACAATGACGACAACGACAACAATGACGACAACGACAACAATGACGACAACGACAACAATGACGACAACGACAACAATGACGACAACGACAACAATGACGACAACAACAACAACAATGACGACAACGACAACAATGACAACGACAATAATGACAATGACAATAATGACGACAACGGCAATAATGACGACAATGACGACAACGACAATACCACCACCGCCAGCGCCTTCCGCGCTCGCGACCCGCCGCGTCGCTGCGCGCATCGCTTGCACACACGCCGCGCCGCGCCGCGCCACAGCGCCATTCCCACGCGCCCGGCCCGCGGTTGCTGGCGGCCGGCCACGCGCGCGACGGCCACGGGGGCGGGATGAAGAGCAGCGGGGGCTGAGGACGGGACAAGGAAGAGGCCGGTGTGGGTGAGAACGATGAGAACGGAGACGGGAGTGGGGTGGTGGTGGTGGTGGTGGTGGTGGTGGTGGTGGTGGTGGTGGTGGTGGTGGTGGTAGCGACGGGACCTGATAGCAAAGGAGGCGAGGACAGGGTCAACGGAGACCCGGGAGGGGTGGGCGGTAATGGGAAAATAGACGGGGACGGGGGTGAGGATGCCAACGGAGGCAGGAGCGGGGTTCGAGAATGATTGCATGTGCAAGGAGGATGGCAGGTGGTAGGAGAGGACGGGGGAGGGAGGATGGCGATACTTCAGACGGCGAGCGGCCGGAGTGGAGACAAAGAAATGAGCAGGGTCGGTCGAGATCGAGGGCTGCGTTGGGAACGCTTGTGTGGAGGAAGCAGAAACGTGGGATGAGATAGAGAAAGCTTCGATAATACGGGCGGGATGGTGTGAGCAGGAAGAAGTTGCGACTGGGACGGTAGGACGAATTAGTAGAGCGAAGAGGAGCAGGAGTGGAGATGAAGTTCGGGGGGACAGTGATAAAGATTGAGGCGTGGGATGAAGCGGAGGACGGACACAGGGGTGAGGCGGAAGTGATTACGGGCACAGGGCCGGGAGGTGGGCAAGAGCAGAGGTGGGAGCGTGGACAAAATCAGAACGTAGGGTGGGCAGAGATGGAGCGGGGGAAGACGAAAATTGATGGAGTCGGAGACGGCGACAGATATGAGATTTTCCGCCTTTGTATTCGTAATGCATTTTGTAATCGCTGAGCGTCCTGGTAGCGGAAGCCAGACTGGCAATTGCATCACTAGGATGGCTGAGTGAGAAATCTAGCTCCGAACTCCGCTGAATTTACAGTGTTTCTTCACAAGTAAATGGAATAAAATATTGCGAAAGAACATGATTGTATGCTATTCCACAAGCAAAGGTAACTGTGATTCAAACTTTAAGTTGTGTCACCAGTTATTCCAAATACAGTATTTCTAATAAGCCACACTGTCAAGCCAAATGTTTACTTCCCGTGAAACAAATTGGCAAGTAAAAGGCAAGAAAATAGACAATTTGAATATGTCGGAGGAATCAAAATTTTCCACAATCATTATTAATGAGCATCAATTTATCAATGTTATTATCCGGTATCAATTCATAATATTTTGAACGTGAAAGTAGGTATTGCAATATTTGAGTATTTTTCGCGAACACTTCATGAAAAACATAAGATAATGTTTGTAAAATTATATCTCCATTTTTTATAGACATCGCCAGTTAATCAGAAGTAGATATTTCAATTCTTGAAAATAAGTTTTACTGGAGTAATTTTTTTATAAATTTCATTGAATAGGTTAAAACTGCAATAATCATACTTAGCTATGTTGCAATGAATTATTAACATTGTTGGTGAGGTTGATACCTTATAATAATTTGAGAAAAAATAATATGTTTATCATTATTCATTTAAATTCTCCAGATATTTTCGATCGCGTAGCCATCCTCATCAAAGCAAATCTTGCAACGTCTTGCAAGTTTTGAACTTAATTTTCCACATGATCGCAATGAATTGACAGTTCCAATGGGTCCCATTCAAAAAAGGTCAACGAGCTTCATATACGTCAAACGCACGGTCATCGCATGGCACGTTGCTCTTAGACAAGCGGGCACTACGGTCTCACCTGAAAGAGGCCTCTTTCATCCCAGGACACTCACCAGGCTCGCAAAAAGCTCGAATATTAAACAGACGCCCCGACGTCTCATTCATGCCGTGAATGGAATTTGCTTTGGTTGTCCACTTCGCTAATGTTCCTTGTCCTCTTCGCTCGCTCAGGTGGAAGCGGCGCGAGGGCGCTCGACGTGCAAGGACGCAGGAACACGTAATGGCGGGCGCCGAAATGACATCACGACGACCTTGCACCAGCGCAGCGATGCTTTTCGCAAGGCGGCTCGCATCCACCGAACACGGAGAAGATGAAAGCTTCGTGTCGGTTTCGTAAGTCGAACCTGGTTTAAATGTAGACCTCGGTGGACAAGAAAAGTGACTTTTAACAGAAAATCTCCTGATTTTTAGTTGTGCGGAGAAACAATGCATATATCTTAGTAAAACTTTCGTAGGAACAGTCCACAAAAAACGTTGTTAGTTTCTATTACTCGTTCACTAAATATGCTGATGCAGATGGGAGTACTGTTGCTGTTTGTTTACATCATCAGGTGCCATGTACTAAATCTGTACATACAGTGCATATTCCAATGATGAGTTGGGTCCAGTTGCTCACTGTAGAATATGAAAGGAAAAACTTAATTAATAGTGAATTTTTTTACAATTTCCAGGGGTGATTGGTATGTGATTTCAACACAATAGTGCTAAACAACGTTATTTTGTCTCTTTCGTAGCTGCTTCCTATTATATATTCAGGCATGCAGGATCTATTTTCAATGAGAGGATTTTGTAGATTGTGTTAAATTAGATGTCAATCCTACAAAAACAATTGTATGAGTGCACAACTCCAACTTCAGCACGCTTACGTTGATGAAGGTCTTTTAAAACAGTAGCTTTTATCGTGTTTGCCCGTTTTGTTGATTTTTGTAATTGAAAGACAATCTTGTCGTATTATGAGTCTTATCCGAGTGTTCGTTGGCATGACGAGAAGGTTGGTTGCCAGGGGGAGGGGGAGTAATAACATTTGCACGACTGAATGTTCCTTTCTAATAATTACGTTACATAAAAGTAATTGAACATCTCATTTTAATAATAAAATTGAGCGTTATTCTGCAATGTGTAACCACTGAGACTGTATTTAAACCAATGAATTTGTAATTTTATCTCAACGTAGACGTTATTAATTACTCGAAGGTGGATTTTGTATTCTCATATGTAGTACTATATTTAGTTATATTTCTGATTTCGTTGAATAGCTGATTCGTAAAGCTAAAAATTAGATTTAATGACCCCTACTCATTCGCTGTTGGGTATAATAACATATTTAATATTCCTTGTGGTTTCTGAATATAAGACGCAAGTTATTACATGGTATTATGCATTAGCGTGCGTAATTCCAGAAATAATATTATCGCATATCATGTGCATTGGAATGTCAATATCGCCATTTGCAGCCGGTACGAGCGTGATCTCACAGCGTTAGTAAAGAATGGCACGAATCTCCAACGTGAAAGGTGACTGGCGGTATGAACAGCCTTAGAAGTGCCTGACCTTTTTCGTCCGGTGTTCCGGAAGCGCGTATCATTTGCTGAAAACAAAACGCACCGTGTGCTTGCAAGACGAACGCATCTGCTCCGGAACTTGACTTCCGCGGTGGCGTGGGGCGAAGGGCGAAGAGCGAGGGCGATGGGCGATGGAGGGGGCGCCGCGCACGAGCGCCCGCGGGCGGGCGGCGGGGCGCGTCGTCGCGTGGGCGATGGCATGGATGCGGGCGGGGGAGGGGGATGGGGAGAAGAACACCTATTCGGCGCGTGTCGCACACCACCCCCGGCACGTTCCGTGCCTCGTGAGGCATCCATTGCCACCCCTGGCGCCCTTCCAACAGAGCCTCAGAAACGTTTGGAAGGAGACATTTTAAAAAAATTAAGGAAATCTTTTATTAATTGAATGCATTTCTTCTTATACGAATGTTATTGAATAACATATATATATATATATATATATATATATATATATATATATATATATATTAACATTTAAATGTATTTACGCCCCACTTTCCCTTCATAGTCACCTTCCAATTATATTATATTTTCTTTCCGTATGTTATTTCTTGTCCTTCGTATGTCACATACAGTTTTTACTGTTTTTGGACAAAAAATAAGTCAATCTCCCATCGTCACCTCACCGTCATCCCACCGACCTCTCGTCGTCAAAAAATCATTTTTTTCAAACCATATCATATATAGTCAAGAATGGTCGAAAACTGTCGTGGTAGTTTCCGCTTAGGTTTGTTGTCTGTACGACTGAGAGGTTCTGGCGGATTTTTGGATAGAGCAAGAATATCGGAGGGGAAAATGGACGGAGATCGGTGTGATGCCGAGTTCGGTATGTAACTGGTAGGTACAAACCATGCATTTGTAATGTTCAGAGGAACTCATTTTGAAAAATCTATATTTTTCTGATATTTGATATGTTAGCCGAGACCCAAGCAGGAGAAGCATAGGAGAGTAATGGACAGATCACTTATTGTTCGTCGATACGGGAGTAGCAATGTGAAGTCGCATTGCTGATGGCGTTTTTAGTAAGGGATGTAACTGGTAAGCTTTGAGGGGGGCCAGAGTTATTCGTAGAAGAATATTTGATATTTGGCGAGTCTTGTGCCAAATAGTATTCCAAGATATTTGACTGGCTTGTTGTTTGGGAGCCAAGTTATACTTTGTCCTTGATACTTAAAAGGGGGTTCCTTCCTTGTGCAACAATGATTTATCCTCTTATATCTCGACGTGTTCCCTCCCTCCAACTTGCTCGCTGTGTTCACTTCCGCTCTTCCTCCTTCCCCGATCGCAGAGGCCTCTTCTCACTGCACCCCTCCCTCTGGCCAGCTGCATGCCTCGCGGCACAGTCGCCTGCCCTCCCCCCGGCCAACCTTCTTCACTCCGCCTGCCCTGCTCCCCCTCGCCTCACCTCGCCCCTCCCACGCCCAACACCCGCTCCGCCCCCGGCCCACCCCTGCCCCGGCCCCTCACCGCCCCGCCGCCGCCCCTGCCCTCGCCCCCGCCCTGACCCTGGCTCCCGCCCTCGCCCCACCCTCGCCCCCGCCCTCGTCCCCGCCCAGCACCCTCCCCGCCCCCGGCCCACCCCTGCTCCGGCCCCTTACCGCCCCGCCCCCGCCCCTGCCCTCGCCCCCGCCCTCGTCCCCGCCCAGCACCCGCTCCGCCCCCGGCCCAACCCTGCCCCGGCCTCTTACCGCCTCGCCCCCGCCCTCGTTCCGCTCCCGCCCGCCCCCGTCTACCACCGCGTCCGTCACCACCGCCCCCGCCGGCCCGCTCGCCGTCTGCCGCCGCGGCCGCCGCGCTGGCTCAGGCGCCGGGAGGGGGGCGTGGCTCCCCAGGGACGGGGGGCGTGGCTGGGAACCGCAGGCGGTGGCGGCGCGGAAGCGTGCGACCAAACGACCTACACAGCGCTGCCCCCACTGCGCCGCGCTTTTAACGCACGAGGAAGGAGGGCGAAGCAGTCAGTTGTCATGCGGTTGAAGTAGTTCCCATCTGCGAAATTGAATTCGGATTCGGAGAAATATTTCGCTTAGTAATACATAAAAAATGTTGGACACTAGAGATTAACAAAACCCGGCAATTCGTTCACTTTAAAAGTTTCATTTGCCAATAAAATTGATTTATGTAATTATATACAATATCATTAAATACAATATCTAGCTTCAAATATTTCTTCACATTGCTTTCGTGATTTGCCGCCAAGAGGGCACCAATTTCCAATAGATTTCAAATGAATATGGATCACATTGCCCGTTTCATTAGGCATTCGTTCAGTGTTTTTGTTCCCATAGTATGTATGATGATTCCTCTGAACAATTTTGAATTCAACACATGTGCCAAGAGTACGAATGTTTTAGAAATGTGAAGGTACTAAAGAACATTTAGGGAAGCACGAGTCATGATTTTTTGAATTACCATAGCAAATGAAAAACGTAAGAGACAGAAATTTCTCGATTCCTTTAATTCTAAACAAATGAGTTTCTAGGACTGAAGTTTTTTGACAAAATTCTTTGGACCCACACGACAACATCGCTTTTCAGATCCTTTCATTCTCCGTGTTCTACTTTAGTATTTCGATATTATAAATTTGTATTAGTCATATTCGTAACTCGTCCCATCTCTAAATAATTATGAAAATACTCAGCCCATAAAGAAGCTACTAAAATTCTGAAACAATGTATTAGAGACATGAAACTTGCTTTTTCTCTAGATCATTTATTACAAATGTTAAACACATTACACAATATTACGTTGGTAGACCGAGAATAAAAATCCATTATAAACTCCTGTACAGTTCTTAAGTATTGACTGTCGGCATTCACTCCTTCACATCAAAGACGAAGAGAAGAGACGGAATGAATCGAGGAAAAAATCCTTTGAAGGGAAATATCTGCCATCAAGTGATGAATACACTTTAATCTCATCAAATCTTTCTAAAATAACCAAGAAGCGATCATCACTTGTGCCCTCTTTCCATTATTCGAAAGACAGCGCCTGAAACGAGACAATGCCACAGAAGCCCTGCATCTCCGCTTTACTTACCATACACACATGCCATATACTACACCCATTTCGTGTTAATTAAGACGTTCGTCGGTCGGTCTAGACTCCGCTCTAAATGAAGACGTAGGCTTCCGCGGCCGGAGTCATGTAAATGATCTTGGCTGTCCGGGTGACGCCGCGTCGAAGGCTGTGTTACCGACGTTTAGACCATCTGACCTCCTCCCGATGTTGATATGTGGCCTTCCGATTGGCTGGCTGTTTCAGCCAAACGTACCCGGCCCCACCCAAATATACACGCGAGCGCTGACCTCTCCGGCGCGGATCAGCCCAGAAGAAGACCACGATAGATGGTGGAAATGTCGGCAACACAGCCTTCGACGCGGCGTCACCCGGACAGCCAAGATCATTTACTAGACTCCGCTCTGCTTACAAGAACCTAAGCGAGCGCGAGCGGTCCTCGGGAGAAAGGCGGTCGGGCGGGCGGCGGCGGGGCGCGGAGCCGGGCGGGGCGTGGAGCCGAAAGGAGCAGCTTCCCGCGGCACGCCCAAGCAGCAGGGGCAGACCGCCCGGCCGCGAGACGGGACGAGCGCGGCGCTGGACCATCGGATGACGCACGCACGTTTCGATTTAAATTTCGATTTATTCAGTCAAAAAACAGTAAACCTGTATGTGATGTAGGGAAAAAGATTATCTGATTAGGGGGAAAACATTATCACGTTCTTCTAAGCACGATGTACACATATTCGCTACATGAGGTTTTCGGGGAATTCGAGAATATCTTGATGTTTAGATTAAAGACGATTTTGAATTTGGGTTCAAGAAAATTTACGATTCGGGTTGGGGAAAAATTAGGAAACGGGTTCGGGGAAATTTAGGATGCGGGTTTGGAAAAAATTAGGATTCTGATTCGGGGAAATTGAAGATTCCGATTTGAGACAATTTAGGATTCCGGTTCGAGACAATTTAGGATTCCGGTTCGAGACTATTTAGGATTCCGGTTCGAGACTATTTAGGATTCCGGTTCGAGACTATTTAGGATTCCGGTTCGAGACTATTTAGGATTCCGGTTCGAGACTATTTAGGATTCCGGTTCGAGACTATTTAGGATTCCGGTTCGAGACTATTTAGGATTCCGGTTCGAGACAATTTAGGATTCCGGTTCGAGGCAATTTAGGATTCCGATTCCAGAAGTTTATGTTTTGGGTTTGGTTGAATTTAAGCTTAGTATCTCTTGAAAGATAAAGATTGAAACACCCGGCACATAAGCCGCGCAGCAATAACTGAAGTTCCTCTCGACCTGAAGCGAAACCATCTTCCGGCGGCTTGAAAATGGATGTAAGAGAAATGCGGCCGGCTGGTAGCAGGGCGTGGCGCACTCAAGTGACGTCGCGGACTCCTATGAGATCTATCTCTAGGATATTCAGAGATCCCAAATTAAAAATTTTTCGATGATTGCGAATCGTTTTTAAATCAGGTTCGAGAAAACTTAGAATTCGGGACCGATACAATTTTGAATTAAGGCATGAGACATTTTAAATTTGTTTGCGTTTAAATGTAAAACGCTTGCCCCTAGCTTTACGAAACTGTTGGAAACACGACGCACATAAACCACGAAACAATTAACTGAACTGCCTGTCGCCGTGAACGGAGATGGTCTTGAGGAGACACGCCGCTGGGAGCAGGGAAAGGCGGCGTGGAGTGGTACGTCGTGGCACGCCCGAGCGACGTCGACTCGGCCACGAGATGTGTTCCGCCGTCGGCGCAGGATTATCGGCTTACGCAAGCGCGTTCTCCTGCCAGCTACCTCCGCAGGATGCACGAGACACGCAACGGCCTGGAAATTTTAACGCGACATCAAGGAATATTGTAGATGCATGGTAATGCCCGGGGGAAAGCGTTATAAAAATTCAAATACCTGGCCGAAGGAGTGGGAATGGAATAACTTTGTAATTCATCGTGTCGTAAAGAGAGTTGAAGCAACGTTCTTGTTTTCTCTACTAACCTAGTGATGGGATTAAAGAAATAGGCAACAGACGTGATACTTTTTTTTATTAACCTCATTTCTGTACTATAAAACTTTAAGTTAATGTGATGATTTTCCAAGCTGGAGTTCGAAATTGAACTGTACTATTAGGTTTCTGCTTAAATATCGTTAATGTGACACATCGATTTTTAACAACTCTTCCATATCCAGATGAGATCCATAAAAAAAAAGAATTTTGAGCCTAATTTACGGACACTTTTTAATAATATATGCTTTTGGTTTTACTGAATGATATTAAAAATTTCTACAATGCAACACGAGAATTGATGTAGCGCAGTTATAAAATTTGGCATAAAAATGTTCGTTCTGTAGTAGGTACTAAATCGTACAACATACGTATGCATAGCAGCAGAAAACGAGTTACAGTGTAGGTAGAATTACATCTCAAACACATTCTAAAATTAATAAGATTGCTAACAACAAAGAATGCCTAACACCTACATTATTTCTTATACAAAAGGCATGAATACCATTGAAAACTCTTGCCTCAGAGACAAAAAGAAGAAAAGAGAAAATCAATTTTAAAAAATTGTATGCGTTATTCATTTCAATGAAATCTATCTTGTCTATAATTTAGGGTAAATAATATGCCTCCCTTTACGGTTGTATGGGAGGAAGCAACGAACACACATGTGCGTCGCAAGAATTAAGCAGGAATGGGTACCTGCTCCCTTCTAAAAATCAAATAATCATATTTAACATAACGATAATATACACAGTTTTTTTTGCAAATATTACATGCATTTAATTTATGTTACTTCAAATATTATTTTAATGTATTGGTAGCAAGTAGCCTATGCCCATGCTCCCATTTGTATGCCGTCGATGAACAAGAAAAATGACGTCTGAAAAAATGGCAGGAACCGTTTTAATCTTAACGGGGCCAAAGACAACGTGTTTTATTCTATACACCAAACGTCTTGTGAAGACTCATTATTACACTTTTACTAGTAAAAAGGCTATTCTGTAAACATTTCCTCTCTTCACTCAAAATTACGAATTTTTAAGATGTGGCGTGTTTCTTGTGCACTACCGACAAAAACCGCTCCTGGCAGCACTGCATTTATCGAGCGATATATCAGTCGCAGGAGTGTTGTGAACTGCGAGGTGGGCGTGGTGCCAGAAGCGGGCGCGTAGTGATAAAGGTGCGATGCAAACGCGGGTGCAGGAAAAGATGGCTCGAGATAGGGGTTATAGGGCTCATAACCTTCCTTCAAAAATGTAAATGCAAAAACATTGAAACATTCGTAAAATATTTGAAAATGATATATTACTTGTAAATGTTTTTGAATATTGGTAATAATTAACATATTCTTGTAAATAGAGGACTTCTTTAGACCGATGAACATCAGACAGCTAACCGAACCTGTTATTTGTGTTTTCGGCAGTATGTCGTTCATACTTTTTCTAACACTATCTTTTGACGAACAAGAAAAAATCATATAAACAAAAAGTAGCATATCTTGGTACGCCATCTTTAGCTACTACCATAGCTGTGTTTCAATTGTTCTTAACGGAGGGCGAACTGTTCAATCCTTACCGGACTCAGGCCGTTAAGGGATGTTCTAGCTGCATTAAATCGATACAACGTATTTTGAGCTTATCAACAGTTAAATATGGATAATTAAATATGTTGTCTAGTATCAAAAATTTATTTTGCTAATAATCGTTTCGATCATCCTCAGAGCTTGCATCTTTCAGACCGAAAACAAAGTTCTGCAGTATCGAAACGATCATTAGCAAAATTAATTTTTGATACCAGACAACACCTTTAATTAATCATATTTAATTTTTCGAAGGTATCTACCTCCCCAGCGATCTAATTAACTTATCAACAGTATTACGAAAACGTTTGAGAGGATGTTATTTAAGTAGATATTACCACAAATAGATTCGATTTATAAATGTTTTCCTTAATTATTTAATGCCGCCCCCATAACCTTTTTTCCGAAGCCACTCATGAGAGCGTGGGCGTGCGCGCGCGCGCCTGCGGCCAGGGGCGTGGGCCAGCGCGCGTGCGTTCGAGAGGGCGTTAAGTGGCGGCGCGAATGCGAGTGCCAGCGCCGGAAAGCACGCGGAACCGAAAGCGGATACGCGAGCGCGGAAGGTGAGCGGAGAGGGAGCGGGAGAGGGGGCGCCCCGCGCTCACGCGATTATGAATAGCTACGAATGTGCGCGCCCGGCGCTGGCGGGCTGCGGGATGGGTGGAGGCGAAACAGGGTGATGGGAATTGGTACGAGCGACTTTACTATTCCCTCGAAGCGTAATGAGTGTTATTAAGTGTATTTACACATATTTCATCATCATCATCATTATTAATTATTATTATTATTGTTATTATTGTTATTATTATTATTGTTATTATTATTGTTATTATTATTGTTATTATTATTGTTATTATTATTATTACTAGCCCCTATATTCGCTACTAATGATACTTCGTGTCGGTTAAATTTAAAACATACTCCAAGTTGCTATCAGCTTCCTAAGGAACACATTCAATGACAATACATCGCGTAAAATATGCGCAGTTTCAATTTATAAGTTTTCTGGCATTTTCCAGACATTTCAATAATCACGGAGTGTGGACAAGTTCTTACGTATGTTACTCCAACACGTATAGATTCCACTTATAGATCTTTTCACTCATCATAATTTCCAATGTCTTCATTTCATACACCGTATGGTTGAAAATGAGCACAATGCTTATATTTCATCATCGATCGTTCACAAAATTTTAAAATTCCACAGAAGTGAGTCTCGTATGCTTCGACCGTGTGAGAGCTCCAACACTATTAGGTGCGACCTGTGTTTAACTCCCCTCATTCGGCTAATCTCTATTTCCAAACTCTTGTATTTAAGACGTTTCTCTGGTGTTTTGGTTTAGACGTTCTGATGTCATGGCACAGCAATACCTACAAGTAAACACTATTTTTTCGTCAAGACTCGGAATAACAGTATGCGGTTTGTATGCTGTTATTGTACGATCAGTACGGTATTGTACGATTATTATTATTATTATTATTATTATTATTATTATTATTATTATTATTATTATTATTATTTATACTATCGTTGTTGCCTTCCTCTGTGCCTTCCATACCATCTTTCATTCCGAGGAAGGCTACGGCAAATCGCTGCTCTGATCCTAAGAAAGGAATTTACTTAAGGGTATGTCTACTTCCTCACCTATGCTCAAAAAGTGAGTAAGATGCTCTGCATTATCAACGTAACTACTATCTGCAGTACACTGAATGTTGTTAGAGTTATTAAATTTTCTTTCGTCCGGTGAATATTTCGTCTAATACTTTTCTCATTCCCCGGATCTCTTCCTTGATTTTTCCCATTCATCTAATTCTTATTTCTGAATTGTTAATAGAAGTATTTGGAACACATGCTCTCTCATGGAGAGTTTTTCCTTCATAATCATTTGAGTTACTAATTGTATCTTTAGTTCCTCCCGGCTCCTGTATTTCTTCATTTCTATTTGTGTCTTCCCGGGTGAAAAATTTAATCGCCTAAGAAACGTAACTCTAGGTGTTATTGGCAATATTCCATGAAATTCTGTTCAAAAATCAACATTTTTTAAATGATTCTTAAATGGCCTCTCAGATTAATTAAACTTTACATGAGCATAAGCAATGGAATCTGGTACATTTACGTCACGTGTATCACTATTAACCAATGTGCTGACAAGCACAAAATGTGAAAATTATGATCTGCAAAAAACGGTACATTTCCAATAGTTTTTTGTTAATTTAAGACTCAATTTGGTGAAATAAAAGGTTGAAAAATCTAAAACACGGTCGTAGCATACGAGGCCCACCGCTGTGGAATTTTCAAATTTTGTGAAGAGTAGATGATGAAATATACGCATTGAGCACATTTTCAACCATTCGGCATATGTAATGAAGACACTGGAAATTATTATGAGTGGAAAGATCGGAAAGAAAAACTGAACTACCTAAAGCAAAAGGAGTATGACGCATTGTAACGACCAAGACTGGAGTTCCTAAATGACGAAAATCAAGTAGAAGATCGTCATTATTGAAGAAACTAATCAAATAGTATCTGAGAAAAAGAAGTTTTATCAGAAAAGATGGAAAACTTCTAGAGAAGTAGATATACGTGACACAAAACCTGAAAAGTCGAAGAACACAAGACGGTGAAAATAAAGAAATTAATAATTCCACACAAGTTTATATAATTTTTTCACACACCTTCACAATGCCTTGTATTCAAAGTAATTATCACATTCATTATTTATTATTTAAAAATCTAATCATTCATTTCTCGAAAACTTCGGCTTTTAACATTTGGTTACATATTAGTTACTAGAGCTCCAGCAGAATGATTAGCAAAACGCTCTTAGTATATTTCTGTCTGTTCATTAGACAATTTTTTTCACTAACGTTTTGGGAAAGCATACATTTTCAAAAGTTTGAATCCCCTCTATGAGCACTACAACTTTTCTAATCATGTCAAAATTACATTCACAATCTGAAAAATAATGAAATAATAAAATGTAATATTTTAATAAATGTTCACACATTTCTCAAGCAGCTTCTACGACTGTTGTCTAGGAGTTAGTTGCCTATCGGACATTCAGATCACCAAATCGTCTTCAAGTTCTGTTCTCGGGTATACTCTAACAAGCCGACGCTCCGGATTAAATACGCGTCCCCAATACAATTCCTCACCCCTCATCCACATCGGTCGCTCCCGGGCGTGGGCGTGGGCGGGCCGGAGTGGGCGTGTCGTGGGCGCCGAGGTCGCGGGCGTGACGCCGTGCGGAGAGGTGGCTCAACGGGCCACTGTACCTCACCCGCTGCCACCGCCGCCTCGCCACTTGCCCCGAACAAATCGGCCCCTGTGTAAGACAAGCCACTTCCCGTCCGCCGCCGACTCGTCAACGCAAAGCAGATGTTGACTCGAGCCGACACCCAACACTCCGCTCTCTCCGTCACCTCTCCGAACCGACGGCCTGACAGCACGACCCGCGCCGCCTTTTCGTTCTCTTTGGGGCGAAGAAAAAGTTATAAATACCTCCGGGATCCCACAAAACCGTTCACGACGAAAATCGCGAGTTCGGTCTGAATATACACCGTCGTCACCACCTTACTTGTCAGAATCGATGTAAAGGGGAAGTCTTAACTTCCTTGCCCTCATAACATTTTATGATATTAAACTTTCTCGAACTTGGACCGCCCCGCCCAGTCTTCTGTTAAAGGTTACCCCTCTCCCTCTTCTTCCGCAGGCACGATGGATCTCGCTTAATAATTCAAGGCGCGTTCTCTTACCTTATATATGCCATCCACAAGTTTGGTGATTTCTTCCGTCTCCATGGTGACTACGGAAGGGGGTAGCGCAGCGCAGCAACAGCCAAAAGTCGTCGAAGACGATGCAAGTCGAAGTCTTACAGACGATGAGTTTTTTTTTTTTTTTTTTACACGACTACTTCAGAAAAGACGAAAAAATCGTCCCCTTCTACGCAAGGGGGTAGCGAAAAAATCGAGGAAATAAAATACCAAGAGTGATTTGACGACAATATTTTTTTTTTCTTTTTCGTTTGAAGTGATCACCACACAGCACTAGTACTAGTCACAGACACTAGAGAACCAACGTGAGCCGCACATATCGCTAGAGGGGGGCGAGGGGGCGGCCGGTGTGTACGGGCCGGAGGGGCGACACGGAGCACGCGAGGGCACGGCGCAGCGACAGACGTAACTACGTCCCTGGATCACACGGCGCGCCGAGCTCGCTCGACACGGGACTGGCGGCGCTCGCCGCGCCGCGCCTCGCCGCGCCGGCCCGCGGGACACGCAGGCCAAGGGGAAGGGGAAGGGCAGTGACGGCGGCCGCCGCCGCGCGGCGCCACTGTACGTCGCCCCGCGCCCCCGTCGCCACGACGGGGAGGATGGATTTACTAATTTGTGAGGATGGATTTGTACGCATGGCATGTATGAGACATTTTTAATCTAATAATAATAATAATAATAATAATAATAATAATAATAATAACAATAATAATAACAATAATAATAATAATGTAAAATATAAGTTCATATGCCACTAAAACTATATTACATTAAAACAATAATAACATTAAAACACAAATATTAATTAGATAACAAAACAAATTCAAATTCATATGTCAAAAGAAACAACAAAAGCAAAACATTTTCTCATCTTCTCTTTCTTCTTATCCTTCTTCTCCTTCTCTTTCTTCTTCTTCTTCTTCTTCTTCTTCTTCTTCTTCTTCTTCTTCTTCTTCTTCTTCTTCTTCTCTTTCTTCAAGAATTATGCTCCTAGACGCCGGCTTGCGGGCTCTCTGAAAAATTTGTAATGGGTATCGTAGTCCCCCGCAATAAAATATCCCCCCTCTGATTCCCTCCTTTTTTAATCTGCAATTTAGGTAATTTTTATAAGAGATTTGGGAGAGAGTGTCTTCGAGCCCACTCGCATCCCTGGAAATGGTTCAACATAAAATCAATTGTATTTATTAATTATATCTATAATGTTATAATTCAATTCTATTTGTAGTTGGTTTTATTGACTCACTAGGGGGGTAGATATGTTTTGCTTGCGCATGTCTACGATTAGCAATGAACATCTTTTCCGTGATCATTTTCCATTTTAATATCTCTCCCGATCTTCCAACAACTCTTCTCCTCGTAAGTCACAACTGCATCACTGATCGTTGAATTCTGAATTCATCCATTTCTTCTAATTCTCTGAATTATTCTATATTTTCATTTATTTCGCATCCACATGTATCCAATCTATATTCAGTTGTTCCATGATATCTTCCTTTCGTATATAATATTATATTTTTATTATTAAATTTCTAAATAAATCTCATTTTTATGTCTTAAATTTGCTTCTGTTCTAAAACTCGAGCACTAATTCTGCTTCTGATCTAAAACTCGAGCAATCAATTTCTAATAAAATTTTATTTTGATGTCATTCCTAACCATTTTGTTTATTATTCCTCTCAAAAATGGACGTATGTTTACAAAAAAAATTAGATACGGTACTAATAGATACTGAGGTCCTCTGTATGCTCTGATGATCAACGCATTTACAATATAGTGAACTGCTTAGCGTGGAGTCACACTGAGAACGTGGATTTTTATTTCGCTTCCACACATTTTGACAAACTCCATGTGAAGTGCGAACCGTTAAGTGTTTTGCTGACGGCGAAGCACGGAACTAGTTCACTGAGGAGGTCTACTGACAGCCAATGAGTTACCACATGGTTGCTACTCACTCACCAGAGCGGGTTAATACTGGACTTGTTATGTAATTGCTCCAGTAGGATTAGTATCTTAGATATTAATCTTTCTTAATTGGAGTTGAGACAGTTCCGCGGGCACTGATAGTTTTTGATAACATCAGATTTTTTCAATTACTCACCTAAAAAGCCATGTCTTCGGAGAAATAGTAGAGCGATATGGAATATTATACTGTAAGTCATAACTGACGTAGTGTTTTGGTGCATTCACTGGTGATAAGCCTCATGTCGATTAATCTGGCTGAGCAGGCTACAGTGGAAATAGGCAAAGTGGAAAGAAGCTAGCACATTTTTAAATCATCTGTATATTGTTTAGAACTGGGAAACCTAATATTCTACCTATGAACTGAATTAAGTAAATTGGTTTATACACAAGCTTCCCGTATTTGCCATAACTCCTTTTCCATTAACTAAAATGTTTGCACTTACTCTAGTTTACTAGTAAATGAGTAAAACACTTTCTGGAAGGAAAATGCAACTACATCATTAATGATATATTAATAAAGATTTATTAATTACATTTTAATTATTTTTCGGATATAGGCCAACTCGAACCATGCGTGCATCCTGCTTCAGCAGGTGCAAATACCTTTATCTGCGGAGGGGGGGATCAGCATTTCAGCTGAATCATGATTTTTACCTCCCAAGGTTGTTAGTCCTGGGGGTATGGGTGATGAGATGATGATAGTGAAGGACGAAAGGACGTTACACACATGTAGACATACACGAATACACCCATGCCCGAGGCGTGACTCGAACCCGCGGTCTTCTGGTCCAAAATCGCTTCGACACTACTGCCCTAACGATCTCAGTCATTTTGACCGACTTATATCTTAATTATTATAATTATGTAATTAATAAATATACTAATTATATTATTCTTTTTAATTATTAATAAATTTAGATTTCTTTTGATGACATTAATAAAAATAATTAAATTAATTACATTCGACCTACTAATTATAACATATTTTATTTTTAAACGGTCGCTACATGGCTTGGAGAACCTCTTCCGCAAATATACATTTCCCCATGTCGCCGATAAAAAGACGAGAAGTCATGGACTGAACATATTTAAGGAAACAAAATATTTTATTACATAAGACTCAAGGGCCTCTTTCAAAATTTCCAGAAGATCCATATCCTCCTCCGCCCTTCCCCTGCAAGGTTTATGGTAGTTCAGATGGAATTCGAGGTAGTAAAAGAAGCCAACCACGACAGAACACCATCGCAATGTCCAGGTCTTGCGCGGGTCTGGAACCCACACTCTTAGGCTTCACTTACACTGCACATACATCGAGACCGGCAAAGTCGAGTTCACTGGGGTGTAATGCCTGTTTCGCACCGACCCAAACTTATTGGTCGCTTGTCTGAGTTAGTGGGAAGTACAGATGGCCGCCACGCCGCGGCGCCACTATACGTCGCCGCTGGTGTCCTCTCCCTCACAAATCAGACAGTCGCGGAGAAGTTTGGATCAGCTCAAAAATACGCTGCACCCGAATTTTAATCGCACTCACAATAAATTTTAAAGTAGACTATTTTTCTTGAGAGGAATATTATTTAATCACAACATGACTTTTAGTATTAAAAACTAATATCGCTAATAAGTTAGTTTGCCATTACTGAATACTGAATAATTTTAAGGAAGATTTATTCCTCTTGAAACGCTCTTCTTCTTCAACGACAAACCATTTATTGTTTGAAGTCTGCATTCAGGTAATTTGAAGTTACGATTTTATACATCAAACATATTTAACAAAGATTTTTCTGGAATTCGTAGAACGTCCCAAATTATTACGGAACTATTGACACTAGAATGCGTGAAACAGAGTATGACCTTCATGATCACCCCTACCTTCAGCGTTGCAGGGGATTGGGAAGTCAAAAAATCATTGTGATCACCTATCCAAGAAATGGAAGGACAAAGACGATACCTAGAGGTGGATCCCGAAAGTATTGGAAGGGGATTTCAATTCGCCCTTCCATAATAAGAACAGTGGTCAACAGCATTTTTGTAACAAAGAATGTAAAGATATTATTAGCTAAGACTTCGACACTGAATTCGAAAATGAAATCTGTTTTGCCTATCGGGCTCAATTTTCTTGTTACACGCTACTCTATTTACAGAAATGCTTTAAAATGCTACTTACTAGAATACATTAACAAAAGGCAGAATTCATTGTAAGAAAAGAAAAAGAACAGCATTTTTTGTTAAACTAGTATTGGGAACACCCTAATGCAATTTTATTGTCACAATCGTAAAAAATTAACAGATTCGCATTTATAATATGGAAAAAAAATTGGAAGCACTATAAAGTGCTAAAGAAGCTCTTAGTAAAACCTTTCTACAATAAATAAGAAAATTCTTCAAAGAACAAATTTTACAAGTGTCGTATCTACACTGCTCAAAAACAACAAAAATTATTTCGTATAACAACCCTACAATGATTTAAATATTTTAACAAATATTTTACCTAAACTGCCTAGTTCCCTGTGTACTACCCGACATTCCTGGAGATTTTAGAGCACATCAAGAAATCGGGGACGCCAATGTTGTGGACTACACAGAGAAAGAGCCGAATTTCGCCACCACAAAGTGAACTCGTTCTTTATCTCTTCTTTTTAACTGTCGTTTGTGGGAAATAAAAAGTGCGAAAATCATACGCTGCTTTCTATATCATAACACGTCCAGAGCATTAGGAAGCAATGAAGCATGCAAGTTTTAAGGATAGCACACATTATCGCCACACAAAAACAGGCCGTGTGTATTTGGACCTGTGTTTTCCCTCCCGACTGGGCTGTTGAGTCTCCCAGTTTGCACAGCCATCTGAAGAGAGCCTGTTTGTACAAGGTGTTCAAGACGCGTGGGCGAAAAGAGGTTGTCAACTGGAGGTAGAGCTTGGCAATAAGATGAATCTGTGCTGCCGAGGTTACAGTGCGGAATTTGGTGGAACTAAATAACCAAGGGCTCCCTCTCGCATACGTAATGTTACGTGCAAGAATTACTTCAAGAAATTTTAAGCGCAGGAGGAATGATACAAAATGAAGGAAACCATATTTTAATTAAGTATTCGGGTAGGAACGATGCAACTGCAATATTTCTTGGAACTTGAATATTTTATTTATAAATAATTGGAAAATGAATCATTTAAATGAGAGGTTTATATTCTTCCAATGGTAGGTAGCACTTTTTCTTCTAGAAATAGTTTAAATCTACACTAGAAGAAAGTCTTTAAAGTATAATTTCCTGGAAATGTTCGATAATTGTTAATGTTATTATCTTAATATATATAAATCTCGTGTCACAATGTTTGTCCTCAATGAACTCCTAAACCACTTAACCGATTATAATAAAATTCGCACACCATGTGCAGTTCGATCCAACTTGAAAGATAGGATAGTTTAAATCTCAAATTATAGTCGCAATTTTAATTTATTGCTAATTTATTACAAATTTGATTGTTGTAATAATTGTAGATAATTGTGACTGTCAAATAATAACAGACAAATAATTAGCAATAAATTAAAATTGCGACTATAATTTGAGATTTAAACTATCCTATCTTTCAAGTTGGATCGAACTGCACATGGTGTGCGAATTTTATTATAATCGGTTAAGTGGTTTAGGAGTCCATTGAGGACAAAAATTGTGACACGAGACGAGATTTATATATATTAAGAATACAACAATCAGCTAGCTGACCCGGCCACGCGTTGCACGCGTTGTGCTGCCACGGAAACAAGGAAAACCACATCCTTCCATTACAGGCATATTCAAAGCTAAGACATTGGGGAGACTTTACACGGTACATCCAAAGCAACGTGAGTGCTTCTATTTACGTTTGTTATTGGTGAATGTTTCCGGACCAACGTCTTTTGAATTTTTACGAACAGTTAATGGTCGAGTATTCAATACATACCAGGATGCATGTCGTGAACTGAAATAACCATTGGGACTTAACGCTTGCTGATGCTGCGTTGACATCAACACCGAATAACATTCGTCAGTTGTTTGCAATTATTTTGACGACATGTTATCCCTCGCAAGCACAAACTTTGTGGGAAAAATATAAAAATTGTATGACAGAAGACATATTGCACCGAATTAGACAAACAAATCAATGGCAAAACATAGATTATACACCAGAGATGTACAATGAAGCATTGGTCTTGATCGAGGATTTATGTGTTCTTATTTCAAATTTACCAATTAATCATTATGGTATGCCATCACCTAATCGTCCAGCCACCTACTTAGTCAATACCGATTTACAACGAGAAAATCAATATGACCATGAAAGTTTAGCAACAATTATCATGAACAGTGAACCATTACTGGCAGCAGAACAAAAAATTATTTATGATCGGATTACGCTGGCTGTTGCTGCTGAACAAGGCGTTTTTTTTTCTTGGATGCACCCGGTGGAACCGGTAAGACATTTTTAATATCGTTGATTCTTGCCAAAATACGGTCGCAACAAAAAATCGCATTAGCAGTAGCATCGTCAGGCATTGCGGCTACTTTACTGGATGGTGGGCGAACAGCACATTCACCATTCAAGCTGCCATTGGACGTTCATAATAAACCAGATGCAATGTGTAACATCAAAAAGAATAGTGGAATAGCTGCAGTGTTGCGGAAGAGTTCTATAATAATTTGGGATGAGTGCACAATGGCACACAAATATTCACTTGAAGCATTAAACAGAACTATGCAAGATTTAAACAGCAATAATAAACTTTTCGGTGGTGCTATCTTACTTTTGTCTGGTGACTTCCGGCAGACCTTACCGGTTATACCTCGCTCTACTTTCGCGGATGAGATTAATGCATGTTTGAAACAATCATTCTTATGGCGAAGTGTTGAAACACTTCGATTGACCATAAATATGCGAGTACAATTGCAAAATGATCCATCAGCACAAATATTTTCCGAACAACTACTAGATATTGGGAACGGTAAAATAGAACTGCAACCAAATACGCAATGCATTAAACTACCAGACAATTTTTGCACTGTTGTTCAGGATAAAAATGAATTGATTCAGAGTATTTTCCCGGATATACAGAATAATTATTTGAATCATGAATGGCTTAGTCAACGGGCGATTTTGGCAGCCAAAATCGTTGATGTTGACGAAATTAACTTCCAGATACAACAGTTATTACCAGGCGATATGATGTCTTTTAAATCAATCGATACTGTTGTTGATGAAAATGAAAGTGTAAATTTTCCGATTGAATTTTTAAATTCATTAGATATCCCTGGAATGCCACCACATAATCTTCGATTAAAGATTGGTTCCCCTATTATTCTCCTCCGTAATTTGAATCCACCTCAATTATGTAACGGTACGCGTTTGGTCATCAAAAAGATCACCGGAAACATTCTTGAAGCAACCATTTTGGCTGGGAAGTTTAAAGGAAAAGTGGTCCTGCTGCCACGTATTCCGATGATACCATCAGATTCTACCATACCCTTCAAAAGGCTACAGTTTCCAATTCGTTTAGCTTTCGTCATTTCTATAAATAAATCTCAAGGTCAAACAATGTCCATTTGTGGTTTAGATTTGGAAAATCCATGTTTTTCTCATGGGCAACTATATGTTGCGTGTTCACGTGTTGGGAAAACGTCTAATCTATTTGTGTTAGCTAAAGACAGGTTAACCAAAAACATTGTGCACCGATTGGTGTTAAATTAAATTGAATTCGAAAGTATTTATAATTGAATAGTACTTATATTTGTTATACAAATTAAATGGAAATAATAAATCTGATAAATTTTTATTTTGTACCTATTGATTTCTGCTTAATATCAAGTGTAAGAACATTTTAATTAATTGTGTTCAACGTACTTCCCCTTCAAATCTCAATCCAGTGAATTTGTATACCAACATCAATATTTTCGTCTTTATTGGTAAATAATTTCAAGCACAAACTTTCGCAAGCACAAACTTTGTGGGAAAAATATAAAAATTGTGTGACAGAAGACATATTGCACCGAATTAGACAAACAAATCAATGCCAAAACATAGATTATACACCAGAGATGTACAATGAAGCAATTATCTGTTAACTCCAAATGATTCTAACAGATGTCGACACCTTTCGACTGGGTTGAGTAAGTAATCAATAGATGGCGCTGCTATGGTAAAAAATCAGCTCCAAGAATCAGGACAGCAGAAGGTCATGCACAAGAATCTCAATAACAGTGTAACGAACGTATTCAAGAGAATATCATAAGAACACTGTGACACGAGATTTATATATATTAAGATTATTTAACCTCCATTTAAAATTATTTTGCACTTATTATTTCAATGTGCTATGATAACATGTTTTTCAGTTCCTCTTTCTAATATTTAAACTATTATTATTATTTTCAGTCAAATGCCACCGAAAAAATCTAACCTCAACAACGCGAGCAGCAAAGGGTCACGACGCAAACGTGTTGAAAGAGTTCAGCAATTACCAGAACAAATCGAAACAAGAAATGCAGCTCAAAGAATCAGGACTGCAGATATTGGGAACGGTAAAATAGAACTGCAACCAAATACGCAATGCATTAAACTACCAGACAATTTTTGCACTGTTGTTCAGGATAAAAATGAATTGATTCAGAGTATTTTCCCGGATATACAGAATAATTATTTGAATCATGAATGGCTTAGTCAACGGGCGATTTTGGCAGCCAAAAACGTTGATGTTGACGAAATTAACTTCCAGATACTACAGTTATTACCAGGCGATATGATGTCTTTTAAATCAATCGATACTGTTGTTGATGAAAATGAAAGTGTAAATTTTCCGATTGAATTTTTAAATTCATTAGATATCCCTGGAATGCCACCACATAATCTTCGATTAAAGATTGGTTCCACTATTATTCTCCTCCGTAATTTGAATCCACCTCAATTATGTAACGGTACGCGTTTGGTCATCAAAAAGATCACCGGAAACATTCTTGAAGCAACCATTTTGGCTGGGAAGTTTAAAGGAAAAGTGGTCCTGCTGCCACGTATTCCGATGATACCATCAGATTCTACCATACCCTTCAAAAGGCTACAGTTTCCAATTCGTTTAGCTTTCGCCATTTCTATAAATAAATCTCAAGGTCAAACAATGTCCATTTGTGGTTTAGATTTGGAAAATCCATGTTTTTCTCATGGGCAACTATATGTTGCGTGTTCACGTGTTGGGAAACCGTCTAATATATTTGTGTTAGCTAAAGACAGGTTAACCAAAAACATTGTGCACCGATTGGTGTTAAATTAAATTGAATTCGAAAGTATTTATAATTGAATAGTACTTATATTTGTTATACAAATTAAATGGAAATAATAAATCTGATAAATTTTTATTTTGTACCTATTGATTTCTGCTTAATATCAAGTGTAAGAACATTTTAATTAATTGTGTTCAACGTACTTCCCCTTCAAATCTCAATCCAGTGAATTTGTATACCAACATCAATATTTTCGTCTTTATTGGTAAATAATTTCATTGTACTAAAGGGTTATAGTAGTAGAAAGTCAAATAAGGAGATCACCATATTTTTTTACAAATACCATCTGTGTGAAAAAGCATAGTGGACTCCGTGACTGATGTTCTCTTATTGTTCCTCTTAGATTGTTTACTATAATGTAATATAACAAAAACTTTAGCCACAGCAACGCGTGGCCGGGTCAGCTAGTATAATTATAAAATCATATATCATTTTAAAGAATTTTTACAATCGTTTCAAATTATTTGTTAATCATAATTTTCTGAAGTCACCTTCGGTTGCTTGAAAGATAATTGTTTCCATTAGATATATGCAGTATAGTGTTATTTATTTCTTTTTTTGGCGAAGTAAACAACGGTTTTATATTCTATTAGAATGAAAACTTCAGTTTATTATGGTGAATTGCATTTCATTCCTAATACAATTAACGTTAATCGCATTGTGCCCATATGTTTACTTCTATTACAATTGTCGAATTTAATTAATGAAAGATGAAGTGTTTTAAGCATTCATACAATACTAATATGTATTTCAACCCATCTTGTTTTTGTGTTCATAATGATTTACTAATGGATAAAGGAATGTATGTCACCTGAGAGCACATTGGTTTTATGTACTCGTAAAAATGTAGCTACATTTTTCTTTTAAATATACTGTTTTAAAACATTTTTGCCATAAATTATTATTAAATTATATAAAACACATTAAGTGCCTGTCATGGTTACACGCCATCAACAATTTCAAATATTTCTACTAGCTACGATAAACCCTCCTACAAAAACAATTAAATTATAAACATCAATAGAATTTAAAATAAACTATAAATTAATACAAAATCATTTAAATTGTATATATAATTCCATTAGTTTAAACAATTTTCAACGTAGCAGTATGCAACGAACAAACATTGCTGGATCCTTGTAAGGACACATTGACATAACATTTGTATGTGAATAGTAACTAAATTTATTTGCAAAACGTGCCAATCCAAAATAAAAAATGGGAAATAGGACGTATTATCAAATATAAAGCACTGGGTATAATTATAATCTCAATTGTTTTATTAAAATAGTCTTTAAAACGATGGTTGTAATGAAAGGTGCCAAAATTGAAAACAATTTTTTGACATTGGATTCTTGAGTAACGACTACCAAAACGATAGGCTGCATACTTTCACGTCAACGTTAAAATATAATGCTACTTTAACCCTATGGAAAGTTTGTGTTTACACTTCAGTTAGTGTAAGTTTTCTTAACGTAAAGAAACTTGTTTCTCCTTGTCTTTCAACCGTGACTTGGAATTCGAGCCAACTTACTGCGCGTCAGCAGTGCTCAAAATATTGCAGGTCTTTGACTCTTCTTTTTTCTCTCTTTGTTTCTTTTTGTTTTTTACAGAAATATACGATTTTAAAATATTTGAGAATCTTTCTAATTGGTTCAGACAAAGATGTTAAAAAAAATTTTATGCTACAGAAGGCTAATGAATGCTAGTGAAACATTATGTTTCTCATAGAACACATTCTGTAAGAGTGGTATAGCAAAAAATTTTATCATAATCTATTTAACTAACACACACCCAACCCAAAGAATGCATTCTCACGTGCACCTCACTGAAAATAATATACGAAAAGCTGTCTAATAAGGAAATTTCAAGAAGGATAACCTTCAGGGCAAGAATCCTCCTCATTCCATTAGCTACTGAGAATTTACACAAATTCAAGCAGCAGAAACGTGTGCAGCGGAGCAAACTCGCTAAAAATTTTGAACTGCAATAGATCTTCATCTAGTCGAAACCCAGTAATACAAATCGCCCTCAATCCGAACCGATTTTGAGATAAGATAGGAAAACAATGTGTCAAAACCGAGAAACCTATGAATATAACTTTATATTTAAACGTGTGATATTGTTCTGATGTTAGACTATCAGCAGAAAAAGGGTTTATGACAATATGATAATTATATTTTGTAATTTAACTATGTGAAAGTCCTTCATTAGAATTTTAATAAGCAGTGTCTTTTTTTGTGAAACTGACGAAATATATAGTTTTCTGTTTCTTTTCACTAAACCAATATCAAGAATTGCCTAAATTCATGACTCACTGATTTAATTTTTTTGAATGCCTGATATTCTTACTAAATTTCTAAGCTCCGTTCAATCATCCTCTAATCGGCCAGATTCCCATTTAATACAGATAATTGTTGTTTTATTAAATTATGGACTATGACGTCAAGGACGGCGGCAGCAAGGTCGTTGGTGGAGCGGAACGGAACGGGACGGGACGGGACGGGACGGGACTGGACGGGACGGGACTGGACGGGACGGGACTGGACGGGATGGAACGGGACGGAACGGGACGGGACGGGACGGGACGGAACGGGACTGGACGGGACGGGACTGGACGGGACAGGACTGGACGGGACGGAACGGGACGGGACGGGACGGAACGGGACGGGACGGAACGGGACGGGACTGGACGCGACGGAACGGGACGGGACGGAACGGGACTGGACGGGACGGAACGGGACGGGATGGGACGGGACGGGACTGGACGGGACGGGACGGGACGGGACTGGACGGGACGGAACGGGACGGAACGGGACGGAACGGGACGGGACGGGACGGGACTGGACGGGACGGGGCGGGGCGGGACGGGACGGAAAGGGACGGGACGGAATGGGACGGGACGGGACGGGACGGGACGGGACTGGACGGGATGGAACGGGACGGAACGGGACGGGACGGGACTGGACGGAACGGGACGGGACTGGACGGGACGGGACGGAACGGAACGGGACGGGACGGAACGGGACTGGACGGGACGGAACGGGACGGGACGGGACGGGACGGGACGGGGCGGGGCGGGACGGGACGGAAAGGGACGGGACGGAATGGAACGGAATGGGACGGAACGCGATGGAACGGGACGAAATGGGACGTTTACAGGATTAATACCGCTCAGAGCAGTCGATTGCTAGAATCTTCCTCGAGACAACGGCAGAATTCTACGTAGCTCTCTGAAGTAGAAAGTAGGTCGCGGTCAGGATTCGAACCCAGGACCTTCAAATCAGAATCGGTGCAGGCAGAGCGGCAGTGCTGAGTCTGAGCTAACTCGGAAGAAGCGCCCTGTTGTCTTCGCTGAGCCAACCACCACCGCGGCGATAGCCCACCCCGCCCGCGCCGCGCCGCCTATCGCCGCAGCAGGAAAAAGCGTCGGACGGTGAGTGGCCGGGGCCATGGAGCAAGACTACTCCCACTCTCCAGCTAACAAGGGAGAGTACACTTGGTGTAGGCCAGTGGACGATTAGTAGCATTCTGGTATATGTTCATCATGGACCTGCTATCTCATTACCTCTTCCGAGCTTTCCAGTAGGGAGCTTGGCGCAGATACCTGAAAGAGGAAATTCCCCGCAAGCCGACGTATAGATCGGAGCTGGATCTCAACATCCAGCGGGGGAGGAATACCGGCACCTTCACGCATAGAAACATTTACTACACTAACGAGACAAAGGACCAGATTAATTGCTGTACCTGAAAACGCCAGTCAATCTTCGAGGTTGTGTGTGTGTGTTGCGACCTAGTACGGATTGTCATTTTTGGTATTGTCATTTCCTCCAGACATGACCCCATTTGACTACACCGACGTGGTTTACGCACCGTATTAATGATGTGCAGGTACGTACACATACCGTACTAGCGTATCCTGTGGGCTCCAAAGTGCTAACCAGAATTTACCCGGTAGGAAGACCGTGACTGCACCTAGGTACCCCTTCGCTGTGACCCGAAGAACCATAAACGCATCCTCACTCCGTTTCCGGCGTGAGGGCAGCTTTTGGGCAACGGCGCCGAGAGTGCAGCGTCCACGTTCCCCTAATGCAGACTCCAACGCCGCACGAAGGCCAGTTTAGATGCCCAGGGTCTTAATTGAAGCAACTGCAGTGCCTATAACCTGGATGTCCTAGCGTTCTAGTACCAACAGTGGCAGGATTTCGACATTAGCTAGATAGATGGGTCAAATTCAGGCGCTAGGAGAATTGTAGCGATCGGTATTTTTCCGAGTTTTTTTCGATCAATTCCAGGTGAATGCCGGAGGAGTATCCTAACAAACGGGACATGTACCGCGCGCGATCTTTCCTTCCTCTTCCTTATCCTATTGTTACCCCTTACTTACACACACGCTTACATGCACTACACTACCGCACATGCAGGGAGACCAGTCGGAAGCTTATAGCTTGTCCCGGCTGGGAGGATTCTCCGCTGATGGGAGTCGTGTGGTTGGGGAAAACCCCGCGAAAAGACGTGTGGGTTGGCGCCTTCCAATTTTGTTCGTTGTGAATTCTGTGAAAATAATAGCTCATATACGGCTAAGATGATCAATACGGTCATGAATGTTCCTGGTATTTTCGACACTAGCCAGTCAGCGTGTCGAGTTCATATGCCGTCTGGATGAGGATTGTATCGGCCGGCTGCTCTGATCCGTAGTTTTCCGTGGCTTCTCCGCTCAGCAATAGGTAAATGCAAGATCAGTCTCCTAAGAAACGGGATACGAGCCGTGCGCGATCTTCCCTTCTCCTTTCTCGTCCTATCATCACCTCTCATTGATGCACACTTGCGTTCACATGAACTACACTAGGTACACTACCACTCTTTCGGGAGACCGAACGGTAGCTTAGTGCTGCTCCCGGCTAGGGCGGTGCCCACCTGGTGGAAGATACCTGGTTGGGGAAAATCTCCGTTAGCCGACGTAGGTTGGCCCCAGATTTCTCATCCAGCAGGGGAATTTCACCTCCACCTCTAACGATAAAGGCATGCACTACACTTACGGAACTAATAACTTTAGCAGTTGACGCGCCCGCAATCACTAATCAATCTATTAAAACGAAGGTGCCTGGAAGCTCGCGTTAATGCTCGCAGTCAATACGTTGAAGTCGATGTCGCCTTGCTATAAAATACCCTTGCAGTAATCAATGTGGTAGTGAGTGCCAGGTATTTTCGCACTCTCACGGCGTATATCAAGATACAACATGAAGTTAAATGACCATACAACATATTTTAATTTTCATCGCTTTAGCGAGGGAATCAACGTAGGTATCGCGAGAGCGTAGGCTTACGCGGCCGGAGTCAGTATTTAATTGGCTGTCCGGGTGTCGCCGCGTCCGTGGCAAAGGTGCCAACTCGCCATTCTGCGACCTTCCTCAGTGCGTAAAGGTCGCAGAATGGCGACCAAAACGTTGGCACCTTTGCCATGGACGTGGCGACACCCGGACAGCCAATTAAATAATGCAATTCTCGCACCTGATTGGTTGACTCAAGAGCATAAGGCCTCCCTCCCGCCGCCCGTAGTTCACTGCAAACGAGAACCCATGTAAACAAAGGCGACTTTATTTTGCGATAATAGGGAGTTTCGCTTTCTTGAAGGTCTCTAAATTTACAGAAACGTTATTTTGAAGTACAGCCTCAAATTGAAGACTACGACCGCGACCTTCTCGATAAGTTCTCCGTCATCGCAAAGGAAATATCTACCTCAATCGCAAGCAACTAATCTTCAATAGAAATGACACTCTATACTAGAGGTGACAAATCAAGATCACCAGAAATGAGAACTTACAATTAAGTTAGTAATACAAAAATTGTACAAGATAGTAAAATAGCGTATGACCTTTGGGTACAAAATGTAAAGATTGTAATAAAAGGAAGAGTATTTATAATTGTTATGTTTAGAAAAGTTTAGGAACAATTTAGAGAAAGAGGGATGAGATTTTATACCTTTCCAAATGCAGAGACATATTGTTCGATTGATATGATGATTGTTTCCAGGCAAATCAAGTGTATGATCAATATTCCCTTTAGTATAGTTAATGTTTAACCACGGAATATGCCAGCATTTCTCTCCCACTGGATAGGGATATCCGGCGCCGACCGACACGACGGCACCGCCCCACGCGGGACACGCTCTAGGCTCCCGACATACATGGTAGTGTAGTACGTGTGCTTGCAGGTATAAGTATATTTGTGTCCGTAAGGAAACAACGAAGAGGAAGGAACGATCGCGCGTGGTCCGTAGCATTCGCCAGGTATTGATCGGAGAAATCTCGGAAAATTATCCATCAGAGTAGCTGTCTCCTAGAATTTTCCTCCAGACAACGGCTGAAGGCAACATACTGGCTATATTCTAAGAGTGAAAAATATCCCTCCGTCGGACTCGAACCTGGGACCGTCCGGTCACAATCACTGCAAACAGCGTCAATGAGTTATACCCTGTCGGACTTAGTTTTCGAAAAATAACTTACCCTTCTCAATGATTGTTGAAATGATTCTTTTACCATGATCGTTTCAAATCTCTGGTTTATGTTGTGGTTATTTCATATTTCATGACGAAAAAAACGTTTTCATAAATACAAGCAAAATGGATTGTGTGCGCCAATAGTGATTACATAGTGTAAATACCTATTAAAACAAAAAACTGAGTATAGAAAGAACAAATGAACAAATTGAAAAAAAATTAACACCATTACTTAAGTATGCTCTCCTGAATTTTAGTTCCAGATTACTATATGTGTTTCAGAAACATTTCCCAGAGCCAATTTTAAATTATAAAAAGTAATCTTCTTAAGTGTGTTTACATGGTGTTATGCTAATGACAATATTAACTTGGATATAACCACGTGAAGCATAATTCTTCTATTCTTTGAAAAAATCCCCCTTCATAATGATGCATTGTGAAAAGAGATTTGTAAATACGCCGTGAGGAAGTTCATTCCTTATTCAAGTGTTAGCGTAGCCCGCACGCGATCATGTAGGTTGGCCCACTTCAATTTGGAACACCCAAGGTCGATATGCCACACCCCGCCACTTCCGACCTTCGAAAGTCTGCGTGACCAGCCGGCTACATGTGTCGGGAAGGCCACAATAAGAGAAATACAAAAATGAATTCAAATATGTAACATGGCATTGAATATCTTAGCTATATAAGGACTGGCGTAGAAAAAAAATAGATTATCTTCTTAACACCTGCGATGTATTCTAATGTTACTCTCCATAACTCATTTGTTTTAATTGTGATAAGTTACTGTTCAAAAACATTTTTTTCTCGGACAAGCTACTATATGTAGTTGAAAATTAATTTCAATAACATTTTATCGATATTGACTGATATAGTGTGCATTTAAATCGAGCAATGTATTAGAATATAAGAGTCATGTTTCATATTGTTTTATTGAATCAACTAAATATATGAAACCACAGTTTGTAGTGCAATAAGTCTATTCTCACAACTGGCTCTTTGATATCTTTATTCAACACCACGTTGGTTGTTATTTTTCTATTTTATATTATTTTAATTAATTAATCCCAGTTTCATTAAAACCACATTCACTTGAAATAAGATTGTATATGTCCATCATCGTCAAGTTTTCCCCATTCCAACAGAAATTCACTAGAGTAGCTCGGCGACCCACAACATTTATTATTAGTTTTATTAGTAGGCTAGTATTTTCTCTAGCAGCTGCTGAGATTTGGCGCGCCAAAGGGACTCATGACCAGACTTTGCAAGGTAGGAGGTGTATTACTTAGTGTGCTCTCTCGGTAATTTGTTTAAAATCAATGAGAAATTTAATGAAAAAATGTAAGGTTAGTAAATAAGACACCTACATTCATATACGTTTCATATGAGATAAATGGGTTGTCGTGATGTTTCATTAGTTCATGGAGATACTGAACTTGTGGAAGGGCAGGTCGTCGTTGAGTTGAGCTGCATAAAAGACGTTTTTGTTGAAACCCTTTTGAAAAATGCATTTGTTATCGAGCTGCTAATCTCTCGAATTTTTTTAAAGCAGCGCAGGGGTGAGACTTCGGTGAACTGCATTGAATTTTTTTTTTACTTAAGATCGCATCAATATCCAGGTCATTAGTAACCACTATTGAATTTAACTGTGAAGATGATATGATATAATGATGATAGGAAATGAAAAGACGAGCACAAATACAACCATGCTCGAGGCGGCACTCCCACCCGAGATCCTTCAGTCCGAGATCCCTACGATCTCGGCCGAAAAAAAATCTTCTGGAGGAACTTTAGGTGAAAGTTAAAATACCGTGGACACATCTTCCCTTGGCAAAATCCCCGAGAGGTGTAACACTTAAGAACGGTGTATTTTCGAAAATTTGAAACTTTTGGATTTTACCATTTCCTACATTTTAAATCGATTAATAACTGACAGATACAAATTTTCAGAGTGATTAAACAGTATTAATCCCTGCCACCAAGTAGTTGATTGTTTTACCTTTTTATTTTTATTTTGTTTTCCAATAATAAAAAGGAAATTACGTTTGTGTGTATTTGAAGAGGGCACTTTGAACTACAATGTAGAATTTTTTTCATGCATCAATAATATTTTTAATTCAGAAGTGGCATCGAGATTAGGAGTCGACGGCTTGGTGTTGATCACTCATCGCACGGCTAAGGGCCAACACTATATTATCTACTCATTTTGATCAAAGTAATGAGCTGATTAATCACTTTATGTAACTGTTTTAAATAATATACGACCAAAGTTAGTCAAAATGATTCCGATGAAAAATGTATCGCTTTGCCTAGCCATTTAGTACTGTAACTGTATAGTAGTGTAACTATGTAGTAGCGTAGTTATGTAGCGTTTTGTAGTAGTAGCTAATATGAGTTGGTCACAGTAATAATTCTCTTGTTTTTATTTTTCGAACACAGTTGACGCTTCGCTGTGTCCGAGTTGGCGACAAGGCTCTGGCCTTTGGCCTACTTGCTTGAGTTGTTCAACGCATTATTTCCCATGCGTTTTATACCAAAATATTATTTTGCCTCACAGTTAAGGACGTGTCAACTACAATGATAATCCAGGTATCTCCCATCAGCGGGGTACAGCCCCAGCCGGGAGAAGCTTTAACCTCCAGAATGGTCACCCAGCATGTGTAGTAATGTAGTGCAAGTTAGTACAAGTGATGAGGATAGGACAAAGAAGAGGCAGGACAGATCGCGCGCGGTCCGTGGCTCGTTTGTTAGGGTACTACTCCGGCATTTCCCTGATGTTGATCGGAGAACCCATGTAGAATATCGATCGGAGCAGCCGACCGCTTGCATTCCCCTTCAAACAGCGGCTGATCTTCTCCTCGTTAAGTAGCCAGTGTGGAAAATCCTGCCACCGCCAGGACTCAATTTCGTCTTCGCTGGGACCGACTTTCGCCTGGTATTGATAAAAAAGACAGAGAAAACTACCCATCACAGCAGGGGGTCGCCAAAATTCTCCTCCAGAGAGCAGCTGAATTCGACTAGTTATCTAACTAAAATCCACCACAGCCGAGAGAAAGGTCACCCAGTGAGAAACGCTCCAGTAGCAATCTCTGGCTCCCTGATCCACCTCAGCCGGTGCGTGGCTAGGGAAAAGGAAACAAGCGTTGCGGCCACTGGGCGCAGGCGACCACAAGCAGTCGCTGCTTCGCCGCGCTTTCTCGCTGCGCGCGCGCGACTCTCCCGGAAGCGGCTGTCACAACCACCCCCGTCCCGCCCCGCCCCGCCCCGCCCCCGCCCCCGCCCTGCCCCCGCCCTGCCCCCGCCCTGCCCCCGCCCTGCCCCCGCCCCGCCCCCGCCCCCGCCCTGCCCCCGCCCTGCCACCGCCCCGCCCCCGCCCCGCCGCGGGATGCGCACTTCGGAGCCCTAGGCCACGGGTGTCCAACTTGCAAGGCCTCAAGGGCCACAACTAAAACCTTCAGTATGGTTTCGGGTCATATTTTAATTATTCGGGCGATCCACGCGTGACCCTGTCTTGTTGATTTCGGTAGATTATCTAGCTGCTCTGAAACGGGGCGAGGGGGTGGAACCAGACTGTACCATGCAGAACGTAGTGAACACACTGATATGATTTTTAATTTCTTAATTTACTAGAAAAAATCCTTAAATATGAACGTAACCTATTTTTACATTAATGCCGGGTGTTGATCCCGGCAGAGCACAATGTTCTTGCCCGGCATTGATTTTCACGTTTGACCACACTTGGACCTTTCGTGGGTCACAATAAATGGCACCGCAGGTCGCATGCGGCCCGCGGACAATCCTGCCCTAGGCGGAACCTTGAAGTAGGGATGTCCACGTTTCGAGAACTTTGATGTTTTTGTAGAAACATTGATTTTTAAAGCATTGATACATTAAAGCCGATGTTTTTTAATATCGATATTTTGTACGATGTTTTTATGTTTCGACTTCCGCACAATTGCTAGATGTCGTCAGAGGTGAGTTGCTAGCCCCTTTTAGGGGACCAAAAATTGCGTAATTGTAGTGTGAGAGGTGTGGATTGTATCGAGGGTGACCGAGAACCTTCCACTTGATTGTAAGGCCTTGCATTGACATGGAGCAGAATTACCCCACGAATCTCGAACTTATTTGAAAAAATTCGCCCCCCTCCCCCGCCACTCCTTCTAGTGTTAGTTCAACTAACAATTTATTACAAATGTCAGTTTTCTTGTTCGCCGACGTTATGTTAGTAGAGAAGCCAAGAAACATTCGCGACCCACGTAGAGTGTCGTAGAGGGACTAAAGTAACACTAGCTAGAAGATCGTTCCCGTCTCCGCAGTCCGCACTGTCTGTCTGAAGTGACAAGTTCCCCTCTCACTCAAACAGGGCTAAGCGGAATGTGGACGATTTCTATCTACGCGCACAAAGAAAAGAACAAGGATGACGAGCCGGGCCGGATGGCCGTGATAGTTAAGGCCCTAGCGATGTCGGACCGAAGAATCGCGGGTTCGAGACCTGCCTCGGGCATGGTTGTTGAATACACACCCGTTAAATGCAGTAGTAGTCGCTAATGACCTAGATGTTGACGCGACCTTAAATGAAAAAAAAAATGAAAAAATTGACGAGTATGTCGAGGACACCTCTAAATGTTGTTAAGAACTATTTTATTATTTGTACAGCCATATAGAAATATCTCATTAACAAATATTATGGTTCGTATGTTTCCGGAGCCTCCAAAGTTGCCTATTTTTCCTTCACTATCTTCATAAAATTAAGCATATTTTTCCCATATCAATATTCTGGATACAGTTGTTTATACGTATTTCTTATTTAGATCTGTTTTATTCTCGAATAAGTATTATACACAGCCAGTCGTTTTGGATGTAAAAATAACAACACAATCATGTTCTGCGCAATTAATTCTACCTATGTTTTTTGCGCCAATTTACTGACAAATGCTCCTCTGACGAATAGTAGTTTGTCGACGAATTGTGTAGTTTCATAACGTCGCGAAGAATTGAACCTTGCATACAACTTAAATCTATACACCTTGAATATTAATTAGTATTCCTGTAGTGATAGTACAAGTAAACACACACATGTCAATCCAACCGGGTTTTACTACACTATCCCTTTTCAACACTTGTGTCTTCAAAAATGTAGTACATTATGGAAGAATGTAAGTCATTTGAAAAATATTTAACAAATTATTGAGGAAACGCTGTAACATTCCATACTTTGTAAGTTCAGAAAAATAAATTGAGATCTAGTATTACGCCGAAATTCGTAAAACCAAAAAATAAGAAAAGCTTATATTTAGAGGTAGCGAAACCCACTTTTAGAAATTCCGTAAATTTATTAAATAAGTAGGGAGGAAAACGAAAATAAAGGAAATACTATTTCTTAATCTATATCTAGTTGTTTTGAATAATAATGGAGGCGCTTGGACGTAGTTAAATATGTGCTATGTCGCAAACACAACTAAGTTAGCCTCACCAACACAGAGGGGACCCTATGTGATGAGTCCGACTACATAACGCAGCTATAATTATCTGAATAATGAAGAGAAAGTCAATGTATTTAATAATAACTATTTCTTTCCAGTCTGTATACAGATAACAAATCATCTTATTATACAGGAAAACGATTTGGGCCTGGCATCGAAATTACTGTAATGGAAATATTTTTACAGATGGAATATAAAGAAAAAAGTAGCAATTTTTTAGAAAATCTAGGTTAATAATTAAAAAAACTATTTACATTCCGGGCTGGACGACCGTAGTTTAATGGAAATCCTCTTTCCAGACGTTACGTCTACATCAGCGGTAGACATCATCGCTGACGAAATGGTCGTGGACGAAATAGCCTTCCAAACAGCGTGTTCGTGACTGAAGATGCTGATAACAGTGTCCAGCGAGCTGTTCGGAAGGACACCTCGTCGACGACAACTTCCCCGCGGATGATGTCTGTCGCAGATGCAGACGAAACGTATGGGACGAAACGTTCCACTTGATCACGTCCTCCCAGCCCGGAAAGTAATTCAAATTGTGCATCCAACTGTGAAAGCCTACATTGCTTTAAAAAAATATCACGATTTCACTGAAAATGACGCAAAACCTTCTTCTATTTTCAGCTATGGCGACGTTTAACCGTAATAAGTACATATTTCTTTCTTTCAGTTTTGTCGTCACAAAGATGATCCTGCCGGTCCGGATAATCGAGATCGTTAAGGCAGTAGTGCCGTAGCGATTTCAGACCGAAGGACCGCGGGTTCGAGTTTCGCCTCGAGCATGGTTGTATTTGTGCTCGCCCTTTCACCCCCTATCATCACTAAATCATGTCATCTTCACAGTTACCACACAGTTAAATGCAATAGTGGTCGCTAATGACTTGGATGTTAATGCGACCTTAAATAACAAAAAAAAAGAGACGGTTCTTTAGATGTTTTTTTAAAATTTGTTTACGTTCTGAATGAGATTAAAGTTCAGTTTATATCAACTTTACACTTTAGATGGGCGCATGTTATACATATTTTCAACAACAACAACAACAAAAACATTGAATCCCCGGGTGCCCTGCATCCGGGAGTTTCGCTGAGCGTCGCGTGGCATGGCGAGGCGGAGGACGGCGGTGGGACGGACGGGCGTCGGACGGGCGTCCATCACCCGTGGACGCGCGTCGCGCGCGCTGTCACTCCGCGAGCGACGGCGTCTCGCGTCGCGTCGCGTCGAGTCCCGTCCGGCGCGCGGATTCCCCGATAAGCCCCAGCGATAAGTGCGACGCGACGCGACGGGCGCCCGCGCCAGCTGCTGCTGCGCACGGCTGCCGCCAGCCACGCGCTCTCGCAAAGCCGCAGGGTAGTTCGGGGATACGCTGACACTCGGGCGGTTTGAAAACACACATACTTAAACTTAATTTGTGTAATGTCCTACAGAAGTAATGTCTAAGAACAGTTGTAATATGTCTCTTGGTACATAACCAACATTCAGCTCCACAATGAATTTAATTTGGACCCATGGATCAATATCTCACATATCTTGTCACCAACTTTTATTATAACTTACCACAAATCCCTGTCCTATGGTCTATCAAACTTGTCAAGAAACTCACTTACCAAACACGAATCCACATAAATATTCATACCAGATATTCCTGAAGAAATTACTGATTCAGTCTGAGGTCCCGGAATGAGATGTTGTCCCCCTTTGTAATACGTATCTGACAAAGGAGAGAAAGAAAAAGAACAATTTTAAGATGACACCAGAACAGAACTCGTACCATAATCATTCAACCGAAGGTGCCCTCCGGTCTTTCCAAAGTTCATAGTACAATCATGCCAATTAACCATCCCTCGCCGCACAAAACGAATGTAATGGAATATAACGAGTAGGATATTTACGCCGCTTGCAGAGCTTGAAAGCTCAGTGCCACCACAGTGGTGTAAGACCACCACACTATAAAGAGGGATTGTCACGCGCGTATTCGGGCTAAGTGCATTTAAATATGAATACCCGCTTTCTGCAAGAAGTAGCGCGCTCTGAAAGAGCTTGGGTAAAGCACTGCCAAAGCAGCACGTGTCCAAGATGCATGCAGGTACTTTCACGCACCCCGAATTCCCTGAGAGAGCACGCGCTAAATAAGACGGAAATTATGTTGAGTTATAGCAGGTTGTCTTTTGTGGATTGCGTGTTTGTTAAAAAATAAGCGTTCATTCATAAAAATGTAAAAATGTGTGAAAGTCATTTATGTCAACGATCTGAAAGGTGCGGATGTCATAACAAGAAAACAAACTGGCAGTTTAGTAAAAATTATCTCGTAACGCAGCTACCTCCGGGGTCGCTTTAAAAGAAAATGAGCGATCCCTGCAAATACAGCTAAACCAAACAATTTTATTTCAATTAGTAGTGTTAAACAATACATATTTTCTCGGTCATAGTACAGATTACGTAATACAATTACACCGCAACTTATGTCAAAGTTATCACATCTCCCTCACATCATACCTCAGTCTTCATTTTTCTTAAACTTATTACTAGGGGGCGGAATTTGATGACCTAAAACTTCGCCAAAATGATCAATAAAATGCTCTTAAAATGTAAAAATATTCTGAAAGCAAAGAAAAAATATAAAAAATGTGATAAAAACCATTTTGGAGGAACAACTCAGACTATTGAGATACGTTACTGATGTAATCGAGGATTCTTCTATTCGTTGAAATGAACTTGGCTTCCAAACACTTCGTTTGGACTATACTTTACCAGGAAATATCTATCTTTAGTTATCCCGAAATGGGCTGAACCGCCAATGACTGTGACACATGCCACAGAAACCTCAGATTACATACTCACAATAGCTGACTTTACAACTTCGGAGTGAAGAAAGGTAATAGGCTATCAGGTATGTACTCAGGAATTCTGTGGAGAACATGTGTTGCATCGCGTAAATAGTATTTGAAGCAAGTACCATTAAAATGACATTAAAATCGATGAAATTAGTAAAAAAATGCATTAAAAATGATGGAATATGGTAAAAAATAACTTGTGGGTCGAAATCGACGAAAAATGCAAAAGAATAAAGTATAAAAATGGGTAATATCCTTTTGTCATAATATAAAGCGAATTTCTATTCTATACGGTATTTTTCTAAAGAGAAAAGAAAAAATGACATTTCATTAAAACCCGCTCCTACTTATTACAAATCGTAGAACATTAGGTGCAATAACTAATTATTTTCAAGCAAATCTTAATATATATAAATCTCGTGTCACAATGTTTGTCCTCAATGGACTCCTAAACCACTTAACCGATTATAATAAAATTCGCACACCATGTGCAGTTCGATCCAACTTGAAAGATAGTGTAGTTTAAATCTCAAATTATAGTCGCAATTTTAATTTATTGCTAATTTATTACAAATTTGATTGTTGTAATAATTGTAGATAATTGTGACTGTCAAATAATAACAGACAAATAATTAGCAATAAATTAAAATTGCGACTATAATTTGAGATTTAAACTATCCTATCTTTCAAGTTGGATCGAACTGCACATGGTGTGCGAATTTTATTATAATCGGTTAAGTGGTTTAGGAGTCCATTGAGGACAAAAATTGTGACACGAGACGAGATTTATATATATTAAGAATACAACAATCAGCTAGCTGACCCGGCCACGCGTTGCACGCGTTGTGCTGCCACGGAAACAAGGAAAACCACATCCTTCCATTACAGGCATATTCAAAGCTAAGACATTGGGGAGACTTTACACGGTACATCCAAAGCAACGTGAGTGCTTCTATTTACGTTTGTTATTGGTGAATGTTCGACTGGGTTGAGTAAGTAATCAATAGATGGCGCTGCTATGGTAAAAAATCAGCTCCAAGAATCAGGACAGCAGAAGGTCATGCACAAGAATCTCAATAACAGTGTAACGAACGTATTCAAGAGAATATCATAAGAACACTGTGACACGAGATTTATATATATTTATATATATTTAACCTCCATTTAAAATTATTTTGCACTTATTATTTCAATGTGCTATGATAACATGTTTTTCAGTTCCTCTTTCTAATATTTAAACTATTATTATTATTTTCAGTCAAATGCCACCGAAAAAATCTAACCTCAACAACGCGAGCAGCAAAGGGTCACGACGCAAACGTGTTGAAAGAGCTCAGCAATTACCAGAACAAATCGAAACAAGAAATGCAGCTCAAAGAATCAGGACTCCAGAAAGTCGTACACAAGAATCTCAAGAACAGCGTGACGAACGTCTGCAACAGAATATTACGAGAACAAGAGCGGCACGAGAACGAAACATAGCTACAATACGAGGACTAGATCGACAAAGGCAACGGATTTATATATATTAAGATTATTTTACCTCCATTTAAAATTATTTTGCACTTATTATTTCAATGTGCTATGATAACATGTTTTTCAGTTCCTCTTTCTAATATTTAAACTATTATTATTATTATTATTATTATTATTATTTTCAGTCAAATGCCACCGAAAAAATCTAACCTCAACAACGCGAGCAGCAAAGGGTCACGACGCAAACGTGTTGAAAGAGCTCAGCAATTACCAGAACAAATCGAAACAAGAAATGCAGCTCAAAGAATCAGGACTGCAGAAAGTCGTACACAAGAATCTCAAGAACAGCGTGACGAACGTCTGCAACAGAATATTACGAGAACAAGAGCGGCACGAGAACGAAACATAGCTACAATACGAGGACTAGATCGACAAAGGCAACGGATCAGCCGCTCATTAACACGTGCATCATTCGTTCGGCTTGCCTTTGAATATGCACCAGATATTAACTACTCGGCGCATTCAAAAATTGCTATCGGTGGAATGGATAAAGTATGTCAATATTGTCAGGCATTGAAATTTCGGAATGAAGCAGCCGGCATGTGCTGCGCATCAGGAAAAGTTGTGCTGTCACCTCTACCCGCTCCGCCGGAGCCTTTATTATCCCTTCTTACTGGCAATTCAGATGATTCCAAATTATTTTTGCGTAAGATACGCAAATTTAATTCTTGCTTCCAAATGACGTCATTTGGGGCAACTAAAATTTGCGATCGTGCATCCGATGGACGTAATTTTGAAACTACATTCAAAATTCAAGGCCAGGTGTACCATAAAATCGGATCACTGATGCCAATGCCTGATAACAATCCAAAATTTCTTCAAATTTATTTTATGGGCGATTGTGAAGAGCGCGTGACGACTCGGTGCCTGTATAATTTTATTGAACAAGCAGAGGAAAGAGCAATTGTGATATTATTGGAAAATTTTTTAGAAGATCACAATCAACTAATTCAATTGATCAAAAGAGTTTCGCCACGACTGCAAAATGACAATTATCAAATCGTCATAAAAGCCGACAAAGTACCATTAGGTGAACATGCTGGTAGATTCAACGCTCCAACTGTTGATGAGGTTGCTGTTATCATGGTTGGTGATCCAGTTGACAAAAGATCTATAAAAATTACACGGCGAGACAACACTGTCAGTACGATTTCGGATCTACACCGTTCATATGACGCACTACAATATCCATTGATATTTTGGCAAGGACAAGATGAATATCACCTTAATATCAAACAGTATGATCCAAATACCGGTAAATTTTACAATTATCTATTTACTTTCTTACTGTATGTATAGATTTTAATTTCGTATTGCATTTAATTTTTTATTTTTTTAGGTGATTACAGAAATAATAAAGTTAGCTCAATGAACTACTACGCACACCGAATAATGGTTAGACAACATCAAGACAATTATATCCTTCGATATCGTCAGCTGTTCCATCAATACATTGTTGATATGTATGCTAAGGTCGAAAGCGAACGCTTGCGATTCCTTCGATTCAACCAGGCAAAACTACGATCGGAAGAATATATTCACTTACGAGATGCTGTTGCTGGAAACATCGATGGAAATTTAAATCCCATTGACATCGGTAATGCTTTCATTTTACCTTCAAGCTACATCGGCAGTCCACGGAACATGCAGGAATACATACAAGATGCGATGACTTACGTACGTCATTACGGCCGACCGGATTTATTTATTACATTCACATGTAATCCGAATTGGGAAGAGATACAAACTTTACTATTGCCAGAACAACAAGCCATTCATCGTCATGATTTAACTGCACGTGTGTTTAAACAAAAATTGAAATCCTTAATTGATTTTATTGTTAAATATTCAATTTTTGGTATCACACGTTGTTGGCTGTATACGATAGAGTGGCAAAAGCGAGGTTTGCCTCATGCCCACATTTTGGTTTGGCTTAAAGATAGAATCCGTCCTGAAGAAATCGATCAAATAATTTCAGCCGAAATTCCAGACCCATTAATTGATCAAGAATTATTTGATATTGTCACCAAACACATGATCCATGGGCCATGCGGTGCTTTCAACATGACGTCACCGTGCATGGAAAATGTAAAATGTAAAAAAAAATTCCCAAAGCCGTATACGAATGACACGATCACGGATATTGATGGTTATCCAATGTATCGCCGCAGAAGTACTGAGAATGGTGGCCACACATTTACAATGCGACTGCCGAACTTTCCAAATCAAGTTGAGTTTGATAATCAGTGGGTGGTACCATACTCACCACTACTTTCAAAAACTTACAAAGCTCATATCAATGTTGAGCTTTGCAGTTCTGTTAAATCAATTAAGTATATTTGTAAATATGTAAACAAAGGCAGTGATTTGGCCATATTTGAAGTACAAAACATAAATAAAAATGACGAAATAGCACGATACCAAATGGGCAGATACATTAGCAGCAATGAAGCTATTTGGCATATTCTCAGCTTTCCCATCCACGAAAGAGATCCTGCTGTCCAACATCTGGCAATACATCTTGAAAACGGTCAACGTGTATACTTCACTGAAAAAAATGTTCTCCAAAGAGCGTTCGAAGCTCCGAAAACGACTCTAACTGAATTTTTTACATTGTGTCAAAAACCTGATGTTTTTGGCCAATTCGCGAAGACATTGGTGTTTGGTGATGTTCCACGTTATTTCACATGGAACAAATCCAGTAAAAAATGGGAGCCACGGAAACAAGGAAAACCACATCCTTCCATTACAGGCATATTCAAAGCTAAGACATTGGGGAGACTTTACACGGTACATCCAAAGCAACGTGAGTGCTTCTATTTACGTTTGTTATTGGTGAATGTTCCCGGACCAACGTCTTTTGAATTTTTACGAACAGTTAATGGTCGAGTATTCAATACATACCAGGATGCATGTCGTGAACTGCAATTGCTAGAAGACGATAACCATTGGGACTTAACGCTTGCTGATGCTGCGTTGACATCAACACCGAATAACATTCGTCAGTTGTTTGCAATTATTTTGACGACATGTTATCCCTCGCAAGCACAAACTTTGTGGGAAAAATATAAAAATTGTATGACAGAAGACATATTGCACCGAATTAGACAAACAAATCAATGCCAAAACATAGATTATACACCAGAGATGTACAATGAAGCATTGGTCTTGATCGAGGATTTATGTGTTCTTATTTCAAATTTACCACTTAATCATTATGGTATGCCATCACCTAATCGTCCAGCCACCGACTTAGTCAATACCGATTTACAACGAGAAAATCAATATGACCATGAAAGTTTAGCAACAATTATCATGAACAGTGAACCATTACTGACAGCAGAACAAAAAATTATTTATGATCGGATTATGCTGGCTGTTGCTGCTGAACAAGGCGGTTTTTTTTTCTTGGATGCACCCGGTGGAACCGGTAAGACATTTTTAATATCGTTGATTCTTGCCAAAATACGGTCGCAACAAAAAATCGCATTAGCAGTAGCATCGTCAGGCATTGCGGCTACTTTACTGGATGGTGGGCGAACAGCACATTCAACATTCAAGCTGCCATTGGACGTTCATAATAAACCAGATGCAATGTGTAACATCAAAAAGAATAGTGGAATAGCTGCAGTGTTGCGGAAGAGTTCTATAATAATTTGGGATGAGTGCACAATGGCACACAAATATTCACTTGAAGCATTAAACAGAACTATGCAAGATTTAAACAGCAATAATAAACTTTTCGGTGGTGCTATCTTACTTTTGTCTGGTGACTTCCGGCAGACCTTACCGGTTATACTTCGCTCTACTTTCGCGGATGAGATTAATGCATGTTTGAAACAATCATTCTTATGGCGAAGTGTTGAAACACTTCGATTGACCATAAATATGCGAGTACAATTGCAAAATGATCCATCAGCACAAATATTTTCCGAACAACTACTAGATATTGGGAACGGTAAAATAGAACTGCAACCAAATACGCAATGCATTAAACTACCAGACAATTTTTGCACTGTTGTTCAGGATAAAAATGAATTGATTCAGTGTATTTTCCCGGATATACAGAATAATTATTTGAATCATGAATGGCTTAGTCAACGGGCGATTTTGGCAGCCAAAAACGTTGATGTTGACGAAATTAACTTCCAGATACTACAGTTATTACCAGGCGATATGATGTCTTTTAAATCAATCGATACTGTTGTTGATGAAAATGAAAGTGTAAATTTTCCGATTGAATTTTTAAATTCATTAGATATCCCTGGAATGCCACCACATAATCTTCGATTAAAGATTGGTTCCACTATTATTCTCCTCCGTAATTTGAATCCACCTCAATTATGTAACGGTACGCGTTTGGTCATCAAAAAGATCACCGGAAACATTCTTGAAGCAACCATTTTGGCTGGGAAGTTTAAAGGAAAAGTGGTCCTGCTGCCACGTATTCCGATGATACCATCAGATTCTACCATACCCTTCAAAAGGCTACAGTTTCCAATTCGTTTAGCTTTCGCCATTTCTATAAATAAATCTCAAGGTCAAACAATGTCCATTTGTGGTTTAGATTTGGAAAATCCATGTTTTTCTCATGGGCAACTATATGTTGCGTGTTCACGTGTTGGGAAACCGTCTAATATATTTGTGTTAGCTAAAGACAGGTTAACCAAAAACATTGTGCACCGATTGGTGTTAAATTAAATTGAATTTGAAAGTATTTATAATTGAATAGTACTTATATTTGTTATACAAATTAAATGGAAATAATAAATCTGATAAATTTTTATTTTGTACCTATTGATTTCTGCTTAATATCAAGTGTAAGAACATTTTAATTAATTGTGTTCAACGTACTTCCCCTTCAAATCTCAATCCAGTGAATTTGTATACCAACATCAATATTTTCGTCTTTATTGGTAAATAATTTCATTGTACTAAAGGGTTATAGTAGTAGAAAGTCAAATAAGGAGATCACCATATTTTTTTACAAATACCATCTGTGTGAAAAAGCATAGTGGACTCCGTGACTGATGTTCTCTTATTGTTCCTCTTAGATTGTTTACTATAATGTAATATAACAAAAACTTTAGCCACAGCAACGCGTGGCCGGGTCAGCTAGTATCAACATAAATTTAAAATTAAAAATGCGTTTGATATAGCTATGTCCCAACAATGAAACTGAATTCTTAGAATATTCAACTGCAGTCTGAAGGCATGAAATGTCATTGTTGCTTTTCAATCAGATATTCCCTAAAGGCTAGTAAATGGAGCTCGGAAAACTAGAAATGCAAAATAACGCAAACCTACATATATTACTTTCTTTAATGTTCATGACCTTTCTTAAAGAGCTATTTTTTAGAGCAGATTTCATTTAACAAAGAACTATAATTAAAATTGTATTTCTACAATGTTAATTTTTTGTTGTTGTTTGCCGTATATAGAGAAAGAGTCCGAAAATAGAGAGTGCGCCGTGAATCAGATCAATCCCAGCTTCTTTGCCGTTCTTGCTACATACGACGAAATAATTTAAAGAAAAAGTATGGTGATGTTATTGAAAATATAATTGTTAAAAATTGTTTCACTATTACCAATGTTTCAAAAATACGCAAAAAATATTCATATTTCGGAAAAATTGATCATGGCCTAATTTGAAGATCTGTTTTTCATGAACAGATTTCTTTAAGGAAATAGTCGTTTTTTTATTATTGTAGTTGCAGATAGACGCCCTAAAGAGTTTAAACATTTGTAAATTTCAATCACAATTTCAACATTTAACTACACCTATTGTGCTGCACAATGGCACAGTTTTTCTCGTACTAGTTAGTTTTCTAATTTATTTGGTCAAGGCCAGCTTTTCAGTTTTGCCCCACCAACTTCCTAGTTGCCTTCTATCACTGCTCATGTGGAGCCGTTTATGAGAAAATATCATTTAAACGTCATTGTGATTACGAAATTTCAAGCTCTTTTTCAGAAAACCTTTTAAGTTTTAGAGAAACACTGTCAATCATCTGAAGCGCTTCAACTCATAAATTCAATAATGTGTACAAATCGCTGATAATAATATGTAAATATTACCAGCGTAAAAGATATTTCAAAAAAATTATTTGTGTAATTTAAAAAGAATTTATCAAAGGATCATTTATGTAATATTATTTAGTTTATTTAGCACTATTCCGTACTGAAAAATTGAAAAAAAATCTGGAGCCGTTTTTTGAAAAAATGGCTTTTGAACGTTTCGGAAAATTCGGAATTTTGAGCTCATTTTCACAGAAACCTTTTTGAGTTTTCGAAACTTAATAAGACATACTTTTGAAGCACTTGTTCGAAAAACTTTAAAAAATTATACAGATGATAAATAATGTAAATATTAACGACAAGAGAGTGATTGCAAGAAAATTACATTTGTGTAATTTTTGATGAAAAAGAATACAGCAAAATGTCGTTTATGTCATCTTATACAGTCATAGAGCACTACCCCTACCAACGGTATAAAGATAAATGGGATCTCAATGAACAAGAGACCTGCACCTTCCTGTTAAACGATTTTTACGCTATTCGACAACAAAATTTAATTCAAAAATTGGACCCATTTTTTGAAAATATTTAAAATGTCTCAGGCGCTTCATAAAAAGGAACCTCCCAAAATTAAAATATGTTTCAAATTCAAGGGGCCATGACATCAGCCAGATCGATTGAGGAATATCAATTTTGGTGAAAATAATGGAAATGAGTAAAGCAGCTAACGTTGTTCAGAGACGGACAGTCGTTTTGCCGTCAATTTTTTCAGTATGAAAGACCCACAAAACATGAATTGTGACTACTCATGGTGTTAGAAGAAATAATTTACTATATATAGGAACAATATTTATCCACTTTTTCATTACCATGGCCAACCAATAAGAGTTTTTCTGCCAAAAATTCGCCTTTTTTCTTAGCCTTACAATAGATTATAATGCTACGCAGTAGCGAGAAAGTAATAAGGAAACGTAATAATTTTGAAAACTAACAGAAATTATTAAATATCAGTGGCGAAGCTGAGGGTAATCGGGGAGCCTTAGAATACCAAAATTATTTGTCAACAAAATCTGTCGTTATGTCTGCCTTTTTTCAACATTTTTTTACTGAATCGTTAAAGAAAATTGTTTTCGACTCTTTTTCCTCCGCTTCCTGCGGAGGGAATCTACTGGACCGGTGACTGCACGGGGAGCCTGCTTGCGAATGCGGCTGGCTTTGTGGCGTATGCGCACAAGGGGGGGCGCGCTATCTCCTCTCTCGCACTAGGTTGACAGAGCCTAGGCTCCCGGCCAGGCTTCCAGACGCGCAGACGTCTACCGCGTTGCACGTCCCCGCCCCCTAAAACAAATTTACCTCATAGCCCTAACATTGTGGGAAAGAGGAGTGAGTTGTATGATTTTTTTGTTCGTGTTTTCTTTATGAAGCTGCATACTTAGTGTTATAGAGAATGTCCCACCAACTCTGGGCCATTCCCAAAACTTCTAAACGATGATACTGAAATGCAGTTTTCGCTCAACAATGCGG